>JAXCMG010000019.1:17693744-17733270 GCA_034642415.1 Podarcis siculus | reverse complement strand
AGTAGAATGTGTCCTTTTATTTAAAATGCATCTCTGGGTTATTTGTGCAGCATAGGAATTTGTTCATTTCCCCACAAAAAATATAGAACGGCCCACCATATGGTCTGAGGGATGGTGGATCGGCCCACGGCTGAAAAAGGTTGCCGACCCCTGCACTAGATGATCCGCAGGGTCCCTTCCAGCTCTACAGTTCTATGATTCATTAGGCACCAAATGTGAGATGTTTTAGATGCCAGTTTGTTTGTTTTTTTAACTTATTGCTTTATTAAAAAACAAGAAAAACCCCAGCTTTTAGTAGCTCACTTATTATTTGATCGGCCACTTTTATCTATTTGATTGTTTTCATTCTAGTTTACTCTTTAGCACATATATTGCAATCCTGTAATGGAAGGTGGGGCAAAAAAAGAGGATACTTTAAAATAGCTAGCTAGCGACTGTGTGTGCAAGAGAAGGTGCACCTCCCTTAGCCAGGATGCTGCTGGCATGTACCAACCCACCGCCGCCGCCTCCTCTTGGAAAGTCCTAATTGTTCCTTGCAACCCAGTCAGGTGCTTCCACCACCACCCCTCCCAGCATGCTCTGCCGCCTGCCTCTGAGTATACCTGGCGCGAAGACACCAGGGTTGCACCTGCCAGGGAGCCGGTCGGACTGGCACCGGAGCTGCCTTCCTACACGACATTCCCAGACAAGAGTTGCCCGAGGAGTCGCTGAGGTTCAAAACCCCTGAAGGAGGGGCAGAGAAAGTGCCCTGCCTATGAGAAGAATGTCCTCTCCTTTTGCAAAGCAAACCTCCTGCCCTTAAACAGGCTGTTGCTTGGGCGGGAGGAGTTTGAGGGGAGAAAATGACAGCGCAGGCCTTGAGGATGGGAAGAGGAGCGGAGGTTGGGACATGAAAGGGAGGCTCTTAAGTCACCCACTGATGCCATTTAAGAACTTTGCTTTTCATCTCGCGCCCCTTCTATTTCTCCCTTCCCCAAGGGTCATTTGTGGATGCAATGCACTGCTGATTTTTCTCCGATTAGATCAGGATTGTGCCTTTCATGGACTAAAATGCATTCATTGGTCTTCTACTGATGTTGAAATCTTTCCAAACACGATTGGTGCCAAGGGATGGGGAACCCACTGGGCCCTCAAAGGTTTCTTACTGAAAGGTTTCTTACTGGACTACGACTCCCTGACCACTGGCCAAAGTGCTGACAGCTGGGGCTGATGGGAATTGGGAGTCCCAACACCTTCTCATCCCTCCTGTAGCCTCTCAGGTATCATTAGGTCACTGTCCTCTCACCCACTGCAGCAATCTAAGCACTTCACTTTCACGATACTCAGTGGCACCACTATCCTTTCAGAGTGGTGTAGTGGTTAGAGTGCCGGACTAGGACATGGGAGAGACCAAGGTTCAAATCCCCACTCAGCCATGAAGCTCACTGGATGACCTTGGGCCAGTAACAGTCTCTTAGCCTAACCCACCTCACAGGGTTGTTGTGAGGATAAAATGGGGAGGAAGAGAACCATGTACACCATCTTGAGCTCCTTGGAGGGCCCAGTGCTGGCAGCAGACTCCCCAAGTCCTTTCTAGCCATACCTGGAGATCCAGGGAACTGAACCAGGGCCTATTTGCTTGGAAAGCAGGTGCTCTACCACTGAGCTGTGGCCCTTCAAAACCTTGGTTGAACCTGCTCAGTTCCCATAATGCCTCAGATCTCCAGCATCTTCTAGCATGCTTCAGTGTCTCTCTGCTAATACTACCCAGGGAATTCAGCAGCCATAACAGAAGCACCTGCCAAGCTGCCAAGCAGAGACAGTCTAGCTGCCAGGCTGCTTGGAAACCGGAAAAACTGCCTCACTTAGGCTGCGAACGGGCTGTTTTCCTTTTGGCTGTGAGGGAGGTGAAGCGTGGAATTCTGGGAACAGGTGCTTGGCTCTCTATTCAGGGGTGGGTGGGGGCTGAGGTTGGCCTAGCCTGGAGAGGTTTAAGGAGACGTGGCAGAGACATGGGAACCAGTCATCACTAGGCTTTATCCCAACAGTCTGACGAGATTTGTTCCCATACAGCAGGCCATTCAAAGGATCCCCTATTAATTCAACAAAATAATACATTTCTCTGAGACGGTGCAGCACAAATAATTTGCCACACCTGTGGGCATGCACAGTCACAACCACTGGGTGATGTCATTGTAGTTCACCACTTTGTGTGTGTGCATTGTAGACACATGGTTTAAGGTCCTCGTCAGTAATGGGTGTCTTGAGTCGGCATTTAGGAAATGAAAGTTTTTGGGGGCTATGAATCTGTATAATACACCTGAACTGAGTTTTCCAATAATTAACTGTAGTTGAGGAAACGCCAAGGCATTCTGCAAAGTTATTTATCCAGTTTGATGCATACGAGCACAGCTGGAGGCTGCTATATTCATTTCTATGAAAGCATAAATCTTCTCTCAGCTAGATTTGTACACACAAACGCAAAATTACAGTTGAGGCCTCAGAATAGGAGGAGCCCCTAAGTACAAAATGATGACCCCATGTCAAGTTTTACACAATTAAAAAAATAATGGGGAAAACAGACTCAAAAACAGATGTTCTCATACTGGTAGGAATAATAATGGTGACAATGATTTTTCGTATTGTGTTGATGAATCGGTGCAGAAATAACTAATTTATATCAAAATTTCATTAGGCTGGGTGCCCATAAGATGTCAGCCAGCATCAGTAGCAAGTGAGGTGTATTTTAGGAAAAGTACAGACCACACTAGCCTTCTTACAAGATAAACATTTTAGTTAGGCCACATTCACACTATACCTTTAAAGCATTGTGATACCACTTTAAACAGCCATGGCTTCTGGGAGTTAGTTTGTTAAGGGTGCTGAGAGCTGTTAAGAAAAACCCTATTCCATCCCCTCCCATCCTTCCACAGTGGGGACATAAGTTTCCGGACAGGATTTGCTCATGGTGAGAGTTTGCCAAACGTGCCTTCTTCGTAGCATGTTTCTCCCTTTCGTCTTGAGCGTCTTCAAAGCCCATGGAACCTTTGGTAAAGGCTATTTTCCAACCCCCGCGGCGGGATGCGCTCCCGTTGCTCGGTCCCAGCGCCTGCCAACCTAGCAGTTCGAAAGCACCCCCGGGTGCAAGTAGATAAATAGGGACCGCTTACTGGCGGGAAGGTAAAACGGCGTTTCCGTGTGCTGCGCTGGCTCGCCAGATGCAGCTTTGTCACGCTGGCCACGTGACCCGGAAGTGTCTCCGGACAGCGCTGGCCCCTGGCCTCTTAAGTGAGATGGGCGCACAACCCTAGAGTCTGTCAAGACTGGCCCGTACGGGCAGGGGTACCTTTACCTTTACCTTTATTTTCCAACTGGAGCGCTCGCAGGCCTGTGTTTCCCAATTGTCAGTGTTTATACTACATATTTTTCAGATTTGCCTTGAGTGAGTCTTTAAACCTCTTTTGTTGACCACCAAGCATTACTTTCCATTTTTAAGTTCGGAATAGAGTTGTTGCTTTGGAAGATGAAAATCTGGCATCTTAACAACATGATAATACCAGCAAAATGGCTGCTGTGAGAATGAGGAGCATCAACACTTTGCATTCTTACTGCCAACTGACACAAAAAATCACTGTCAGTGAAAGACAGGCAATCCCCTGGGGAGATGACACATTTTCAAGCCTATTGTTCTAACTTAAAATGTGCTTGCAA
This sequence comes from Podarcis siculus, assembly GCA_034642415.1. NCBI lineage: Eukaryota > Metazoa > Chordata > Lepidosauria > Squamata > Lacertidae > Podarcis > Podarcis siculus. The sequence goes on along the minus strand of JAXCMG010000019.1, from coordinate 17,729,580 downwards.
AAGTGTTGATATTCTCCTGGTTAAGTCATTAAATTTCATGAATGTTTCATGAAGAAGCCTTTCCTTAAAATAAAATAAAAAACCAACCCTAATTCTATTTTTTAACCAATACTGAATTTATTGCCTATCACCTTTCCTAGGAGGAAGCCAGCAAATAGATGAGTGGATAGAAAGTTTAGGAAACGAAGGGGAGGAACAGATGTAAAGTATTGGATTTGGCATGTTACTACTTTGTACTACTGCTTAATTTTTGTTCTTTGAAAATATATCAATAAGCCCTTGGGAGGCACCATCTTTAAAAAGAACCCTGCCAAATATATATATATATATTTAAATGAATACATTGACACTTAATTTTTCTTACTGCAAATTTGAGGTTTTGGTGCACTGTGTTGCTCCAGTTCTAGGAAGCTGGCCCCCAGCCCCCAGCCCCATGATGCTACTGCTCTGACCACTCACCAATTGCTCCCCTGAGAGCACCTCCAGCAGGCGCAGCAACATCCGCCCATCTCGCAAGTCGCTGTACAAATCACTGATCCGGCACGTGACCCGAGCCAGGTGAGAGTTGACCCATTTGGTGAAGGTTTTCTTCTGCACGGCCTCTCGCTCATCTGCAAGATAAAGCATGTGATGCTCAGAGTAGAAGAGACTTCACTGCAACCTTCATGAGAGCCAGCTGCCTCAGGGCTCCGCACTATTGGCTGCTTCCAGAGTCTTCCTTCTCTACAGCACAAACCCCTTCCCAGTAAGGAAGCTAATAACTTCTGTGGCCCTCTCAAAATCTGCCTTTTGCCTGCAAGCCCCCAGCAGCCATTGGCTGAGCTGCTTCTGATGTCACAGAACGTCTGCAAAACATTCCATCAGCCCAAGAGGAAACTCTCAGCAGCAGAATATTGAAAAATGGAACCAAGAGAGCATCTTGAATGGAAGAACCAACAACCTGGGATACATGGGGGAGGATCGGTGGAATGTATGTTGCTATTTTAAATGATACTGTTGGGCTGAAACTCCCCACAGATGTACCTAATTCTATTTGCAGGATGGGACTGTAGCCTTTACATGCTGAAGGTCAGCGTTTCAATCCCTGACACCTCAAGTTAAAACAATTGGGTTGGAGGTGAAATACCTTTCTCAGCCTGAGACCTGGGACAGATACTGCCAGTCAGAGTAGACAATACTGGTAAAAAAAAGTCAGCTCTGGCAAGTGGCAGTTTCCTGTGTGCTCTGTTGGCTAATATCAGGGATGCAGACCTTGTGGCTCTTCAGATGAAGTAAACCATGGAGTTCAATGCAGCTTAGACTCAGATCATGTGTAATCAGAAAGACCAATAAATCCCTTAATCCCCAAGCTCTGTAAGTGGTGCACGTAACTATTGATCAAAACAAAGCTGAAATGTGCAAAACAGTTTTAAAAAAACAAGTATACATGAAATGAGTATCAATAAAAACACGGATAAAATCAGTAAAGCTTTTAAGAACAAATATAGATAATGAAACTATATGTCTAGGTAGGCCTGCTAGAATAAAAAAAAAAGTATGACAGCAATGGGGAACCTGTAGCCCTCCAGATGTTGAACTACAACTCCAATCAGCCCCCACCAACACAGGGTAATGGGAGCTATAGTACAGCAACATTTGGAGGACTGCAGGTTCCCCACCCTTGGGTTAAGTTTACCTGATTGAAGCCTTTGACATCATTCTGCACTATGCAAGGAAGGAGAAGAGCAATCCCTCAACTTGTATTTATTTCTGTTTGTGTATAGGCTGCCTTTGATGGTCAAATCCTAGTAGCATGCACATCAAGCTGTGTCCTCCATTTTTAAAAAGGAGATTCCCTGCTCACTGTTGACCTCCCTTGGGCTCTGTTTGCACTGAACTGCTCGTGGTGTCATAGCAGTTTCTCTAGAGCAAGCTCCCAGGCCACGCAGTGTGGTTCACATTTAAATAAAAGTGGGCAGGGGCCAATCAAATGTTCCCTTCCCTTCCCTCCCACTTATTGACATCCCTGGGGCTATGGGCATTTCAGAAAGAACCACACACTTGAGTCCACTCACTTGGTCCCTGTATTTGGATACTTACAGCAGTGACAGAATATCTGCTTTACATTCAACCTGTGGCTAAGGATTGGGCCCAGGAGGGGGAGCATACAAATGGAAAGCAGTGGTGGCGGCAAGGAGGAGAGGGCCCACTAAAGGAGCCCTTCAAGCCACCCCACCCCCCAATAAACCTGGAGCTGGCACTGGTAATTTCCATACTGTTTGCAGACTATCTGAACAAGGACTTAGTGTGACCCAGAACAAGAGATAAAAGTCCTGCAAGGATTTATTCTGCTGAACCAACCACATGTGACCATTGCTGTGTATATTTTAAAAATGCCCTGTATCTGCACGATAGCACAGAATGAACCTACATTATGGAAAGTTTTCTGTAGGAAGAAAATGGGGGTGGGGGGATGGGGGTGGCCTGTCTCGTCAAAGAGAGAAGCTGCCTTTTCCAGAGCAGAGATGGAGAACCTGGTACCTTCTCGACGTTGTTGGGTTATAATTCCCATCAGCCTCATCCAGCATGGTCAACAGACAGGGATGATGGGAGCTGTAGTCTAGCAACATCTTGGGGGATGTGAGGTTATCCATCCCTGCTCTGGAGGAAAGCCCCAACATTGTAGAAAGCAGGTGATAAAAAAATACAAGAGCCAAGCTATCAATAACGCACAACCAGTTCTTAAATGGATTTAAAAGCTTAATTTCATTCTCTGAATTAAAAATAATCACTTTTTGGGGGGAGAAACATGGCATTGAGGACATATTTTTTAAAGAAAAGGAATGACACACAAACATGCACACAATGAGAATTTAAGAAAAGGTTTTGAACTGCAATTCTATGCACATTATCTGGATGCAAGTTGTGCTGGAAATAGAGCTTACATCTGAGTAGGCATTTATAACATTGCACTATGAAAAACCAAGTAGAACTGCAGGCTTTTCCATTGGTTAAACCAGCAGGTTAGCTATAAAAGCTTTTCTTGATTAATGGAGGGGGCAGTTTAATTGCTACATGAATTTTAATCTGTGTGTCTGGAGAAGGGTACACTTTTTGAAGCTATTTTGGTTCTGGTACATCACAAGCCAAAGAAAAAAAGGGGGGGGGAGTTAATTGTGGTATTTCCTTCTAGCAGAGGCCATGTACACATTTCTGTTGATTGTGAACTCACAGCATTTCCAGTGCTGGGTTTTTAATCTGGGTTCACATGATGTTATCCAAAATGCATGTGTATCTTGTACAGTACTATAAGATACTACTGTTTGAGGAGATGTTTCTAAAACCAACTTCACACACAGTCTGTAAACTGTTCTGTCTCTAGCCAAGGTGTGAACACCTTTGCATAAGGTAAATACATCCTCACTCCCTGATGTGTACACAAACAGAAAAAGAATTGAGGGCAGTCTGCGCTGATGTGAACAGCTGGGGAAGGAAGAAGTATGAAATGCGGGGGGTGGGGGGTGTCACACACACAACTTCTTCACTGTGCTCTATGGCAGTAATGTGAACATATTCATAGTGTGGCCATTTAGTTTGATAAACCAAGTAACTTCTTGCACAGTTCCTTCAATATCTCCATAAGGAATCTGTTGATGATTTTGTAATACACAGGTTTACTTTATCTGCCTTTTAAGCAATTCATTGATTATCAGATCAACTAGAAAAACAAGTTAATTGGTTGGCAGCCCACGTTGCTAACATCTCTTGGCTTGCAATCTTAGCGTTCCCAGTAATCGTTAACTAACTTATCTGGAAGGGCTTTGGTGCTAACTTTTAGGAGCCACTAAAGGATATATTCTGCAAGTCTTTATACACCAGACAACCCACCCACCCCCAATCCTCTTATTCCCCACCCCCTAGTTCTTTTGAGCAAGCTAGGCCTCGTTGCACTTTGTTTTGCTGTTCAGAACTGGTTCAAATCTTGCTCCTTGCCTTAAGCTAAGAAGGGAACCTTAGGTAATATACTCTTTCTCAGCCTCTTCTCTCCCCAACCCTCAATAATATCAATTTACTTTGCTGAAGCCCTACAGATATTTTGGGCTAAACCTCCCATCATGTTTGCCCTGCTACCAAAAAACACAAGCAGCTCCTGCCTGTTTCTACTCCACCCCGGGTGTGGGTGTGTGCGCGCGCACACACACACACACAAGATTTGTAGAAGTTCACAAGCAATTATACTAGTACACAGGAGATAGTTAGGAAGAGAAATTAAGTGGTAGCCCGGACACCTGGGTCCTCTATAGTATTCTGATTTTTCACAATAATAATACCAACTAAATGTACTGCCAGTGTTTTGTCAGAAGGTCCCATGGCAGGTTACTGTGATTTAAAGTTTAAGAATAAAAACAGTTAAAGCAAATAGCATTCAGGTGAATGGGAGAGGAAGGGCCTCTGAAAAACACACATCTTGGGTGTCAAATGGCAGGGTAAAGAGATGTCTTCTGCATTTGTTGAAAGCTGCATAGGGGATAAGCCAGAGATACCTCTGCAGGGAGAGAGTTCCAAAACTTAGGGGCTACCACAGAGAAGGCCCTGTCCCGGGCCATGCCCTAATCTAGGCACCCCCAAACTTGGCCCTCCAGCTGTTTTGGGACTACAATTCCCATCATCCCTGACCACTGATCCTGTCACCTAGGGATAGTGGGAGTTGTAGTCCCAAAACAGCTGGAGGGCCGAGTTTGGGGATGCCTGCCCTAAACTTATGTGGGAAAAGGAACTACCAAGAGGGCCCTCCTATGTTGATCTTGACACCTGGGAGGGTGTGTAGGGAGAGGTGCTCTTTCAGGTATTTGGGGTCTAAGTCATTTAGGGCTTTAAACACTAATGTGAGCACCTTGAAGTAGCAGCTGATGCAGACCTGTAAAGCTCAAGTGCAAGAGGGCTGTAGCAACTAGAAAAGGAGGTGCATTTTTAACCGTATAAAAGGGAGAAAGAGCTTTTGCTTCTGCCTGAACATCACCTTTCTGGACCATAAGCCTTGGGCTGAGAGACGCCAGCAGTCCTGCCTCCAGCTCCTCTTGCCCGTCCACCTTGTTTGCATGCAATGCAAAGCAACCCCAGCAAGAGTTTGGCTCCAGGGTAAGAAAAGTGAAGCCGAAAGGAAAGGACACAGGCAGGCCTCAGTCACTCCACCCCTCCTTGGCTTATCCTTTATTTTAGAGGGTAATTTATTTATTACATTTACACCTCTCCTTTGCCCAAAGAGCTCAGGGTGGCACACACGGTTCTCCTTCTCCCCACTGTATACTCACAACAACTCTGTGAGGTAGGTTAGACTGAGTGATAGCGAGCTTCATGGCTGAGGGTCTCAGTCCTATACTCTAACCACTATACCACACTGCCACTGGTACATTCTCTCCAGCGCTCTTCTCTCACATCCTCAAGGGCCAAAACCTCCTGGCCATTGCAGAAGGAAGTACCCTGAGTCCTGGCTCAAATTAGGGCCACACCAGCCTTTGCCAACCAGGTGCACTTTTGACCAAGATGCTTCTTGGCCAAAAAGTCCTATCAATCCCATTCAGCACGGGATGATGGGAATTGTAGTCCCATGGTCTGCACAGTCGTCCTGCGTTTGGGGGTTGTTGCTGTTGTGGGCATGTGTTGTTGGGTTGTTTTTAATGATCTTCTCTGCAGCTGGCATTTGCCCTGCAGCCCAGGCAGGTGCTGCTCCTGTGCTTCGACCCAACAGACATTATGCATGCATGCACGGTGCATGCAGAGGCAATGGAGGGCTCAGCCTGCCCTTCTGCCTGAGTCACCGGGACGTGTCAGAGCAGGGCTTGTTTGCTAACCCTGAGCCGAACAGCAATTCAAGAAGCCTCAGCTGTCTGCAAGCTGCTGCATACTCCCCCAATCACCCCCCTCACCCTGGAGACTGATAAAGGACCCCCTCCAGCTGTTAAGACAGAAGTATATTCTGTGATCTAAGCATCCTGGACAATGATCCTTGTCTCTCCCCAGTGCAAAAGGTGGGGAGCGGACGTAGGAACATTCCTTACAGAAGTCAGATCACTGGTCCATCTGGCTCTGTGATTTCTACACTGACTAGGAGTAGCAGTCAAGAATGAGAGCCAGTGAGATGTGTGGGTTTGAGCACTGGGTCACATTCCCACTCGGCCAGGAAGCTCACTGGGTGACCTTGGGCCAGTCACTTGCTCCCAGCCTACTGCACAGGGTTGTTGTGGGGACTGACTGAGGAGGGGAGAAAACCACACATGCCACCTTGAGCTCCTTGGACAAAAAGGAGGGATATAAGTGCAACAAATAAATAAATTCCAGGCTGTGATCTCCCTCAGCCTAACCTGCAGGTGCTGGGGACTGCACCTGGGACATTGAGCAGGCAAAGCTATGACCTTTCCCCAAAACGAACAAATGCAAGACTCCAGTCGTCAAAGTTCAGGAAAATGGCCAATTTAAACAGGAACATTAGAAGCTGCCTTTTAATGAGTCAGACCAGTAGTTCATCTAGTTTTGTATTTGACAGCAACTCCCTAGGATCGCAGGCAGGGAGCCCTCCCAGCCCTACTTGAAGATGCTGGGGACTGAACCAGAGACCTTCGGCAGCCCCTTAATCTAAAACACCTTCCCACCAGCAATTCAGTCACAAGATGCTACAGCAATCCTTGACACCAGTTCTGTCCCCCATTTCCAATCAGGCAACACTATTGCAGGCTCTAATAAAACTAGCCATATACCGTCAGGGACTTGTACACCAGGTCATCCTCCAACATGATATAAGCCACCACTTCAATATGGGCCCATATTAGACACTGAAAACGGCAACATTCAGAAACCAGTGGGAGACAACTTCCCTCTCCCAGGATACTCTGCTGGTGACCTCAGTCAGCCACCAGGCTTCAGCATAAAAGACTTCCAAAGGGAGGCTGCCAGGGGAAAGTGCTGAATGAGAATTGATCAGCAAATCTGATTCTATTCAATTTGGGCTTAATCAGAACTCCGGTTTTCTTTCCTACCGCAGGTGTTGAATTAGCACAGTATATAGCTGGTAACGTGGTATTACTGTCAGTAACTGCTGCTGCAAAAAGGACCCTTAAGTTTGTGTGATTTTGCGACAAAGTTCGCAAGAGCATATCTTTGTACTCTGCGATAACGAAGCAGCGAGTGAAAATAACACTGACCTGTTTTGCTCACATAGAATGAAGGAGGGTGGATAACATTTCAGGGGAATTCAACACCAAAAAGAGTTTGGGCCCAAATCATACGGTGGTAGTGGATGCTGCCCCAGAAATTTGGGGGTGAAACCTTGGCAAGGTAAATAGGCTGGGGGTGACGGGGACGACGACTGCACAATGTGGGACAACAGCCCTACCCGGTGGGCAATACCTTTTTCAGTTATGTGGACTACTCTCCCCAGAGACACACAGCTGGCACTTACTTTGCTTGCTTTTTTGGTGTCGAAAGGAGGTCATTTTATAGCTCCCCCAAGAAGGATTTGTTTTACTTTTTTATTGCTGTTTTTACAGCAGTTTCACTATTTAGAGATTTTTTTAAAATTACAGTTTAATGCAACGTAAGTTTTTGAATTATTCTGTTTTTTTTATTATGGGTAGCAGACTTGGAACCTTTGACTGAAAGGCAGGGTGCAAACCTTTTAAAAATAAGTAAATGAAAGAAATTGTGACTCTGTGTGTTGAGGGGGAGGGGGAGTTGGGGTCAAGGTGAGCATTCCTAGAACAGTACTTCCCACCAAAGAGGGGCAGGGTGTAAAACAGAGAAGTCCTTGGAGTCACAGAGGCTGTATCTGTCGGTGTGTACTGTGGACGACTGCCTGTCAAGGCTCCTCTCTCTCTTGACAAGGTCTCCTGCCCTCAGCTTCCAGGAAAATGGGGAAGAAGGGTAGCTTTGGCAGGGGGCAGCTGGGCACAGCCCCAAAGAATCTCAACCACGTCGCTGTGTTTGCCCCATGCAAATCCAGCGTGCGTTCAGCTAATTCCTGGCATCACTGTGCGGATTAGGGTCCCTGCCGCCACCGCTTAAGTCAGGCCAGAGAGATCTTGCAGGTTGGGGTGGTGGGGGGAAGACTCCTGGCCGAGAGCTTGCCCCCCCAAATCTCTACTGATCACCCCCCTCCCCGCAATTCTCCAGAGTGCCTACCTTGAAGCTGCTTGAACCTGCCCTCCAACACGTTGGCATACTGGACTGCGTTGATAAATGCGGCCGGGGAGAGCTCAGGAGGGGGAGAAGGACCCTGGATCACCTCCAGCAGTTCTGGATCAGGTTCATACATCCTTGCGGCTGGGACACCTCCACTTGGACCACCACGGCAGCCCCCTGCCCACCCACCCACCCCGGAAAAAAACCAACCGCAGTTGGGCCCAGGTAGCAGGAAGGGAAGCTCCAGCACCTTGGTGTGAGTTGAGCGTTTCAAGAGAGTTTTGCTGCCCCCTTCCAGGCGAGGGCGGCAACCCTGGGAAATTTACATAAAAACAGGTTGGGTTGCTCTGAATGGTGTGTGTGTGTGTGTGTGTGTGTGTAGAGTACACTCACTGAGCCCAGGCAGACATGGAAAGGGGAGGGGAACGGGTTGGGCAGTCTGCCCACACACACACAATTCGATAGTCTGAAAAACTAGCAAATCTCAGCATTGGGGGTTAGCCAAAGCTCTTATTGAATAGGGCTCAGGGCTCTACCCTCAGCTCCAGACCAGGATGGGTGAAAGGGGACTAGGGCTCAGGACTACTGGATCCTTTCTCTCTTCCCCCCTCCTCACCCTTCTGAGAGGGGACTAATGATTCTGGAGCTTGCCGAGGTAAGTTTATAAAAAAGATAAGACAGGGTTGTATCCAACTAAAGTTGACTTGAACCAAATTTAGCCATGCCCGTTCATGTCAATGGGTCTACTAAGAGTATGAATAACATTGGAAACAGCCCATAGTGGGGGGCTGAGGTCTCTTCTTCTCTTGCTTGACTTATCCTTGACCTCCAGCCTCAGGTGTGCATTTTCTTTTTCTTTTTAAGATATCACTACGACATTTACATCCCTCTTTTCCTCCAAGAAGCTCACCCTACCCCAAACATTTGATCCTCACAACAATCCTGTGAGGTAGGTTAGGCTGACAGACAGGGAGTAGAAACGCAAAATTACCCTGTGATTATGTTGGCTGAGTGGGGGAGATTTGAACCCTGGGCCCCCCAGGTCCTAGTCTGACATCTCTAACGACTACATCACACCAGCTCTCATGCAGTACTTTGTAAAAGAGCAGGTAATAATCTCTAGTCCTGTCTTTGTCTCCTGTATTCTCCTGTATTTGGGAGAGCTGGGTTTAAAGATGCCTAGCACTATCCCATGGCCTTAGAGAAGCCCCTCTCTCCCTCTTTGCCTGTTCCTCTTCCCCAATCTGTAAAATGGGGAGGGTTAGCTGGCCACCATAGTTTAGTCCCTAGAACTGTTTTATCTGCAGAACCCACAGGTGAAACAACAATAATGCAAAACCTTTTGAGCATGTGCAAAGTACCTTCTTCTAAGACGTGAGGTAGGATTTGTGGATCTGGGACTGTGGGTTTCTGGCCTTCATAGCAAGAAGCAGGTGATCTTGTGGGCACACAAGTGGGGGAAGATAGCAAGCAGGGTAGGGAAGGAACAGGACAGCTGGTTTCCTAGCTATTCCAAAAAGGGGGGCGGGGTGCTGAACAGGGACAGATGAGCTCAGCCAGCCGCCAGGGTCAAACAATGCAGGATTTGCATCCCATTGTCTGTTTTGTGTGGCTGTCAGGCTGGGCCGTGAATCCTCCAGGCCTGCCAGTATCCTTGTGGGGCCAGCAAAGTGACTCTTTGGCCCTATACCTGCCTCCCTGTTTCCCCATCAGAAAGCTGTTTCTACCATTCATCCAAACAAGGACAAGCTGAAAAGGTCTAACATGGATTCACAATTTTGTTGTGTAAGCTTCTGGAGTTACACAGGACTCTTCTTCAGGTCAGATGTGGAAATTCGACAGTTAGAAGGCATGGCCATCCACTAAGCTTCACCTGTCATTAGTTGGGGCCTTATTCATCTGAACCAACCCTGCACTCCAGAATGGGCTTTTCAAATGCAAGACCCAGCTTTTGAGGCCTTCACATAATCATCAATAAAAGAACATCTCTGAACAAATGCAGACTGTCTGCTCTCCACACCCAGCAAGCAGAGGAAGCTTTTACAGGGACTTAGGAGGACAGACATTCCAGGCCAGGCTACTGAGAGCAATGGGTGGTTGAAGCCTGCCAGTCCCCCCACCCTTGATTATGTTCTCCAAACTCTCCACAACAATCCTGGTTCATCTGTTTTATGCTTTCTTGCATGATAGTTCCCCACCACTACTTTGAACATCTCTGCTTGCAAAAGAGCTCTGTGGAACTCAAAGCAGTTAGAACGGCAGGCCATATTCACACTGTACATTTTAAGTGCTATGAGCCACAATTCCCAGAATCCCCTGTGAAGAGCCATTGTTGGTGAAACCACTCAGAACACTGTAGCTCTGTGAGGGGAATAAAGATCACCTCACAACTCTCAGCACCCTTAACAAGCGACATTTCCCAGAATCCTTTGCGGGGGGGCCCGAAAGCCATAAAAAGTTTATGAAAGGGAATCATAGTGCTTTAAATGTACAGTGTGCATGTAGTCCAGGATTTCAATCTCTGCTCAGCCACCAGGTGACCTTGAGCCGGTCACTGCCTCTCAGCCTAACCTACCTCACCGGGTGGTTCTGAGGGAAAATGGGGGAGGGGCGGCAGCCATGTAAACCACCTTGAGCTCTTTGGAGGGGAAAGTGAGATACGGATGTAGTTAAACGATTAAGAACAAAAACAACAATAAATTCCTCCTCCGGCAACCCAAAGCAATTTGACAGAGAAACAACTGCCTTGCCCTTGATCTTCAGCAATGACTGGAACTCCCCACACGCATAAAACACACACCCAGGGTGCCCCCCACCCGCCGCCGCCACCACTGGCTTCCAGTATTTCCTGCCTGCCTGGCCGCCCCACCCTGCTTGGTATCATCCCAGACTGTCATTAAGTGACTGTTTACTGACTCTCCCAGGCCGCCTTTCCCTCGCAATCCTCCCCCAGCCGTTAACAGGGCTGGAGACGCTGAGGTAGCGGCAGAGTTTAGCAACTGCAGGAAGCTGCTGGATACGAAATCAGGCTCTTGGTCCATCACCCAGCAGCTCAAGATGTGGGCTGGCAGAGACTCTCGGGATGGGGGGGGCGTTTCAGATGGGGAGACAGCCCCACCTGGAGATGCCATGCCGTTGGGGATTGAATCTAGGACCTTCTGCAGATGCTCCATTACTGAACTATGGCCCTTCCCCACTGATGCTCATTTTGGGATTACTCAAGGCCACACTTGCTCACGCTATCAGAGCTCAGGCCCAAGGCCAGCCTGCTGCGTCCTTGGCTTCTGCCTCCGTTTGGCTATCTCGTGTTTGCTGGCACTTTCCCCTTGCGGGTTGTGATAAATAATGATCCCAGTCCCTCATAAAGACAATCTACCCTTCGCAAAAAAGGGTGGCGGGTGGGGGAATCCCAGCGTCTAAATGCAAATACACAAGGCAGCATCACGGGCAGAAGACTACAAGTTGGAGGTCTGAGAAAGGGGCAGGACCAAAGGGGGAGAGAGTACCCCTACCCCAGCAAAGTTTGGGGTTGCTTTTAAAAGCTAAGGCAGAAATAAGATTTTCATCAAAATCAAGCTGTAATGCTAAGCATGCTTACTTGACAGCGAATTAGGTTGAGATTTAATCCAGAGAAAATCAATTTAGGGTGGGAGCATTCATTTTAAATCTTCCATTACTTCTCATTCAGAAATTTGGGGGCACCTCTGCCCCAAAATGCCCTGTTTCCTCTCCACAGTCCCCCCACAACAGGGAACATTTTACATATTGCACCTTTGCTGTTATTATTTTGGGTGCTCATAATGATTATAAACAATTTATTGTAAGCATTGGGAGCAGTTTTGTTCCATTGTTTTCCTATGTTTTGCTGGTTGAATTTCTCTTGTAATGCTGGATAAATATGCATTGTTATATTTTATGGTAATTGATTTTAACTGTTCTGCAATTGTACTTTTCATCGTGAATTTTCCCCACTGAATCCAACTGTTATACCACAGGGTCACAAATGTGGCGCCCATAGAGGCCTTCTCTGGTACCCACGGGGCGCAACGCCCACGCCCCCAAAAAACCTGGCTTGGAACAAGTATTCCATTGCAACCAACAGAACAGGATACACTGTGTGAATGGCAACAATTTATAGTCTGCAAATGTCCCCGTGGGCCCAAGAACGTTGGTAACCCCTATTTTACGTGATTTTCCATTGTATAATGTTGTTGTTTATGTGCCCTAGAAAAGTAGTATACAAATGAAAAGGCAGGCAGGCCGGTCTTACATAGTTTCTGTTCACTTCAGTAGGGCTTGTGCAAGGAGGTAGAGGACCACCCTGGGGCATTCTGCCCTTAGGGAAGGGCTTTAGCTCAGTGGTAGAGCATACAGCGGAACCTTTACTCACGTACGGAATCCGTTCTGGAGGTCCGTTCGTGAGTCGATCCAGGTTGCTGGGAGAAGCACCGTTCTGCACATGTGCAGACGGCAGCAGCCGCTTCTGTGCATATTTCGTCGACAGAAGCCACTTCTGTGCTTGCACGAATCACAGCAAACCCAATATTTACTTCTGGGTTTGCCGTGGTCGCAAGTCGGATTGTTCGTGTGTAGGGGCGGTGGTGAGTCGAGGTTGTACTGTACACGAATTCATAGAAAGGACAAAACAATATACAGTCATACCTCGGGTTGAATATGCTTCATGTTGAGCACGTTACTTCCGGGTTTTGTTGCTCACACATGCGCAGATGCTCAAAATGACGTCACACGCATGCGCAGAAGCGGCGAAAAGCGACGTGCGTGTGCACAGACATGCCGTCGCTAGTTATGTTTGCTTCTGGATGTGAACGGGGCTCCGGAACGGATCCCGTTCACATCCCGAGGTACCACTGTATGCAGATCAGCAAGCAAAGTATCAGAATTAATTAGACAAAACCACTACCAACAATTACAATCAATCATTTAAATCAGGGGTTTCCAAACTGTGGTCCACGGGCCATTCAGGAGGTCCATCATGTGTCTGTGGATTTGTGATTAAAGAGTCGGCACATCCATCACATTAAATGTTCATATTGCTTTTTAACTGTATTCTTATGGCTTTTGAATATTGTATACAATTTGAATATTGTATTACAATTTGCATTATATGGAATTCAAACTGTAATCCAAGATATAATAAATGTTGTTGTTGTTGTTTAGTCGTGTCCGACTCTTTGTGACCCCATGGACCAGAGCACGCCAAGCACTCCTGTCTTCCACTGCCTACAATTAAAAATCATCCAGCACCTAGCACAGCACATTATAATCACTACAACAGGCAGAAAAATCATTAAGTGTCCTCCAAGACCCTCAGCAAGTAGTCCATGGGGAGGGGGGAGTTTGGGAACCACTGATTAATAACTGGGAACCACAGATAAATAATTATAAGCAGCTAGTGCAATAATGGCAAAAACATGATATATGAAATGGTTCCACCCCAAGTTAGTGGTTGAACACCCACACACCCACACCCACACCCAAATAGCAAGAACAGGTGAAGAACTGGGGTAAACACACTGCAATTAGGAGTTAACAAAGGAAAGCTGTAACAAAATGCTACAGTGGGGAATGCTCCTGTTTAGCATTTCTGCCAGTGTGGGTGGTGTGGTTCTGGCCATGTAGTGGCACTCATCCCTGAACATCACCAATAAATGGAATGCCCTGCTGATATTCCTGTGGGCCGATGTCCCTGTCTTCCTTGAGGAAAGTACCCCCAAGCTGAGACTTAGACTGGATTCATGCATGTAGGAGGTGCCTCATTCTTTGGAGCTGGTCTAAGCACAGCAGCCACCCACCCAGCCAGCCAGGTAAACAGAAAAGCAAGGCCGTTTGCACTGGGAGCAAAGTGCAACAGGCAACCAAGAGTGACAGACAAGAGAAGGGAGAGAAGGAACACAGCTTGGGGCTCTTGGAGCCAGAAACCATCTGGATTCAACTGCTGCGTGTTTCAGTTTCCCCCAAGACAGAACAGTACAATCCTGCAGACAGAGCTCTGGGATTGGATCTGGAGAACCTCCCTTCCACGTCTCCAAAGTCTCTGCCACAGACTCTTGGTATAAAATTTGGGCAAGCCAGCCTCACTTTCCCTATCGGACAAATGTGAGGAAGAGAAAGCTGACTTTCTGGTGCTAGGTGAAAGAACAGAGCCAAGTGTGCTAGAAAACTTTTTCAATTAAAAGGAAGGGAAAGCACCACTGATATAAGTGATCAAAAACATTTTAGCAGTGCCAAAGAAGCTGTGTGAAATATGAGAGCCATGATCCATTGAATGGTGCACTGGAGCATGAGCCGAGTGCCTCTCCACAATACAGTGGTACCTCGGGTTACAAATGCTTCAGGTTACAAATGCTTCAGGTTACAAACTCCGCTAACCCAAAAGTAGTTGCTCTGGGTTGCGAAATTTGCCCTAGGGTCAGAACGGAAATCGCGCAGTGGTGGCGTGGCGGCAGTGGGAGGCCCCATTAGCGAAAGCGCTCCTCAGGATAAGAACGGTTTTGGGTTAAGAACGGACCTCCAGAATGAATTAAGTTCATAACCCAAAGTACCACTGTATAAGCCTAGGAAGACTCTCTACCTAAACACCAGTTTGCAAGCCCCTGCAAAGGTGGAGAATATACCCATAGCTCTAAGGCGTTCCTTCCTAGGAACACGTGGCAGACTTAACATTCAAATCATCCTGTACAATGGTGTCACTCTGCCGTTCCAAAGGCTGCCTACAACTCCCATCATACTTTGGGGCACTGTGTGCTTGTTACAAGGCTTCCCCTTGCAGCAGCTGTCAAGACTATTCTGTTCCTGTGCTGCAACCACTATGACTCAATAACTTTATTTGTGTGTTTTGGAGAGAAGAGGACAGAATGGCATGAAAGTTCAAGAGCACATGGGTCGAAATTTATTTTACTCCTTGGATACATTCCAGTAAACGCTGGACAGAAAGATCTCCCCCGCCTCTCCCCTTTTCAGTGTCCCTGACTATCAGAGATGCTAGGATTTTTCGACCTACTTTTCTAAAGTTGTCCTGCAAGTATTCCCTATTTTTCCTGGTTAACATGAAGTCTCAACTCTGTTGCAGGATTTTATATTGTGTATCTGTTTGCCACCCTGGGCAACCTGAGGAGGAAGGATGGATATCAATTCAGTAAATAAAATCATCCTCACCCATTCTTACCCTGCTCCTACCCCAATCTACATTTCAGCCTTCAAATGAGTGAACACAGTTGAGTTGTTAGCCTGGCTTGCACTTGTAAAGTATTGAGGGGGGACTCTCAAGCAACTTTTAAAAATGGTTTCTGACTTTGCTTGATTTCCCCTCCATAAGAACCTAAGAGGACCCCTGAAGCTGGATCAGACCAAAGGGGGTTCATTTAGTCCAGCATCCTGTTTCTCACAGTGGCCAAATAGGTGCCTGCAGGAAGCCTGCAAGCAGGACCTAAGGGCAAGAGGACTCTCATTTTTATATATAAGTTTATTTTTCATTTTCAGCTTTTACAAATATTTTGACAAGAAAAACCAAATCTTTACAAATCTACTTTACCTCCCCCTTGACTTCCCTCCCCTCCTTTCTGCAATTATTTATTTTATGCCTTTTTCTTACTGCATCTCCAATTCAAAAATTTCCCTTATTTTCCCTTAATTGCTGCAAGAGCACTCTCCTGACCGGGTACTCCAGTGACTGGTATTCAGAGTCATGGCGCCTCCGATCCTGCAAGTAATACACAGCCAGTATGACTAGTAGCCTTTGACTGCCCCGTCCCCCATTTATTTTGGGGAAGTACCATGTACAAATTTAATAAATAAAATAAAAATAAATAAGCCCACCCACTTGCCTCCATTTTATCTTCACAGCCACCCTGTGATGTGGACTAGGCAAGAAAAAGTTACACTCTGCACATGCTCATTGCTTCCCTTGTCACAAGGCCAAACTGTCGCAATGCAAACAGTGCCAGGAAAGCTCAGCCTTGGCAAAACGACAAGCTCCCTGGCACCCCTTTACCTGCCAGCGCCTTGATGCGAGAGCGCTCGAAAAGCCGGGCCGAGCTGTTCTCATTGTCCCAGTCTTCGTCGGCCACTTCCCAGCGGTTGTTGATGTCGTTGTACTGTTGCTGGATCTCCAGGCTGTCGTAGTCGGTAGGGGAGAGGGTGCTGCTCATGGCGATTTCGGCAACGGGGCCAACGTCCGCCTTGAAGTGAAAGAGGGAACAGTGAGAGCCTTCAGGCACAAGGCCAACTCATACCTAACCAAGTATTCTTTTACGTCCATTCTAACAAATGTATATACAGTGGTACCTCAGGTTACATACGCTTCAGGTTACATACGCTTCAGGTTACAGACTCCGCTAACCCAGAAATAGTGCTTCAGGTTAAGAACTTTGCTTCAGGATGAGAACAGAAATCGTACTCCGGCGGCGCGGCAGCAGCAGGAGGCCCCATTAGCTAAAGTGGTGCTTCAGGTTAAGAACAGTTTCAGGTTGAGAACGGACCTCCGGAATGAATTAAGTACTTAACCTGAGGTACCACTGTACAATGGTACCTCGGTTGTCGAACGTAATCCGTTCTTGGAAGACCGTTCAGCTTCCAAAACGTTCAACAGCTTCCAATCGGCTTCCAATTGGTTGCAAGAGCTTTTTGCACTCAGAGGAAGCCATGTCAGAAGTTCAAGTTCCGAGGAACGTTCGAAAATGGAAGCATTTACTTCCAGGTTTTCACTGTTTGAGAACTGAAACGTTCGACAAGGAGGCGTTCAGAAACCAACCGTTGTTCTCTAACCGTTTAGGAGCCACAGATCCTCAGCTTTCTTAGGTGACGTACACGCTATCCCGTTAAAGTACATTCAAACCACGTTCCTTCTCTCAAAGAATTCTGGGCATTTTAGTTTACCCCTCACAGATTTAAAATTCCCAGCAACCCTGAACAAACCAAGTGCCCAATAAGATACCTATCCACAGGCCACTGATGCAAAAGCTCCGCTCACGTACTATGTAAAAGAATGAAAGTTCACTGTCCCCCCTCCCTTCTTTCCATTTCCTCCCCTCTTTCTCCCCACATCTCTTCCCCCCTCAACAAACTGAATGCCATTCACCTGTAAGGAGGACTGAATGTACTTTGGTTACTCGTGAAAAATAAAATATACTAAATCACAAAACTCAGAACTCTTGCAGGGGGTGGGGAGTACTTTGAATGTGCTTTAAAGGTATAGAGTGTACACAGCCTTATAGGGAGTCACCTTATACCTGGTTCCTGTAGCTCAATTACACCCACACTAATAGCAGCAGCAGCTCTCCGGGGGGGGGGGGTGCTTCTGGCTGCAACACAGATGCTCTACCACTGAGCCACAGCCCTTCTTCCCCTGGCGTAGTATTTTTCTACACCGACTCTATCCTGAGGACAGCTCAGTTGGTAGAGACTGTTAAATCTCAAGGTCATGGGTTTGAGCCCCACATTAGGCATAGGATTCCTGCACTGCAGGGGGTTGGACTAGATGACCCCTGTGGTCCCTTCTATGAATCCTATGATTCTTCAGGAGAGAAAAAGGAAAGGGAGCCTGAAAAGCTGCCTGCTAAGATTTTGGGGGGATGGGGGGGCAGGCGAGTACCTCACCCAAAGAATCCTGGGAAGTGTAGTTCATTAAGGGTGCTGAGAATTGTTAGGAGACCCCCATTCCCCCCACAGAACTAGAATTCCTAGAGTCCAGGGTGCGAACTTGAATAAAATATTGGGTGGGGTCCAGTAAGCCCCGCTCCATATAATCAGTTACATGATGTGGTGCACACCCACCATTTGAATGGCAATGCCCATTATTGGTGGAGGGGGGGCCTTACTTCCTTACTTCTATGGGCCAGATCCTTGAAAGGGTCCCTATAGGCATCACAGGACATAGGTGTTAAGATCCATAGGAATCTTATCTGTGACCAACTGTAGGGAGAAAAAGGGCAGAGGAAGCCTGCCTTACACCACGTCAAGACTATTCATCCGCCTAGCTCAATTCTGGCATCAGCTCTCCAGGGTCCCAGCAGAGATCCTTCCCACCACCAGATTCACTAACGGAACGGAGAACCTTCAACATGCAAAACAGGTGCTCTGCTAATGAGCTGCAGTTGCTCTCTCCAAAGGCCCTTTGTGCAGTTTTATTATTAATAGTAATTGGATTTGTTAATTGCTTGTTGCTCAAAGGTCTCCAAGCAACTTACATTTGAAAACATAAGCATAGATATGTTCGGTGGTTCTACTTGGGATAGCGTCAGTGAAGGTGCCAGGTGGATCTTACTGTTTCCAATCTCCCCCCCCCCCCCCCGCATTTAGGAAAAATGACTAAGGTTTCCTGAAACACCTTCCAGATGGAACAGATTCATCACGTCATGCACCGCCATTCATCAGAAGCATCAGATTAAATGAACTCTATCCCACAAAAGCTTATTGTGCCATATAAAATGTTTGCTCGTCTTCAAGGTACTAAGGGATCCTCAGTTGCTTTTGCTGCAGCAGAGAAACACAGCTAGTCTTCTGGAAGCCTTTTAGAATGTGCACAGTTTTTTTAAAAAAGTTGTAAAATCAGCTTTTGGCGAAGAGTGAGTGAGTGAGTGAGTGAGTGAGTGAGTGAGAAAGAGAAAATAGAGCTTGCAGTGATGCGGAAAATGTTTAAATCCTGCTCACAGCAGCCACAGCCAGCATGCATAGGGATTTTTGTGGCGCTGCCACAAGCCCCCAAAGTTAGCATATTCTCAGACGGACACACACAAACGCAGAATACCCAGTGAAACTTTTAAAGGGAAATTCTCAAAATGCAACATAATCTGTGTGTGTGCGTTCACAAATCCAAACATGCTTCAATTTTATCTGCACTTACTACTTTACAAAATGCTTCATTGCATTGCCAGTAATTCTTTAAGCCAGGGTGGAGAATCTCTGGTCCAGGGGCCAAATGTATCCTTCCAGACCACTCTACTTAGCCCACAGTGGCCCTTCCCGGGCCACATCCCCTCCTCAGCCACATCCCTCTCTCTCTCCAGGCTGCTCCCTTAATCAGCTATTAACCACCCCCTGGACCAATCCAACCAGTCTGCTCCTACTACCGTATTTTTTGCTCTATAAGACTCACTTTTTCCCTCCTAAAAAGGGGAAATTTGTGTGCGTCTTATGGAGAGAATGCAGGCTGCGCAGCTATCCCAGAAGCCAGAACAGCAAGAGGGATCACTGCTTTCGCTGCGAGGTGATCCCTCTTGTTGTTCTGGCTTCTGAGATTCAGAATATTTTTTTTCTTGTTTTCCTCCTCCAAAAACTAGGTGCGTCTTGTGGTCTGGTGCGTCTTATAGAGCGAAAAATACGGTAATTTCATCAGCCATGATGTGCAGGAATCAAGAGGGCATGATGTCAGCCTCACTGCCAAAAACATTCTGCTCACATCCTCCAGCTGCAGCAACTGAAACTGATCCCGTAATAAATTCTTTGATGGTGCACCAGCGACCTCCAATGGACCGGGGCCAATTGTGGCATCCAATTCAGAATGAATAAAAGTGATGTCGCCTTCAAAATGGCAAGCAAATCTCACACAGAAGACTGCTTTCCTTGTCCGAACCAGCTAGTTTACTACTCTAAACAGCTCTGCTGGGCAATTCCCCAAGAATGCAGTTGACCCCATGTAGCAGGACCGGCTGTGTGTTCATACCTGTTCGGTCAGACTGACTGCACTCTAGCCAACGCCCAGTCCAATTCATTGCCTGGAGTTCCTCAGAAAACCAAGCAGCATCCTGGACTCCATGTGGCTGGAGCGAGTCCTTCTGTGCAGTCCTGTCTGTCTGTCCCCAGGCCACACACCCAACCAGTCTTGCTCTGCACCATCTTCAAGTGTTTTTGCCTGGCTGGAATATGTCCTTGAATAGCCCTGGGCAATGTATCAGTACATTGCCTGAAACCAGATTAGAGTTAAAATCATGGAACTAATTTCAGAAATTTCCCATCAGGCAATGTATTGTGAATCCCCGGCCCCACTTGCTGCCAGCATCACACAGTTCAATAAGGCTGCCCAATGCTCACCCACTCCCTCCATGGTCCAGCTGCCAGCCTTGGGAGTGGGGCTGGCCTGCCTGCCGGCCAGCCAGAGCCTTAGCTTCCTTCTCTGGCCGCACAAGCGCTAGCAGGCTGCTTCCTTCCTCCGTTCTTCCCCACACCGAGTAGAACAATGGCTCCAGGTAGCTGCTGCTTGCGCAGCCACAGATCATCGGGGCGAGCTGCGGCTGGCGGGTCTGGGGAGGATGGCAGCTCTGCGGTGTTGCGCCATGTGGCACATCGGCTGATGCGCTCTGCCTGGGGCAGCGCAACCCACCCAGTCTCAACAGGAAGAGGCAGAAGCTGCACACGGTGACACTAATTGTCTCCGTGGCCAGCAACTGCCTTCTCCCTTCCCGACATCGTAATATACCACCATATCGCGAAGTTTCGCTGGCAATACATTACGATGCTGAAAAGCAGGTATTGCCCAACCCTGCCCTTGAACTCTATTAACACCCATTGCTAGTTTGGAGCTAGCCTGCTGCACAGATGTAAGAAATCTACATTTGTCACTCTGCCCCCACTCACCACGGGCTCACGGACTCCGGAAGGTTGCCCAGCCTTAAGGGAAATGCAGAGCTCAGGCTGAAAACGGCTCCTCACCTCTGCCTTGGAAGAACCTCTCCTAAACCTCACCACCTTCCCCAGCTCTGCTTTGCATCTGTGGCTCTCATCCGCTCCCTTCAGACAGGCCTCGTTTGTCACGGCTCCTCTGCTGAAACAGACAGCTTTTCTATTTACACTTTCACAGGGTGGCGGGGGGTGGGGGGACAGGACACCGTGGCCATCTGGCCTCCTGTCTGTCTGGTCTTCTTCAAAATGATGGACTGTGACGCTGCATCCCAAGTCCACCCAGAAATTCTCCAGCAGAAGGACTTTTTGCTTTGCTTCTATTCAATCTCACTAACCTGCTCAGATTTTGGCAGGGAATTCAAGATTTATCCGGGGGGCCATTTCAGCACTCTTTGTTAAATGAATATTATCAGTTCACAGAAGTTGAATTTGGTCACTCTCGTCTTGCAAATTGTTACCATGAAATGCAAGGGCTTCATTATAAATCTTGTACAGGCAACCCCCACCGCACACCGGTTTACGCATGTTCAATATGTGCGTAATTGTGAACACACGCATTGCGCCGAACCAGGAAGTGACCCAAAAATGTCACAAAAAGGAGTAGAAGGGGGTGGGGTAGGGGGCAGAACAGAGTGTTTGCAAAGCTCTTCCAAGGGTGTTTCAAATATACACCTTTTCCTTTAGTGGAACAAATCCCAAGAAAGGTTCTCTCATGATAACCTCTGGCTCGGATATCTCAGTATCTGATGGTTTGATTACATCAATATAACGTACAATCAAAGTCATTTGTTCAGTATTGCTACCAGTGCAGAATAATTTTATGTCAATCTGCATAAAACTGTTCCCCTCTGAGGTGGGTACTAGCTCTGGCTAGCTGGCCTGAGGATAGTACTAGCTCTGGCTGCAGTTGAATCCTGCACTGAGCAGGGTATTGGGCTTGGTGACCTCCCAGGTCCCTTTCAACTCTTAGGATTCTTCCGCCAGATTTTTTACAGATAGATGGCCCTTCTATGGAGGTGTAGTGGCTGCGGGGAGGGTGGGGAAGAGAAGCTTCAACAGCCGAATTTCTCTGCACTGTAACTCTTATAAATTCTCTGAATAGCTCAGTCAGGACAGCATGAGACTTGTAATCTCAGGGTTGTGGGTTCGAGCCCCACATTGGGCAAAAGATCCCTGCATTGCAGGGGGTTGGACTATATGACCCTTGTGGTCCCTTCTACGATCCTCTGTCATAGTAACTCAAGCAAAGTGGAGGAACAGCAACGGCAGAGGCCAGCACCATCTGCACAGCAGATGGGGGAGCCTTTGGTCTTCCTGATGTGGCTGAACTACAACTCCCATGATCCCTGGCCATTGGGGATGCTTGCTGGGGCTGTTGGGAACTGTAATTTGGCAACGTCTGGAGAGTCAAATGTGCCCCACTCTTAAGGTAAAATGGCCAGGAGCCACTTATGTACCTCACAAGCTGAGCAGCTGACATAATTTGTTCCCAGGGACCAATCCCACTAAATCAGGGGTGGGGAACCTTTTATTTACTGGGGGTTGCATTGCCTTCTGCACAAACTGGAGGGGGAGGAGTGCATACCAGCAGAGGGTGTGGCCAGATGCCAAAGTGGGTGGAGCCACAGGTGGAACTCTTAACTTTGAATCGTAGGCTACATTCCAACCATGGAAAGTCAGAGGTATCCACACACAATTAGACAAACACAAACCATCTTTCTTCCAAAGAAGCAAGTGACATTGTCACAAAAGCACTAGCGGAAGATGTGGCCTGGGAGAGTCTTGAGAGACCTGTAGGGTGGCATTAGGCCACCTGGGCTTGAAATTCCCCACTCCTGCCTTCTAGTTATGGGTTTGTTTGTTTTTTCATTTATGGAAAGACAAGGTGTGAATTTAACAAAATATACCCGGCATCAAGTCTTTGGGCTATTGTTCTGCTTGCCAAGACGCAGCCGTGGGATGGTGCCCACAAGTCTGCAGCCCTGAACTAAGGAGATGTATCCATCAATGGCAGCTGTTTCCCCTAGGACAGGTAGAACCCATTAAGGCTGGCACCAGGAGCAAGTGAGCGGATCTCAGGTTGTGGTGTGTGAGTTGGCAGGTGGCCTTCAGCACCAAACGCCGCTCACCCTGGGAGAAAATTACTTCTCTTCTCTGTGCTAAGTGGTTTTCCAAGGAGAGAAAAATCTAAAAGCAGTCCATCAGTTTCCCAAAGGACCAACAAGAAAGCATCGCACAAGTTTATGCAGACTGCATTCCTTACCTCGCAAAAAAGAATGAACCAAACAACTGAAGTTTTGTTTTCTTTAACAGCACCTCTGAATCTGTGGCATTTGCTCTCCAGCTCAGAGACAGGCAACCAGTCCCCGTCCCCCCACAAAGCAGATATTAAAGGGACTACTGTATTTTTTAATCCAAGGTGTGGCCACAATCTTGCAGTTTTATTTGCAAGCAAAGGACCAAGTTTTCCAGTACAGTACAACCTTTTGGTTCCTGAAATTCATTCCGATTGTGCAGATAAAATATCACGGATAGAATTCCAAAGGTGTGTTGTTAGTGTGTGAAAATAGGCATGACCCAAAGACCCCAGGCATGCACCTCCAGATGGTGATGTTAGACGCCATCCTGCTGCCTGGGCATCTTCACTTGGTCGCAAGTGGCTGATAGCCAGGTGCAAAATGCACCTGGCGAATTTTGAAAGCTGCTGCAGAACACTGTGGTGGTTAGATACCACTACACCAAATTTTCCGACACCTTAGGAATAATAAAAGCTGCCTTGCCCAGAGCCAGATGACTGGTCCACCAAGCTCAGCACTGTCTACACCATGGGGAGGGAGGGAAACCTTGGGGCTGGGAGGCAAATGCGAACCTCAAAGCCTTTCTCTCTGGCCCTCGGGATGCTCCCTCCTCAGTCATACTTCTTTCACTCAGAGAATATCTACAAGCATTCCAAGGCTCTACAGGTTAAACTCTCAAGTGGTCCTGTTTTGCACCTTCCTTGAGTGTTTTGACCTGGCTGGGATGCGCCCTTGGACTCTGACAAGGCTTCTTGCTTGTCTGAATGGAGGACTGAGGGGCGTACAATTCAAAGTGATGGTTTTGACCTATAAAGCCTTAAACGGCTCAGGACCGCAATACCTCAAGGGCTGCCTCTTTCCATATGAACCTACCCGGACCCTGGGATCATCTTCTGAGGCCCTCCTTCATGTGCCCCCTCCTTGAGAGGTTCAGAGGGTGTCAACACGAGAACGGGCCTTCTCTGCAGTGGCTCCTCCCCAGGGAAGTTCACCTGGTGCCTCCATTATACACCTTTAGGTGCAAGGCAAAGAGTTCCTTTGTCATCAGGCCTTTGGTTGATCCGAATTACCTCCTATGCCCTTTTGAAATGTGTTTTCTGGGGGGGGGCAGGGGCTATTGGGTTGTTGTTTTTTATTTTCATTAGGTATTTTGTGGTTTTATATCTTGATTTATAGGGCGGTATATAAATTCAGGGACGCGGGTGGCGCTGTGGGTAAAAGCCTCAGCGCCTAGGGCTTGCCGATCGAAAGGTCGGCGGTTCGAATCCCCGCGGCGGGGTGCGCTCCCGTTGCTCGGTCCCAGCGCCGGCCAACCTAGCAGTTCGAAAGCACCCCTGGGTGCAAGTAGATAAATAGGGACCGCCTTCTAGCGGGAAGGTAAACAGCGTTTCCGTGTGCAGCTCTGGCTCGCCAGAGCAGCGATGTCACGCTGGCCACGTGACCCGGAAGTGTCTCCGGACAGCGCTGGCCCCCGGCCTATAGAGTGAGATGGGCGCACCAACCCCAGAGTCTGTCAAGACTGGCCCGTACGGGCAGGGGTACCTTTACCTTTATATAAATTCAATTAATAATAATAAAGTGTGTGTAGCCAATGGAACCAAGGAAAAAATAACACTGCCTCTAGCCCCTCCCACCACTGGCTTGTGAGCCCCAGAAAGTTGTCCAGAAGGGAATGTAGTCTACACTGCCTGGCAACGCAGATTTAGAATGGACTACTTCCCACTCCTGCCAAGAGATGGCAGGAATTGAACCAAGGAACTTCTGCATGCCAAGCAAGGCATCTACCACCATGCTATGGCCCTTCCACTTCTTGCAAAAACCCTCTCCCCCGCCAACAAACCCCCCCCACCTGGAGCCAGCACTATTTATTTGACTCTACACTGACTGGTAGGGATTGAACCCCTCTGAATGCAAAGCAGCTCCTCCCATGAGTTTCAGGACGGAAGGGGGGAAATCTTGAACTAATCGGAGAAATCCATGCATAACATGTACAGTGGAACCTCGGGTTACAAACACTTCAGGTTACAAACTCTGCCAACCCGGAAGTAGTTGCTCCGGGTTGCGAACTTTGCCCCAGGATGAGAACAGAAATTGTGCAGCGGCGGCAGGAGGCCCCATTAGTGAAAGTGCGCCTCAGGATAAGAACGGTTTCAGGTTAAGAATGGATCTCTGGAACGAATTAAGTTCATAACCTGAGGTACCACTGTACTCTAGCATTGTGCTATGACCCTGCCCAGCCACACACGCAGCAATGATGAGTGAGCCATTCTTGCTCCTGGCCTGCCCCACCCTGCAGGGCTGTTGTAATAATTCTTTAATAAAAGGAAAGCATTGTTTCGTATCCATCTCATCCAAGTTTAAGGCACAGCTGCCAGACCCCACTTACACAGAAAATCAGCCTGGTTCTGCCAATCTGAATGCCACACTGTCCGAGTATTCAGCTCCCCCTGGCTGGGTGTCTGTTCGAGAGCTTGTTCTTTATACAAGGACCTGTAACACACAAACACAGAGAGGAGAAAGGTTTAGCCTCTTTACTTGATTATTAACCCGCACCATTCTCAAGGCCCGGAGGTAGGCAACAATGCACTTTAAACACATTATGTACAATGCCCAAATTCGTTTGCTTCACAACAGTTGTTGTCTGCAAGCCCCTTCCTTCACTCGCTGAACGGTGGATGTCACAGAACATCCACAAACATTGTAGGTCTTCATGGGGAAGATGTCAGCAAAAGAATGTTAACAAACAGTATTGCTTCTGTATGGCCAAGTGAAAGGATTTGTTTTGGGAGCAGGAAAAGAGAAGTCAGGCCTGTCTACTCAGAAGTAAGTCCTACTGAGTTCAATAGAACTTACTCCCATGTAAGTGTGTATAGGACTGCAACCTGAGAGCTTAAGAGAATGGAGGTCAGGAAACCAATGAGATAATGTTGCTGTGTAAGAAAGCAAATTTCATATTGGAGTACTGTGTCCAGTTCTGGTTAGCACATCTGAAGGAGGACTAGCACAAACAAGAGTGTGTCCAGAGGATGATGACATGGATGGCAAGGAGTCTGAAAATATGGCCCTAATAGTTAAAATGTATTGGTACGTTTAGCCTGGGGAAGAGAAGATTAGGCCTAGGGGTAGGCGATAGCTGTCATCAAATATCTGAAGGGCTGTCACACAAATGGTGGAGCAAACAGGGCCCTTCCTGCTCTAAAATTCACCCGTCCTGAATTGATCCAACCAAATATTTAGCTGCAGATTTGCAGAATATATTGATTATAAACAGAGACAAATAGGCTGTGTAGACATTGTGAGCTGAAACGCAGCTAGGTTCCTTTTCTCAGTTTGGCTCTAATCTCATTTGGGGTGGAAATGCATCAAACTGCAAGTATTCCATTAAAAAACAGCAGGATAAATATGGATTGTCGCTAACACCCTGGGTCTGTTGCTTCCCAAACCAGCAGTGGAAGCACACTGGGCGCAGAGAAAACAAAGAGTCTGTGCACACATACCAGGAAGGCAGCCGTTATATACCGGTACACAAGAGCCATGTAAGAGGAAGAGAGCCATTAAAATATTACAAGTGGATTAAGCAGCACCATATCTTGCATTGCATGAGGAGTGGCTTCCTCCCTGCGGCTGGGCAGGGCCCACAGGCGATGGTAAGCAAGGCTGCAAGCAAGACTTAACAGGGCAGGGTGCCTTTTTACATAAATGATGGGAGGAGGGCTCAGCTACACTTCCAGTTGTCCCATGCCTAGAAAGCACAGTCAGAACGATTTTCTGCTTTCTAGGCAAGGGTCTGAGCAGATTTTCCCTTTGACCTGCTGTTTCACCCCCCAGAAAACCCGCTCTTTCGTGATAAATTGGAACAAACAGCAGTCCATGGAAAACCCAGCATTAAACTGCGGGTTTCCCCGAGAGAAAGTGGCTGGGCAAATGGAAGTGCGAGTGAGCCCAGAGTGTGATCTGGGTTCAGCTGTTCTGGGAAGCTGCTTCTGGGAAGCAATCACAAGACAAATAGATTCCCCTGATTCTGCTTTTGCTGTTTTAAGCATCACAGTTAATCCAGCAGTGCCAATAACTGATGCTGTTGTTGCTGCTGCTCGGAGGGAGAGAGCATCCCAATGGGAAATTGCAGGTGGTCTCTCCACAGAGAGGTGGCAGGACATGGCTTGATATCAGAGAAACCAACACAGCACAGTACGGTTGTACACGGCTGGTTCTGCTACGACAAATTTGATTCTGTTTGGTATCTTCTGCATTTAAAATGCCAACAGATCTTTACCCTAACCCCAAACCCTGACTCAAATCTGCTTTGGCAAAGCTTAGCAATAAACCGGGGATAACTCGGTTGATAAAGCACGAGACTCTTAATATCAGGGCCGTGGGTTTGAGCCCCACGCTGGGTAAAAGATTCCTGCATTGCAAGGATCGCGCTTGTGGTCTCTTCCAGGTCTACAATTCTTTGGTTCTATAAGGCAAATTGACATAAAAGTCAGTCCCAGTCTATTTCCGAGCACATTTCAAAGTGCTGGCGCTAACCTTTAAAGCCCTAAACCAGGGATAGGCAACCTAAGGCCCATAGGCCAGATGCAGCCCAATTGCCTTCTCAATCCGGCCTGCGAACAGTCTGGGAATCAGCGTGTTTTTACATGAATAGAATGTGTGCTTTTATTTAAAATGCATCTCTGGGTTATTTGTGGGGCATAGGAATTCGTTCATCCCCCCCCCAATAGTCTGGCCCACCACATGCTCTGTGGGACGGTGGACCGGCCCATGGCTGAAAACGGTTGCTGACCCCTGTCCTAAACGGCCTCGGCCCAGTATACCTGAAGGAGCATCTCCACCCCCGTCGTTCAGCCCGGACACTGAGGTCCAGCACAGAGGGCCTTCTGGCAGTTCCCTCACTGCGAGAAGTGAGGTTACAGGGAACCAGGCAGAGGGCTTTCTCAGTAGTGGCACCCGCCCTGTAGAATGCCCTCCCATCAAATGTCAAGGAAATAAACAACTATCTGACTTTTAGAAGACATCTGAAGGCAGCCCTGTTTAGGGAAGTTTTTAATGTTTGATATTTTATCGCATTTTTAATGTTCTGTTGGGAGCTGCACAGAGTGGCTGGGGGGACCCAGTCAGATGGACAGGGTATACGGCAAATAAATTATTAGTAGTAGTAGTAGTAGTAGTATTCATTTATCATTCTATTTTACAACACATATGTTCAAGACAAGATTTTTGCTGCTTCTGTGCTTATTATTTCTTGTACTACAGGTTTGTATGTATGATTTTTTTAAAAAATAATCCAAAAAAACAATAAAATGTAGTTAGGAATAAAATACCCAGAGGGCAGGGCAGGGCAGAGGGCATGGATTTATCAGATCTTTTTATTTGAGTCCCAAGATCTACCAACCACTCTTCCTTCCTTCTTATAGCTACTACAAACTGCAGACTAGGGTTTCCATCAGTCCCATATTTTTTTCCATTCTCCTGTTGCCTCCTCCAGGTTTGCTTTCATTGCTCAACCAACCAACCAATCTGAAGATGAGTTCCAATTAATCAAAACCTTGCATACATCCTTTGCAATTGCCTGATGAAATGACCATGTTGCCTAAAAAACAAAACACCCATTGCCACCCCAACAGAGCCAGCGCCTTCCTTCCCCAGAAATATGTGACAATCGGAAGGTTTGGCTGCAAAGGATACACTGGGGCTGCCAGTCAGCAAACCAACAAGCAGTGTCCACCCCTCCGGAAAATGGAGATCTGGGTCACAGCCCCGATGACTCAGACTCCCTGTGGCAGTTGTGGTGCCAAATCCGGGTCAAGCAGCCAAACCAGGTCACTTGGCTTGCCCTCTCTTCTTATCTTCTGGGGGCTCATATGCCCGCCAACTCTGCTCCAGGCAAGAAAGAAATCAAGACAGAACAGACAGCAGATGCAGCCTTTTGGAAAAGTGACAGGCGGCAAATGTACAGCTGAGGCCTGAAACCGCCACTGGGGAGTCCGGAGGTAAATTTTAAGCTGCGATGAAAATGCAGCCTTTGCACAAAGAAAATGCAGACATGCCCACAAGTATTTACAAAACCATTTGCTATCTTCCCATTTTGCATGTAGACAGAACCCCGCCCTGTTGCAGAGAACATTTACTGAATTCATCGCAATACTAGAATTTGGGGACATCCCATGAAGCTAAATAGCGAAAGATTCGGAACAGACAACAGAAGGTAGTTCTTCACACACAGAGTTTAAACTACAGCATTCCCTCCCCTAAGACACAGTGACGGTCAAAAAAGGTAAAGGTAAAGGTACCCCTGCCCGAAGGCCAGTCATGTCCGACTCTACGGTTGTGCGCCCATCTCACTTAAGAGGCCGGGGGCCAGCGCTGTCCGGAGACACTTCCGGGTCACGTGGCCAGCGTGACGAAGCTGCTCTGGTGAGCCGGCACCAGCACAGCACACGGAAACACCGTTTACCTTCCCGCTAGAAAGCGGTACCTATTTATCTACTTGCACTTTAGGGGTGCTTTCGAACTGCTAGGTGGGCAGGAGCTGGGACCGCAGACGGGAGCTCACCCCGCCGCAGGGATTCAAACCGCCGACCATGCGATCGGCAAGCCCTAGGCGCTGAGGATTTACCCACAGCGCCACCCACGTCCCTTAAAACCATCCTGCAAAAAACAGGATGCTGGGCCCAATGGGCCTTCCTTTGGCCTGGTCTAGCAGGGCTTTCATATGCTCTTATTTAGGGTTCAAGGGTGCCTAAAATGAACTTTTGCCTGCAAAATGACCCCCAGGTTCTATCCCTCTATCTCCAGGTTCTATCCCTGTATCAACAATAAAAAGGACTCCTCCCCACCCCCACCCAACAACAATGAGGACTAGAATCCTTTTGTTTGTTAAAACAAATAATAAAAAATAGAGATTCTAAGTTCTACTCAGAGTAGACCCACTGAAATCAATAGGCCTAAATTAGTCAACTAGAACTATCATTAGCTACAGCCCCTCGCCTCAAGCTCTAGGGAGATGCTGAGCTAGAAAGACCATTGAGCTGACTTATTAGAAATCTTAAAACAGTGCAGCCGATAACCCAGACTCAAATACGCCACATTTTAAAAATCCATTTGTTCCAAGGCCTCACCCAGGGTCCAAGTCCCTGGAGTCTTGTTATCAGTAGCTAGGCTAAATCCTGGAGTATGAATAACATCTTAGGAACTGTATTGATGAAGGGCAGTATAAAAATGTGTTGTGTTTTTTTAAATGAATAAATAAGAAAGCTACCTCTGAGCATGTGCAGAATTCCTTTCCTCCACCCCCCTCGACCCCAAGCAGTCCCTTCCCTCAGCACACATTTTTGAGTTCAGGGGCAGCCTGCTTCTGACAACACGCTTAGGCAGGCTTTTCAGTTTAAGGATTAAGTCCACGATCCATTACCTAAACACACATGCACAAATCTGATTTCCTCCTTCCCACTTCACATGTTCCAGCTAATTCACAAAGTAGATTTTAAAATAAATAAATAAATAAATAAATAAATGCTTAAAAAACAACAACAAAGCACCGGCACATTTTTAGCATGTTCACAATGAGATTTTATCACTAAGGGCTTTAAAAAAGGAGGCGACGACTTCCCTTTTCCAAACTGTTCCCACCCTCTAGACTTCGCCTCTGCAAACGTCTGACTGCAGGTCCAGTTTGGCTGCTCGCTTCCCACCCACCCTGCAAAAAATAAAAAATAAAATAAACCTTCAGAGGGCAAGAGAGAAAGCTAGCCAACAGTCAAAGCATCCAATTTTGCATTTTACACTGAGGATTTGGGGAGGAAAATTCAGAGTGGGAGAAGCAGAGGCAGGAAATCAGCAAATGTGTTCAAAAGTTTAAATACCAATTTCTTTGCTTATGTTACCCGATCAACAATTACTCTTTCCGGAATCACCACAAAGCAATTGGCTTGTGATGCCTTCCCTGGATTTCAGGTTTAGCTAGCTGCCTTAATGGGAGGGGGGGGGAGGAAAACATTAATGTAACCTTCTACACCTCTGGCAATAAGAAATGCGATTTCCCGATACCAGCCGCTCTTGTGCCCTGGCTATCAGAAGCATCCCAGCACCAAACCTGGGAGCATCAGAGTGGCTAATCCGCAGATTACGTGGGCCAATTGACTAGTTTATTCTTAGCTATGGACTGCCAAAGGGAGCTTATACTCTTAAGGACTCCAGCTATGGACCTGTACACTGCCTGTGTTTTTTCAACAATAAAAAGGACTCCTCCCCACCCCCACCCAACAACAATGAGGACTAGAATCCTTTTGTTTGTTAAAACAAATAATAAAAAATTGAGATTTTGATTTCACAGGCAGCCAGATTCTATACAGAATGGAAAACCTGCACTTAACTTAGGGCTCACAATGCACACCTGGCTTTTAAAATGTGTGTGGGGGTTCCTTTCAGAGCAACACCTGCCCCCCTCCAAAGTAGGCTTTTTAAAAAAAATTCTGGAGGCAGGCTCCTGAGTACCAGCCCAGAGCTTCTTTTTCAAGGTGTGGAACACAGCAGGGGAGAGAGTCTCCTGAACATGTGCAGAGTGTCCCCCATCAACACTTAGTGAGCATTTTAGGGGGAGCAAAGTTACCAGGCCAAAGCGTACGGCTTTCAAAGGAAGACTTAAGTTCCAGCACTCTTTTTTACAGAAAATGTGCACTAATTGAAGCCTCATTTGATATTTTGCATAAAAGGTACAAGCAGCACATATGTCGCCACCCCAGCAGAGCGGGATTTATTAGCTATGTCCAAACAAATACGGGGATTTCTGCCAATATTCTTCATTGCTGCCCCCCCCCACATCACCCTGAAAAACCCTTCTCCTTGCACTGCTAATACCATGAAGACTTAATCCAGACACTGATTGGATTGAGAGCCAACAGCAGAAGGGGCCTAAACAGGCACATGAGCCAAGAAAGCAGGACATGTTCGCACCGCAAGTGTGAACTCTGCAATCGTTTGCGATCTCCACTCCAGCAACCTCCAAAAACAAACCCAATTTGAAGGGTGCTGCTGGTGTATATAAAATGAAATCCTTCCCCACAACGTCATATATACAACTTTTAATGCAAAAGAGAACACCAAATCAAAGTGTAAACCCTTGTCAGGAGTGTCCAGCTCTCCATTGCCAAAAATTCCCTGAATATCACCCCCCCAAAAGAGGGGAAATGGTACTCAGCCTCAGAACACCTGGAAAGGCAAAGATTCAAAACCTCACTTGAGGTAAGGGGAAATGGTTAACAGCCTATTTTGTGCCATAGGGAGACAACACCACAAATCTAGGCCTGAAGGAATACTAAGATGGGCTCGTTGTGCCACGTGTCAGCCCATATTCCCAAAGAAGACATGGTGCAAATGTTTGAATGACTGTGGCAGTTCAGAAAAGACTTTAGGGAAGAATGGCTGGCTATAGATACGAGGGGCATTGATTGAAGATTCCCCCTGACGTACTTCCCCATGGACTGAGACAAACGAAACTGGGCACAGTTACTAGTCCATCTCTACATCTCTGCGTCCATAGGGACACAGGTGGCGCTGTGGGTTAAACCACAGACCCTAGGACTTGCCGATCAGAAGGTCGGCAGTTCGAATCCCTGCGACGGGGTGAGCTCCCATTGCTTGGTCCCTGCTCCTGCCAGCCTAGCAGTTCGAAAGCACATCAAAGTGCAAGTAGATAAATAGGTACCGCTCCGGCAGGAAGGTAAACGGCGTTTTCGTGCACTGCTCTGGTTCACCAGAAGCGGCTTAGTCATGCTGGCCACATGACCCGGAAGCTGTATGCCGGCTCCCTCGGCCAATAAAGCGAGATGAGCAACCCCAGAGTTGGTCACGACTGGACCTAATGGTCAGGGGTCCCTTTACCTTTACCTTTACCTAGCTACCAGCAAGAGTCACACACTTCTCCCATCGCTTTATGCAGCTGTGGAGACCTCGTCTGTAGAAGTTGGCAGGTTGCCTCAGAAGCCACAACTTTACCTCAGAAATCAGCATTTCTACGTCTGAAAAAAGCTTGCCCTTCAAAAATAACTTCATGATTGGAAAGAGGTGGAAGTCCAATGGTGTGAGGTCAGGAGAATAAGGAAGGTGAGGAAGGATTTCATAGTCACAGGACCGTGCTTCCATCGGAGCAACGTGCGAATTGTGAATCAAGGCATTATCCTACAGGAGGCAGACACCTTTGGTCAGCATACCACTCCTCTCGATTTTGATGGCCTTCCGCAATTTCTACAGCAGTGAAGCGTAGTATGCCCAGTAATTGTGGTACCCTTTGCCAGGAAATCCATCACCACTACTCCACGCTGGTCCCAAAAGACCGTGAGCATGACCTTGCCCGCAAACGGTTGGACACATGCCTTCTTTAGAGGTGGTGAGGCAGAGTGCTTCCATTGTTTGGACTGGGATTTAGTCTCTGGGTCATAATGATGGACCCATGTTTCGTCCTGAGTAATTAGTCTGGCGAAGAAGTCATCATGGTTTTCGTGACGCATGACCAAAAGAGCCTGTGAGCATGTGACTTGTTCCTGCTTCTGGAAAGGCAGCAGCAGCGAGGAACCCACCGTGCAGACACCTTTCCCATGTGCAAATGGTCATGGGTGATTTTTTCTACAGAGCCCACACTGATCTTGACATCTGCAGCTAGTTGGCGAATGGTTACATGGCGATCCTCCAAAATGGCAGCCTCCACTTGCCAGATGGTGTCATTCATCAATGACCAACTGTGGTTGCCCAGGAATGGGAGCCATTCCACCGAAGTCTGACCACACTTGAACTGACAATGCCAGTGCTTGACTACGTCATACGATGGGGCATCTTCCCCATAAGTCCCTTTCATCCCCCTGAACGTCTCCCATGGTGTGTGCCCTTTCAAGTACAGGAACCTGATGACCGCTCTGCTTCAACTGGTTCCATTATCAGACGTTACTCCACGTTAGCACCAGTAACAGAGAAACTGTTAGGAGTTCAGAGCTACAAATTACCATGTTATCTATGGAGAGATGTATCATTATACATGTGCAATTTCATCCTCCTACGATAACCGGAAGTGGGTCAGGAGAAATCTTTAATGAGCGACCCTCGTAACTTCCTGAAGGTCAAGATCAAGGACCTTTCTTAAAAGATCAGTTGGGGGGTATTTAAACTGCAGGAGTGACCCTTAATCTTGGCCTAAAGCAAACACTGTCATTGCAGGACTGGAAAAAGCAAGCCCAGAAATCCAAAACCAGACAATGGACAACTGGGAGAATCACAGCTGGTGAAATAATCCGACAGCAAGAGGGTTGCCCAAATCTGCAGGAAGCCAAGACCTCCTCCCCATTTTTATAACCTGGGCTAATGAGACTTTCACTGAGCTTCAGCTGGAAGGCAAGGATATTGATCGCATTCCTCAGGCAAAGGCCATTATAATTCCATTTCATTACTTCCAAGTAAAAGAAGATTTAACACAGTTCTTCACCTTACATGGGAAAACCAAATGAAAAATGAAAAAAAGTCTCTTTCAGGACTTGAGTAATGAAACCCTACAAAAAAGGCTCGAGGTCAAAATATATATATTGTACTGAAAAACTATGAAACGTGGATATTCAATACCATTTGTTTTTCCTTTTTAAACCGGCAGTAATCAAAGAAGGAACCGTGCCAACTGCTACTACTCATGATGAGGGAGCTAGGAAAATGCTTACAGCCCTGAATCTTGGCCAGGATGAAGAGGCAGAACTGGAAATAATGACCAGAGAAAGCACAGAACCATCTATACAGCTGGCAGAAGAAACTAAAGAAAAACAAGAAAGAAAAACTGAGAAACGGCAAAAACAATGGCAACCTGAGGAAGCCATTCTGTCTGAAACCCAAGCTGAAAGGAAGCGTTTTTATGTCTTCCTCTGAACAGGAGAGTTTAAGTACTTTCTCTTGGTCAGTAAGATGTAATGCAAAAATTATTAAATTTTGTTGAAATAATGGTAAAGCGTCCCTGTATGTTTACAAGGGACGGAAGAATTGTGGGTACTTCTGTTCTGTCGTTGCTGCTGCCGCTGCCCTTATGTTCTTCACTGCAGTGGCGTACATGCAGCAGAAACTTGCTAAATTTTGGTTAAAAGTACATTTGTGCCATACTTGCTTTTATGGGGTTCTCTTCAACCTAAGAAGGCAGCCCATCCAGGAGAAGGAAAACTCTGATCCAACCTCCGCTGCCTTGTGAGAAAAGCTTCGGGAGTAAATCCTGAGGAAAAATCCATACCCTCATCCAGCAACGGTGCATTGCAATTGCTACAAAAGGCAGGAAAAGACTCTCCGTGATTTTGAAGCAGTTCATGGGGGAAAAACATTTGGGAACCACTAATCGAGATTACTCTCCCCCCCCCCCGCTCACATTATTTAATAACATGCTACTCATACAGTTTATAGTTTTAGCTCAAAAAGTCTAGCTGATCCAACTGTTATAAACCAGTCAACTCTCCAGGTCCTTTGGACCATGCTTCTGTTTTCACTACCGTACATATAATGGACTCTCCTCTAAAAACCAGAACACAGAAGCTAAACCTGAATCCACTACTTAACACATAGTTGATAAATTGAAGGAAGAACTTAAAGATTTTATTCTTTCTTAATCAATGACACTGGAGACCTTTCTGAATGAAGTCTTAGTGGAAGACTCAGTGAGTGCGGTAAGAGGCCATACAGTATTTGAATTTAATTTCTGAATGAAGTCTTAATGGAGGACTCAATGAATGTGG
>JAXCMG010000019.1:17625526-17693734 GCA_034642415.1 Podarcis siculus | reverse complement strand
AGGCCATATTATAATTTAATTTCTGAATGAAGTCTTAATGGAGGACTAAGTGAATGTGGTAAGAGAGGCCATATTAGAATTACATATGCACATCTTAAAAGGTCAAGAGGGGCATCAAAATTTAGTCTCCAAACAGAAATAAAGAAACCTGAAGACACCCACAAACAATCAGGCTACAACAATAAAAAATATGCAGGACATTATTACAAAAGAACAGAACTGACAGGTTTAGAAATTAGGAAGATAGCATATGCAAGGCAATATACTAACCAAAAATTCTATGAGCACACTGATAAAAATTCTCGCTTTTCAACAAGTTCACAAGGACACGATGGAGAGCAACAATACTGAACAGAGACAGTGGGAGAAAAATTGCAAGCATTCCTTTCAGATTAGATGTTCAATCAGATATTCAGATCAGAACAGCAGATATTATGCAAACGAACAAGTATTTAAATGAAGCGAAACTAAATGCTCTAGAAAGGAATCAACGAAAGTATTTAACAGAACCAATATCGGATGGAGATACTACGAAAGCCTTAACAAAATTAAAGCTTTATAATCCAGTTCTATAAATCCAGGTTTTATAATCCAGTTCTATAAAACATTTAAAGAGCAACTGAGCCCTAGACTAAAATTATTCAGTTCTATACTGCAAGGAGACCCAATCCTTACTGCATGGAACAAACCTGGGAAATTTCCTATCCAAGAAGACTAATGCAGGCTCATAGCTCTCATAAACCAAGATGCTAAAATCTTTAGCAATATTTTAGCAGGTAGATTAGCATTATTAACACCTTTGATAATAGATAAAGACCGAATATGCCTTATTAGACACAAATACATAGCTGACCCAATTATATGGCTGATATAGTTCATAATACCAAAAGAATGAAGAACCAATCTCTATTGCTTCATCGGATTCCACCAAGGTGTTTGACAAGTTGAGCTGGGATTTCTTGTACACCTTGCTGGGGAAAATGCATTAATGGTCTGAAAACACGTCTAGGCCAAGCTAAGGTTAGGTTAAATGGATGGGACACACCTTGGTTCGGGGGGGGGGGCATGAAACAGGGCTGCCCCCTTTTCACCACTGCTTTTCTTTCTCGCCATGGTAAACAGGTAAAGGTAAAGGTACAGGACCCCTGACAGTTAAGTCCAGTCGCAGAAGACTCTGGGGTTGTGGCGCTCATCTCGCTCTATAGGCCAAGGGAGGCAGCGTTTGTCCACAGACAGTTTTTCTGGGTCATGTGACCAGCATGACTAAGCTGCTTCTGGCAAAACCAGAGCAGCGCATGGAAACGCCTTTTACCTTCCCGCCGGAGCGGTACCTATTTATCTACTTTGACGTGCTTTCGAACTGCTAGGTTGGCAGGAGCAGGGACTGAGCAACGGGAGCTCACCCCGTCGCGCGGATTTGAACCACCGACCTTCGGCAAGCCCTAGGCTCGGTGCTTTAGACCACAGCGCCATGGTACCAATAGCTAATAAAAATGATAAAATGGCTCAGTACAGGAAGTAAAGTCTGCTGCATCTGCACATAAAATAAACCTCTTTGTGGACAATGTAGCCTTGCTGGTCAATCCCAGGACCTATTTTCCAGGGACAGTCCCAGATTTACAGAAGCCGTCCTGGTTTCTCATTTGATCCTGGAACGTCCCGCTTTTCCCTAGGACGTCCCTATTTTCATCAGATAAACGTTGAAGGGTATGGAATTCTAAAACCTCTTTACCAACTGCTCTTGAGGAAATTACAGAGTGTCGGGAATGGAAATCAATGATTTTTTTTTTAAAGGAAAATGATGTACATCAGTCTCTCCCCCTCATAACAATTACATTTTATAGCATCAATCTAAAGTCAAGCTTTGTCCTAAATAAATAGAGTACCTCAGGAACACTTGAGAGTATCAAATTTAACATGGTGCCACGATGCAGCACAATAACTTCGGCCCACTATAAATAATGTTAACACTTGTTACAACCCACTTGGATTTCCTTGGAACGAGACACTTTTAATTAAAAAAACGTGCAGCAGCACTTCTATTCCTGACACACCACCCAATTGTTCCCCCAAAAACACTGAACACTTGCTAATTTACAAATCTGAACCAAAAATCTCGCACCAACCATTTCACCAGTTCTTATTCCCTTTTGTCACTGTCCCATTTGTTTTAGAACAAAATATTTGTAACTTAAACTAGGGAATAACCGTTTAAAGGCTGGAAACAGAAAGGACTAGGAACAGTTGGGAATTTATATAAAGATATGGCACCTCTCTCACAAGTATGTAACTAAAAGGAAAGCTGGGAAATGCAGACTGTACAATTTTATGCCCAATTCTACAATTTTATCCGAAGCCACCAGGGTGAACCAGAGCGAATCCTAAATACTGTTCTCAGGAACTGCTATCAAACATACATAAGCTCCTATGTGATTCAATGACAAGTGGCCTTAGCTCCTTAAAATCAATATGGCAAAGAGACACAGAAATGTAGGACTGGCAAAAAAAAAAAAAAGAGGAAATGGCTATTCAACTCAGTGTCAGCAAACACAGGAGAACATAGTATTATTTTTTTAACACAGATAGCATTATGGGCTGTTTGAGAGGCTGCCTACAAATGGGGTCCTACAATCCTAGTTAATGGAGTCACAAGAAAGGTTCAATTTTTTAGGAAGCTAATTATAAACCTACGGTCTGCAAATAATAACATCCTCAAGGTCCCAGGCCTCAGAGAGGTTAGGCTGGCCTCAACTAGAGCCAGGGCCTTCTCGGCTGCGGCTCCAACCTGGTGGAACGCTCTGTCACAAGAGACTAGGGCCCTGCGGGACCTGACATCTTTCCGCAGGGCCTGCAAGACAGAGTTGTTCCACCAGGCCTTTGGTCAGGGCGCAGCCTGACTCCCTCCTCTGGCAACCTGCACAGAATTTTGCTTAATCGGTTGCCATCAACTTGATTTTAATTAATTTTTATAATGAAATATTTTTAGAATGTTTGGTTATTTGACTGTTTGATTATTTGATTGTTGTTAGCCGCCCTGAGCCCGGCTTCGGCTGGGGAGGGCGGGATGTAAATAAAATTTATTATTATTATTATTATTATTATTATTATTATTATTATTATTAGCAAGTCTCATTACAGGCCAGGAAGTACCTTGTGATCCCAAAACTGCATTGTTAAACTTGTTTCTTGATTATTTAAAAGAACTCATGTTTAAAGACTTATTACTCCTCTTCATGACACCTAGCCAGGCAAATTCTAGCTCAGCTTTAGGAAACAGCAAATTTAACACTGGAGGCTTGGCTGGAAAAAGGTATGAACATTGCTCTTGTGGAAAACCTGTCAAAGCAGCTTAACGCTCTAAAAAAATTGCAAGTGTCAAAAGATTGTTTTGAGAAAACATGATATATGTTTATTTCATACATTAGGAAAGTTGGCACAACGACAAAACCACCAGCAACTCACGGTACTCTCTGGAGCAAGATGCTAAAATGAGAACAACAATATTCAACGATTACAACCGGTCATGATCCAATACACACTTAGATGGATCTTGTATAACATGGAATCACTTGGAGGGAAAGGGGGAATTGGAGAAATGACCTGGTGTTCATTTGTACTTTTGTAACTATTATGAAAACGGCAAAAATGAAGACTATGAAAAAGTGTTCCCATGTTCAAATACTGTTAGTGCAGTGTACAGAGAGTGGTTGTGGGTACACATGGTCTTGCTTATTCTCAAGCTCAATAGCTGTGCATCTTCCAACCATTTTCTTCCTTCTAAGATGATGCCAGGACCAACTCCAGGATTTTTTAGGAGTTTGAGGGGGTGGAGATGGGACACTTATGTTAGACCCCTGCCACAAAGGTGTCCGTCCCCCTGTTCCTAAGGTTTGTAGGGACTCTGGGACTTACTCTGTTTCCTTTTCTCTCTCTACCCACAATGCCATGGAACACTTCAACTCTAGGTCATAAGAGGGTGAGGATGAAGATGGCTTTCTAAAGCCACTCAGTGCCAGAGTGTTTTCTAGGCCCAGAACAGACATCAGTTATGGGACGCCTGGGAGAGGGGCTTTTCTTCTGCCCAAAATGCTATATGGGCAGCCTTTGCCAACAGCTGTGCTGGCTGGGATTGATGGCAGCCGTAGTCAAAAGCATCAGGAGGGAACCAGTAGCGAAGGCTGTTATATGGAGCTCCCCACAGACAGAGATACCCCCTAACCATGGGGCTAACTGAGGCGGCCACCTCAGATGGTGTGCTTGAGGGTGGTGGCCGCAAAGAGTGTCGCAATGGGAGACAAGCAGATATGTTTTTTAAAAAATATATATATTTTTACTGAGTTTCAGCACATGCACAGAATATATACAGAATAAAACCGTACCGCATTCAGAACTCAAAAACATCTGTCCCCCTTCCTTCCCAGCATCCTCTCTCTCCCTCCTTTCACTTCCCCAGAGAGTTTAATGCCAACAGCACATTCTAAGCAGATTCACAATACTTGGTTGCAGCACAGACTCAAGAAAGAAATCTAATGCATATACTGTACAGTGGTACCTCGGGTTACATACGCTTCAGGTTACAGACTCCGCAAACCCAGAAATAGTACCTCGGGTTAAGAGCTGTGCTCATTCACATGACCCACAATGCACAGAGCAAGTCCATGCACTGAGGAAGGGTGACACGTGCAGCTGCACATACTAAGATCTGCATGCATATAACAAGTGCTTCTTTCTCCATCCCCTGTCTGTCTGTCTGTCTCTCTCTCTCTCTCTCTCTCTCTCTCTCTCTCTCTCACACACACACACACACACACTTGAGATCCTGGAAATGCAAAGTCACCAAGAGATCAGTAGATTCACATTAGGGTCAGCAATCAGCTCAGCATCGCTGGGCATCTGCTGAGGTCCACAGCCCAGCAAGGGTCTCGCTGTTGGCTTTTGCTGCTGCTGCTGCTCCTCCTCCTCACAGCACCCTGGAGAACTACAGCCAATCAATGGGAGCAATGCTGAACTAGAAGGATCAAGTTGTCCAACCTGGTAGAAGGCATCTTCCTATGTCCCAGTTTAAATCAGCCCTTTATTTAGAATCATGAGGACTGGAAACTTTCCTTTCGGCAGCTGAGCACTTGCTCTGCATACAAACTGTCCCAAACCCAATCCTTGGCATATCCTGCGTGAAACCCTGGAGAGATGCTGCCAGTGTTATAAGAAAACAGGAAGCTGCTGTTAACAGATTCAGACTGTTAACCCATCTATATTGTCTAAATGAGCTGGTTTCACTCATCTTCAAGGTTTTAGGCAGGAAGGCTTTCCCTGTCCTCCTTGCAGATACCAAGGATTGAACCAGAGACCAGTGCTTTTTTTCCCCAGCCGGAGCGCACCAGAGCGCAGTTCTGGCACCTCTCAGGTGGGTGCCATTGCCAGCCAGCACTCCCTTTACACGCTTGCCTTTACCTACTTCTGAGAAGCCCAAAACAAACATTTCAAGCCAAAACAGAAGTTGGCCGTCATGTGCAAATCTATACCTTTTATTAGATCTATGGCTCCACCAATGATCAGACTCAGGTAAGGCATCTTCCTGTTCCCCAGGAAGAAGAAGAAGAAGAAGAAGAAGAGTTTGGATTTGATATCCCGCCTTTCACTCCCTTTAAGGAGTCTCAAAGCGGCTAACATTCTCCTTTCCCTTCCTCCCCCACAACAAACACTCTGTGAGGTGAGTGGGGCTGAGAGACTTCAAAGAAGTGTGACTAGCCCAAGGTCACCCAGCAGCTGCATGTGGAGGAGCGGGGAATCGAACCCGGTTCCCCAGGTTACGAGACTACCACTCTTAACCACTACACCACACTGGAGACCCCTAAGATCTAGAGCAGGCACAGATTTGAAAGGTAAAGGACCCCTGGACAGTTATGTCCAGTCAAAGGCAAGTATGGGGTTGCGACGCTCATCTCGCTTTCAAGCAGAGGGAGCCGGCGTTTGTCCACAGACAGTTTTCTAGGTCATGTGGCCAGCAGGACTAAACCGCTTCTGGCACAACGGAACACCGTGACAGAAACCAGAGTGCACAGAAACACAATTACCTTCCCACCACAGTGGTACCTATTTATGTACTTGCACTGGCGTGCTTTTGAACTGCTAGGTTGTCTGGAGCTGGGACCAGGTGCGGGATAGCCGCTCGGGTGCCCAGAGCAGCGCATGCGGCCTGCAGCCGGGGGCAGAGCGAGCCGCCCATGGTGGATAGTCGATGTGCCGCCTGCCCGCGACTCCCAACCCTCCCCCAAGCTGTCAAAACGAAGGGGAGAAGGGGGGGATGCTGCTAGCAATGCAGCGCAGCTCCCCCCTATACCCCGACGGCTCGGGGTAGACTTGGGAGTCGCAGGCGGGTGGCACGCCAAATGTCACCCCCCTCAGTGAGGGCACCTGGGGCAGTCTGCCCCCCCCCCACGCCCCTGGCTGGGACAGAGCAACGGGAGCTCGCTCCGTCATGGGTATTCGAACCACTGACCTTCCAATCGGCAAGCCCCAAAGGCTCACTGGTTTCGACCACAGTGCCACCCGTGTTTTTATACTCTAACACACAGAGGATGGTATTCCAGTCCTCCTCAGAGTAGACCCACTGAAGTTATTGGACATGACTCATTTCAATAGGCAGGGCTCTGCTGAACACAACTCGTAGCATCCTGGAGGGAGGGTATATAAGGGTGCATGTCCCCAGACTTACATGTGGGGCACCAATCCACATCTACACACAGAGAGACCAGTAACTGGAGAGGCACAGATCTAAAGGATTCACAGGTAAAAATCTAGACACCCAAGAAGACACATAAACATCCTCACCTTCTTGGAGATGAGGAGAAAGAGTTAAAAGCCCTATTTGCAGAGGCATCAGCTCCTACAGGTGGCTAAGTGATTTTGCCACTGCAACCCTGATCCATTTGCCAATGGGAACGAATCCTTTCCTTTCCCCTACATTCAAGGGGGGTTCGGGTGGGAGGGGAGAGGAGAAATCTTCCTTATGCCTGTATTACAAGCCACCCTTTCTCCCCTCCCCCTGCCAGGCCAGCTGGCTACAAGCAGTGGGGAAGGGGGGCAGGTGCCGAGTTGGTTGATTTAAACAGAGCAGGCAAGCGGAGAGTTGGGCGTTTTGCAAAGGGCAAGGGACTAAGACAATAGCAAGCATCCCAAGGTAGCCCCAAGGGGTGTCCACCACAGAGAGCCAGCTGCAGCGAGACAAAGCTGGGATGGGAGAAAGCCCTCCGAAGACACACAAAGAGGAAAGGAGCCAGCAGGACAGGATTTCTCTCCCCTCAGCCCCCTCACCCCAATTTCATTGCTGGGGGGCATCCAGTCATGGATAGGGCTTTTGGAGATGCACTGTAATAACACAAGCCAAGCTGGCGGCGACTACCAAGATCCCTGCCACAGCCACAATGGAAGGCTCAGGACAAGGCATGTCTACATTAACAATCTGACTCAGCGACACATACACAAACCCTCCAACCTCCAAAGCTTTACCCAGCAAGCTGGATAGATAAAGGTAAAGGGACCCCTGACCATTAGGTCCAGTCGTGACCGACTCTGGGGTT
Source organism: Podarcis siculus (assembly GCA_034642415.1). Taxonomy (NCBI): domain Eukaryota; kingdom Metazoa; phylum Chordata; class Lepidosauria; order Squamata; family Lacertidae; genus Podarcis; species Podarcis siculus. The sequence continues at coordinate 17,686,154 of JAXCMG010000019.1, read as the reverse complement.
GTGGTGCTCATCTCGCTTTATTGGCTGAGGGAGCACAGCTTCTGGGTCATGTGGCCAGCATGACTAAGCCGCTTCTGGCGAACCAGTGCAGTGCACGGAAATGCTGTTTACCTTCCCACCGGAGCAGTACCTATTTATCTACTTGCACTGGCATGCTTTCAAACTGCTAGGTGGGCAGGAGCTGGGACTGAGCAACGGGAGCTCACCCCGTCGCGGGGATTCAAACCGCCGGTCTTCTGATCATCAAGCCCTAGGCTCGGTGGTTTAACACAAATAAATGTGAACAAGCAACTTTGTGAACGGATGAGTTGGACCTCATAGTGGAACCCCAATGCCTGTGGCTGCCCCAATTTGTCTGTTTACCTAATGCCATGGATCTCCTAATCTGTGCTAGCATATGCCATGCAATTGGACCCATATGAAAAGGTCACATTTATCAAACGGCTGCAAATTGTCACTGTGCTGGCTGGGGCTCAAGGGAAACTGTAAGCCAAAAGGAACTTGGTTGGCAAAGGCTGATCTATGGGCTGCTGATGTCACTGATGCCGACTCATTCCTTTGGCTTGGCCGTGGGTTTAGTTTTTTTAGCCAGGATGTAGCAGAGCTGAGCTCCAAGGCATATGAGAAAGAAAAGTGCTTTGGAACATGTGCAAAATGCATTTTGTGGAATCTTCTCGTTTTCTCAGTTATGTACATAAGACGAGCCCTGCTGAATCAGGCCACAAGGGGCCCACCTAATCCAACATCCTGTTCTCACAGTGCCCAACCAGATGCTTTGATGAGAAGCCCCTTAGCAAGACCTGAAGAAAGCAGTAGCAGCTCTCCCTGGGATTCGCCCACCACTGTGGCATTAGCCCCTTCTCGCTTGTTTACGCACCCATTTCTCAAACATTTCGCAGTGGAATGGCCCAATCCTAGCATTTAGAGTCTGCCACCACCAGAATAAAAATGTCGAGCCCCATTGTCTCTCTTGCTGCTTTTGCCACCCTTCAGCCTTTTACAAGATCCTGGGATGCCTTCCCTTCTCACTTCCCCCTTCAGAGCAAGTTCACACACAGCGATTGTAACGCCAAGTGCCATCTGCGTGTCTCAAAGAGCCATCGCAGGTCAAACACCGCAGAGTAAGCTTTTATATCACCTCAACACACAAGGCTAGTTCTCGGTCACGAAGGGAGGAGACACTCAACAGTCTATGCGCAACTGTGAATCAGCTTTAAAATCCATTGCAAGAATGCTGGGGCGAGGGGGGAGAAGAACATGTTCTAAAAAGGTTCCCAATCACTACTACTTTCAGAAGAAGAAAGCAAAAATGAGGAAATAATTTTATTAAAAAATGAGAAAATTGTTCCGTGTTGGCATCAATTCATTGGGGAGGGGAGAAAGCATCTATGTACCAGGTATATGTTTACACGCCACAGAAGATTATGTATGAATGTGCATATATAATATACACACAGACTATATTTGTGCATCTCAGTAAGCCACGTTCCTGGCTTATTGTGGTAAGCCATAAGTGAACAGCATTCTCTTGCTTGCTGCCCAATTGCTCCTTCCCCGGCGCAAGCAGGAGAACCAACCAGGAAGGATTGGTTTCCTCTTACATTCAAACTGGGGGTCGTGGTTGGTTGCTCCCTAACCAGCCATGATCAGCAAGCCAACAAACCGTGAGTTCAGGTTGGGCAGCAACAACAAACCACGATCGTTGGATCAGGTGCAAGAGGAAATGGAGGATTCCTGGTTTATTTACCATGTCTGAGCCAGCAAAGCAGCAGCAATCAGGTGGCATGCCTCACAAGCAAGTTACCATTCCACAGCAAACCAGAACAAGCTAGAAACTCATGGCTCGTGATGTGCTAAAACAGCCGTGCAGAGAGGGGAGGGGAGCAAACAGACTGACAGACACAAGACCCTTTCTTCAGATTTTTACTAGTTTAACTGACACAGAGAATCCTGGAAATGAGAGTTTGGTGAGTGGGCCAACCAGGTGGAAAAGACCGTGGGCTCCAGTTTTAATATACACCCTGCTGAAATGTCCTCTTCCACATCATCATCATCATTATTATTATTATTATTATTATTATATACAGTCCTACACCCATAGATCTCAGGGTGGTTCACAACATAAGATTACAATTTACTATTGTACTACTAACCTATTAAATATCCAAGAGCCCCATTCCCCTTTAATTTTATTTGTATATAAATATATTTGTATGCTGCTATATCATAAAAAAAAAATCATAGCCGTTTACAGCAATAAAGGCATAAAACCACAATTCAAAATGCAGGCCTCGTGACCCCAACACAAGGAGCACCCTCAATCTTGCTCCTCATTGACCCATGTGGTGGTGGGGGGCCACAGACCCTTCCACGGCTGATGCACCAACAGCACATAAGAACAACCCCTCTCAATTCCCCCCACTCCTCTTGCAGTCAGCACTGCGCATACACACCCGACACACTGCACCAAGGTGCTACTGTTTACACACATTTCCATGCCTTCTCCTTTGCTTGCCAGGCCATAATTCAACAGATGCTGCACTCTGAACCCACCATGGAGGCCCCTCGGTGGGGATGCAGCCTTGTGACCATCACCCACACCTCTTTAGTGGGAGAGGAGCCCCATTTCAAAGTGCTCTCAATCTCGGGTCTCATCTGTGCATGGGTCGTGACAGCAAGGGAGATCACATTGCAGCCACTGGGACCTGCTGTGAAGCATCCTTGGACTCTGCCTCCGGACCACAACTCCCAGAAGCCCAGCAGGTTGGAGAATCAGTAGCAGCAGGGGCAAGGGAGCAGCCATCCAGGACATGTAGTTTTAGGGCTCTGTCTTCATTCTCTGGGCTGCTGCTTCTTGTTCCCCCAGGAACATGGGTGGTTGTTTGCAGGAAGCACACAGCACACCCTGATGGAGCCCCAATGCTATAATACGCCCCAGAGACTAGGGGAAGGAGACGTAATTGACCCATAGGGACAGGGAGGCAAAGACCAGGCAAATGGCTGCATTGCAACTGGAGGCAACAAAGGGAAGATCAGGGTTCAAATCCCTACTAGGCCATGAAGCTCACTGGGTAATCTTGGGCCACTCACAGCCTCTTAACCTACCTCACAGAGCTGTTGTGGGGATTAACTGAGGGCTGCAGTGGCGGCAGCAAACCATGGACTCCTTGGCAGAAAATGTGGAATATAAACACAATGCATAAGCTCTTCTGCTTACCTGCTTTAGAAAGCTGGAGGCGCCAGTCAGATGGAGATGTCAGTCGCCAGCCTGGCATTCAGAGATCTCCATATGGCTGCAACTGGCCCAAAACACACCTGGGGGATTTCTAGCACTGGCTGTCTGGCCATTGCCAGGGACGCTGTGTGCACTACGTCATCCATTGGCATTCTGGGCCTGGTGACTGCGAGATCCATGTGGCTTCGCGGTTTGTACAGAGGGACGCTCCCCTGTGTGTCCACAGGTGGCCCTGGTCCCCATGGGGACACCAGCCAAGGCGGCTCTGTGTTTTGGTGGAATGTCTCCCCATTCTGCTGGGCAGCCAGCATTTCCCTCCCCCATCAGCCTCCTGGGCAGCTTCTCCATGTTCCATATTTATGCCAGCTTGATTTATGCCGGCATAACTTGCACCAGGTACCTGTGCTCAGGATTGTTTCCTCAAGTGCTGGTGGCATCCTATGGGAAACGGGGGCTCTGCTAAGGCCATGCCAGCAGGCCTCAGGCAATCCAACTCAGTGGGACAGCAGCTACAATTGGCTCAGGTCCCCATCCCTCCCTGACACTTTCTGGACGGCTCTGAACAAACTATCATATCTTACCCCAATCAATTTCCAGCCTAAACTTAAGCACCAAAATCCCACTAAGAGGGACATTTAAGCAGAGGCGAGGGAACATGTACACAACAATCCTAATTGTGTTCCAAATAAAATGTTATTTACTAGCAATTTACAGTACTTTTCCATGTATAAGACTGTATTATTTTATTGAAAAATTATGCGGAAAAATTGGGTCGTCTTATACATGGGTAGGGACGCGGGTGGCGCTGTGGGTTAAACCACAGAGCCTAGGACTTGCCGATCAGAAGGTCGGCGGTTCGAATCCCTGTGACGGGGTGAGCTCCCGTTGCTCGGTCCCTGCTCCTGCAACCTAGCAGTTTGAAAGCACGTCAAAGTGCAAGTAGATAAATAGGTACCGCTCAGGCGGGAAGCTAAACGGCGTTTCCGTGCGCTGCTCTGGTTCACCAGAAGCGGCTTAGTCATGCTGGCCACATGACCCGGAGGCTGTACGCCGGCTCCCTCAGCCAATAAAGCGAGATGAGCGCCGCAACCCCAGAGTCGGCCACGACTGGACCTAATGGTCAGGGGTCCCTTTACCTTTACCTTTATACATGGGTAGTGAATAGGCTGAACGTTTGATTGGTTGCTGCTGCGGCTGTTTGCAGCTATTGTGTGTGTGTTATTGGCTGCTGCGTCAATGGCTGGTGTTGATTGGCTGACGCTGCGGCAATTGGGTGGGCGATCGGCAGCAATTGCAATTTTTGGCAATCCCCCCTAACAAAAGCTCAGCAACCCTGGGTCACCCCTCCATAAAAGCTCAACAACTCTGTGGCATCTCCCCCCATTTTCTGAAATTTGAGTCCCCCGAAATAGGGGATGTCTTATCTGTGGGGGCATCTTATAGACAGAAAAGTGTGTTTAGCAGGGCAGCGCTGGATTCCAGTGAATACACTATGAAAGTAAGGTCCAACGTAGCAGCTAAGCAGGTGGCAATCTAATCACCCCCTTCAAAGAGTGAAAGCATAGTTGCTCCCCATTTCTGATGTTCAGAAGCAAACGCTGCTGCTTACGCAACCAAGAGCAATATTCACACACAAGAGGGGAATATGAAGAGGCCAAAGGAGGGGACTCCAAGGTTTGCATGAAGTACCAAAAGAAATCATTACAGTATACTGTAGACACAGAATGTTGATAGTTTTCAAAGGGGAATGGAATATCCTGCCAAGGAGCATGGGTGACTGGCATAGAGCACTCAACACTGCAATGTTTCGTTGCAGCCTGCATGCTAATAGCTTTTTAAAGGATTCCAGCCCGATCCTATTTAAGTTGACTAAAAGTAAGCCACGTGGTTCAATGGGATTTACTCTTAAGCACATATGCATAGGCATGCAAGCAGCCTTTAAAATCTTTAACATTAGGGCCGGATCGTGCCCTAAATAAAAATTCTAAAGGGCTCAGTACCGAAAGGTTATATAGAGAATATGATTATTAATAGAAGACTGATGGAAGGAACTAATTATACGTTCATTCCCTCTAAGAGCAAAATCAAGTGGTAGAGGACCTCAGTATGGAAGTGAAATGGGACCACTCAAAAACAGGGAAGTGGTTTCTGCATTCTTGGGGGGCCTTCCTAGTATTTCAAACTATTTACTGTACTGGCCTGAATATAAGCCGCACCCGCAAATAAACCACACCTTGAAAATTGATGGGGGGGGGGGGGAAAAAAAAAACAACATCCTGGCTGCTTCCTGCAGGGGGGGGGGGAGCCACATTGCTTTGCTGGTGGCGTAAGGTCACGAGTATAAGCTGAACTTTAACTTTTCAAGGTCGGAATTTGGGGGGAAAGTGTGGCTTATATTCAGGCCAATGTGGTAAATGCAAAAATTGCAAGAATTTTTTAAAAAAACTTTCAAATACCAGCCTGACAAGGAACTTCCAGGCCAAAAAAGAAAGAACTAGTAGAAAGTGCCTGGTGTTGCTTGGGAAATGAAAAAAATGCTGATATTTATATTTATAGATAATAATGTAATGTGTTAAGTTTCTAGGGCTGTGCACTGCCACCTTGACTTGCCCCAGCGGACACCCAACTAGAATCCTGCCCCGAATCAATCTGGGAGCAAGGCTCATGTTTACTTGAAGAGTTTTTAAAACCGTGTGGTCGGAAGGGGGAAGATGATGCTTTTTCTTCCTACCATCGCCTTGATGATGTTGCTGAGAGAGGGACAGTTGTTCAGTCCTGATGGGAGCATGCAGGGGACCAGCAGGCTCGCATCCTTGCTGGGTACATGCTACAGCTCTGTGCCACTCATGCCCCAGCAGTCATTGCTGGCACTGCCACCACCTCCCAGCTCATGACTGCCACTTACGGAGCTGCCACGGCACTGTAGGAAGTACCCACCTGTGCCAGACCCACCTCACTCATCATCGTCCCCCGCCCCCCCAAAAAATCATATTCTGCTCCAGCCATCACTACGGGGGCTATAACCAACAGACCCCAGGCACTGAGCCAACAGAGGGGTGGCAGACGGTTCTCCTCTTCCCCCAGCCCCCTGGTCCTGGGGTTAGGTCTCCTCCTCCCACTGTTTGACCTCTGCGGTCTCAACCTTCCTTTTTTTCAGTTCTGATGGGATCTGCTTCGCCGGCACATTCCCTGAGGCTAACGTACTAGCAAAGCTTAACCCTGCAACCAGCAGGATTGCACCAGTGGCTGAGCAAAGAGCTCGGCCCTGCTCAGTTTGACAGCACGTGTGTGTTCCCCTGCTGGGGACAAGTATGTCCCATCCTGCTCTTTGCAGAAACTGCCTCCCCTTCTTCCCACCCAGTTCCCCACCTGCTGAGAGCCCTTGACTGCTCCCAACCTAGATCTGCTCAAATTGGCCTGATCCGGTTCAACTTTGCCATACTAGCTTCCTGCCGAATTTGGTTAAAATCAGCTTGGAACAGTTCAGTCCTCCATCTTGATTCAAAATGGCATCCAACAGTATCCAAACATAGAGATTATGCATCCTTAATCTGAGAAACCATCACACCAAATTTGGTGATACCTTCCTAAGTGTCCAAAGCAGTGGAGTTTGGATCAGTTTGGTCGGGCTTCTGATTCAAAATGGCGTCTAATAGTACCCAACTGGATGATGCTATCTTCCTAGGTGTCCGAATCAGTGTAGTTTGGAAGGTTCTGGTGTGCCTTCCTTGATTCAAAAAATGGTGTCTGGGGTTCTAAACATAGGCCAAAGCCTGCTCCTCCACCTCAGGAACCTTCGTGTCAAAGGGGAGAACGATGTATTCAGAGGTTTCCAAATTGGCACAGTTTGGAACATTTCAATTCAAAATGGCGTCCAATGGTATCCAAACGTAAGACCAAAAAATGGCTGCTCCACCTCAGGAAACATCGTGCCAAGTTTGGCAACAATATCTCAAGAGGCATCCAAATGCATAGAGAGCAGGCAGACAGGCAACTCAAAACGTATTTCAAAATATATAGTAGAAGAAGATGCTGAGATAGCACTTATGGGAGGGAGGGAATAATCACCACCACTGACTGGCCTGCAAGGCCGGAAAAGGCCTACAAGGCTCATGTTTCTGGCTGGTTGAAGCTCTCAACATGAACAAGATTCTTAGGGACTGTTAAATTTTGCTGAAAGTCCCACTTGTTATCTAATAGTGCTAAATAAACAGCTGATTCTTTCCTATATGCAACAACATAGTCCAAAATCCTCATCCTTAAAAAAAAAAAAAACAAGCCAAGAATGACTATGAAAGATTGCCCTGAAGGGATAAACACAAAAGCCCCAGGTTTAAAATTCTGATTCAGGTATATTAACCCCCCCCCAACACATATTTGGCATTCCCCCATCTCTCAATGAATTTTCACTGATTTTTCCCAGGTGTAATCCTAAACATATTTACCAAGACATAAACCTCAATGAACAAAATTAGCCTTACTTCCAAGTAAACATACATAAAGATTGCTTTTGTAAGAAGCAAGAGAAAGGGTTTTTTTGGGGGGGAGAAGGGGGAATTACATAAATTGCAACATCAAATTTTGAATAGTGATTGCATTTTAAGTTATATCACCCAAAAGCTGACTTCTTGTTATTGCTGGCATCTGTCTGTCTGGTACTAGGGCAAAACCCACCCTCCCTTCCAATAATGTTTTTATTTTTTGCAGTGGCATGAATTTATCCTTCCAAAGAATGTAAGGCATCTTGGGGGAGGGGGTAGAACTTCAAAGAAAAGGAAATAAGCCTTACAGTAAGAACACTGTTGATATCATTGCAGTGTAGCCTTCTTATGAGTTGGGGCTAGATCAGATCACCTTAAGCAACAAATTTGGGGTACCAGCAAATGGCATCATAACGGGAAGGCACCAAACCTGAATAATGGCAAGGGTGGTGGAGATAATTTGGATTTTCTGCCTCAGGCACCAAACCCAAATTCTGTACAGTGGTACCTCGGGTTAAGTACTTAATTTGTTCTGGAGGTCCGTTCTTAACCTGAAACTGTTCTTAACCTGAAGCACCACTTTAGCTAATGGGGCCTCCTGCTGCTGCCGTGCCGCCAAAGCGCGATTTCTGTTCTCATCCTGAAGCAAAGTTCTTAACCTGAAGCACTATTTCTGGGTTAGCGGAGTCTGTAACCTGAAGCATATGTAAACTGAAGCGTATGTAACCCGAGGTACCACTGTATTTCTACAGCCTCTCCCTACTGTAACTGACAGAACAATTGCCTCCGTTCTAAAACAAACACCTACCTGGCCTCTAAGGTCAAAGCTTTACCTTATATCTAACCCCACAATAATCCCCTGCCCACGTGGCCCTGGGGTGGGGTGAGGGAAAGAGGTTTTTTTAAACACCTTTGTAGGCCAAAGTGGCTTCTTCTCTTTGATCCTCCTGAAAACGCAGCAGCAGCAGCCCCACCACGTTGTGAAGAGGGCATTTCTTGGCAAAACAAAAACCAACAAATTACTACATACGGGGAACACACAGGTAGAATCAGGAACCAGCCCAGAGGTTGGAATCGAGAAATAGCAGGTACAGGCCGAGCGTAAGGATGAAGAGATCCCCCGCAACTCCTGCCAATGGGAGCAGGGAGCCACTAAGCGGTTGCCCACCGAGCCTCGACGTCAGCCAGGCCTCCGCGCCCTCCATACACACACAAAACCACTCTTTCGAACGCCATGCCTTGGGGTGGTTTAATCTGCCACGCGATAGAAGCAGCTAGTTCTCTGAGCAAGTGCAGAGTGCCCCCACCACGGACTTTCAACTGCAGCGCATTAGGTGGTGCGGTTATATGCCAGGGATGGGAGGCTTCCAGCAGCAGAAGCCTCCATTCCCAGGGAGATCCCTTTTTTCGTTTGAAACGGCGAATCAGAGCCCAGGATCTGCTCCATGCTGCTGCTGCTGCTGCTGCGGGGCGCGGGAGAGACCACGCTTCCCTTTCTCTGTCTAAAGCAAGGGCCATCTGGCCAGGCGAGCGGGGGATGGGGCTGAGCCAGGCCGGCTGTCCGTCCATCCCGGAGCGCGCACGCCCTCCGCCCCAGGGCTTGGACGGCGGCGGCGCCCGCACGCTGCGCTACCTCCAGGATCGCCTTCCCTCCCCGGGCTCAGCGGCCCCAGAGCGGCCGCCGGCCTCGCCACAGGTCTCCCGAGGAGAGCGGCCGCGGGCCTTGGGCTGGCCAAGCGCGGCGCTTCTCGCCAGCCAGGTGCCGCACTGGAGAGCTGCGCCCCCGGATCGCGCCTCCTTTGCCGCCAGGGCCCCGGTTGGTTGCCCGCAGGATCTCACTGCCCTCGATGCGGAGACAATAAACAGCCCCTCCTCCTCCTCCTCCTCGCGATCGCGGCTCACCGACCTCCTCCACCTCCTCCGGCAGGCGCCCGGCGTCTCCGTCGGCTCAAGGCGCGCCCGGTGCGCGCATCGCCGTCTCCCGTCCGCTTCTCCAGCGTCAGCATCACAGGTGGCGCCGGGGCGAACCCAGGCGGGCGAGCAGTGGGCAGCCTCTTCCTCCTCGCCGCCACCACCGCCGCCTCCACCCGTCGATGGAGGAGCAGCAGCAGCAGCAGCACCAGCGGCCCCGGCTGCGGAATCGGCTGCCCAGCCCCGGCTTGGCTTGCCGAAAAGCCCCCGCCTTCAGCCCCGATGCTGGATCAGTCATTGGGCGCCTTCCCCGCCATTCACGCGCAGCCGCTGGGGGAGCCCGATGCGCACGAGGTCCCTGCTGTCGGGGGTGGGTGGTGAGGAAGGGGACGCGACGCTTCCAGGGAGCGGGGCCGGCTCTGAGCTCAGCCAGGGAAGGGGTGGGTCTTGTCCCAAAGGAAGACGCATTTTCCTTGTCGGGGGCAGTTCTGAAGTCGCGCAAGACCGACCAGGGCCTTCTCAAGGCGCGCACTTTGCGCCTAACTGTGAGGGTCGTGTAGTGGATGAAGATGTGAAAGATTCTGCGCATGTGACATCGGAGATGCTAAAGTATGGTCAAAAGAGAGGTCTCACCCCCCCCCCTTGGATAGGGGGCTGCAATGCGAATTCTGCTTTGCTTCCAGTGCTGGAGGCAGGAATGCTTCATAGACTCATAGAACTGTAGAGTTGGAAGGGACCCCAAGGTTCATCTAGTCCAACCCCCTGCAAGGCAGGAATCTCAGCTAAAGCATCCATGACAGGTGGCCATCCAGCCTCTGCTTAAAAACCTCCAAGGAGAGTCCACCACCTTCTGCTGGAGACTGTTCCACTGTCAAACAGCTCTTACTGTAAGAAAGTTCTTCTTGATGTTTAGTCGGAATGTCCAACTAAACCTCCAGAACAGGAGAAAGCAAGCTTGCTCCATCTTACATGTGTCAGCCCTTGAGATACTTCAAAATGGCTATCATATCTCCTCTCACTCTCTTTTCCAGGCTAAACGTACCCACTTCCTTCAACCATTCCTCATAAGGCTTGGCTTCTGAAGACTAATTGCTGGAAATCACATTCCTATTTATAGGACAACATCTGGAAAGCGGCAAGGTTTCCCATCCCTGCTGTGGAGCCACTGCCAATCACCCCCAGAGTAGACAATACTGAGCTAGATTTGCCAGTGACCTGACTCTATAAGACATTGGCAGTGGTGGACCTTGCGGTCTGATATTTCAGCAGTGCCCTGTGAAGCATTAAAATTTGCCCCCGCCCTCCTGCCTCTTGTGCTCTATTCCACAAAGTAGTTGCAGCGTCTATGGTGGCTCCCAAGGTTCCGCACCCAGTACGATCATACCAGTCTTGCTCCCCTAAATCTGCTTCTGACATTGACCAGCTTTTTATGCTCTTATGAAGGGAAACCAAAGTGGATTAAGACCCAAAGGAAATAGTCTTTCTATTTCAGCCCCTAACTGTTCTGCAGAACATCACATGTGACTCTTGTTTCTGCAAACATGTAAGACATTTAAAGCATGTAGCTTCCCCACCCCCCAAATAATCATGGGAATTGTAGTTTACCCCCAGGGCTACAATTCCCATACCCTGAACAGACTACACTTCCCAGGATTCTTTGGGGGGGAAGTCATGTGTTTTAAATGGATTGTATGTACACAGCTGCAAGTGCACATTTATGTTCTCAATGCTTATAAGTTATATATTGATCCTGCAACCCACTACCTCTCTTTGCCTGTACCCCACAACATCCAAAGTGCCAGGGCAACACCCTGTCCTTGCTCTAGATAGCTGGCTCCACATCAAACCACATTAGATATGCTGAGCCTATATCAAACTATGATGGATGTAGAAGTATGGAAGGTTTTACTTCCTCACCAGCAGCAAACAAAATATTTTAAAAGGTGGCACTTTTCATATTGTAAAAACTTGGGGCACATCCATACTTCCATTTGCCCTGCCACTTTGCCTGTGAAAACCTGCAGTTTAGTGCTGAATAAGAACAAACAGCAACTGGGTTTTCTGTGAATTAACGTTTGTGCCGATTTAGCACTAAAGAGCAGTTTTTCCAAGGGAAAGCAGTGGAGCAAAAGCAAAACCACTTGGACTTGTCTAGGCATGGGACAAGTGGAAGTGTTGACAAGCTCTCTGTGTAATTCTCTGGAATAAATAGAAAGGCAGCAGTTTACAGAAAGCAACACATAACGGATCTTTGGAACTCCTGTCCAGTGATGCTGAGAAGGCAGCTAGCAGAAACACCTTTACAAAGAATTAATTAAAGTGGAATTTACGTTTCTGTACATTTCAGTCACCCTCTGCTGCCAGAATGCTCTCCACTGCTTCAAATGTGATAAAATCCACAGAAGCTTCCACTATTATAAATGGTTCTTAAGGTGTTGCAGGTCTCTGTTGGTTTTGGCTTTAAACTTTCTCTTCTTCATCTGCAACATTCACACTTGGGACGAAAGGAGGAGAAACGCACAAGCCTGCTTTTTAGTGTGAGGTGTGAAAAAACTATCTTTGCTGAATTGATGGATGAGTACTAGCCACAATAGTGCAATATCCATGTTCCTAGACACAGGATTACTGATTTCTAGACACTGGGGACTAACAGCAAGGGATGCCTATTGCCTTAAGTTGGTGTCTTGTTAATGAGCATCCCTGGAGCTAGCTGCTTGGGAAGACAAGACGCTGAGCCGGGTGGGGGGTGGGGCTGACCCATTCATTTTACCCAGCGGGAGGATTAAACTTCCTTTCTTGGTTTTGTTGGGAATCTATCTTTCAAGGTTTCATGATATGTTAAGCTTCTATCTTAACATGTTACTTTAAATGCATGTCTTAATCCCATGCTAGTTTGTTGTTACCCATCCATACTGGGACGAGTTTAACCCTCCCTCCCCTTTAAAGCTTCAGAAAGGGACTAGATTATCAGTTTTTGTCCCTTTCCTATACAGTATTGCAATTTTGTACCATGTCTTTATTTTATTTATGGCTGGGCAAATTTACTACTTCAAAATGCCAAAAGCAAACCCTGACTAATAAAATGAAGTGCTCAAAGTATATACAAAATCAGGCTTTTTCCCCGTTCTAGAACTATCTATTCTACAAAGAAGCAATTTCAGCAAAAATCTGATGAAGACATAGTTCAACATAAACAATCCTATAGAGCAAGTAAGGTCCTACTCCCCATTGGACATCTTTGCTAATCTTTGTGACAAAAGTGTGGATCTTTACTGAAACATATTATGCCAATTAAAAACCCTCCATACCCATATATGTAATTGAGAGTTAATTCAAAAGCATCAACCTCTACCTGCTCAATTAGCCTAAGCAAGCACTACACCCACAGCCCATGTCAAGAGATTCCAAAGAATGTTTGGCATTCATTTTACCTTTACCGCCTTGGCAACTTCCCAAGCAGCAAGTCTAAAATACTCAATTTGTTATTTCAGGCTTAATGAAGAAAGACCCTAAAAGCACAAGACTTTAAAAAGAGAGCATCTGCAATCATTGCGGCAAAAATTGTCCTGCTGTTGCAGGGAGTTCATACATAACTTCTGTGATGGGTGTACCCATTTTGCAAATCTTCATAATGCTATGTCTAGTATAAGAGAAAATGGAATATAAGCAGCTGTCAAGAATGGGAAACAGTTCACTAGTTGGGCTTTTCTGTTACTACATCCGCTTGTTGTGGGCAGAATTTCTTGCCCTACGCTCATCACCAGGGACAGCCCACCAAGGAGACAAAGTGAGGCGATCACCTCAAGCAGCAGGATTCACAGGGGCAGCAGATCCCGATGTAGATCTTTATTGTTCCCTTGTTCCTTCTTCTTCCCAGCAGGAAGGGCACCATTTGGTGGCATGCTTGGGCCACCACTGCTCACCACCATCACTTACCAGTTGGCACAGGTGCACTGCGGCATTTTGATATTTCTTTCCTTTTCACATTGTAGTGAATAGTTTTAAGTTCTCCATAATTCCAAAGCACCAGCAATCCAGTAGTTGCAGAAAACTATGCACAATTACCAAAGTATGTTTTACTGGCGCAAACAGGGATACGCAAAGACGCTTGTGTCCTAGCATACAGATATTCCAAGGAAAACCTCTTTTATATCACAGAGGCGTGGATAGGATTATCAGAAGGGGGATAACTCTTTCACAAAAGCATGCAGGTTCTGCATCATAGTTGCAGCACAGAAGAAAGGGGAAAGTACATTACTTATTCAGAAAAATATATAACACAGCTGAGCCTTAATGTGTCGAAAAGCAGGCCATGCCTTGACGGGGGAAGGCCTGCATGTTGCCAACACTAGACTATTGCATTCCCCCAGTCACCTTCTGCCTCCTAACTCTATCTTCAGGTCTTTCAATAAGATTTTCCAGAAACAGAAATTATCTTCCTTATCCAAGAATGTCCTGCACACACCTGACCTTACCCAACTCCCAAAAAGAAGAGGCCATTCGTTTTCTTTCTTAAGGTAATATTTAATGATCCAATATTCTTCTGAGTGGGGCACTGATGTGAAGGGGAGAACAGCCTGGTTCTAGTGAGCAAGTGTGTAACTGAGGAGCTACCTGTTATTCAAAAGCCTTTTATCCCTATGGTTGTCCAAAAGAGGGTTTGAAGACCAGCCAATAGTGCTTGTGAACACATTGTGAAAATAACATTGTGGAAGGTCTCCTGGAGAGACGGATGTAGGCAAGGCCCCTCCAACTGATTTTTCTCTTTTCTGCCTCTGCCCCCCTCACAAATGATGGAAAGCAACAAAAAGAGCTTATAACCTCTTTATAGACATCAGTGAGCAACTGGTACTTCCCAGATAGCTAGCAGCTGGAAGGATCCAAAAGGGTACTTGAAGTGCCATGGGCCTAGAACAGAGTCAAATTCAGTCATCAGCAGCACAGCCTGTCCCAGAAAGGGAGAGTGGTGCTTCCTTCTGAGTGGAGTATCCCTCCTTGTTCTTGGAGGTGGACATCCCATCCTGACAGCCAGCAGGCTCTAGTATTTGGTGGTGAAGGACTGGAACTCAAGGGTGCTGATCTCCCTCTCATTGGAGAACACAGCCTGGTCAATACGAGACATGGGACTTCCTACGCTGCGTAGCCAGTTCTTCCTACGGAGGAAAGGAACACAAGTTAGCAACCCACCCATGCTACCCTCCTCTCTCTTTCAGTCCCAACTGTGCTCTCTGCATGGTCATAAAAGGAACATGGCTGTTGACGGAACCAAAGGGTAATCAAATCTAGTGTACACACACACACACACAGAGAGAGAGAGAGAGAGAGAGAGAGACTCTCACACACTGCTAGAAAGAATGGGACTTTCCCATAGGCATCTAGTTGACTGCTATGAGAATTGAAGGCCTTTGGTTTGATCGTGCAGTACTTTTCTTATGTTCTTGTATTAGGTACACTAAATAAAGATTCAGGCAGAGCAAATGGCTCCAGCTGACACAAGAAACTAAGCCATGCCAGGACAGATGAGGGGTAGATTCATGACACGGTGACTAGCCAATCTGGGCAGAATAAATTCATTTCCCACTCCAAATTTAGGGCTCAATCAGGCTCATATCCTGAACAGTTAGAGCAGAGACTTTTTGGTGGTTGCCCCAAAACAGTGGAATCCTTTCCGCCTTGAGATTAGGCTAGTATGTTTCCAAGGGGAATAAAGACCTTTCTACTTTGCTGTGCCTTTCCCGTTTGGAGCATATTCCATAACTGTTTTCCTCTTCTGTTTGTTCTTTTGCTTCCTTTAGCTGGTGATAGTTCTAAATTACTTTAATTAGTATTTTACATTATTTTTATTACTGCTGCATTGTTAATTTGAAATACTTCAAAAACCATTATGGTCGAAAAGCATAATGTATACCAATGTCGTAGATGAATAATGATATGCTGGACAATGTCTATGAGGTATGTGGTGCTTTGCTGATTAAACTAAAAAGATAGGCCCCTGATCCAGTGAGCATTCAGTTTAAAGTAACTGCTTCCAGAGAGGTAGCTGCCTTAGTCTGTTGCAGTATGAAGAACACACAAATGCTTGCAGACTGAGGACTAATTCAGGCTATTCTTGCAACTAGGTTGTTTGGATATCACAAACAGGTGACTGGTAACAGCTTTTTTTTTTTTTTTAAGTATCAGGTTTTTCCAGGAAAGGGTAAATCCAGATTAATGGGGGTGGGGGCATTTTCATGCCAACAACATCATGTGGACTCTACAAACAAACAAACAAACAAACAAACAAACAAAAAACACCCCACCATTGCATGCCTTTAAATATCTATTCCACAATAAACACCTTTCTAGAAACACTCAAAAAATCTGCTGGGAATTTTAACAGTTTTATTATGGGATAAGCTTTCCAGGCCTATGGTCATCTGACAAAGCAGACTCTAATCCACGAAGGTTAATGCCAAAATAAAACTGCTAGTCTTTAAGGCGCAACAAGAATCTATTTGTTTCGGTTTAAAATGTAAGCTGCCAATTGCCAATTTACCCAGCCTATAATGGGAAATAGTTGCCCACATTTAGCAAAAAAGTAATAAACATGTTTGTTTGTTTGTTTGTTTAGTCAGGAAGGAAGCATCTGAGGAACCTGGAGGAAAGCTTTTTCATCTTCAAAAAGTCCAAAGTACCCATGAATGAAGCTCTCCAGTTAACAAAAAAAAGAAAGCTGTTCAAACACTGCCCACGCACGATAAACTTACTCAGCTGTTCTTCCATTTCAAAAATTGAAGTGAGTGCATATGGGGGGGTACACGTGTGTGTGGGCGCTACAGATTTCCACCTGAACCCTAATTGAAAAGGGGTGGGTGCTCAATAGATGGCTGTACACTTTTGCTTTGTTATTCCCTGCCAGGATCTGAAAAAGAGAGAGCAGGAGGAGGAAAGAGTAAATGTGGGGTGGGGTGGGGTGGTGGAATACATGTTGCTATGGATTATCTCACTCCTGCTTATCTCCTGCAAGGGATGGAGTAGTATGGTTGCTATGGAAGCGGCCCCAATTTCCCCCTCCCCCCTCAAAGACATGAAGGTGGAAGAAATGGAGAAGCTGGTTGCTATGGAAACTGTCCCAGTTTCCTTGCATGTTCCCTCTCTCTATGTAACTTCAAGGTGATGGGGGGGGGGAAGACTTGTCGCTATAGAAACTGCCTCTGGTTGTCATCTCTCTGAAGGTGACAGAGTCCGTTGTTAGAGAAGCTGTCTCACCATCACCACAAACCCCCAGGGTCGCCCTGGGAGCGCACCATCCCTCTCCCCACCCCCTTCTCCACTCCCTTGCTCCACCCCCACCTCCACCCGCTGCTGCTGCTCACAAATTCATAAAGCAATTTTCTCCATCTCCTCCTGGACCAACTTCCTAATTGCAAGCTGACCCAAGTCCCAAATTTACAGGGTGTCAATTCACTGTTGAGGGAGAGTCTGGGGAGGTGCCCTATTTAGACACTTCAGATGGAGAGGGGAGGGAGGGGTGGAGTGGGATTGAAGGCTGTACAGATTGCCAATGCCAGGCTCTCTTCAGATAAGGATAATGGAAACCATTATTACAGGCCATTTATCCCTCTTCATCCCACCAGTTTTCCTCCAGATAAGAACCAGGGGTGCCATTTTGGAAGGCCAAGGGGGCAGTCACCCCCCCCCCCATGTTTCAGATCACAGCCGCACCAACGTCTCTGGATATTAGAAAGAATATACAAGCAACCATGACAATCACTTTTAAGATGAAATGCACCTCCCTCGTTTCTTCCTTTGCAATTTCATTTTGAACATAACAAAGACCAGGCTTTTGAACTTTGCTATAAATCTTGCCCTGTCTCTTTCAATGGGGAGGGTTATTCACCTGAAGTGGTACATTAGTTCTGTATTCAGGCAGGGCACTAGATATTTAACAACAACAACAAAAAAAGAGATGGCTAAAGAATGTCTCTGGTTAAGGGAGGAGTTTGCCTGTCATCTATATACTACATGCCCAATGCCTTGTGCCTCACTCTGCTGAGTAACATTAAGTGTCAGTGTTGAAACATAGATGTATGGGGCCAGTTGTGGTGGATTCAGGGTGCTCTGTCTATGATCAAGTCCAGCAACAGCCCTGTTGGACTTCTTGGATTTTATGGGGAGCTCGTGTTCCAAGGTTTGTCTCCAATTTCAATCTTATTAATGCCATGAACAAAGCAGATTCCGCATGATGCACAAAGTCGTGCCCCTCTCCCCCTCTCCTTCACCCTGAGCTCTTCTAGTCAGCTAAGCAAATCAAGTGGTTCCCCTTTAACCCTTTATACTCTGCTTAGCTGGCACCACCCCTCACTCAATCCCCAAAATACAGGCCCTGAAGCTGCAACTCAAAGTGCATACTATCCAAGGCTGGCCAAGTTATTTTAGCACCCAATACAGAAAATCCCACAGGCACCTCTCCCAGGCAGTAAAAAAATATATAGCAACAATATATTAAATAACTAATAATTTGCAGCCCTTTCATAACAAACCAAATTAGCTGCCTAATTGTAAGGTCAGCCCTTCCCTCAGCCACTGCTGAAGGAGCCCAGTTCACATACTTACATGATCTCCACTTTCTCCTTGGGCCCTTGCACTTGTCCGGTCACTGTCCCATGGGCAGTGTTCTTCACCCAGCCAACCACTCCCAACTTCCTCCCCTGCTCTTCTGTGTACTGGTGAAAAAAGCCAGAAAGAGAGTGGTCAGGGAAGCTTGCAAGGCTGATTCTCAATGGCACATACATTGCTCAGTCTCTTCATTTGATGACTGGTGGCTGAATGAGTGAGCAGCCTTCATTGAGTTTTGTGATTATGCCAAGTGACATGGAAGCTCAGTCAGTGGCATATGCTCTGTGAGGTCTCTTTTCAGATGGACAAATGTTTTCGTTCCTGGAAATGTTGATAGAGCAAAGTGAACAAAGAAGTACTGTACGGTATAATTAGGGTTCTGCTTCATTTCCCCATAGCATATGTGCATAGTACCTGTGGAATTATTATTATTATTTTATGCACTGTGACTTGCCATTGTTTTATTGATTATAGTTTAGAAATTATTTATTATAATTGTTAAGAGTGGATTTCTGATTAATTTTTATATACTATGTATACTGTCAGGGAACTGCCATCGAAAGGACGGGAGGTGGAAGGGCTCACGCAGGTGGAGACAGACTTAACAGCTGACGAGGGAACCAGCAGGGGGAGAGGAGGAGCTCCGAGGGAAAGTGAGTCGGAGGGATGGCTCAGGGACACTTCCAGCGAAAACAGTGGGGAGGTTTCAAGACCTCCTATAGGGACACCCACTCCTCGCCGGAAACTGTCACGCCGGGAGTCCAGAAGACGTGTTTCCGTTAAGGAGCTTTTATGCTGGAAGAGATTCCGAAAATGCCCACTTTCGGATTCTGCTAGCGACTGACAGAGCCATGCTTGAGGGGCTCCGTCGGAGGCAGAGGTTTGGGGACTCGGCCAAACTCTGAGGGACTAGGATTTTACGCACAAGCAGCTCATCATCCCATCACATATACTATTCTAATGGATTGTTGAATATTACTTTATTTGATATGTTGCTTACTTTAAAGTTATGTTTTATTATCACACTTTCGTATTGGATTAGATTGTTATAAGGTGTACATTCTTTGTTTCTTCAGCTTGTAAACTGCCTTGGGTATTGTAAAATAGAAAGACGGTATACAAATTAAAAGTGAAATAAAAAAAATGAAAAGAAATCATATCTCTGACTGCTTGTACCCTGGTGGGAACAAAACCAACAGTACTACTATGGCAAAACCAAGCAACCCGCAACATCAACAGCAATTAAATCTTTCTCTCTTCCTACAAAGATTTCTAAGGCCCTGATTGCCTCCCAGTCTTGACATCTCATTGGCTGGAAGAGGTATATAAACCTCCTAGGTTCACACTGACATGGATGTTTGCTACTAGCAAGTCAGGAGTCAGACTGCTTTGTTCTTTACAGTTTAGTTTGCTTGAGTTTGCTTCCAAATACCATACTCTCCTCTCTGCTCCTATGGGCAGCTTCTCTGGGTATCCATTACCCTACACAAGACTTGGACCTATATACAGGAGGGGTACAAGCTTCGGAAGCTGGCTTGAGAAGTGCTCTCTCCAGCTATTCCAGTAATGTACCGTCCAAGTAGAAACATCAGCCTTTGCAGTCTTAAGCCCTACAATTTGGCTGTAGAATGCCTCACCACATCTCGCACGCAGATATATCCTACCTTTCTAAAGAAGACACCTAGAAGATGAAAGAAAGAGAAGTCAGTCAGTGATCACATTCATAACAAGTATCAACAATCAAAGTCCTATAGCTACATATTTAGTGTTTTTATAGTCCAGTCTTCTGTTCCCTCCAGTAGTGATTGTGTCCCATCTAGTCCAGCATCCTGTTCTCACAGTGGGCAGCCAGATATCTAGCAGGACATCAGCACTCCTCATGGCACACCTCCTTCATGAACTGGATGTGTTACATTGTCTCTCTCTTCCCAATCAAGCCATGTGGCTTCAACTACCAACAACGTGTTGAAATTTTAGGGATTTTGGAAAGGGAACTCCTAGGACACACACAAGTATTTATCACACCTGCAAGTATACAATTGCTAACTGGCCTATGCTTCCATGTGATCTAGTGACACATCTGAAGGAAAGCAGATTTTGTAATTAGCATAATCTTCATCTATATTGCCTTAATATAGATTTTGGAATTCTTCTCTTCTTCTTCACCCCCCCCCCCCCAGTTCTAATAAATTGGTGTTTGTTGATTATTTGATAACATTTGAATGGTCGGTTGCCCACAATTTTATTTGACTGGTCAAATACTGACTTTTATTCTGGATTTAATACTTTCTCATTAGTGGTGATTATGTTTTTGCCTTCAGCAAGCTGTGTTCCAATCTTTATGCCTGATTTCCCCAGCTTTCCTCCTGATAGTTATGTATTACCGGTAGTTTATTCCCCATTACACTTCTATCCCATTTTTCTTCCAGGATGCTCAAGGCAGCACACGTCCTTCGCCACCTATTTGCCCTCACAGCCCTGGAAAGGTTAAGAGAGCGTCTGGCCCAAGGTTATTCAATTAGCTTCATGGCTGAGTAGGGTTTAAACATGGGCCTCCTGATTCTTCCCCAACGTGCTAACTCTAGCTCTCAAAACGTATATGATTTATTTGTTTTAGTGGTAAGTTGTCATTTTTTATTACTGAAAAGGATATATTGTTGTGTCAATCCAGCACATCCTGATCTGCACCTCCTTGTTCCTAACTGTTGTACCTGCCACCTGAATCTCCCTGTCCTATCATTTACCCATGAAATCACAACCCACTTGGCAGTTAATGGAGTGCCTTCAATCTGAAACTTTGCTCATATCACCTCTGTAGCCTTACTTCCCCCTTAGTTCCCTGACCCACCCCCCAGCACCTTTGTTTGCCTACGTCCTTTCTCTCAACAGCACACATCTCTTTTTGGTGTGTCCCACGTGAAGTTAATTCCATTCAAAATAATCTTCCCTTATTGAAGCTGCATTCTTTTTTAGCATACTGTACATGTTCAATTTGAGCAGTTAGATCCTGCAAGGATATTGTTGAACACAGTAATCGACTTAAATCACAGTAATTCAGCTAATAGCTAGGGCCTAGAGGTAACATGATTTTTTTGCCCATTGTATGACCGATAATGTGAAACTAGCTCTAGCCTGCACTTCAAAGGGCTGACAGTCTAAAAGGCAAACCTACCACATCCTGTCACTAAGACCTAAGTGACAAAGAATGCAGCACAAGAACCCAAATTTCTTCCTTTTTGCCACAGAAACAGCTCTTTCGAGTTCTCATTTCTGTACTATGGTGGCTTAGGCTATGCTGCATCCTGAATGTTACAGATCATGTTACAAAATTGCTATTTTTTAAATAGAGTGGGGTGGGGGAGTGGATTAAATCAAGTAAATGAGGTTGAATCAAGGATGCTCAGCCTCCCTCCCTGTAATGGCCCAGATCTCCACACCGCAAAGATACAGCACCTTCCTACTGTGCTCTAGGATATGCAGATCCAACACCCAATTGCATTAATGTTCCCAATTAGTCTCCTCCATATACACCCCGTGTGTATTAGCTTCAATTAAGTTCCTCTGGAGTCCTTGCGGACTGTCATTCTAGCTGCACAGCAGCTCCAGCCAACCTAGCTGCAGCTAGAGCCGAATAAAGATTCTGCAGTTGGAGGAGAGGGGTCTGCTGCTAGCATCTTATTTCAAGGGCTATACTATTTGCAGCATGAGCCGCAGGGGAACTGAGCAACCATCTCCATAGCCCATGCACAAAAATCCCACCCAGAGCAGCACAATAGCAGTACAAGGGGTGGGGAAAACTAAACGGACTCACCCTGGACTTCCCCATAAACCTCATAGTCGATTGCCCAGAGAACAGAAGCAGCCATGGTTCAGTGCAGGCCACGGGCAGTTGTTAGGAGCTTCCACAGAGACGGAGAGGGGTGTGCTATTCGATCTGCTTCACACTGCAGTCAGTTTGGCCAGCCTGTGTTACTAAATTCAGCCGCAGAGAACCAGGGGATGTGGCCTACCTGGAAAAAAGAAACAGGAAGAGAGTCTCTCTCATCTTTCAGCCAGACAGGTACATAGAATCCTCAAGCCCATAGCAAAAGGTTTGGGGGGGGGGGGGGGAGAGATAAGGTTAAAAGCTGAAGTATAAATCAGGTCCTCAACTCTCCTCTCCTAGGTGTGATCTAATGTGAAGGAACCTGATCTCGTGTTACAATTGGATGCTGTACCTACAAGTGACATTTACTGTGCAAGCAGAGTTAGGAATACCTCCGGTGCCTAACGTTTTATTCAAACACCTAGGATTTTGACATTTTTCAAAAGGTTGCCTTGCTCCAGTGCATACCGGTAATCCATAGGACAAAAATAACAGCATTAGGGAAGCAGAAGGACAACAATCTAGCCTGCTTCCGACTAGTATTGTAGTATTCTGCAGTAGATGCATTTAAAAAAAATGCTAATGAAAATTCATATGCAAATTTCTCCTTACATATTTTAAATGAGATTTTGTCTGATTTACACATGTTTCAAGCAATTCTCCCTAACACAATGCATTTTATATACTATTTTCACTACTATATACATTTTTGTACACATTTTCCCCTGATGTTTGCATTTGACATGTATTATTTTATTGTAGAACTGCATCACAAGATTTGGAGAAGTGTGGATTTTGAAGGATAGCTGTTTTTTGGTTTGCATATTGTTTTGGAAAGTGCAAATTAGGTAGGTTTGCAATAAAATAAAACTGAACCAGATTAGTACCCATCCATAACTGTAGCCCATGGTATGTTAACAAAAAAACAGAACACACAGAAAAACAGAACATGCCATGCCAAACTCAACCCCCATGGAAATGTATGGCACTTTCACGAAGGGTTGCCACATCAAAATGCAAAATAGAAGAGAGACTCAGGATCTATTTCTATGCATTATGAAAGAAGCAGTGTCCCTTCTGCTTTATGAAGTTGTGACAGTCTGCAAGAAAGGAAATAGTTTTAAAAGAGGGAAAAATGCCAGGCTTCTTTAGGCCACATTTGCACCGTCTTCTTTTCCTGCTGCTTTGACATAGCAGGAAGGGTAAATAACCAATTTGAGGTGGTTTATAGTTTACTGTATACCATAAGATATAATGATGAGACACAGCAAAACCCCAGGGGGCAACACTGCTTCTGAAACTCAGAGACCTTGGAGGGCTGCTGTCAAAGTAAACATTACTGCACTTAACAGACAATTAACCTGACCTGGTATAAGGCATTTTATTATATTCCTATTTAGAATTCACATAGCACATTTTATGTGTTCAGGGCTTATTTTCTGTAGTGCCAAACTCTGTTTTGGCATTATGTATGATCCAGCCCATTGTTTATTCCTCTTTATTCCTGTTTCTAGCCCTCTGGAAGAATGCTGCAATTAACAGGGTCAACTTAATATATTTTAATCGTCTATCTCAGGCACCTGCACCTGCACCTGCACAATCCAAACGCCTTCTTCCCAGATTCCTTGCATTGTTACAGGGAACAATGGGTGCAGCACCTGGTTGGCATGTGTGATCATGTGGTACAGATGACACTAACAGCTTCACGGGTGATTTGTGTGCTTGTGTCAACCTTGGAAGTCAGATATTACCCTTTTTTCTTGTTCTTTTTAAAATTAGGAATCCCAAATGCCATAGTTACAGACAGAAGCCATCTGCCTGCCCTAAACTAATGCATTTGAGATTCCCTCTCTGTGATGCAGTGGTTAATCTTGAAGTGCAGGAGCTCATCATGACAGCCCCCATAACCAAACCTCCAAGGAGTGCTCCAAAATGCAGACAGCTGTGTTGATCCCAAATGCATGCATACACAGACATCAAGGAGCAGAAGTACACGCTCAATGAATATCTAATGCATGAAGATCAGCATGACTGCAAACCTATCCATAGTTTATTGGAAGTAAATATCACTGACCTCGGTGGTGCTTACTTCAGACTGCATAGGCTCAGCTTGTAAAGCACACAGAGATCTTCAGCCAGCTGAATTGCAGCCTTTAGCTTTTACTTAGGAATGCAAACAACCTTGCAAAGAATTGCTGCCATTTAAACTACTAGGGACGTGGGTGGTGCTGTAGGGACGTGGGTGGCGCTGTAGGGACGTGGGTGGCGCTGTGGGTTAAACCACAGAGCCTAGGGCTTGCTGATCAGAAGGTTGGCGGTTCGAATCCCCGCAACGGGGTGAGCTCCCGTTGCTCGGTCCCTGCTCCTGCCAACCTAGCAGTTCGAAAGCACAAAGTGCAAGTAGATAAATAGGTACCACTCTGGCAGGAAGGTAAACGGTGTTTCCATGCGCTGCTCTGGTTCGCCAGAAGCGGCTTAGTCATGCTGGCCACATGACCCGGAAGCTGTACTCCGGCTCCCTCGGCCAATAAAGCGAGATGAGCGCCGCAACCCCAGAGTCGGCCACGACTGGACCTAATGGTCAGGGGGCCCTTTACCTTTAAACTACTAGTATGAATTAGGAACCCCATATAAGAAAAGGAGAGACGTATCCAAGCTCTGCTTGATCATTTCCCTCATTCTCTGACTTCCTTAGTTTCAAACAAACTTGAAAGATGCATTCACTTTCCAGGTGCTTCAGCATACGACTCCATTACTTCTGACCTGGAAAAAAAAGTCCTGGAGTTCTGCCACCCTTCCTTCCAGCACACCACTATCAATGATCCTCACTGCCTCATCCACAAGGTCTGGAAAAAAATACCCACTTTTCCCTTCAATGCCTATGTTTCAACCCACACAAGTTTGACCTCAAACACCTTACCTTGCCATTTGAAGGGGTGTGGATGGGCACCATAATGTGCTAGCTTTAGGGGCGGAAAATAGATCAAACAAGGTTGGCAAGGAAACCAACGTCTGTACACCCAGTAATTTGAATAATGGGAATGTGGTAGGAGTGGGTAGGTGTGTTTAGCAGGGGTGCCCAAACTTTTTAAAAAGAGGGCCAGATTTGATGAAGTGAACATGCGTGAGGGCTGACCAAAGTTGTTGAGCTTGCCTGGTGTGCTCTGGTCCATGGGGTCATGAAGAGTCGGACACGACTAAACGACTAAACAACAACATTTTGATTTTGTCCTGTGAACCGCCCTGAGACCTCTGGGTATAGGGCAGTATATAAATTCAATAAATAATAATATAAGGCTAGAGGTGGAATTAAAAGTGCGTTGCTGGAGTGAGGGGCGGGGGGAAATGTTCCTGAGAGAGACATAAAATGAAGATACTGTAATTATAAACGGGGGGGGGGGTGTCACCTAAACTTAGCAATATCGAAGGACTGATCGATATAGTTACAGAAATAGTGAGGGTTGAAAGCGAGTGGACGTGAGAAACGGCGGAAGAAGATTGGAAAAAATTTAAGGACTATTTAAAGAAATTTTGTAAAATCAATGAATGTTAAAATGACGTTGGATTTGAAAATAAGTGGTTATCAGCGGTATTGGATAAGTTAAAGAGAGTAAAATTAGAATTCAAGTCAAAATAAGGGAAGGATTTGCTGAATAGCTGATTAGAAATTGGAATACAGAAAGGGGAGGTATGAGGAAGTCGGGGAAGTAAGGTATAAGAAAATAAGATTTTGAAATTGTACTTGTTATATGTTTGTTGTGTATATGGTATTGTTTTGTTTTGTCTTTGTTGTTATAAAAAATCCTAATAAAATTTTTTATATATAAAAAAAAGAAAGCGAGTGGACGTGAAGGGTCAGTAAAGACTAATCATCATTACTATCATCATCGTTATTGTACCTGGAGGAGGAGGATGGGGGTGTGTGAGGGAGAAAGGGGGTTTGAAGAGGGGAAAGGAACGGGTCTGGCTCTTGACTGAAAGAGGGAGGAGCCGGGGACGCGCTTGGCGAGGGCGCGCTTTCCTGTCCCCGAGTTGGGGGAGGGGAAAGGGATGGTGTCCAATTTTGCGCGGGAAAAGAGACGGCCGCGCGCCTAGCCATGGGGGACGTGGCGTTGGCAACTCGCACGGTGAGCGCGCCCCCCCTGGGATGGGGCGGGAAGGCGTTTCATGTGGTTGAAATGTGTGATGGATTCAAGTGAAAAAGGAAGGGGGGGTTTGACAGTAGTGAGCTATGAGGGGGCTAATTTTAACGCACACATACTCTCTCTGCCTTGCTAATTAACCCCCTCATAGCTCACAACTATAATAAGTATCACAAATACCGCCTCAAGATGTGCAAGGATGAGGGTGGGGAGGTTGTTGAGGGTGCTGGGAACCAAGGAGGAGCAGGTGGGCTTGTAGCTGTGAGGGGGTGTTGGGATGGGGGGGTGGGGAATGGGAGGCCTGGCCTGAGGTACGAAGAAAAGGTGGCAAGGTGATAATAACATTGGGAGCAACAAGTTGACCTAAATTTTTGAGGTCAGCTTGTGGGAGGGAAGGTAGAGGAAAGAACTGTGGAAGAAGGGGGCAGAAGTTTGGGGTCCGGGGTTTTCCTTGTTTGTTGAAATTTACATAATGGGCTTTCCCCACAGATCTGTGAGGTAGAAAAAGAAAAGAGAACATCACATCGTTTCAGGGATATACTACATGGATAGGCACCAGGACTAAATAACAATGGAAACTATCCATTTCCCTAATTTTCTAGCTGAAATCCACATCATACATTTAAAGCTTATCTGGTGCACATTTAAAGCACATGACTTTTTCCAAAGAAGGGCTTGGATTTAACTTTAACTTCATTTAATGTCTCAATTTCCCTTTCTGTAAAGTCTGGGTAGTATAACCTACATGGCCAAAGTGTTCTAGTGCTGAAGACCAAAACAGATAATATGAACGGCATCTTTTAGTGGGGGGAGACTACAATAATTGCATCTGAATACAATTTCTTTTTATCTGACCTGTGAAGCAACATGGCCCAGAGTCAGCATTACTGTATATTATAGCCTCTATGCTTAATTGATGTACATGCTCTTATTCTACCCTCTAGTGGCCACTGAGAACACATGTATATTGCTCAGGGCCTTGTGGCTTTCAGGTTGAGGGAACCTTCTATTGAGCAAAATCTTCAATGGTCAAATTAAAGCTAGGGTTTTTGTATATCATGTAGAGAAACATTAGGGGCTAAAACAATGACATTCAGTTGATGCGGGGCATTTTGGAAACCTCCCACCTGAGGGGAAAACTCCGTGAAAATATAATGATGCTGGCAGTGGTGCTGCCTTATACGTTCTAATCCACTTTTTACCTTGCTGCCAGGGATTACAGAATCTAGGGCTGCTGGAGGAGAAAGGCTTTGCTATTCAGTATACTTTGCCAGTGTTTTCCCCAAACATTTTCTTCCCCTAGGACAGACAACATTTGTTGTTGCAAGCTGTTTTCTTCCAAAGGACTTTCTCCCTCCAGGTTTGCTGTGATTCCCCAGCCAAGATTTCAGAATTTACTCCTGGATTAAGAGCGCCTGATTCATTCAGCAGTTTCAGGAAGCAAAAGTAGAAAAAACCCCAGCAGCAGATATTTATTTCTAAGACTGATAACTTTTATATAGAACTGGTCTGGATGAGACCTCTATCCTAAAATAAAACCTCCTTATAGTTATTTCTGATTTTCAAACCTTTTAGAAAAAGAATCCTGCTTGGAAATTCAAAATAGACACAGTAAAAAATCATACCACAATCCTTGGGATGAAAGAAAAGCTTTGAGTAACATTGGCATTCTAGAATTGTGTGGTAGCAGTAAGAGAAACTGAATGCCGCCTTGGACCCAGAATTGCCTGTAATCCCATTGAAGCTTTTAGGGCATGACACCAGACTATCCCATTTCCAAGGCCAGGTGGTGGTTTCAATCCTGCCAGTGCTCAAATTAGTAGAACAGGATAGTGTGTGTCCACACTCCTCTTTCAGGACAGAATTTGTGTATATTATTACATACTTTATTGCATGTTTCACAAGGCTCTTTACAATTTCAGATTCTAGAATATCTATTTGTTCGCCTTCAGTATGCAAAGGAAGATCAGTCAGAAGGATTTTCTACATTAGAACGGATACTTGTAGTTTCGGTGGACATTGAAGATTCTTTCCAGCGTGTGCATCATTCCCACTGTACTACTACTAGTGAGTATACGGTAGTTTAAATCGTGCCTTCAGAAGGACTCTTACAATGTCTATATTTTACAGAGGGGTAAAAAAAGAAAGCAGGTGGAATTTGATAGTGCCCTCATATTTACCAACTCGGAATAACACCCCCCCCCGTGCAGCCATTTTCAGGCCCACTTGCCCTCTGCATGACTACCAATAGTTTGGATGTCTGTTTGCAGCTTTCCTATTGTACTATCATTTTACTCAGCAAGGTCAAACTGATTTGCGTTTTCATCACAGTGCCAGCCCAATACATTTTGCTGCTTGGAGCAAAGGACAAAATGTCACTCCTTCTTATTTCATACAAAAAAGCTAACTTGACTGGCTGTTAAATCTTACTAGAACACTGGCTACAGGTCTGCATTGTTCACTGTACTACATGTAGGCAGGAAGCTAGCTTAAGAGGTGCAAGGCAGGCCACTTGGCACACATAGTCCTGTCCTCCCAGCACTTACCACTTGAGGTACTCACTCTCCCTCATGCTATAACCAGTCTTGAATCTCCTATTACTGCTGTTGTGAAGCAGATTTTACATACATTTCTGCTGTAATTGAGTTGTCACAGACCTTACTTTTTGCATTTGGCTGCCATTTAACTCTGACTTTTGCCTTTTCTCCTTGACACCTGATCACACTCCATGCATCAGATGAAGAGGGTTCTCATCCACAAAAGGTTATATGGCATAATAAAACCAAGTTAGCCACAAGACTATTTGGTGGTTTTGGTGCAATAGACTGCATGTCTGGAAGCTCTATTTTGATGTGTCATTATCCTCCACATGCAGCTGCTGGGTGACCTTGGGCTAGTCACACTTCTCTGAAGTCTCTCAGCCCCACTCACCTCACAGAGTGTTTGTTGTGGGGGAGGAAGGGAAAGGAGAATGTTAGCCGCTTTGAGACTCCTTAAAAGGAGTGAAAGGCGGGATATCAAATCCAAACTCTTCTTCTTCATAGAACTTAACAGAAATCTGAAATAAAATACAGTAAATAAAAGTTGTCCCTTGTTTGTTCCTTGCAGTTTCAGCAAAAGGTGACTTCGGCTACAAACTTCTCAGTGATCAGATGTGTAGAGGTAAATAGCCTTTCAGTTACCAATGTCTGAAGGTTCCAGATTGTGGCTGTAGATTTCCTGATCTTGGAGACAGCTCAGGCTTAAGGCTTGCATCCCATAATAATGTCCTAAGTTACAGGTAGCTTTAGAAGGCCCAGGCAGTGCTTGAATTTATGGCAGGGGGAGGCAGGGGCAATCTCTTACCTTTTTTGACATCTACTGTTTTTAGAAGTCTACAGTGGGGCATGATTTGTCTGAAACGGGGTGAGGGAATCACGAGTTGAGCATTGTGGAATCAGTTCAGGCCTGTCCTACCTTACTCCACATAATATAACCATGGCCTTAGGTAGGAAATTGTTCACATGCTATGCTAACATCAGTGTGGGAGAGTTTTAATGCCTAGTTTCTTTTCTTCCCATAATGAAGTTAGTTGGTGCCAGGTAATTTCACAGTTTCTGCGCAGCAAGAACAGCAGTGTTCCCCTGAGATTTATCTGTGTCTCCTCCTTCAGACTAATAAAACATGGTAAAGCTGTCCTAAATATAAACCTTGCTAGTTTCATTTTAGAGCCAGAGTTGGAAGAGACTAAAAAGGCCACTTAGTTCAGTCCTCATATGCCCAAAGACAGGACCACCCACCTCCCCTCCCTTGACCCATACAATCCTGACCACCACTCACAGAACAGTAACTTGGGATGCTTCAGGCAAGTGAACAAAGCCACAGATTGCTATAAGCAATCAGTCAGACATAGGGATTCCCTCCTGAGTTCTAATATTGCAAATTCACTCAGCGCTTACTGGTCCAGACATAATACTGGCTCCCTTTTAAGCATAATTAAGAAGCCAACTGTGTGAATGTGTGCTCCATCCTCCCACCCATTCCCTTCACAAGACTGAATTCCCCCTGTCTATCTTTTTTGGGTGGCTATGTGTTCTACTTTGTAAGCCAGATAGTCTTCTGTAAAGGGCAGACCTTGGTTTGAAAGATTACCTGGTCAAAGCCCTGTTTAAAGATAAAGAGCGAAAAGAAGGGAGGGGGGCTTTGAAATTACCCATCACCAGTTAGCTCCTGGACAGCAGATTGACCACTGGTCACTAAATCTTCCCAAATATACTGTAGTGGTCATCTCCCTATGCCTTAAGCACCATTAAGGGAAAAGCCAGTACCAGTCTTATTCACTGTTAATGCTGGGTTCCTGTTAGCCAGCACCTGGAACCAACATTAAAAGGTCTGCACCATCCCCAAGTCATTGTAAGGAAGATGTATTGTGGACAGCTACATACAAACCTCCGTTCCATGTCTTCTAACCATAGTTAGAACAGGATTTATTTGCTGGCCTTAACAATGTTTGTCTTACATTAGTAATTTTCCCTCCTGCAGAAATGAAAGATTTGTTGCCTTTATGCCAGAGCAAAGCCTTGAGTGGAAGGGGGTGTCCCCATGAATGTATAGACATCATGCCTTTTCAACTCTCCTTTGAGGTTAGACTCTTTTGTGGACTTGGCCCTTAATTCTCAAACCTGGTGCAAATTATCCTGCAGAGCCTGGATGATACCTTAGGTTGTGCACATATAACCACCTTAAAACACAGCTAGGTTGTTCTTTTTCTCAATTTGGATCAAAACAGGATGGGGAAAAACACATCAAAATGCAGTATTTCATTAGAAACTGCAGGAAAGATATGGATTGTGGCTAATGACTTGTGTTCACTTCTTCCCAAACTAGCAGTTGGAGCACACTAGATGCAGTGTAAATGGGAATGTGTACACAATGTGGACAACCCATGCGATGGCATTGGACATATCGATGCCAGCCCTGTGAACAATTATGAGGACATATTGGCCTGTCTGCAGTTTTGCTAGCTATAAATCTCTCTAAAATCCCTGCTGCTGCTTTTCCTCAAACACTGGTGCCCTATAAGATCTGGCCTGCAATATTTCAATTAGATTTCCTGCGAGGCGTCTGGTTAGAAATGTACTGCAACTGCATCTAACAGCAAGGTATTATATCTTTCCATGTAACAATGAAAGCTTCATAGCTCTTTGCTGTAAGTTCAAGCCCCAGGAGGGTTTGCTAATTCTTTTTTTTGGGGGGGGGGGGGTTTTTTTTTTTTTTTTTTTTTTTTTTTGCAACTGCCTGAACTTGAAAGTTGTCTCTAGGTTTTTTTACTAATAGTTGCTTGCAAATAAATATGTTACCTCTGTTCCTCCAGAGGACTGAGGGCCAAACTAGAGGTGATGTTAACTGTTTTGTTTTTTTAACAACCATAGTCTAAGTCCATGTTTTCATTTCTAAGAGTCCTGGGCCTCTGAACTCACATCTCCAAAAGCCTCTGGCTTTTATGGTGCCAGTCTTCACAACTGTGAGAGGGTGGCAATCTGCAGCTGTCCCTTTTTCATGTACTGTATCTTGGCCTCTTGCCTTCTCTTCAGAGAGATGTTTAGGTGGGGCAGCTTTGTAGACCAGCCCTACTTTTCTGCCCTACAAAACAGAAACCTGCTCCAAAACTGCCGTTGCTGTCACAGTGTTTTCTAGAACATATGTACAGTAAAATGGGCTATATAGATGCCTAAAATCCACAGAAAACTGCTGGGAGGCAGGGAGTTATACCTGCACCACCACCATAAATGTAAAGCACATTAGTTCTTCTGGTACAACTATCCCTAAAGTTAAAGTCAGTGGCCTGATTCTTCTTTACGGCATAATGATAGGTTCAAGGACCTAGATTCCAATTTGAACTAGTGAGTGAAGAAAATCCCCTTGCACAGTCTCTCTTATGTAAGGGAGTGGGTTGTGCCATGTGCAAACAGATGTATTAAAAATTTATTGGTTCCCACATTTCACAAAACAGACAGTAAGAGGAAACGGGAGTCTTGTTTGTTTGAAATATAAAGTGCTGCACTTCACAGGTCCTGGTTGGCTTAAAGTGCTTTACAGTAACAAAGAAAGAATTGCATGCCCTCTCCTTTCCCTCACCAGTGTTTTCAGTCTCCAAATTGAAACTGATGATTTGATGGCCACGCAAAGCGGTGGCATGAAATAAATTGAGATCTTTGGTAGCTTACGGAATAAAATACAGCTTTAAGGCATAGTTTTTGGAAAGGGGCTCTTAACATGGTGCATCTTGTGGCTTTTCAGCTTGATGAGAAATCTGGAGCTATCGAGGAGGACTGTTTGGCATTGAAGCAATTAATCCACCGGATCAGCCTTACGCACACAACAGTAAGATTCCACTTCTGCGTTTGGTTTTGTAGAATATAATTCCATCTGAAGCCTCCTCAGGACTAGTTTGTTGAAAACAGGGGTGCTAAGTTGGGGGGTTAGGAAGATGTTCAAGGAGCTGAATAAGAGGATAGTTCTCATTTTTGACCTTTGAAGCAGTCCAGGTGCTAGACCAGGGGTCAGCAAACTTTTTTAGCAGTGAGCTGGTCCACTGTCCCTCAGACCTTGTGGGGGGCCGGACTATATTTTTTGGGGGGAAATGAACGAATTCCTATGCCCCACAAATAACCCAGAGATGCATTTTAAATAAAAGAGCACATTCTATTAATGTGAAAACACACTGATTTCCAGACCGTCTGCAGGCTGGATCTGGCCACTAGGCCTTAGTTTGCCTACCCGTGAGCTAGGATCCCCTCCCCAGATGTTGTTTGACTTGATTTTATTATTTTAATACAAGGGAGGAAATGCATATTTTGCAGTTCTTATACAATATGAAGAATGCCGACATGGGGCTTGGTGTGTACACACATTGCGTCTAAAGGTATTTAAAAGGGAATGAGATTAAATGGGTTTAGTGCCTGCCACATCTGCCATGCTTCATTGGTTGC
The DNA here is from genome assembly GCA_034642415.1 of Podarcis siculus. Classification (NCBI taxonomy): domain Eukaryota; kingdom Metazoa; phylum Chordata; class Lepidosauria; order Squamata; family Lacertidae; genus Podarcis; species Podarcis siculus. The sequence goes on along the minus strand of JAXCMG010000019.1, from coordinate 17,652,951 downwards.
TGGCAGAGCTAGGGCGTGAAGTGGACAGAACTAGGCATGCACACAGCCATTGTCTGCATGTAAACCTATTGTTTACTCTGGGTTTCATGCAAAGTTTACTCTGCATTTCTTGAGGAGTGATTGCTTAATGATAGCATGCCAATAAGCACAGGTGCAAAGTTAACTGGAATATATGAGGGCTGTAGGCTGATTGACAAAAGAACAGGCAGGAAGGAGAGAGACATAGCGAGTACTTCAGTATTACTCCCAGCCCCCAGTCAACACACCACCTAGACACTGAAAACAAATGTGCACCAGCCAAAGTGTGTTTGGTAAAAGTAGAGATTGTTGGGGAGGAGAACCTCATGGAAGCCATATCTCCAACTCAGAAGCCATGCCTCCCAATGTCAGGATTGAGGACTAACATAGCACTTTCTGAGAGGTATTCTTCCTTCAGCCGACCCACTATGCTGCAGGAAAGGCGGGGCGGGGCGGGGGGAATACTTGCCAACATTTTCTGATTAAACTCTTGGATGTAGGTCATACTGCAGGATGTAAAATTGCTTTGTGTTTCATATGGCTCACCTGTACTTGGTTATAGCTACAAATATATTGATTACTGTGGGGATCCCATCTCTTCTTACCCAGTCTTACAGGCAAAGGCCGTAGCTCAGTATACTATGCATGCAAAAGTTCCCAGGTTCAGTCCCTGCCATCTTCTGGTGGGGCTGGGAAAGGCTCCTGTCTGAGACTTTGGAGAGCTACTGCCAGACAGTGTAGACGAGGGATGGTTAACATTTCCCAGGGATTGACAGGTGGCAAACCCTCTGGAGCCACATGTCGAAGTGTCCATGGCTGAAGTGCAAAAGTGGGTGGGTGAAGTGCAAAGGTTGGGCATGGTAGAAGCCAGTATTTCTTACCGGTACAAATAATAATTATTATTTTTCACCACTTATTCATTTCCCCTTGTTTCTTACGAACTTCCATCACAGCCTCCATATTCCTTATTAATTTTCACTCCTTCTTTACTAAAACATTGTGCTTTTTGCCTGGCTTACCATGGGCCCTGCAGTCTCTCAGCACTTCTCCATCCTAGCACAGATTGGGATGCAGATCTTCCCTGCCCATCCCCCACCCACCCCCAGATGACACAAGAGACAAAACTGAGCTCAGATGGACCCATTGTCTGCCTTGATAGAAAGCCACTTCCTATGTTTCTTTGCTGTTTTGAGTCTAACTTGAATTCTCTACTGCTCTGTAGGTAAAATTTCATTATTGTGTAAAAGTGAACGGCTCAATCTCTGCTGAGACTTATAAGTGAGTAAATGTTTCCACCACGAAGTAATATTGATAGCTGTAAAAGGTTTATAAGGTTCAGTTGTTCTGCCAGTTGACATGAAACAATAGTTATCACGCCTGCTGAAAGGGGGGGGACCCAGCCCCTGGCCTGGCAACAAGAGAGCTGAGGCATGCCTTTTCTCTATAGGTGTGGCAGATACCTGAAACACCTGCTATCCATGACTGAGTTAACCATGACCCAGTATAGCATACCGGTAATCATTGTATGATACTACAAGGGACCTGAACTTCCACCTCCCCCAAAATAAAAACACTATTGCTCTGCATCCTTTACATGCTAGCAGGGCAGCTCCTGCTCAGGGTTGCAACCCAAACATGTATCCTGAGGTACTTGGGCCTTTTTTTCAACAGCATAAGTCCAAACTGCTAAACCTAGATGTCTTTATTGTCTTTTGTTGTCACTTCAAAAGCTTACAGGCACATTTGAGAAGAAATCTCAAATGTATATATGGTTTCTAAACTAAACATTTTAGGGCCAACGTACTTACAGGTTTTCCTTGAGAACAGGAGAGATTGTGAGAGTCTCTATCAATCTCATTTGGTCTGCAGAATTGCCCGTGTTGAATTCTGCAGGCAGGTCTGTCCTGGTGGCTTTGCTGTCAGTTCCTACTCAGTGTGTGCCAAGAACAAAGGATGTCCTGTTCTCCTTTCAATGGCTTCAGAAGAGTCTGAAATTTAACTGCCCTGAATAAGTTGCCAATGATTTGGCACTTGGCAGTGTGGCCTGTGTTAGGCAGAACAGGCTCTTATTTAAGATTAAGGCTGTGTGCGCACTCCTGTTTACTCTGCATCCAATGTGCACCTGCTGCTGGTTTGTGAAGTGTGCACACAATGTTAGCCACAATCCGTAACTATCCTGTCATTTCTTAAGAATACGGCATTTTTATGTGTTCTGCTCCACACCAGCTTTGATCTGAATTTAGAATAAGAATGACCTAGCAACATTTTAAGGCAACAATATGTACATAGCCAGTCTTGCAGCTCTAAAGCCCAATCTCATTTTTCGGGTAAAAAGTGGGGCAGGGGGGGAAGATGGATAGTACTGCCCAGACTTCCTTTATCTTAAATTGTTTGTGTTAGCATTTTTGTTCCTAATCTCAAAACATAATCTTCACCTCCCTTTTATCAATACCTTTAAAATCTCATACACCATTTTGTTGAATATAAAGGACAAAGGAAGAGCGGTTTTGATTCTCTATTTTACCTTAAAAAAAGAAGGTCCATAAGAAAAAACTGCAGAATCCACATTTTACAGATACTTCTGAATTTTTCTATGTCTTGCCTGCAGGTCAGAGTGTTTTCAGTAGTGCATTTAGTAAGCTCCTTTTCAGTGAGGAGTTGTTATTCACTTTTGGCAAGTGGCTATCAGCAGCGAAGTTGTAAGCAAATACACCCCAGTGTAATTTGTATGTTAAAGGTCCTGAAACTGTCAGAGGAGTCTAAACAGCATTAGTAAATTATCCTGTGCTCTCTAGAACTGAAAGCTAATGAACTTCCCAATCCTGGGAGAATCTGAAAAGCAAAGCAAAACCCAAAGCAAATCCTCTGCTGCTGTTTCATTTCTCTTCAGTGCCCTAAATGGTAGCACTCTGTTCTGTGACATGTTGTTGTAGGTCCCACTTATTTATATTATTTCTCTCCATTTGTCTCTCTCTTTCCCCTTCAAAAGATGGATATGGTGTCCAGGTCCAAGCCATTATCCCTAAAGTTCAAGTGCCTTAAAGTTCTTGAAAATTGACTGGCCCAGTCATATAACTTGGTCATGCTGCATCATATTCTGTGTTGCTCCTTTTAGAATGTGTGGAGTGCTAATTGAAAATTGTGAGCATTGCTTGCTAAGGAAAGGGTGTAGAAGGGGTCTTGTTTATTTTTTTATTGGTGTTCTGTTTCATGATAAAACAAAACAAAATAAATGCTGTAATTGTTCAAAATATATATTCCTTCTGCTGTCTAGCACAGAGAGGGGAGCTGCCACATGTCTGCCAGGTGGGACAAGACTACTGAGTGAAGGGAATCATTTTGTGAGGTGAGGACTTGGAGGAAGGGGTCTGTACTGCAGGCACTAAGTTAGCAGTTACTGTTGAGCACTAATAATGGAGATGGGATTCAGGGACACTAGTGGAATGTTTGGGATTGTACGAGGCATGATGAAAAGATTAAAAGGAGGCAGAACTGTTATTCTTCCTGTTTTACAAAACTGGAGCCAAAAGATTTTGGGCACAATGGACTGGAAGTTCTTTTGTACAAGCCACGTGTCAGCTTACGGGAACTCTGCTACAGCACAGTTGTAGGTGACCTTAGTAAGTTTCCATTGCTGGCCGAATTTGAATTTAGGATGAATGCCAGACATTGAGAGGGTTAAGCAATGCTGCTGCAGGGTGAAGGAGTCTGGGCGCCAGAATATTTCCTTCATCTCCTTAATCTTCTGGTCACAAAGCCCTGCTTTAGGCACCTCAGTTATTTGCTTGAAAAAATACTGGCTGAGATTTTTTTAAAAAAAGAAGTAGAAGAGAACACCTTATCTCATAAGCAGTCTGTGTTGCCATCTGGTGGACATGGGAGCGGAGAGCTGGATGTGTAGTAAGGATCCCTGGCTTTTGTCTAACAAGCACCTTAGAAAAAACAAAGCTAGCCGCCAAGTGGGACCTGTCATAGGCACCTACAAGACAGTGCCACATACCCACAACCTCCTAAATAAGTATGAAGATGGAATGTCTTCAGATGCCCTCCAGGTGGCCATGGAAAATTAAGGGACTTTGAGTGGATAATTGTGGGGGAGGGCACCATGGCAGGCTGGATGGCTTGAAACCCTAAACAGAAGGATTCCCATTAGAAAACAAGGATACACTGCAACATTTTGTTGCAGGCTACACTTGTCTTACTGACTGTAAGAGATTTTTACCATGCTTTGCTATACAAAGTGGTGTGTGTGTACAAGTTAGCCTGTGGCAAAAAGAAGGTGCTATGCTATCCCATATATGTTTGCTCAAAAATAAATTATAGTGTTCTAATGAAATTTATGTGAGCCTGTGTAACTTGAGCAAATTACAACCAGTCACAAAATGTGGGGTTTTTTCCCCTGGTTGCATAATTTGAATTTGTTTAGCTCACAGATGTGACAAACCTAATAGAGTGCTGATTGATACAAAAGTATCTGAACTGTCAACGCAGTACAGGTCTGTTAGCTGCAGGTGGATGTCAGATGTGGCCTGAAAACACGATGGTTTAGCCCTGCCTTCTTCAAGCTGGTGCCCTCCATGCTGGCTGGGGCTGATGGGAGTTGCAGTCCAAAACACCTGAGGGACACGAGGTTGGAGAAAGCTGGTTTAGCCCATGGCCAGTCTTGCCTTCCTCCTGCTATTTCCTTGTTTTCTTCCTAAACCCCTTTGTCCCTTTCTTTTGTGTGTATGACCAGGTCAGCAGCCAGGGATGTGCCTTCATCTTGTGACAAAATCCACCCCATGACCGGTGAGCCAATTTGCCTCTTAATTCCAGATGAGGTAGCTGAAAGAGGCTTCAGTGGAGAGCTAAGGCTCATGCCTGTTGTCTCCCTGTGTCCCTGCCAGAAACCATACCCTAACAAGCCAGCACAAATAGCTGCTGTCTCTGTATCCTTTGCTGTGATCGGTGAGTGGAAGGTCAAAGTGAATCTATATGGAGTAAGGTTCACTGTTTGCAGGTCTACTGTAACATAGGGGTAGCCACCCCCCCATCAAGTAAAACAATAGAAATACTTAACTAACTGACCAATCATGTTGGTTCTGCCCTCCCCGCCCCCACCCCCGCCCCCGCAACAAAAGTCCTGCCTGCCCTAACCAAGTCCTACCTCCCCCAACAAAAATCCTGGCTACGCCCATGTACTGTGATATCAATACCACCATTCATTTGCTGATTTTTTTCCTTAGCTAGTAATATATCTTTCTTTATGACCCAGCAGGTCTGCCTGTATTGTTCTCCACAAAGGAAGCATCATGTTCTTTTTTTAAAGATCCTTCATGTCTAATAGCATGGGAGAAATATGGCTATCAGGCAACATTGAATTCAGATCCCCATTGGGAAGAAGGTAAAGGTGATATATTTGTCACTTGCACAACTACTTGTGCCCAGTGTGAACATGAAAAATATATGCTATCCATGTAAATTCTTGGGGGAGTCTCATGAACCCCTGGGACTGAAAGCAGAAATATTTTGCATATTGTATTTTCAGTGCAAATAACAACTTTCCTAATTACCCTCTCAAGAACTCCGTAACTTAGGGTTGCCAGCAACTCATGCATAGAAGTAACAAGTAAGAAAAGAAAAATGTTCTGGTGGTATCTGGTGAACAGAAATAGCCAATGCAAGTTGTTGTTTTTAATGAAATGCAAGAGAGAAGGAGGGATTATTTGGCTAGAATGAAAGAAATTAAGGAGAAAGTTGATGGGATATCATCACTGGTTTAGGAAGAACATATGGATATTTGCATGGAAAAGTGTGATTGGACAGTATTCGGGAATAATAGAATTGTAGAGTTAGAATGGACCCTGAGGGATAATCACACATGACTGAACAAGCATTCATGCTTGGTGAAAATTCATGCAACAACACATTTGGTGGTGGGGAAACTAGGGACCATGCAAGGAAGCATGCGACCAATATAACATGTAGTTAGGTCTCTAGGTATAGGTGAGAGAAATGAGTGGCTCACCTAAGGCCATCCACTGAGCTTCACAGCTTGAGGTTGGAATCTGTGTCTTCTGCATTCAAACTGAACACACTGCTTCTTGGTCAGTGGAGGAGTGGAGCACAGAGGCAAGGGTTAAGTCCTCCTGGAGGCAGAGTAAAAAAAATTCGGTGGCCAGCTGGAGCAGGAAGTAACTTTCCACTGACTTCTGGTTTGTGATACAGCTTGACCATAAGAGGCCAGCCACTTTCTTTAAACTGTAAACAACTTGAAACATATAACAGAACAGGTTAGAGAAATAGAGGGACAGGAGGGTGGTCTCCCTCCTGCAGATAACATTAAAAAAACCTGCCTTGATGATTCACTTGGACTTTGGCTATACAGTAAGACATCCGTCCTCACCAGCACATGTGACTATTCCAGGATGAGGCGGGACTTGAGGGCTTGTCAAATGGCCCTGAGCTCCAGCCTCCTTTTAAAAAGAGATGCTGGCCCTACTTGATTTTTTTTATAGCTTTGCAATACAAATCTAAATAATTTTTTAAAAAATTCTTGCACAATCATTATATGCAGGTGGACATAAGGACATAAGATGGAATGTCTTCATTTGCCCTCGAAGTGCCTTCAAATCTGCCATCTTGCACAGCAGGGGAGTTAAATTAAAGAGTTTCAAAACAAAAAGATAGGTATTTTAAAAACGGGGGGGTGGGTGGGGGTGAAGCACATACTGGGGAATTAGTTTACCTGACACCATCCAATTGCTTTGATACAGTCATTCATCCTTGGTGCTATCTATATATGCCATGTGATGTGTTCTGTCTCTTAGATACGGCAAAACCTGATATCAGATACAAGCTTCATGCCAGCCACCAACAGGACTCAGATGCTCAGGAACAAACGCTGCTGCTCTTCCTCTTTCTCAGCTACTCAGATCAGTTTAATGACAAGACAGTCTATAATTTCTGTACACACTGCTATTTATTTATATTTCTACATTATTCTGGGGAGTGTAATAGAATAATGTACCATATGAGTTTTGGAATGATCTGCCACCTGAAGACTGGCCAGAGACGATGAATTATTTAAACTGAGATTTAGGGTCATGTTTACCCCACACTAAAAATACAAATTCTGTGCGGATGTGGTTTTTAGAACATTTAGTGGGGCCTCACAGCTGTTGTCTTTAGAAACAAAGCTAATAATAATAATAATAATAATAATAATAATAATAATAATAATAATAATAATTTATACACTGCCCTTCTTTTTGAAGAGCCCAGGGCGGCAGACAAAATGCAAATTGCCAGGACAGGGGAAAGTGGTTTAGAGACCATTTCCCTCAAATAACTGCCCAGTTAAAGAACAATTTGCAACACTGGCTGTGAGCAGAAGGGCATGCACACAGATTCAGAATCGGGGCATTGGAGAAGCAGAGCCAAAACAAGTGTGTGCACTCTCTTAGCTTTCCACTGCTTTTGGCCCTTAACATGCTCGGATCCTAGAACAGATACTCGTCAGTTGTTCTGGATTCCCTACTATGCATCATTATAAAATTCTCAACATGTAATCCCCTACTTGTTTTTTCATGGTTTAAAAAAGTAATCTTTCATATTTGAAGAGGAGGATATTGTCTTTGCCATGAAAGTTTCTGCTTTGGGGTATTTGCTGAGAGGAACAGCTCCAGCTAGGTAAAGCTGCCTAGTTTAGCTTCTTCTGACTTATTTTTATCAAGCACAGCACTTAACAGTTATATTTTTAATAAACACAAGGAACCTGCATGTTTCCCCTGAGGATGGAGACAGATCTGAGCAGTGCTCCCCCCCCAAAAAAATGTTTAGGGGTACTCTCATTTTCCTACTCATTGAAATACTGCCCCACAATGAGGCCAAACTTAGATTCACAAAATGTTTAGGTTTATGCATGCCCCCAGAAAAATAGCACTGGATCTGAGTAATAGCTGTCCACCCAGAGATGGGGAATCAGTTTTTGTTTCTCCTCAAAGGTGCTTTGGTGCAACCTGAAACCTGCAGAACTTTGTTTGCTGCCTCCTCCTCCATTACAACCTAAGGCTCTTAAAAGATGCAGACTCATGGCCAACCCCTCTCCCCCAGCACTCTGATGAAGAGTTCTGGAGAACTCAGAAGCTTGCACACTATTTTGTGACATTTTAGTTGGCCTAACAAAGACATTGCCCTTATAGGTATTTTGGAAGTCCAACCTTTTAATTTGCTAACTATTCCTACATTCAAACAGTATAAAGCTCATGAGTAAAAGGTTGGTCCCTATCTGACATCCTGTTTCCTGGTTCTTCTCTAGAGGGCCAGTCAGGTCGATTTGTCTCTATAATATCAAAAAGTGTACTGTATTTTTCGCCCTATAGGACGCACGTTTCCCCCTCCAAAAATGAAGGGGAAATGTGTGTGCGTCCTATGGGGCGAATGCAGGCTTCAGGAAGCTATCTGCAAGCCGTGGGAGCCCGGCGCGAAGTTGCGCAGCTCTCCCACGGCTTGTGGAGAGCTGCCTGCATCCTGAAGCCTGGGGCGCGCTGAGTTCAGCGCGCCCCAGGCTTCGAGCTTCGCGCAGCTCTCGGTAAATACGGTATTTGTTTCTTTAAAACATACCTTACTGTGATCTCTGAGGTTTTGGTACATTCCTCTTGTACTAATTTTTGCATATAATATTTGCAGCTTGACCGTCCACTGCCCTTTACCTAGATTTAATCCTTAATTTAATCCTTTGTCATTTTCACTCTTTGTGTGATGCAGGGGACTGGCAAGTGATCCTATCACATCTCTCTCCTATCCTGTTGTGCAGCAAACAAGCTGTGAAAGGCTGCATCCAAGGAGTGGTCAGTAGGATCCTGGAGCAGCATTACAAAGCGTCCCAGGTGAGAGTTCGCTGCAGAAGACAAGGACCACTGAGGCTAAGAGTTGTGGTGAGGTGCATGGGGCAGAGAGTAGGGGATCTTCAAATTCTTGTCACAGATCTGTCTCTGGAGAAGTGGTGTGATTTCCAGTGCTGACAGTGAGTCGGGACTGAGGACAGGGAAATCTTGCTCTGGTTTTTATAGGCTGTAAGACATCCAAATGCCATGCAATGCTCTTGGGTCTTCACAGGAACAGCAGAAACTGGCACAGTCTTTGCCCATCATGGCAGATGCCATTTCAAGTATAGTTTCAAGCAGCACTGACAGTGAATTCAGAAGAAAATGCCTCCAGTCTTTGCAGGTATGGCCAGAATGATTTATGTTACAGGTACCGTTACACTGCGCCTCTTCCACCAAGCTTTTTTTGGGGGGGGGAGTGGCCTGAATGAATTTTATGAGTTTCACCTTGTGGAACCTGTTGTTTTATTATGTTATTGTATCGTCTGTAATTTTAGTTTTGTATATAGCTTATTAAGTTTGTCCTTGTTTTGTTTCCACACACTGTCCTATAACTAAGGTGAAGGACAGTATATTCATAATAAAATAAATGTCACTGAGCCGTTGGAATTGGTGGTGTAACAACTGTGCAAATAAGCATAGAATAAGGAAGTGAGATTTTCAAGGTTTATGCCTTGAACTTACTTTAGAAAGGCATATGTGGAAGAAGAGGGAAGTGAACTGATGAATTGAACAAACACATGTTCAAGCTATACTGCTCAGAGTTAAAATACAATCTTGAGAGGAGAGGAAGAAGTGGTTAGCACGTCAAAGGCAAGGAGAAGCTGGTTGGTGTAGTGGTTACAGTGCTGTTCATTGAATGGGGAGACCTGGATACAAATCCCCATTGTGCCTAGTCACTCTCTCTATCAGCCTCACCTCCTTCCCAGGGTTGTTAATATAAGATGGTGCGGTGGGGGAGGGGCGTGTTGTAGAGGAAATCATGAATACTGTACTGCCTTGAGCTCCTGGGAGGAAAGGTAGGAAATAAATGTAATGAATAAATGAATAAAGTTAAATTAAGCATGCTTCCAGATTACTCCATTTAAGTGAGTCCATTTTACCTTGTGAACCGCCCTGAGATCTTTTGATAAAGGGCAGTATATAAATCTAATGAATAATAATAAAGTGACATGCTCACTTCCTCCCTCGTGGAGAGTAAAAGCTACAACTGTTTCTCTCTTTCCCTGTGTTTATATTTATTTATCTGTAGGTGGCAGATACCCAGAAGTTCCAAGTGACCATCAAAGATACCTTCAACAAAGTTATTCTTAACCAGTGGAAATGTAGCAGTGCATGTGACGCCAGAAGGGCAAGTTTCTCTGCTTACGTGTGTTTGCTGGCCATCCTTAGATCCTTGTGCTATCTCCATCCATCTTCTGTTCAGAACAGTCCTAGTTGCAACTACTAGCAACAAAGAGTTAATCTTCCACCAAAATATCTATTCTAGAATCCAGCTCAGATCTCAGTCTAGCCCATTTTGTGGAGAAATATCTTTTAACGATGACTGCTGACAGGTGCACCACGTTACCCCCAACGACAGAGGTGCCTGGGGTGTTCTTATTGAAAATTTGTGAGTGCCTGGGCCCCCATGGCCCTGCATAGATGGCGCCTATGTCTGCTGATGGGCTTGGGCTCTCAGTTCAGCCCTGGACTCACAGTGGGCTTGGCAAATCAATAATCTGAGCCTCATTTGTCCTTCCTATAAAAGGGGTATAATAATAGTGACTAATTTCATGAAGATACATGTGACTAGATGAAATGTCTTATCAGGTCAGGCCTGCAGAGTGAATTTGCTGAGAGAGTTCTAGTACTGTTGATCTAACACCTCCCTTACATTATTGACTCTCCTTCCTTGGAGGTTTTTAAGCAGAGGTTGAATGGCCACCTGTCATGTATGCTTCAGCTGAGATTCCTGCATTGCAGGGGGTTGGACTAGATGACCCTTGGGTCCCTTCCAACTCTTAAGACTCTATGATCTGTTGTGTGTCCCTTTCTTCTTTTGCAGCCATTGCCTAAAAACGATGAGGCAGGAGTAGGGCTGCTTAGTGCAGACCTTCCTTTACCCACCATTCACCAGAAGTTATTGGGCTCAAACTTCAGTTCTGCACAGCTGGAGCAAGGAGGAAAAGGTACATCAGAAAAGTGTGTGCATGAAGTCAAGACAGTGATCCAGTTTGTTGTCGGAACGCTTGTTTTATCAGATGTACTTAATGTAATTAAGAGACAGAAAGAAAGGCAGGGCAGAGATCCTGGAGTTTAGATGATGAGAGACACTGCCCCTCCCGATGCTGCTGCAGGTTTCCCTATAGGCCTTGGACACACACAAAAAATCAGTAGTGGCTCCTTAACAATCTGCAGCTCATTTAGTGAGTTATTTTCAGCAGTAATTACATTATATAATGCTCAAAACACAGTCCTAGCACCAGCTGGTTCTTGTGTTGTTGAGAATGAAATGTCTTCAGGTCCTTTTGAAGCAGGATTTTGAAGGGATCAAAGGTCTGGAATATTAACCTTTAGTCTCCTTGTCTGTCTGAATTATATTGAGCTCTGTTATATGTGGTATCTGGATTCCTGATTAAACCTATGCGAAACATCCCATCAGCTAGTCACCTGCCTTACTTTGGCTCCCAAGGCATCCAGATGAGACAACTGAAAGCCAGGGTTGAAGCTGATTATCTTAGGAACAGTCTATGCTTGGTGGAGACCAGGGTGTATTTATAATTTGGGTGTACTTGGGGTGGCTAAGGTGGATTGTACAGTCATTTCTTCACCTTTCAGTAGATGAAGCTATTGGGTTATAATGTAAATAAGAAATTATCCAGTTGAAGAAAGGGCATTGGTGGGTGGCCCCCGTTTATTAATAAAATTTTAAGTTAACTTTTGACTTGCCAGCAACCTTCGAAGCAGCAATGCAGCCATCACAAGATAATTCAAAAGCAGCATAGAAATAGTAAGAATATTTAAAGTAACACTAGCAAGTCTGTAGAAAAATCAACAGAGAACAATTCCATCTAAGGCAAAGGGACTGTGAAGGCTGCGAAGGCAAATCTGGGTTTAGAAGGCAAAGAAATCCAGAACAGACCCTCACCAGATGCTCTAAGTGAATTTTGCATGTGCGTGACATGAGATTAATTAAAGAATGAGAGAAGCATAATGGTAGTTCTGTTTGGCTGATCTGAGCTTTTGTGTTGTTTCAGCATTGTTAATTGCACCTGTACATGTTTGTGGTTCACAAATTGTACTTGAGTGTGTGGCTTCATGAACACCAAGGGTGTCCTGCCCTGGTTTTATGTTCTGCAGGATTTCTGTTTGTCAATTCAGACTGTGGTGGAATGAGCCAAAAAGGAAGAAGGGAGATCTGTGTGGAGGATTCAGGAGACCCACATGTCACTGGGGTGGCTAAAAGCAAGGAAAAGAGCAAGAGTCTGTTAGCAGAATCAGGCACCTCTTCAAGCTCTTTCTTCTCATATCCAACTAAAATTGGGTGTGGTGCTCTCCAAGATAAAAGCCAGGTGTTGTCTGCAGGTCCTTCAGTGAAGAAAATCCGAAGCAATGAAAATCTATGGCAGGTTTGTCAAGAAATATTGCACCATGAAACCAAAGCAGAATGAAAAGGCCCATCCCAGTTCCAGTTAATAACCAAAAGAAAGCAGTGTAGTGAGTAGGTGCCACTAGTCATATGGTTAATTGCCAAAGATCCCCAATACGTTGTCAGAGGAGCACCAGTGAGTTCTGTCAACCCATCTGCAAAACAAGGCCAAGAGTGGAGAAGCAGTATTCACAGCTGGTTTGGAAGGCATTTTGAGAGGCCCTTTCCACTTTTCAAAACTGGGTAAATACAGATCTTCAATGGAATCAGTTTCAACAACTCTTAGGTTGTCAAAACCTGTTTTTAACATGTAATGTAAAAAATGTACAAAATATTCTGGAAATGCTGGGAATATAAGAACAATATCAATGGGGACTCAAAGGGCATGATATCTAGCACCAAGCAAGGCTCTCTGGTCCTGCATTTAACAAAACTAGCTCCCTGGCCTCCACCCACCTAACTTCAGAGTGTGGGAACTCAGAGGGACTCTGAATATGAACATAATATTAGGACAGGCTTCTGTGTAAATCTGAAAATAGTCTTCTCTCTGATGTCCTTATTTGATTTCACTTTTGTATTACAGGATGATCACTTTTGGAAACAAGAGGTCTCAAACTTGGCCAAGTGGACATCCTGAAATGGTTGCAGCCTGAGGACATTGTATTTCTGCATTCTGGAATTTCTGTGCAGGCCAATAAAAGGGGGGAAATCATTGATGGTCTCACTTCCCTTCTATTACAAAGATGAATTGGAGAGCAAATATGTAACCTTGGCAAATAAATATCCACCACTGCTGCTGGACCCAAGAAAAGTGAAATCTCCCACCTGCCTAATTTTGGAGAGAAACACCAATTCACTGGAGTTTCAGAATCCTGAAAAATTATTGGCAGGCATGTCCTGAGGAAAAGCATTGTCAAAGAGCATGCACACAAGAGCATACAACCACCAGAAGTACAGGGCAGGAATGTAGTTTATAAAGGCAGGTTCCATATTTGCCAGAGGAAAAGGGGTGGGTTGGAGAAATTTGCAATGATATTCTGGGCAGGAAAGCTCTGAGAGACAGGGGGAGACACAGAGCAAAATAGCTTGGGTACTTTTGCCCTTACCAAAGAGGCATGAGTTTAGGAGGAAAGTTTCAAAAGAAATACACAGAAAATTATGGGGAGCTTTTTTGTTCTTCAAAAAGTGAGGGGAGCTCCTGCCTTTCGTAGCTGGATGGCAGGCAGAAATTCAGTAGGTGAAGCTCTCTTTACAATTGTGCATCTGCAGTCTTCCAATTAGTAAAAAGAAATGGTGGCTCCTCTCTTCCTAGGAGGAGAAGTTGGGCGAATGAATACAGTACTGGAAAACGAAACCATTCCGCTCATCGACTTGGGGCATGAAGTGGGGGGTGGGGGTGGAAGGAGTACCAGTCTGTTAGCAGCGGGGAACTGGGGGGGGGGGGGGGGGGGGGGGACCCCCCGGGGGGGGGGGGGGGGGGGAGCTTGCCGTGGGAAACGCTTGCAAGCCGCGAAGTGGGCGGTGGGTGGAGTCCCCTCCCCGGCGCCCCCGCCTTGCCCCGGCTGGGGGGTCTTACCGTCGCCGCACTTGCTTGGCGGGCTGGGCCCGCTCCCCTGCCCTTGGCTGCGCCGCCCGCTCAGCTGGCTTCCTCTTCCGCGGCCTGGAGGCGGAGGCTCCTCCACGCGGCCCAGCCTGCCTTGCCTGGGCAGCCGGGCTGTTCTGATCTCCTATGTCGGAGGAGACGGCGGCGGGCGCGGGGCCGGGGGGCTCCGGCTCGGGGCTCTGCTGGGCCTCGCTCTTCTCCTGCCTCAGCCTGGCCTGCTGCTATGTGGGCAGCCTCTACGTGTGGAAGAGCCACTTGCCCAGGTGAGTGGAGGACAGCCGAGATGCGCCCCCGTGGGGAAAAAAAAGCCCCGCTCGACTCCCTGCCGGGCCAGGCGCGCTGCGTCTTTCGCTCGCTCCGACCCCATCACCCACCCGCGAAGTCTTTGCTCGCAGGTTCCCTTGAAGCGTCTAGGCTCCTTCGAGGAGGGGGGAACCTTTCCCGCTCTTTGGGGGCTGGACGGGGAGGGGGTTGCACGAAAACTCCACGGCCCGAACAGACGGGAGGCGAGTGCTGCAGGTGAGGCAGAAGTTGCTGTGAGAGTCAGTTGCAACATTTAATGCACTGGGAAAGATTGCAAAATGTGTCTCCCCCCCCGATCCGACGCTGCACTCCAGACGTGGGCGCTGAAGGTGGCCAGGCTTCTTTGAAGTCCGCGCTGAGCCATGAACGCCCGTCTGCAATGGGTAGCAGGAACTTCTGGGAGTCAGTAGTGTCCAGGAGCCTTCCCCCCCCCCCCCGCACTAGATAACTTTGCTTATATAATCGCTTTCTTCCTGAATTGAGACATGGGTCAGGCAAGAGTCTGTGGGTTTCTTTGCAAACTCTTCAAACGGGCAGGAAGCTCCGCGTTGAATGGGGGAAGCTGTTGGGGGTTCCTATCCCAGGGTAAAAAAATATATGTAAGAAATAAACGCTGTGAATACTGTAGCTGTGCTCCTGCTGCAGTCTTGCCTTGGAGGGATTTGCATCTTTGCCGGGTGGGCAGCCTCAGCCAGGGCCTCTAGTGGTCCAGCTCCTGCAGCTTCTCCTGCTGGGCCTTTCTCCTTCCAGGGACCACCCAGCTGTCATCAAACGGAGGTTCACCAGCGTCCTCATTGTCTCCAGCCTCTCACCCATCTTCATCTGGGCCTGGAAAGAGGTGACAGGCATTAAGGTGAGATCATGGCCGGGTCTGGAAAATGCCTGGCCAAAATAAGCAGGAGGTTTCTGTCACTTCAAGCTTCTTTAATTAGTAAGGTCATTTATATGCCACCTTTTAAAATCCTAAAATCAAAACAATTAAACATACAAAACTGTCAGCATTTAAAAGCCAGAGAGTTTAAGGCGCTGAAGGCACTAAAATGTTTTTAAATATCTGGGTATTTTTTGAAAAACCAAAACTTACCTGGTGCCTAAACGATTTGGGCGTGGGTTGCAGCACAGTAGATGCAAAGTAGAGCATCATCTACTTTGCATGCAAAAGGTTTTAGGTTCAATCCCTGGTATCTCCAGTTACTGAGCTGGATGTGGGCTGGTACACTTTATGTGCACTCAGGTTGGTACAGGAGGAGGCTGTTGGGTCCTACTTGGGTCCTAAGCTGTTTAGGACTTCAGTGGGTGAGCACCAGCCTTTTGAATTGGGCCTGGAAACAAATAGGCAGCCGGTGACATTCTTTCGAAACTGTTTTGGTGAACGGCATGATCAGTGTCATCCAAAACTCTGGCTGCTGCCTTCTCCCCTCGTTCCTGTTCCGATGCCCCTGCTGTGCCCCTGTACATTTTGGAACAATCATTTGTATAGTATTATGGGAGTGCCTCCATCACCACCACTTCTCAGGCATCTGAGCCTGTGAAGACTACGTAGGATGGTATTGGAATGGTGTGACATTGTTTACAGTAAGGCTTTTTATACCGCTTGTATGATGGAAACCATCTACTGTTGCCCTAATGGAAAAGAAAATTGTCCTGGGGGACAGATTGTAAGAGTGTAATGTACATATGTAAGAGTGTCTGGATGTGTGTGGTGACTGATTTTAGCACAATATTAGAACTTTGCATTCAGGAAGGCACCATGCTATTTAGATCAGCCCTTTATTCAGAACCATGAGGGCTGGAACCTTAATTTATTTTTAAGGGAAGAACCATAGCTCTCTGGTAGATCACCTGCTTTGCATGCAGAAAGCCATGAGTTCAGTCCCCTGATATTTCCATGTAGAAAGACCCGTTCTGAAACCCCGAGGAGCTGCTGCCAGTCACTGCAGGTGGCAGTGATCTGGATGAGCTAGATACCCAGTGGCTTCCTCTATTCCTATGCCTCCAGTTGTGGCTTGGCTCGCTTGTGCAAGCCGTCATTTATTTCATAAAATTTATACATTGATTGTACAAACAAGCAAACCTCAAAGCGGTTTACAAAAAGATAATAGAATCAAGGAAAAAATACAATACGTTAAAACATACACGAAGTTAAAATACTAAACCGAGTTAAAATTCACACTGGCATTTCTAAGAGCCCGGGTAGGCTTGCCTGAACAATAATGTTTTTAGGTGGCGCCGCAAAGCTGTCATGAGCTATTTGTTATGTAAGCACCAGGACAGTGCCCCAGTGGGGAGCCCATATTTCTTAGCGTGTATAAAGGATCCTAGGTTCAGTTTTTAGTATCTCCAGTTAAAGGAGCTCCAGTAGCCCTGGGCAGTCAGGGAAGACAGTCCTCAGCTGGGTAGACCTGTGGCGTGAATTGATGTCCGGTTGTGCTTTGTAACTTATATGCATTGCACTATTGCAAGCTATGGCAGACTGTTGGGGGGGGGGGATTTGTGCTTCCCCGGGGCTAATGAAGGCGTTTCCTCTTCTGCTCAGCCAGATGCATCCCTTCTTGCCCTGATGGGCTTCCGGCTTGAGGGCATTATACCAGCAACCGTGCTGCCTTTGCTGTTAACCATGGTAAGTACAGCTCTTGATCAGCCAGCGCTCTGCTAGGATTCAGCAGGGCTCATTTACTCCCACATATTTAAGCCCTTCTCCCTTCTGGGGATCGTATACAAGTGCTGGGTGAGGCCAGCGTAGGGAGCAATTAATACACATTTTACCTTTGTACAGCCTTACACTTCACCCTAAGGTCTCACCGCAGGTTACGGCATTAGGACACAATATTAAAAGCAGTTTAAAGCAACTTACAACCCCCCAAATAAGGTGGGTCCTAAAGATATACGCCTCAAGTTTCAAAAGACGGAGTAAAGAGGTTTAAAGGATAGCTCTGTCGGTAGAACATGAGATTCTTAATTTCAGGGTCGTGGGTTTGAGCCCCGTGTTGGGCAAAAGATTCCTGTGCTGCAGGGGGTTGGACTGGATGACCCTCGTGGTCCCTTCCAACTCTACAAAAATAGGACAGAGAACTTTTTTGATGGAGGGCAATCTCTACTCAGTGCACTTCATTTCAAGAAAGATAAAGCGGAAAGGCTGAAGAACAGTTACGGAGATTGGGATGGACTATATTCTTGTTTATTCTGGAACAGGTGTACTAATCAAAATGTTTTGCCAGGAAAATGGTTCTGATCTTTTGTACTTTTAGTTTATACCCTTTTTATTATGCAAAATTTTGAATAATGATGTTGATTTATAGCAATTTACACTAGTTTAAAACTTTTGAATAAAAAGCTTTTTAAAAAGGAGGAGGGGGAAAAGACAACCCTCAATGACCGATGTGGCTCTTCCATATTTACACACCAGGTGCAGAAAATGCAAGGGCTGATTTTTACATGTGCTTCTGAACGTGTTCTTTGTTCCTTCTCCCTCGCCCCACAGGTCCTATTCCTTGGTCCTCTTATCCAGCTCTCGATGGACTGTCCTTGGGACCTGGTAGAAGGTTTGAAAGTTGCCTTTGGTAAGACCACGTAGATTGGCATGTGATGGCAGGGCTTGGAGAACAACTGCGAGAGACTCTAGGGGTGGGGCTGGGGAGCTTTTACAGGCCAGGGGCCACATTCCCTTCTGGAGAAGCTTCCAGGGGCCACATGCCAGGGTGGGCGGAGCCAGAGGCAAAAAGGGGCTGGAGTAACGAATGTGGGCATTCCCCTTGTACAGGAGGCTAGTTTTTACATGAACTTACCCACCCACCTGCCTCTGTCTTCCTTCCTGGCAAACAAGAAGCATTACCAGAGTTCATAGACACATTCCAGCCAGGCAAAAACACTGAATGGGTGGGGGACGTGAAGCAGATCTGGTAAGGGTTGCACCCTGAGGATCAGATAGACAGTAAAGGCCTGGAAGGCTGCATTTGGGCCTTTCTATAGGGCAACAAGCAAGTGTCTCCTTGTTTTCCCTCACAGCACTCTACTCTGAGTATGCAATGCGCTCATTTCAGGAAGCAAGCTTTTCATGCTGGCTGGAGTGATGGGAATTGTAGTCCAAAGCAGCTGGAAGGCTCACAGGTTGGCAAAGGCTGGTTGATGGGATGTCATCCCAGTCCCTGTTTTTCCATGCCTCTGTGGAGTGTGTGCTTTAAGCCCCTGGCCAAGTGGTTATAATTGCCCTCCTTCTTGGACACCCATTAACAAAACACCCCCTTTTTTTTTTTTTTGCTACTGCTGTGCCTTCTCAAGAGGAGGGGTGGGGTGTAAGTAACACTCCTCCTCCTCCTCGCCCCCCCAGACCCCAGCTTTTGGGTTCTCTGTCTGACTGACATGCGCTGGCTCCGCAACCAGGTCATTGCGCCCTTCACGGAGGAGCTGGTCTTCCGGGCCTGCATGCTGCCCATGCTTGTCCCTTGCACGGGATTGGGGCCTGCTGTCTTCACCTGCCCGCTGTTCTTCGGAGTCGGTGAGTGCCGTATTTCTCCCCGGCAAGAGGAGACGGTTTCTTGAGGCGGCCCCAACCTTCACCTAATTGCCTGGACTTTCTAGTTTCTTCTTAGCACAAGGCTGACACATTTTTGCGGGCCTGAAACCAAGGATGGTGAACTTTTCAAGCTGTTTGGAGGTTACCAGACTCCATCTCCCATCATCACTTGCTGGCTGGGGCTGATGGGAGTTGTGGTCCAGTGAGGCCTGCAAAGACACAGATTTCTCAGGGCCGAAACTGGAGAGTTTGTTTGTACTACAGAAAGTTTTGGGGCACTTCCTACTCTTTCTCCGGTTTCTTAAATTTATTTTTTTATCATTTCCTGCATATTCTAAATTAACTTCACTTATTCTTTTATTCAGCTACTTTAATTATTTACTCTTATGAAACTGCAGGTTATTACAACAATCCTGCCAATGTCCTTACCTGTTTACAACTCCCCTCTGAAGAAAGGTTGCAGCGTTTGTGCCTTTTTAGTTTAGAGAAAAGGCAAGTAAGAGGCAACATGATAGGAATTTATAAAATTACGTATGGCATATTGAGAGCGGACAGAGAAAAACACCCCTCTTTCATGACACTAGAACTCATGGGCACCCTCTGAATCTGAATGTGGGGAGATTCAGGGTAGACGAAAGAAAGTATTTCAGGCATCTCAGATTTAAACTATGGAACTCAATCCCAGAGGAGGCAGTGGTGGCCACCAAGTTGGATGGCTTTAAAAGAGGATTAGATCAATTCACAGAGGAGAAGTAGCTGTCAGTGGCTAAAACATAGCCACAATGGCTGTGCTCCGCCTCCACTGTGAATCCAAATTGCTGGGAATCACAGGACGGGGAGTGCTCTTGTGCCCAGGTCTTGCTTTGGGGATTTGCACAGGCATCTGGTCGGCCACTGTGAGAACAGGATGCTGGACTGATGCAACGGGCTCTTCTAACGTCACAGGAAGAACCTTGGAATTTTGCAGGGAGATGATGTGGGGAGGGAAAAGGCCATTCAGAAGGCTGTTCTGCCACATGTGCTGAGATGCATCTTTGTTTTCTAGCTCACTTTCACCATGTCATTGAGCAGCTACGGTTTCGCCAAGGAAGCACAGCCAGCATCTTCCTCTCAGCAGGTATGGCTTGGGTGGTCCCTTGTTTTCCCCACCGTCAGAAGCCAAGAGGGTGGCGGGACATTGGCCACAGGGTCCTTTTGATATATACATATACGGCTGTGTTACCATTTCGGGAGGTGATGTCAGCTGAGTGGCAGAGCGCACACTTGGCACCCAGAGGTTCAATCCGCAGCTCTGATTCCTGGCACGTTCCTTTGGAGGAATCAGGTGGTCCCGTCTCTGCTGGAGAGCCAGGGGAGCTGCTGCCTCACGGTCGTACCTTGGAAATCGAATGGAATCCATTCTGGAAGTCCATTCGACTTCCAAAACATTTGAAAACCAAAGTGATTTGAAGCTCCTGCATCCAATCAGAAGCCACGGAAGCACCGTCAGATGTTCAGCTTCCAAAAGTAGTTCACAAACCGGAACACTCACATCTGGGTTTGCGACATTTGCGAGCGAAAACGTTTGACAACTAAGCTGTTTGAAAACCAAGGTACGACTGTACAGGGCTAGATGGACAAAAGGGTCTGACCTGGACTGAGGAATTTGATTGTTCGATCTGCACAAATGTATAGATTGGCGTTTAGCTCAGACTGAAAGGTGTAGATGGCGTTGGCCAAGCAAAGTGGTTTGTAAGCCAATTTCATTATGTGGTGTATCACTGTGTGGGCGACTTGCCCATCCAGAAGATGCTGCCTGAAAAAGCAGTGCTCTCCCCAGCCCCCTACCACCCTCTTCTCACCCATCCACCAGCTTCTGACGGACTGCTTCTTCCCCTTGCAGTGTTCCAGTTTTCATACACAGCTGTTTTTGGAACATATACAGCCTTCATCTTCATCCGGACAGGTTGGTGGGGAAAGTGAATAAGGGAATTGCATCAGTTGGGGTTGAGTTTAGGAATGAGAAGGTGCTGCCTATGTTAATGGGGATCCCCCTGAAGCTCTCCTGCTCAGTTGCTCCCCAAGGTAGCAGCTGGCAACCACATTATGCATGTGAGAGAGTTTGAGTATCTCAGTTCCCTCGGATACCAAAACCAAATGGTTAACGGCCAACATTTGGCACCAAAACGGCCACAGAGAATCAAGGGGTGGGAGGTATTGGCGTGCATTGGGTGAGTTCCGGTGGGTGCAGCAGTACTGAAAGAGAAGGCTTTACAAACAGCCCAATTGGGACTGAATTTTTTTCAGTGCAGTTTACAGGGGCTGCACAATGCTGAGTGTCAGCCAGAGAAGAAAAACCAAAAGAGGTGGAGGCACGAGAGAATGTGAAATGATGCCTGTTGTGATGCAGGGCCTTCCCTTAGGGAGCCCCTGGTGTGGTGCAGGAATGAATGTCAGAGAGGCACTCCCCTTGGCCACGAATCTTTCAGTGACTGCTGTCTTTCACCCTAACCTGCCTTTACCAGGTTGTCCTAAGGAAAGGTGGTGTGGAAGCAGAGGTCAGGATTAATAAATAGCCTAAAATCAGTGTGTGCTGCTGCTTCTTTTTGCTTTAGAACACTGTTTTTCCCCGATAGGCAGATTTAAGCAGATATTATGAGCAATCCAGATTTCTTAGGGCAATAGCATTAAGGTACCATATAGGTTAATTGAATATTCAGTTTGTGTGTGTGTGTGTGTGGTGAAAGGAATTAGGGTGTCTTCAGAGAGAACTCTTAGCCTAAGCCATTTCGATTGCAACTCCATGAGTTTTCTCTCAAGCCCATAAGGACTAGGGACTTAGGATTTTAAATGGCCTCTGCTGGAGGCATTCTGCTCATCCCCTCCTCCTCCCTCTCCCCCCAGGGCACCTCATTGGGCCTGTTCTCTGCCACTCCTTCTGCAACTACGTCGGGTTCCCTGCTGTCGGCGCAGCCCTGGACCACCCGCAGCGCTGCCTGGTCGTCTTCTTCTACCTTCTGGGAGTGATCCTCTTCCTCCTCCTCCTGCACCCCATGACGGATCCCGCTTTCTTCGGCCACCTGCCCATCTGCTCCCTCTCCAGACTGACTTCGCACACCAGCAGCCTCGGCAGCTTCTCCCTTTGCTCTTGACGCCTGCCTGGGACCTTCTCCCAATCTCCCCACACCCCTTGCACCCTTGCGTCTACAGTGGCACACAGCGCTGACGCTGTACACTTGCGCCGGTTACGAGGTGGCTTTCTCCTCATGGCCCCCAACCCTACCCTCCTCGTCCTCTTCTGCAATTGTCATGGGGAGAGTGGGAAAAGCCATTCTCTGAAACCCGTTTGCGGTGGAAAAGTAGCTGTGCCTGCGTTCTTGCACACATCTCCGCCTGAGCCAGCCAGCCCTTTTTATAGACCCCTGGGGGGGCCTTCTTTTCCTCCAGGCCCCAAAGAGCTCTATTTTTTATTATTAAAGGACTTTAACGAGGCCCTGTTGGTGTTTTAATTGTGGCTGAGGTTTGAAGGTGGCCTGTCCTTCCGCTGTGCCGCTTGGTTATAGACTTGGCGCTTGCGTTTTATTCAGGGATGGTAGCGGTGGGTGCTTGGTGAAGGGGCAGAACTTGCTGAGTCTCTGTTGGTTCCGGCAGAGGGTGGGCCACAAGTACTTGCGACCAGGCAACAACTTCATTGGATGTCAAGGGGATGGGGAGGCCGACCTTCCAGGTGCTGGGAGATTCCATCTCCCGTCATCCCTAAGCCTTGGCCACATTGACTGGGACTGGGAGTTTGACAACAGCTGTTCTCCTATCAAACTCTATCCCAGATACAGTTCTCTGCTGAAAACAAAAGGAGGAGTGTTTTGTTTCTGGAAAGTAGGGGCTTTTGCCCCAGTCTGCCCAGAAGGTAGCTGGAGCAGATGAGACACAAGTTTTTAGTATCACAGTCTCTGCTGGACTGATGGAGCCCTGCTCTGCCACACAACTTGGAAGGAGCACAGTACGAGAAAATGTTTCTTCCAGGAACCTTTGGACATGCAATATGATCATGGCAGTGACCTCACATACTTCCACCAGTGGCCTTGCAAATGACAGTGTCCTATTGTACGCTACTGCAGCCTCATCTGGCCCAAGTTCAGAGTGAGGAAGCTTCACGTTGCTGCTAAGGCTGGCGTGGGGGGAGCCTGTGGCCTCCAGGTTTTTGTGGGACTACAAGCCCAAAGCTGCCATTTGCACCAGAGGATGAAAAAAACCTTCCAAAAGTGCTGATCTCCCACCCACCCCTCCCCAAGCTCCTATAAGAACCAGGGTCGATTTTACAGAACTGTGTGCATACTTTTTCTGTCTCTGGATGTGGTTAAACATGATCCACGGTGTGTTGGGGGTGGGGGATAGCTAGAGAATGAACTGTATATTAAGCAGCAATGGGACACCCTGAACTTCACACTCTGTGGCTCCTAGAAGCTGTCAGCATGCAGCAGCGGTCTCCCCCTGGGAAACTACTTTGGCCGGCCGGCTATACCTGGTGAAGATAGCCGATGAAACCCTCAATGAGTTAGGGACTTCCCCTGCATGCAAAGACAGGCTCTGGTGGATTGAGCAGACAAGACCAATGGTGGATCCAACAGTCAAGAAGGTGGTTTCTGCATGCGCTGTAGAGGGAAGTGAGGGGCAGATTGGGCTCGTCAACTTGGGAAGGTAGCCCATCTAGGAGAAGATAAACTTTCATCCTAAACCTCCACAGTCTTGTGGGATAGCTTGGGGAGAAGAAAAGGCTAAAGAGTAAACCCCACACAAATCCAGAGTGGAGTCCTAAAGATAGTTGGATGGCACCTTGTATGCCTCCTTCCCGCAATTCCTGCAGCCAAGTTGGAGCCAGATGTATTGCTCTGCCTTCCTTTGGACCACATCAGCAAGGCCAAGGGGGGGGGGGAACTTGTATGGGCAGCCAGGACCTCCATATGCACTGTCCAGGCTTGCGCTCCAGGGAGGTCACTTTGGTGCTGCTAACGCAGCCATTTGATTTCATCCATGGAGGCCCACTCAATTATCTCTTGAGACAATAGACCAATTGTCCTCCAGATGCTTATTTGAATTTGTTTTTGCTTAACAGCTTCCATCATCGCTGGCTATGTGGCTGGGGCTGATGGAAGCTGCTGCCCAACAACATCTGCAGGGCTACAGGTTCCCCATCCTTGGCTCCCCATCTATTCCTACACAAAGGTCTAGCCTTCCCCTCTCCTGTACATGCCATTCCATATACTTGTCCAAGTGCAACAGGGTGGGGTAAAAAAAGACTTCCATGCTGGGTGGGCCTCCAGTGGGCGCAGTTTATTGGTACAGCATTCCTTCCAAGCCAGCCCTCTCCTGCCTCCTCTGGTACCCACCTCCTTCCCAGTCCCAGCATAAATCCCAGGAGATGCACTTGGCTGTGGCCCGTCTGGTCAAACGGTGGCCCCTCCCTCTAGCTCAGCAACAACACTTGCCTCTCCTGTGGGGGTGGGCCAAGGGAAAGAGGGGGGTTCTGGGGAAGAGGGAAGGGAATGCGTGGGACAGAGGGGGAATGTGTGCAACTAGCTCAGCAGCAAAGAACAGACACGACAGCTTCTACAAAGGGGGAGGGGGAACCTTGAGAGACTGTTTCCTCGCCAAAACCACCCTGGATCCACCAGCTGCAGCATGTGGGTGGAAGTGGAGGGAATCTCAGCCTCTTGCCCAGCAGTGGGGGAAGATATTTGGTGGTGGTGGTGGGGATGGTGGCGGTAGTGCCCTCCCCTCTTCCATGGTGGGCACAAGGCTCTCGATGGCACCAGTTCCCCACAAGCGAGTGTGTGGGGAGTTGCTCTGCTCCCACGTGCTTTTTTTTTGTTTCTGGTGAGATGGGGGTAGGTGGGCAGGGTGGGACGGGGAGCAGGGAGATCACAGGTCGCTCTCTCCGTACAGGGCGCTGGAGAAGGAGACATAGTCCAAAGCGCCGGACACAGCGTCAGCTCCTGTGTACTTCGTCATCCTGCTGATGCAGTATTCGGCCTGCTCTGGTGGCAGCTCCCGACGTAGCTCTTCTATCGTGATGTAGTTCTGCAGCAGGGAGGAGGATCAAACAAGGAGGAACAGCATGTTACTCAAAAGACCAAGGGTGAGGCATCTCAGGCTTGGGGGCCAAATGTGGCCCTCCGAGGTTCCCTATCTGTCCCTCCAGACTACACATCCTTAGCCATATTTTATTTCCCTTGACTGCACGCTGTGGTGGTGTACTTTGCACCCTCCACCAGCATTTTTGCCTGCCAGGAACATGCCCTCAAACTCAGACAATGCCTCTTCTGAGGCTGGATGGAGGGTAGAGATGAGCTAATAGAAACTAGCCTTCTGTAGCATGGTATTTTTTTTTTTTTACTTTGGTTGCTCTGTCCACTTTTGCCTCTGGTGCTACCCAACACAGAAGATGGCCCAGAATGGAATGTGGTTGACGCATTGCACACTGTGCAGGCCTGTTCTAGGTTGCAAGATTCCAGAGTCCAGGAACCTTTTTTGTGTTAGGGAAGCTGTGATGGAGCCTTGAGTTCTCCAGCTGTTGTCAAACTACACCTCCCATCATTCCTGGCTGTTGGTGGGTTGTGGTCCCAGCAACACCTGGAGCACCAAAGGTTCCCCACACTTAGGGGCAGTTTGTCAAGGGCTACATGCCAGGGGCAAAAAAGGCCCGGGCCTAAAATGGGTAGGATAGCCTTTTCTTCTTTGCCACCTGAATGGAAAGAAGCCACCCCCCACTTCCCCATGCAAAAACACTTTCTAGGCCTGCCAGGAAAGGCTTGAAATGTGCCTGGCGGGAGGAGAGGAGACATAAAGAAGAGAGGAAACAAATTATTGGAAGGCTTTGAATTCTGCTTCAATGCCTAGATCTTAATTTTAACTGCATAATATCACTCAGCATAATGTTGCTGGGTCCTATGAATAAGCAAGAGACACAAATTTTGCTTCTGTGGACAAGAGATAGCTCCACCACTTCTCCTGTTCCTTTGGTGCAATGCTTACCTTGTCTGAAGCCAGGATCTTGAAGGAAGCCACGACTTGCTCAGCAGTGTCTGTCTCAGCTGTCTCACGAGTCATGAAGTCAATGAAGGCCTGGAAGGTCACCACGCCTGTGTTGTTTGGATCCACCAGGGTCATGATGCGTGCAAACTCCACCTCACCCTATCAGGAGGGAAGAGCAATAGGGATGTGGGTCAAACAGGGAGGGATGCTCCCCGCCAAGGGACATTCAGCATCCCTGACCAGTTCTCCCACCCCGAGCCACCCTGGATTATGGAATGGGGCTGAAAACTGCCTCAGGGCAGACCCTACCCATTTCCACTCAGGTTTTGCTATCTAGGGATGGCCAAGGATTTGGTTCAGTCACCATTTTCAAGCAAACCAGGAGATCCTTGTGATATTAAACTACACAGAATTTGCCCTCCAACAGATGTTGTAAGGAAAGCTATCCTTCTAGGCCCCAAAAGGGGACAGCTTCCTACCAAGTCATATCCCATGGAGATCAAGCAGGCCCGGAAGTCGTCAGGATCCATCATTCCGTTTCTCTTCTGCAAAGAGCAAAGAGGGGGAAAGAAGCTGTTGATTTGGAAGGAGACACCCCCAGCCCCAAATTCCACACTTCTGAAGGGAAACTCTCCTTAAACTGGTGGCACTGGGCGCCCCTCATAGGAACACAGGAAGTGGCCTTACATTGAGACAGACCATCAGGTCCACCTCACCCGCTATTGTCTACACTGACTGGTAACAGTTTACCCAGGTTTCGGGCAGGAGACACTCCCAGCACTAGCTGGAGATTGAACCCAGGACCTTTTGCAAGCACATCAGATGCTCTGCATGTGAGCTATAGCCCTTCCACAGTCTGTGAACAAGCCCCGCGCTCAGCCAAGTCCTCCTTTCTCGTGGCTCGTTTGGAGCTGGCCCCCTCTCTGAACGGTTGCTGAGAGAGAGAGAAACCAAAGCCATGTGTAGCCATTGGGCGGCTTGGGAGTCCCAGCCACCTCACAGATGACCACCGTGCCTCTCGCGACTCCTTCAAAGTTTTTCTGTTGGCCAGGCTGCGATTAGCTGGCCACACCCTCTTTGTTGCTGGTGTCAAGAGCAGACATGGGCTGGTGATGGTGGCAAGCGAGCCTTGAGCTAGGCCAAGGTGAGGAACCTCCAGCTTGACCAAGGTGAGGAAAATCTAGTCAGGTCAAGGGGAGGAAAATCTAGCTAGGCCAAGGTGAGGCACCTCTAGCTAGGCCAAGGCGAGGAACCTCCAGCTTGGCCAAGGGGAGGAAAATCTAGGTAGGCCAAGGCGAGGAAAATATAGCTAGGCTAAAGTGAGGAACCTCCAGCTTGGGCAAGGTGAGGAAAATATAGTCTAGGGCAAGGTGAGGAACCTCCAGCTAGGCCAAGGTGAGGAAAATATAGCTAGGCCAAGGTGAGGAAAATATAGCTAGGCCAAGGGGAGGAAAATCTAGCTAGGCCAAGGGGAGGAAA
>JAXCMG010000019.1:17502591-17625516 GCA_034642415.1 Podarcis siculus | reverse complement strand
GCTAGGCCAAGGTGAGGAAAATCTAGCTAGGCCAAGGTGAGGAAAATCTAGCTAGGGCAAGGGGAGGAACCTCTAGCTAGGCCAAGGGGAGGAAAATATAGCTAGGCCGAGGGGAGGAACCTCCAGCTAGGCCAAGGGGAGGAAAATATAACTAGGCCAAGGGGAGGAACCTCAAGGCCTTTCTACCTGGCCCTCGGGACTCTCCCTGATGCATGGCCCTTCCCTTTCTTCGCTGGCCCTGCTGCATGCCCCCCTCAAGTGCCTATGATCATGCTTCTTGCTTGCCTGCATGGGCTTTTGCCCAGCTGGAGCGTGACCTCTTGTGCAAAGGTTGCACCCATTGCCTCTCCCACTTTTTTGCCTCTCATCCTACCTGCCACTGGGTTGCCCATGAGGGAACGTGGCCCTTGGGCTGAAAAAGAGTCCCTCACCCTTGGTCTAGGACAAGAGACCAGACTCCTGACTCCATCCTTTGATCGGCTCTAGATTGGCCTCCATGGCTGGAACAACAGCAGGGATCAGGTGTGAGGGCTGCGTGAGCTGGAGGTGCAGGCAAGAATTTGGCAGGAGGCTGCCTGTTGCAGGCTTGCAGCTGGATTAAGCTCGGGAGAAGTGTGCAAGCGAGAAGCGGCGGTGAGTGTGCGAGTGGTCAGGGCTGGGTTTGCAAGAGGCCACCTTACCCGGTCGAAATGGTTGAAGGAGGCTCGGAACTCGTTCATCTGTTCCTGGCTGATTCCCTTGGCATCGCGGGTCAGAATCTGGTTCTCGACTTCGTTGATAGTGCGGGCAATGGTGGTCAGCAGCTGTTCCCAGCCCACCCGGATGTGCTGCATGCAGTCAAAGACAGTGGGGTTTGCAGAATGAGATCCAGCAGCACTGGGGAAGGAGGTGGGGGGCAATCACACCCACCCAATCCTTCACCTACTTGCTGGAGATCCATTCTGGGGGGGGGGGTTCAGCCAGGAATGACCCCCCACTTTTTAATATTCACTTATTGAAAATCAAAATAGTATGAACAAATCAGCAAAAATGCTGTCAATAAATTCAGCCTGGTACAATCCCACACTTTGTACAGTTTTGCCTTTTAAGAGCTAAAAGAAAGATAAAATAATTAAAGGAAAGGAAACAAGCCCAACAAATAAGACTACCAACACACTAAATAGGTTCCAGTTCGAATTTCAAATTGTCATGGAATAAATATCTGCCTCAATTCCCCATTTTCCTCATGGTTTTCCTTGTAGATTACTACTACTACTACTACTATATGTATTATTTATATGCTTCCCATTTGACTGGGTTGCCCCAGCCGCTCTGAGTGGTTTCCAACAAATATAAAACCACAGTAAATAATGATAATACTCATATAGTTCTATAATCTTGCATGCTTCAAAATGCTTATATTTATATGCATGAAGGCGAGCTGCTACTTGGAAGACTAAGCAACTAGTCTTAAATTGGCTGGTTTTCACAAACATATTAAATTTATAATTTTTACACCCATGCATCGTGGAGTTTGACTTTTATGTATCTTAACAGCCCACCTGGGAATTATTTCTGAAAATGCCCCCACCCCTGCAACGCACACACAGACCCCCCACCTCCATAGTGTAGCTGGTGTGCTTGTTGTCAAAGATAAGGGCCTCTTGGATGAGTTGGTGGTCTCCCTCCAGCTTGTCGATGTTGGCCTTGTAGTTGATGATGTTCTGCTCATGCTGCTTCAGGTGGTTCATCTGGTCCTCAAGAGACCCGCTGATGTCCACAGAGATGTGACCAATCTCCTGCCAGGGGAGGGCAGAAAGGAAGCCTCCTGTTAGCTTAAGACCCTAAAGCCTAGCTCTGATCTCATGGGGCACCCTTCCTCTACAGCAGCACTGGGAGAACCTGTAGCCCCCCAGGTGTGGCTGGGTACCAATTCTTAGTGGCCTCAGAGAACACGGCCAGTTGTCAGGCTGGTGGAAGTTGCTGTACAAAAGCACCTGGGGGGAGCACAGGTTCACTATCTCTGCCCTACAAGTGATGGTTTGTCACTGGCAAAGACAGATTCACTATACATTAGCTTTGCAGAGCTGCCGCATTTGGTCAGCACTTCTTGGCTAACAAGAGGAGCCATAGCCTGTTGCCTAGAGGGCCATTTCACCCTTTCCAAAGCCACTTGTTGGATCCCTCCTATGGGTGGCATCCAGAGGGTTGTAAGGTGGAAGGGTCAAGAAATAGCAGTAAGATTCTGACTTAGGGAAGCAGTCCAAGCATCCTGGAGTCTCAAGCCTGCTCTGATGCTCCAATGCCCATCCTGCTTCTAACACACTAGACAGCCCCCGCACCAGACAGAGCTAGTAATCTCTCCCAGGGGATGTAGGTAGATAGGGGCAGAGGTAAGGAGTTGCCATATAAGGAGTCAAATATTTGGTGCATTGTATGCTGATCGGCAGCATTTCTCAAGGATTTTGGGCCAGAGTGTCACCCAGTCCTATCAGTAGATGCCATTGGGGACTGAACTTAGAACCTTCTTCATGCAAAGCTCTACCACTCAGCTGAGGTCCTTGAGGGCATTTTGCCCTGGTGGATGGGGCAGGAGAGGACCTTACCTCCATCTTTGTCTGTATCCAGGGACCAATGATGTTAGCCTGGGCGGCAAACTGGCGTCGGAGGCGTTCATTGGCTTGCTGTCTTGCCAGCTCTTCTTGCAGGGTTTGATCACGGTGTGGGACCAGCTGCTTCACCTGGAGAAGCAAGATAAAAGAGACTTTGCATGTAAGAACTGGGGTTTAGAGACCCTGCTGGAAGGAGATGTGGGTTGGTGTGGTGTTGGGTGTAGTCCTGAGAGGACAGGAGGTACTCTGCCCCCTCACTTGGAGCCTTTCATGCCTAGGATAAAAGCAGGACTTCCAAAGCACATGCATCAAGGCAGCTGGAGAACCTCCAGATGTTCCTCTTCTTAGCATTTGTTTAGGGTAGGGGACCTGAAAGCCCTCCAGATGTGGTTGCACTAAAGTTCCCATCATCACTGGCCATGCTGACTATGGCTGATAGGAGTTGGAGTCCAATGACTGCTGGAGGGCCTGACAGGTTTCCCACATCTGGTTTAGAGGCTCAATTAATTAATCAGCTACTCCTGGAAAGAGGAGCTCTTGACTTATTGTCACTTATTGAATCAGGGATGAAGGACCACAGCAATGTTTAGCTTCTGCATCAGCCAAGGCCCCAGAGATTTGGAAAACGCCCTCCTGAAACTGGACAGGCAGCTACAATTCTGATATTTCATCCCATGCTGAAAACATGGATTGCTTGCTAAGCTTTGTTGGAGAATTAATTTTCTGCACTGTTGGGCACTTGTTCTTCATTTTATTATTCTTTAATGATTTTAACATCTCTTTTTAATGAGCTGACATTTTGTAAATCATTTTATAAACAAACGGGGGATGGGTCTGTGCCTTGGCAGCGGACTTTCCATTCCTCTCTAGAAAACAATCTGGAGCTGGCAGAGGGGAGGGTGTCTGCCCAAGTCCCCGATAAGAACACCAGGTAAGACCTGCAAACTAAAAAGGCCCCATCTAGTCTAGCATCCTAGATGCCCCCATGGGAAGCAGGCAAGCAGGATGTTAGGGCATCTGAAGGCAGCCCTATTCAGGGAGGTTTTTAGTGTTTGATGTTGTATTGTGTTTTTACTATTTTTTGTTGGGAGCCGCCCAGAGTGGCTGGGGCAACCCAGTCAGATGAACGGCATGCAAATGGATGGCTGGCTGGATGAATAGCCCTCTCCTGCCATCATTCCCCAGCAACTGGTATTCAGAGTTGCATTACTTTTGATCCTGGAGGAGGTATATAGCTTTCATGCCCCATAGCCACACACCCCATCTGGACGTCTCCTGTGTCTTTTGAGAGGGGGAGCACAAGCAAGGGGGCAAAGGCAGTATCCCCAAGAGGCTGGGAGGAGCACAGCACCTTGTGGGTGACCCAAACCAGTAAAAGCCTTTGCCCAAGACCCTCACACAGCTCCCTCAGACACACCATGGGGCTGGTTTCTTAAAAGGATGCTCTCACCCTGTCCCACTTGTTGGCGATGTCGAGATGCGAGAGGTTGGTGTAAGGGTTCAAGCCCGACAGCTTGATGCCGTAGGTCTGCGCAATCTTCTGGATCTCGTTCTGGATGCCCAGGATGGCCATGCGCTCCTTGTCAGCCTCAGGCAGGGTGGCTTTGAACTGCTCGTGGGCTGTAATCAGGCTCTGCTCCAGGAGGAAGGGGTGAAAGTTAGCTGCTGTCCAGGTGATTATGGCAGGCAGAAGGAAATGAGCTCTCTTTACTTCCTTTTGCTTTGCCTAAATCTATTGCTCTTCGTAAGAACATGAGGCGAGCCTCCTGGATCAGGCTCACAGCCCACCTGGTCCAGCATCCTGTTGCCCCAGTGGCCAACCAGGTGCCTCCAGAAAACGTGTGATCTGGACACACATGCATTGGCACCCTGCTCAGCTGTGATTCCCAACAACAGGTATTCAGTGGCGGTAGAACACAGCCATCCATCAATAACTTTCTCCTCCATTAATTTGTCTAATCCTCTTTTAAAGCCATCCATGTTGGATAGCTCTCACTCTCTGCATGATTCATACTGTTATAAACCTGTATCATGTTCCTCCTCCATCATAGCTAAGAAGCCTTTTTTTTAACCAACATGAAGTTGCTTCCAACACCCCTTGTTGACCTGTACTATACCTTCTCCAGCTCTAATTTCAGGCCCAATGTAATTGCTTGGAGTTCTCAAGAAGCATTTGGCCCTGCTGATGCACCTCACCTGGATCTCTTCAATGCTGTGCACAATGAACATGTCCTGAAGGTCCTCGATGGCCCCATCCATCCAGTTGTTGAAGGGGGCAGCTCTCTTGGCGAACTCCAGGTACAGCTGGTCAATGGTCTCCAGCAGCTTCTCCACACGCTGGGTGGCGAGGAGAGGAAAGAAGGTGAGGATCGGAGAATAAAGTCACCTCCCTCATACCAAAGAAGAAGGGACCAAATCCTGCCAGCGCCCCTTTCCTCACCTCCAGGGCATCTCTCCTCTTCTGAGTGAGTGTCCCCAGGGTGTCCCACTGGTCACAGATGGCCTGGCAGCGGGAGTTCACAGAGGCTGCATCGTGGTAGTCCAGCTCACTGTAGTGATGGGCCACAAGGGTTAGGGATGCATAGCTGAGGCTATGGGCTTCCCCACCCGCTGGAGAGCATCAGAATGGACAGCTTTCCTTTACCATCACCCACCCGCAAGAGGAGGCTCACTTCACCCCAGCCAAGGGACCGCGACAAATGGGAAATCAGCCACCCAAAGGCCATGCAACAGGAAAACTATGTGACCACTTTAAGTGTAGAACCCATCATTGCTCACACCAAGGTTGTCTTTCAATGGAGCACAATAGTGAAATTAAAAAAGGTCAAGAAGGCATACACATTTATGGGGCTGGCAAGACAAGCATTCTGCAACCTGAGAATCTCGGCAGTCCTTTAAGAGAAGGATGAGGGACCTGTGGAGGCCCTCCAAAGACTCTCTTTTTAAATTTTTACAGCTCTTCCCAAAATTCACCGAAAAAGGATTGGTATGAGAAGTTGAAAAGAGGAGACCCCTGCTGAAGTCAACCTTTCTTAACAGAGCCTCACAATCACAGGAGTTTTTGTTGATGGCCTCTCAAATACTAGTTGCTGGCAGGGGTGTCATCTGGGTCAGGGGGCTGAACCCCCCCCCCCCCCATTTTCACGAAGGGGGCTGGACTCCCACAATATTCTGTGATTTGCAGTGGGCTCCGCCAGGCCTTCCCACAGCTACGACAGGCCCTGCTGGGTCTACCTGTAGCTGCAACGGGTCTCCTCCCACTGTATGACATCACGCATGCTTGCCAGGGTCCCCCAAAGTTGGGTGGAACCCAGCGCATTTGGTTGCTGGGTATAACCAGGACTTTTTTTCAGCTGCAATTCTCCAGAACTCAGTTCTGGTACCTCTAAGGTGGACACCATTGCCATTATAAGAGAACAAGGGAGGTGTTCATGTTGAGTTCCAACACCTCTTTTTCTAGAAAAATAGTCCTGGGTACAAGAAATGGAGAGAGTTTCTGCTGTGCTCATGCAGGCTTCCTCAAAGAGACATCTGATGCTGGGACAGATGGGCTTTTCTTAGGTGAGTCAAGATTTGGTGTTTTCCTCTCCTTTCCCTTCCACCCCAATGAAATCAGACATCCCTGGGATTCTGACAGACATGCAATAGATGTATTGCTGCCCCACTCCCACACAAGAACTGAGCCATGAACCTCCAGCCTTCAGGAAGTGAGAGGTTGGGGTGGTGGCCAAGGGGTGAAGTGGGAGCAGCCAGGACCCCTCGACTAGCACCCAACTTTCATCTCAAGGGAGAAAGGGCAATGTTCTCTCTCCTCGGCACCCACTTGAGTTCCTGCGCGATGGCTGCGATTTGCTCCACACGGTCCTGGTGGGCGGCCAAGTCACTTTCAAAAGCCTCGTGCTTGCGCATCAGGGCTCTGATTTCATACAGAGATGCTGATTCGTAGTCCTTCTGTGAGAGCATCTCCTCCTTCCCTGTGGTGGGAGGAAGCAGAGCTGGGGTGAGAGGCTGGGCCGTGAGCAGAGCAATAAAGAGCGGAATATGAAGAGTGGGATGGACACAGGAGGAGAGGGGATCTCCGCCTTTGGATCTGTCCTGTGACCTCTCCTCTTAGGCCACAACCCTCCCCCACAGACCCCCTGCCCCCCCAAAAGGAGTGAAAGAGAACCTTTCACTAACTTTTGGGAAGAGGTAGATGAATCCTGCCACTATTCATCAAGTACCGTAATTTAATTCACTGGAATTGTAAATACTTTTATGCATTACCATGTGTTTAAATTTGATTGGTTGGTAAGTGGATTCTAGAGCGCTCTAATATTTCTCATGTGATTGGCTAACACTGATCACATGGGAGGTATCTAGTGAAGGAGAGGCTCTGTTTTACGTGATGCAAGATGACTATGTATTAGAATCCACTGTGAACACTGCTAAGTTGAATAGAGGGTTGGAGCGCTTCTTCTCTGCTTGAAAGAAAAGGGAGCAAAGCTGCAGGAGAAGGCAAAAAGTTGAAATATCTCATAGGAGCTGCAAGGCATGGCCTAACTGAAAACATTATGTTTTAATTTATCTGTATAATTTTCTGCAAGGGAAGCTTTTGAATGTTAAAGTCTGGGCATTGATTTAATTTGCAAAGAAGGGCGTCAGTCATATATATGATTCGAGCTTCCTAGCTGTGTTTTCGCTACCCTTACTTCAACACTACTGTCCTGAAAATCTACCCATAAGTAGGCTTAAAAAACACGTGAAAGAGAATGTAAGGCAGGGGGAGGATAGTGGATTGGGAGGCAGAAAGAAAATGGGTGGCCACTGCTAGCTCTGGCCCCGCCTACTTTTGGCCCCACCCACCCCTGGCATGTAGTTCCAAAAAGTTTTCCCCTAAGGGAATGGGACCCTCGATATAAAAGCAGTTCCCTGCCCCTGGAATAGAGGGAGGGGCTCAATTGCGGGCAGGTTACCTCTGGTCCAGGTCTCGTGCAGGGTGGCTTTCTGCTTAAATTTCTCAGCCAGGTGGTCCAGGCGCTCCAGGCGCCTGATCTCGGTCAGCAGCCATTCCTCATAGCCTTTCTCAACCTGCTCCAGCCCCTTCCAGGCATTTGCAATATCCTGCAGGCAAGCACAGGGCAGCTTCAGCCTAGCTCAGTTGGTAGAGCATGAGGCTCCTTAATCTCAGGGTCGTGGGTTTGAGCCTCGCATTGCAGGAGGTTGGGCTGGATGAACCCTCACGGTCCCTTCCAACTCTACAGTTATTCGAATCTCCCCTCAATGTGGCAGGACCTGTAGCTGTGCCCACCAGGAGCTGGTGCCCAGGCAGAAACCTGGGAAAGAGATCCTTTCTGGCACTTGGGCTCATAGCCTACAGCCACATCTGTGCCCACTCTTGACACCCCCTGGCTCAATGGACGGCACTGTAAACACTTAGTTGGGGACCAGGAGCGTGTGCACTCACCCCAATTTTTAGCTTCTGTTAAACAGAAACGTTTCAAAACCTTACAATACCTGTTTGTGCAGAGCAGGGTAGGGAACTGGATCTGGCCCATGGGCCTGATTCTTAACTTCCCCTTCCCTCGTGAGCCAAGCTTTTGCCTGCTTTGTTGGGAATCAATGGAATGACCCCCCCCCCCACCTCAAACCACTTTCCACTCCCTTGGACACAGTTTACTGTCTCCATTGGGACCCCCAAGCTTAATTAAGATGCAGTTGACCAGCTACCACTTTGAACAGCCTCCCAAGGGAAGATTGGCCCTCTCACTGCTTTTGCTTTTTTAGACTGGCAAGCAAGGATGGTTTTATTTCAGCCATCTTCTGGGGAGCTTTGTTTCTCATCCCCCCCACCTGCCCTATGCCCACCTGCCGCCCTGTGACTTACAGAGACCATCTTCCCCTCAGAGGGCATGAAGGCCGGGCGGTTGCTGAGACGCAGTTTTGTCTGCAAAGTGTTGAAGTTGATCTCCAGCTGGCATTTCTCCTGCACGCGGGGGGGCTTGTGCACGCGCCGGTAGTCCCGGAAGTCCTCCAGCTTGCGCTGCATGGCGCTCATGCTCTTCTCTGGCACGCGGTTCTCCAGCCATGGGATGGTGCGCCGGATCCATTCTAGGAGCTGACCAGGAAGAAACAGAAGGTGGCTTCAGTTGGCTGTTTGGGGCTGCGGAATCGAGACATGCTGTCCTGTATGCTGCCAACCTCTTGAGACCTAGAAGCCCACCTTTAGCCCAAACAACCATTTTGCGGGCCCACGTCTTAATCTTTTACCATATCTTTGGACTGCTGCCATGACCCAACTTGGATGCAACAGCACTGCAAGTGTGGATCTGCGATTCTCCTCCCACCGACCCATGAAAGCTTCAAGGGAAGTAAGCAAACAAGCATTAAATGCTGGGACAGATTGGGCCCTGTGAGCCGAACCCAGGAATTCTGCTTCTGAGTTCAGTGCTCTGTTTCTTGGTAGGAAGGTATTGGCCTGGAGATGTCAAAGGGGCATTGCTTTTGGGGACTTCCGCACGGGTAGTTTCAAGATACCTCGCTGGCCAGCTTCTCGTACTCCTGCATCAGCTTTTCATTCTCTTGATTGACAGCAAGCACCTTGCAGATCCTGTTGGCTGCCGTCTCAGCCTGGAAGAGAAATGCACTTGTTGGTTAGAAATGGGAATAGTAAATAAGAACACCAAAGAGCTGCGGGCAGGGAGGAAGCATAAAGAGATAATCTAGATTAGACCGGGAGTTGGTGAGCATTAAGTGAAAGACATGCCAGGGCATTCAGAGCTTTAAAAACTTCCCATGGTGCGAAAATTTGCCTCCTATGTGATTATAGAAATATGGAATCGTTAAACAGTTGCTGGAGGCAGTTATGCTGTGTCTTGATGGCGGTCTGTTAGGGATGCTTTAGATGCATCCTGCACTGAGCAGTGGGTTGTCATAGAAGACCCCCAATTCAATTATTCTAAAATGATTCTAAAAGGAAGAAGGAACTGGGCTAGCAAAGTTCTCTGCTGCAGATATGTAGACCCAGGGGGAAATGCTGCTGCCGCTTCTTTTTGCTTACCTGTTCTGCACCTGCAAAGGCGTGGTAGAAGCAGGAGACGTAGGTCATGATGGCTTTCTCGTCCGGTTTGGGGGTGTTGACAATATCTGTGGGAAGAAGACAAAAGCTGAAGGAGGAGAGCAGCGAGGCGCTCAGTAGAGAGGGCCACTTGCTAATGCTGCTGAATTATATTGATGGCGCAAATGGAGATACATTGCCAAGAGAATTGGTCTTAAATTGAACCCTGGCAGTTCAAAATGGTAATTACAATTCAATGGAAAACAGCCCAAAATCTTACACTGAATGCTAGGTACCACTTGCTCTGGAATACAGCTACAATGGAGAAAAATCACTCTTAATTTGATATTTCGACAAGAGCAAGAGAGCTCATTTGGTAGAGCTGAGACTCTTAAGGGTTGTAGGTTCGAGCCCCAAGCTGGGAGAAAGATTCCTGCATTGCAGAGGGTTGGACTAGATGACTCTCGTGGTCCCTTCCAACTCTACAATTCTATGATTCTATGCTCATTTTCAGACACTTTTTATATGATTTGGCATCATTTTAAAGACAACCCCAATCAAAAGCCTGACAAATCTGAGACAATACTTGACAATCAAATGGCACTAATATAAAACAACACTTTACAAGAATACAACTTTAATTCTCACTTTTTTCTATCACGACTCGGGCTTGGTTACTTAACCCATGTGTAGCAGCACTTATTCTATGTGCTTATTTTATGGTCTTGTTGCTCAACTTTTAATTTTCATCTGCTGCTGTAACTGCTCTCTCTGCTTTATATATATTATAAAATAAAATAAACCTTTACCAAAAATTAAAAATAAATAGAGCAGGCACTTCAGAAGAAGGCTACCCAGTATGTGGTTTGCAAGCAGGTCCAGTAGAAACCAGAGATGGGTTTGGCATAGCAGATGGGTCTGGGGAAGGTAAGTCTTAATTTGCTCTTGGGCTCTTTGGGAGGCTGATTTGCCTCCCTTACAAAAGACAGGTGCTTATCCCACTTCAGACCCATTTCATCACCCTTCATCCCTAAACCTCTCTCTTTCTGTTGGTTAGAGCATGGTGCTGATAACACCAAGGCTGCAGGTTTGATTCCCATATGGGACATATTCCTGCGCATTCCTGCATTGCAGGGGGTTGGATTAGAGCAGGGTTTTCCAAACTTGGGAATCCAGCTGCTTTTGGACTACAGTTCCTATAATCCCCGACCATTGTTCCTGCTAGCTAAGGATGATGGGAGTTGTAGTCCAAAAACAGCTAGAGACCCAGGTTTTTGAAACTGTGGACTAGAGGGTCCCTTCCAACTCTCTCACTCAAACACAAACACACACATGGTGCCTGGCTCCTCACCTTCTGCATCCAGCATCTTAGGGATATCCAGATACTTCTCAGCCACCTCAAAGGCTGTGTTGAGATTCCCAATGGGGTCATCCTGTGGACAGACAGACACAGTTGCTCAGAGCGAGTCGCTACACCATGGTAGGGAGTAGCTGGCAGGGTTACAGGTGAGGATGAGTTGGAAGGTGGACAGCTCCTAACTTATTGCTGCTTATGCTGAACTAACTATGGCTATAAAAAGCTGCTTTGTGCTGCCAAGACTTTATCTATCAAGACAAGTCTCCATCTCCTCTGAAAGGCGGCAGCTCTCCAGGGTCTTCAGAAGGGTCTCCTCCATTCCTTTCTATTTCATCTTTTAAACTGGTGACACCAGGAACTGAACCTACAGCCTTCTGCATGCAAAGCAGACTCTCAGCCACTGAGCTACACCCCTTAGCAAAATGCCCACCATAATGGTGGACAGGGATGAAGCAGTGGATCTTTGGGCCCAGACACACAGGAGTCGGACTACTGGCAATGAGCGCCACAAGGAGAGTCCTATTTCCTCTAGCTGGGTGATTGGCGGGGCAGGGGGGTGGGTGCTGGAAATCACAGGTTGACTCAAAGGACAAAGATGCCATCAGACACCGCAGAGATTGCAAGCGGAGAGCCTGAAGGGAATGGGCGCAGCCAGGAAGACGCAAGAGGAAGACAGCACCTTTCTGAGCTTGGCGTAGTCAATGAGGTCAGGGCGGTGCCTGTGGATCAGGGCGCAGAGTGCCAGGCCATCCTTCCAGCTGGTGGGCAGCATGCGGGCATGGAGAGAGAAGAGGGAAAGAGTGAATGAGTGAGTCCTGGGTCTCTTCAGCTGGGTCTGGGTGGCCTCCAGCTTTGGTCCAACATCCTTTGTCAGAGAAATGGCGGCTGCCCCATCCAGGTATGGAAAGGCACAGGATGCAAATGAAGAGGGAAAGGGAGGAACAGAAGCAGACATTGCGGAAGGAGAAAATCTAGTCCATAGAGGGGAGTGGAACCTCAGGCTCAGGGAACGGATGCAGCCCTCCAGCCCTCTCTGTGCAGCCCTGGTAACTCTCCCCAAACCACGTCCCTCAACAGGCCTGCTTTGTACCTTCCTGGGATGCTTTTGCCTGGCTGAAATGTGTCCCTACATATCTTTAGGCACCAGGCAAAAACTTTCTTCTTCTCCTATGCCTTTGGCTAATTAAACAATCGATGGTCTTTTTTAAGCTGTAGGAAGAGGGCATTGTTTTTCTTTGTCACTATGTTATGCATTTTTTTATTATTGTAAACTGCCCTCAGATGAAGGGCGGCATAGAAATTTAATAAATAATAATAATATTCATCTAATGTTCCAGCCACATTTGCCTCTGGGTCTGCCCTACATGGGCGTGTGGCCCTCAGAAGGTTGCCCTGAAAGGAATGTGGCCCTCGGGCTGAGCAAGGGGGTCCCCTGGCCAGAACTGGCTTCCTTCTTCCTGCAGGAACATTGGCCCTGTTGCCCTCTGGGCAGAGGAGGCTGGTTGCAGGAAATTAGCCTAGGAGTCAAGTCCCCTTTGGTACCCAGCTCTGGTGGTGTTCCTCCATGCCAGGGGGCTGTGCTGCATCAGTTTCAAGCCAACAGTCAGGCAAACAAATGCTGACTCCAGCTGGTAGGTGTGGTATTTATTTATGTTTAAATGTCCCTATTGCAGAGTTGGGGTTCTGCAAAAGCTCTTTTACCTCAAAGCAGGCAGAACTGGGAACTGGGGGAGGCTCCTCACACTGAACGGAACCAGGGACAAAGCCCTGACTGCCCCCCACCCCAATCCCACCCTGTTTTCCTTTAGGGAATTCTGTCTTCCACAGACAGAAAGTTTATTTATTAATTTTGTTGCATTTTTATCCCGCCTTTTTCATCCGAGGAGCTCAGTGTAGTATAGATGGTTCGCCTCATTTAATCCCTGCAACATGTCCCTTCCATTAACCTATCAGGCAAATGCCATAGAATCATAGAATTGTAGAGCTGGAAGGGACCCCGAGGTCATCTAGTCCAACCCCCTGCAATGCAGGAATCTTTTTGCCCAACGTGGGGTTTGAACCCTCAGCCCTGAGATTAAGAGTCCCATGGCTCTACTGCCTTAGCTCTGTTTTTATATATGGAAGGCTTTTTTAAAAAATATTGGGGTTTGTTTATATACAGAATTGCTTTTCATTTGAACTATTTTACACTTTTTCTTTTTCTGCCATTGTAACTATTGTATTTGTTTCATAGTTATGTGTTTTATTGCTGTAAGCCGCCCTGGGAAGGGTGGGCAAGAAATCCAATTCAACAAACTAACAAAAATCATTTGTCATCATTTTATTTGTCAAATAAAAGCATCTGCCATTGGTGCTTTGGCTGAGATTCCCGCATCGCAGGGGGTTGGACTAGATGACCCCTGGTGTACCTTCCAACTCTACAATCCTATGATTCAATTCTTCTTATTCCTCCTCCTCTTCTTGTATCCTGGTTGCGTAGAAATCTTGTCCCTCTTTCACTATGCACAGCCTGTGCATTTGTAAGCGTGTAGCAAACAATAAATGCAGCTGAACCCAAATTGTGTGTGACCCCCCCTCCCCCTCCCCTGCCTCATACCTGATGTGAAAGTTTTGCACATTGACATTCCGGTAGGGAGCAGTCTTCCTCTGGCACCACAGCAGCAGCCCCTCCTTGGCTGAGGTTTCTGGAAAGAAAGGAAGGAAGGAAAGCTCAGGCAATGGACCTTCTGTGCTGGCTAAGACCCAGGAGTTCCTTTGATGCCCGGCAGGGACACTGGCTCTTGCCTACTCTTGTCAGCTCAGAGTAGATGGCCTTTCTACTCTCGACTGACAGCAATTCTTCAAAGTCTCAGCCAAAGTCTCAGCCAGTGTGGTGTAGTGGTTAAGAGTGGTAGACTCGTAATCTGGGGAACCGGGTTTGATTCCCCGCTCCTCCACATGCAGCTGCTGGGTGACCTTGGGCTAGTCACACTTCTCTGAAGTCTCTCAGCCCCATTCACCTCACAGAGTGTTTGTTGTGGGGGAGGAAGGGAAAGGAGATTGTTAGCCGCTTTGAGACTCCTTCAGGTAGTGATAAAGTGAGATATCAAATCCAAACTCCTCCTCTTCTTCTTCTTTCCCATCATTACACCTTCCTGCAATGCACTTGCTCCAGCACCACTAAGCCATGCCAGCCTGCCCACCTATTGCAGGGCGGCCCATTCCCATTCCCATTGCCAGTGGCTTTTCAGGATTCCCTTTCCCATCACCTGACATCTGGCGGATTTAACTGGTGGTGCTGGGAGCTGAGCTTGGGACCTTCTGCAATTGAGGGGGGCAGGGAGACCAGCCCCAGAGACTGTCATTGTTGGTCAGCTGCCGGGGGGCGGGGCACACCAGATTAGGAGGCTCCCCATTCTGGCCTGGTTGCTGATCTGCCTGGGCGTTGCTCCCTTTTCTGAGCAGAGGCCAGAGTGAGAGATGAAGCAGCCGCTGCCTCTACCTTCCCTGCCTGCTCCCTCTGGGCAGCAGCACATATTGTGGTCAGAAAGAAGAGGACAAGGGAAAGGGCAGTGAGGACCATGGCAAAAAGGATGAGGGTATCTTATCTATGGGACTCTAAGCTGGTCCTGTTCCCTTTTCCACTTGGGTCCTAGGAGAATAGGAAGCTGCATTGTACTGAGTTAGACCCTTGGTCTGTCTGGCTTAGTATTGTCTACACTGACTGGCAGATGCCACTGGGGATTGAACCCAGGATGTTCTGTATGCAAAGCAAGCGAGCCAACAGCTCTTCCCTTAAAAAAAGCAGACCGGGATGCCGTGAGGGGCTTGTGTGGCCTTGTGTTCACCTTCCACCGAGATGTCCTGGATGGCAAATCGAAGGATGATTGTCCAGATCATGCCCAG
Organism: Podarcis siculus; assembly: GCA_034642415.1. Taxonomy (NCBI): domain Eukaryota; kingdom Metazoa; phylum Chordata; class Lepidosauria; order Squamata; family Lacertidae; genus Podarcis; species Podarcis siculus. Next base: position 17,610,647 of record JAXCMG010000019.1, on the reverse strand, counting down.
AGTCATCTTCAGGTTCCCATCCACGATTTCTGGAAAAGCAGGAGGGGATGGAGGGAGCTTAGAGAACCACAGTGTTTGGGGTCAGACCCGCATCGTTTCAGTTGTCTCAACAAAACTGCACAAAAGAGACATGGATTTTCACCAAAGGGATTCCAAACATGTTTGAAGATATAATCTCCTTCTGTGGGGGTACAACCTGGGGAAGGATGTCTGTCCAAAACATCTGGCGAGCAAGTCTGGATTCAGTCATTATTGGGCTTATTTATGTACCACTTTTTGAGTTTTGCCAGGCTGAATAATTTGGTACTATCCACCCCTTTACCCATTTCGCTGTTCACCCTGACTCCAGATTGTTTATGAATAAGCTAAATCATACCAGTTCCAGTACAGATCTTTGAAGGGGACCTTGCAATTTACCTATAAAGGTAGTGCTGTTGAGTGGGACATCCATCTGCTCAGAGGGCTGTACTGGTTGCCAATATGCAGTTCAAGCTTTTGCTTTTAGCATTTAAAGCCGTCAACAGCTTAACCTGAGGAACGACCTCATCCCCATGCACACCTGTTCTTTAGCATCCATGATCATTGGCTGTGCTGGCTGGGAGTTGGTAAACAACATCTGGATAGCACCATGTTGGCTACTCCTGGCACCGCACACCCCAGAGATGTGCTTAGCATGCACTACAAACCAGGCTTTTAGTGTTACATCTCCAGCCCTCTGGAATGAGTTCCCAAACGAAACACTCACCCTCAGCACCAATAGATACCAGCTTGACCCCCTTGCTGGCGATGAAGTCTAGTGCCTTGTTGACATTGGCGATCTTGTGGAAGCGCATCTTCCCTTTATCTGGCTTTGGCAACCTTTCACCTTTGGGGAGAAGAGGAAGAGGAGGGAAGATGGAGGACGAGGGAGAGTCAAATATAAGTATTCGTTCAAAGCAACACCATCAACAGGAAACAAATATATTATCTTAAAGATTTCAAAAGGAAACATCACAAAGGAGGTTGCAACAGACCTATTGCTAACTCCAATTAAATGTAGCAGATCCTGCCACTTGGTGATTTGGAGTCTTAGGCAGAAGTTGAACAAATTGTAAAAGTTTTATTGTGTCTGTGGCTTGCAAATTTTGCCTCAACCTCCCCGCTCCACATTTCTTGCCCCTGGGCAGCTCCACAGATCATCACCCTCCCCAAAGCTTTTCTTTTCTTTTTTTATAATACCTGAAATCACCTCCAGCAGAAGCATGAGCTTCAGGCCATTCCGGAAATCTTCCTCAATGTTCTCAATCTGCGTTCCTGCCTTCCTCAAGTGAGAGTTACACCAGGCTGTGAATGTCTGTGGGGAACACAATGGCAATGGTCAGCTGAATCACCGAATACCCATACACATCCCATCTCTGTTTTTATGATGACGGCATTGAAATGCTAATGATTAAGCAGCACAAAGATGCCTTAAACCAGGGGTCAAAAAACTTTTTCCGCAGGGGGCCGGTCCGCTGTCCCTCAGACCTTGTGGGGGGCCGGACTATTAAAAAAATAAAATAAAAAATGAACGAATTCTTATGCCCCACAAATAACCCAGAGATGCATTTTAAATAAAAGGACACATTATACTCATGTAAAAACATGCTGATTCCCGGACCGTCCATGGGCCGGATTTAGAAGGTGATTGGGCCGGATCCAGCCCCTGGGTCTTAGTTTGTCTACCCATGCCTTAAACAAATAAATAAAACACACACACCATAATTAATGAGGATTGTATTCAACTAAAGAGCGACTCAGCCTCTGCATATCAGTTTCTGGGGATCTCCAATGCAAGGAGAACACTGTTGCACACAGGCCATGCTTGTGGACTTCCCTGGGGGAATCTGGTTGGCCATTGTGAGGACGAGATGCTGGACCAAATGGGTCTTCTTAATGATGTCCTTTTCCAGCTTCGCTAAAGCTGCCAGTCTATTGTCCTTTACATACAGACTCCTTGCTTACTTAGAATGGGGTGGAGGTGAGGGAAGGAATACCTGCCCCTTATCCAGAATATCTCCCCGCTTCTAGAAGGAGTATCTAGCTATTTCCTGGTGAAGATACTGAAACACTCCATTTAGACTTTGCAGGTGGGCACTAAACCGACACTGCCATGAGACCAGCACAGCTTGGGTGTTGGAGTGCTTTGTTTCTAAAGGGTTGCCATATTCCCCAAAGTGAAAATCTGGACAAAGTTGTTGAGCTTTTTTATTTTTAGTCATTTTTCAAATTTTCAGATGATTATATATATATATATATATATATATATATATATATATATATATATAAACACCCCCCTTTCATGTGTCTGGGTTTTCCAGACATCTTGCCAATTTGCCGAAAATCCACCCGGACGCCATTTTCCTGCAAAATTTCTGGACGTGTCTGGAAAACCTGGATGTATGGCAGCCCTAGGTAAAAAAATAAATACATCTAGATATCAGACCTTCCAAGTGTCCCTGTTTTCTAGGGACAGTGCTGGATTTACAGAAGCCAACCCAGTTGATCCTGGCATGCCCCACCTTTCCTTAGGTTGTTCCTATTTTCATCAGGTAAATGTTGGAAGGTATGAGCCAGCGAAATGAGTAACTATACAAACATTACAAGAAAGAAGCCCTGTATAGGGAATCTTTTTTAAATGTTTAATGTTTTCTTGTTTCTTATATATGTTGGAAGCTGCCCAGAGTGACTGGGGCAACCCAGTCGCATGGGCAGGGTATAAATCATAAAATGATGGTGATGATGGTGATGATGATGGAATAGGCCATCTCTATTTTCATCATAGAAAAGTTGGAGGGCATGTGATCATTCAAATAAAGATACTGTACACGACATTTATACTTGGCAGGCAGGTGTTAAACTGACACTGCTATGAGACTTGCACATCCTGGGTGATTGGTTTCTAAATCATGGTAAAAAATAAATACATTTAGCTATTCGGGGAAGCAGGTGACTGGCTCGGAGTTCCTTGTTTTTGGAGAAGTGGGTATGTTCCTCTCTCTGTGTGTACTATGACTAAACAGGTCCAATTGGAGCCTATGGGATCATACATTGCCTTCAGTTCATTCCACAGCATCCTGATCTCAGCTCCCCTGCCTCCCACCCCAGTGCCTGGCCAAATTTAGACCTGGCCCTCAAGGTGCCTGCAATGAAGCAAGTTTCATGCAATGCCCTGAGTCTGCAGAATATATTTATGGCCAGCCACCTGGCGCCAACAGAATGGGAAGGATGGGGGAAGAGCAGTGCTTCCTGACCATCCCAGGGCACTGAGCTTGTGTACAGCAGAGAGCGTACAGTGCAGGACGTGGCGATGGCAGGCACATGGCGGGCTGTCACAACAAGCAGCTCCAGCTGGCAATTGGCTCAATTGTTGCTGCATTTTGTTTTGCTGTATCATTTTACATTTCTGTATCGTAAGCCATCTTGAGTGGGCCTTTTGCCTAAAAAGGTGAATACATGTACACTGAACAATCTGAACAAACACACACCTGGAAGCGAGAGGGCAGCCACATTTGTTGCTTTGTGTGACTGCCTGGTTCTGGGTTCAGTTTCAGATTAAAATGGGTGTTTGGGTGAGGACACTGAACCCTACCCTTTCTCCGCATTACCTTGTGTGCACTCCCTTGAAACTCTTACCTAGGGACTGACTACACTTCAAGGATTTAACAGAGGTCTCCTCAAGAGCCTAGGGCTTGCCGATCAGAAGGTTGGCAGTTCGAATCCCCGTGACAGGGTGAGCTCCCGTTGCTTGGTCCCTGCTCCTGCCAACCTAGCAGTTCAAAAGCACACCAGTACAAGCAGATAAATAGGTACCGCTCTGGCAGGAAGGTAAACAGCGTTTCCGTGCGCTGCTCTGGTTTGCCAGAAGCAGCTTAGTCATGCTGGCCACATGACCTGCACACTGGCTCCCTCAGCCAATAAAGCAAGATGAGCGGCGCAACCCCAGAGTTGGCCACAAATGGACCTAATGGTCAGGTGTCCCTTTACCTTTTACCTCAGTCCAAGGATATTGTGGGGCCCAAAGTGGTAGTAATGGGGTTAGGGGAAACTTACCTCCCCAATTCAACAATTCCTAGAATCCTTTGGGAGAAGCCATGGCAATTAACCTGGCATATAGCCGATACTGTATACACGTTTGTGTGTGCATGTAACTCAGACAGGCCTCTAGAATTACACGTCCAACAACCAGACAGAACAGAATCTGCAAAATCAGAACTGAGCAGTGGTTTGAGATGGGAACCCTCGGGGTCAGGGGCCAAATGCAGCCCTCCCAACTTCTCCCCTATTTATTGTTATTTTATTAATTGCGTTTACATTCTCCTCCAACCCATGCACCCCACCAGCTCTGAATGTTTATGCCTGGCTGGAAAGCGTCCTTGAGCTCTGACAATGCTCCTTGTTTGCCTAGATGAGGGAGAGAGAGGGGGAAGTGTGTTGATAGAAACTACCCTGCTGTACACATGTGAAATGTACACTTGCACCACCTATTTTTGCTTATGACCCTATGCACTATTGATATGTGGCCCCTCTGAAAAAAATTATATATCTCCATCTGTTCTAGAAACTGGGAGTCAGCACAACATTTCCAACAGCTTTAGGGTTTGGGGGGTCTCCTGGCACACAGCTGGTGCTCAGCACCTGTTTCTGATATTCGAATCACTATGAATTGGTCTTGAATTGCATTCATTGTTTGTTGAATTGGTTTGGTTTTTTGCTCTATGCGGTACTGCGTTTTTTTGATTAGGTATAAAATGCTCTTTAATGAGTCGGCTTTTGTTGTGTTCTATCATAACACGCATTTTCCAAAACAGGTCTGGGGGGAAAAATATGGGAGGACAACTCATAAAGCACCAGAATCAGGATATTGTCTGGATTCTCCAAAAAATGCACATGAACAAAGGACAGCAGTTCTGGAGGAACGGGCAAATGTGTGGAAACCACATTAGAATGGTCCTTACAACCTGCTGTTGTGTTTTTTAAAAAATGAGCAGCTAAACACCAGAAGATGGCTATGAAGTGCTAGATAGTAAAAATGGTTTCAGCCTCAAATCCTTCCTACCCCCCCAAAATGCAATGGAATTTGGGATTCGTTTTACATTACAAACTTTTCAGGTTGGGGGCAATTTATTTATTGGAAACAGCAACATGAGGGCTAGAAACCAGGAAGCTACCTTATCCCATCAGATCATTAGTCTGTTTAGGTTGGCAGTGCCTACAGTGACTTGGCAGTGACCCTCCTAGGGTCACAGCCCTGCTTGGAGATGCCAGCTGTTACATGCCACCCCAATATCCAAGCAACAACAAGACATTCCAGGGGTGCCTGCGCTTACCCAGTGTTCAGTTTCCTTGGAATGAGGATCAGTGGAGACTCTGGTGTCATTAGGAGACATGTTTTTATTTATACTTATATACAAACTGAGCATGGGACGCGGGTGGCGCTGAGGGTTAAACCACAGAGCCTAGGACTTGCTGATCAGAAGGTCAGTGGTTTGAATCCCCGCGACGGGGTGAGCTCCCGTTGCTCGGTCCCTGCTCCTGCCAACCTAGCAGTTCGAAAGCACACTAGTGCAAGTAGAAAAATAGGTACCACTCCGGCGGGAAGGTAAATGGCGTTTCCATGCGCTGCTCTGGTTCGCCAGAAGCGGCTTAGTCATGCTGGCCACATGACCTGGAAGCTGTATGCCGGCTCCCTCGGCCAGTAAAGCGAGATGAGCGCCACAACCCCAGAGTCATCCGCGACTGGACCTAAGGGTCAGGGGTCCCTTTACCTTTACCTTTACAAACTGAGCATAGGATGGAGAGTCTCACATCAACACTCCCATCTTGCTCTCCTCTTTAGGTTTCCAGGGGGAGCTCCAAGTCCACAGAGGAAGGCATGTCTCTTCCAGCTCTCTCACTCAGAACTCTGGCTTCCATCTACCAGCCAGGTGAGAGGTGGCTACTTGTGATTTATCTGGTATTTTATTCTGTGAACTGCCCTGAGATCTTTTGAGGAAGGGTGGTATATAAACCTTAATAATGATAATGATTTGCTCTATGGCACAGAGCCACTTCTTTAGATATGTTAAATCGCAATGCTTAACAAGGAGCCAAAGTCATTACCTCGAGGAAGGAACTGGTTTGGCAATCTTTCTCTTGCACTTTCTTCTACCCCCACAGATACAGAATTACACATTTGGAAAGGGATTTACAGCACCCAGCACCCTCTCCCGCCAACTCAAAACGCCAGGAATTAAACCAGTGGCATTTTGCATGCAAAGCAGGTGCTCTGAGCTACACTCCTTCCTCTGTTAAGATTTGTGGGAATGGGATGGAGTAAGAGCTGAGCATGGAAAGGGGCAACTGGCCTGTTTAAAGTAGTCACACGGCATGCCCAAGAGCTCACTCCTGCTTTTCTAGATGTATTAGCCTAATCTGCTTCCTGAAGTTCTGGTGGGGAAGAGCAACATTCACTCCACATACACATACACAAACCCACCCACCCACCCCTGCCTCAAAATAACAACACCATGGCACTTTGTCCTCTCCACAGATCTTTACTGAATCCCCTGATTCCTTCTCCCTCCCAGTCCCCTTTCCTTTTGAGTCATACCTGGCTAAAGGGAGTGACAACATTATTATTATTTTCCAAAAAAAAAGTGCAGACATGCATTTTAAGCGTGAAACAGAATAGAAGGCGCTCCTAAAAATAGGCAGTTTTACAGAGGCATGGGTTCGTCTATTTAAAAAAATAAAAATACAGTTGAGCTGCGTCTGCGCTTTAGTCTATTTCTAGAGACTCCTCGGAGGCAAGAATTTCGAGACAGGAATGTTGCAGGAAGCTTCCCAGCAACCACTGTGTAACCTGAATTAGCTGGCTTTTGAACCCAAAATAAATTAAGCTCCAAGGCGAGCACTTCTGCTGAGCTTCCAGTTGAACCAATAATGAATTTAATCCTGTTTTATTTTTAAACCCAAGTCTAAACCTTTTTTTAAAAAAGTGTTAAACTGTCAGCCTTCTGTGGAATCGTGTGTAACTAGAAATGGCTGCCCTAAATATTTGCAATTGTGCTTTGGGACATCTGTGGCATATAGCCTCCCCCCAAAAATTGTGAGAACTGTGGCTTCTTATGGGTGTTGAGAATTGTAGTTCTGTTGAGGCTAAACTACAGTTCCCAGGATTCATGGGGGGGCACCATGTGCTCTAAATGTGTTTTAAATGTATGATGTAATCTCTTGCATCTCAATAACTCCAGCAGGAGAGAGAGATAAACACATGCTTAACACCCTCTTCCCATTGAAACCAATCGGAATTTAAAATATTTCACTTTGGCTAGGATTCTGCTCTATGTGGGGGCAGTATGGCCCAGTGGCTAGCCTTAGACTGGAGAGAGACGGGTTCAAATCCCCACTCAGCCAAGAAGCTCACTCGCTCCTTGGGATCAGAGACCTAGGTCACAGGGTTACCGTGAGGATAAAATGAGGGCAGGAAGAGAACCATGTACACTGCTTTGAGCTCCTTGGAAGAAAGGTATTATTACAAATAATAACACAAGAATCCTATTTGCGGCTGCATAGTCAGGCTTCAACAGATTTAATCCTAGCAGGCTGAGATCTCTCATACCTCCTTGCAGGGAGCCTCTCTCACTGTTCAACACAGGGGGGTGGAGAAACCACAGGCCTTGGGTTGGGGGCCAGATACGGACCCCCAGGCTCTCAGGCTCTCATTCCTCAGTGGTCCTGCTTGGGCTACTCCTGGGGTGCCTTTGCATACCTGGAAGCTCCCTTGAACTAGGATGACAACCCATCCTTGCTAGCCTGGATGGATGTGCAGATGTGTAGAGGAGGCAGATGTGATTTATGTGGGGCTGGTTTAAAGTGATTCAGACACTGTTGGATTTTGGGGTGTAAACTACAAACCCCAGGTTGATTTATCAATTACTTGTTTTGAGGGGTGCTGCAAAAATGCGGGGTTTTCACTGCAAAATGACTGCAGAACTTTGGCATGACAGGATCATTGGGAGGGAGGGAGAGAAGAAGAAGAGGAGGAGTTTGGATTTGATATCCCACTTTATCACTACCCGAAGGAGTCTCAAAGCGGCTAACATTCTCCTTTCCCTTCCTCCCCCACAACAAACACTCTGTGAGGTGAGTGGGGCTGAGAGACTTCAGAGAAGTGTAACTAGCTCAAGGTCACCCAGCAGCTGCATGTGGAGGAGCGAGGAATCGAACCCGGTTCACCAGATTATGAGTCTACCACTCTGAACCACTACACCACACTGTAGACAACTTAAAATTCTCACCAGGCTACCAAGGTCACAGGGTGACCTTAGGCCAGTTGTTCTCTCTCTCTCTCTCTCTCTGCTACTCTGCAGGGTTGTTGTGAGGATAAAGTAGTGAGGAACCTTTTTCACCCCCTTCCAGCTTCTTGGAGGATATAAATCTAAATGCCTGCCTGCTTTCTGTAGCCCAAGAATGGAAAACCTGTGTGGCTCTTCAAAGGCTGGACTCCAACTCCCATCAGCGCCAACTGTCATTACCAATGTTCATAGATGATGGGGGTTTGAGTCCAACAACACCTCAAAGGCTGCTGGTTCTCCCATCCCTGCCATAGTCCCTGAGTGGTTCCCACGGGAATACAAAAAAGTCCTACGACAATTTAAGCTGCAGTCCTAACCTGACTTACCTGGGAGTAATCCCCACTGAATTCAACAGCAGTTGCTTCTGAGTAGACATGCTTAGTTCTGCAGCACTGCACAGCCCTGCTTCCTATTTTCTCAGTTCTTTACTAGACTGGATCGCTGTGGGTGCGGAACAGGACTGCCAGTTCTTTCCTGCCCGCCCACAAGTGTGGTGTATGCCACATGCTTGATCGTGGCCACAATCCAGAGAGCCATGCATGCGTAACAGCCATGCTGCTACAGTGGTACCTTGGGTTAAGAACTTAATTCGTTCTAGAGGTCCATTGTAGAGCAGGAAGGGACCCTGAGGGTCATCTGGTCCAACCCCCTGCAATGCAGGAATCTCAACTACAGCATCCATTTCTTCATTGTTTCTCCAGTGCAGACTGCTGAAGACGCCTTGCCACTCTGCCTGAGCAATATTCAGTAAGTTGTAATTTTCTATATATACGGTATACATCCATGCATCTATTTAACTTTTAAATTATTCTATGATTTGTTGTTTTATGCTGGTGGATATGTCAATGCAACCATAGAGGGGAGGTCAGACTGAATAGTGATTTGGTTTGCCATATTTTTAATCTGATGTGTCTGCCAGACAGGGGGGGGGGGGGATTAGGTATGCATAACAGTTTGCTGCACAGCTGATTCCCACCTGGCCAAGCCTGATTTTTCTCTAGCAAAGTTCTGAGGATGAGCCTAGGCAAAGTGCCACCCTTGCCTGAAAAGTCCAGTACATCTGAACCGTGGGAGTGTGATAGATCAGTGGGAGAGGCTGAAAGAGAGGGGGGTATACCCATCTTAAAAGTCTGGAAAAATCCCAGGCGTCTGGTTACCCTGGCACCTAGAAATCTGAAGCTGGCACATAAATGTGCCACAATTCTCCTGCACCTATACTGCTGCACACAAGGGCTGTGGCATGTAAAACATTGATTCTGGCACTTAGGCAGTTCTGCAAAGTTTTGCTGAGAAATTTGATGTGCGGTATAAGCTTATGCAATCAACAGAGCACATCGGGGGTGGCGAACCTTGGGCCCAGTGGCCAAATGTGGCCCTCCGGCACTCTCTGACTCTCAGGTGTCTCTCCAGACCACACACACCCCTGCTCCGTTCCATGCCCTCCCTGAATGCTTTGGCCTGCGAGAATGGTTATTGCTTGCCTTGATGGAGTGTGCAAAGAGGTGTGTGGTGTTGTGTGTAGAAACCTCTGACTTTTGTCTGGCTGGAATGTGACAAAGGTTCCAGCCCTGCCACGTGGCTCCCAAAATGTTGGCCATGAGGGAATTTGGCCCTCAAACTGGAAAAGGGTACCTCATTCTGCTGTGCACAGTACAATCCTTTTTGCATGCCTACTCATAAGTAAATCCCATTTAATTCAATGGCACGTACTCACAGATAAGCAGGTAGAGGTTTGCACTATTAGGGGGAGGGCAGACATCAGATAGGAAAAAAGCTCATACTCTGCCCCTCAGTCATGGGCTCAGCCCTGCTTCTCCTGTCTTCTCAGTTGTATTGGTACACACGTTTTGTTTTTGTTTTTCCTGGTTTATTTACATCCACAATCCATTTATTCATTGCCTTAATACATATACTGTATAACTTTTCTTTTCAAGTACAGAACTGTGGCAGGATGCAGGGGGTGGGTTTTTGGTGAGAACATGGATATTAGCCAGTCCATGCTGTACCCCTGATCATTTTTATTGTGCGTCAATTTCTCCTCATTATACTATCAGGGCAGTCACACATGATCCCGTTTTTGATACTCTTTGTGCCTGCAAATGTTTTGGAGCAGGCATCTTGCTTCATTTCTTATCAGTGTATATTGCATAACTTCCTAGTGAAATCTTGTAACTTTCTAATACCACAAACGTTCTGGTTAATTTTTGTCCCACTTTTGTTGCCCTATAGCAGGGGTCAGCAAACTTTTTCAGCAGGGGGCCAGTCCACTGTCCCTCAGACCTTGTGGGGGGCCAGACTGTATTTTGAAGGGGGGGGAATGAACGAATTCCTATGCCCCACAAATAACCCAGAGATGCATTTTAAATAAAAGCACACATTCTACTCATGTAAAAACACGCTGATTCCCGGACCGTCTGCGGGCCGGATTGAGGTGGTGATTGGGCCGGATCCGTCCCCTGGGCCTTAGTTTGCCTACCCATGCCCTATAGCCCCTCAGGATGGTAATTATGTGGCAGCATTAGGGAAGCATCGCAGAACAAACTAAAGCAGACTCAATCCACCACTAATTATTGTGCCAAGAACATGTTGCGGAATAAACCTGCAATAAAATACTTGTCTGGAGGGGGTCCCCAGTCTGATTTTCCTGCAGTTATTTGGAAGATTCAGGACAAATAAAAATCCTTCTTCACACAGCACATAGTTAAGCTAATGGATCTCCTTCCCACAGGAGGCAGGGATGGCCACCAACTTGAATGGCTTTAAAATTCATAGCCACAATGGCTATGCTCCACCTCCATGTTCAGAGGCAGCCATGCTTCCGAATACCAGTTGCTGGAAATGCTTAGAGAGGGGAGGGCTCCTGTGCTCAGGTCCTGCTTGTGAGTTTCCCACAGGCATCCAGTTGGCTGGTGGCTACTGTGAGAGAACACACAGCTGCATACCCTCCAACTTTTTCAGACCAAACACCAGGGCTGCGCTCCTGGGCAAATCACGTGATCTTGCCCCCCAAAAGCGCTTTTTTGGGGTGTGTGTGATTGCAACGCAAGAACGTGGCACCTGAATGGCTGCCAGGATCTTGCACGAAAAAAATGGGGTGTCCTGTTTTTCTTCCGGGACAGTTGACAGGTATACTGCTGGATTGGCCTGATCAAACAGGCTCATCTTATAGTCTTATGTTCAGCCCTGTAGAGTAATGTGGGGTTTTTGAGCTCGACTCTGGAAAGGAAGAGTGCATAGGACTTGAGCACTCCTAACTTGGAGTTCTTGCTCTAAAATGGCTGCGCATGTACCTACACAGGAGACTGAGCAATCTGCAAAAGACAGTGTTTGTGAAGGTTCCAGCAGATAGGGCTTGAAAGATGTTTCAGATGCCAGGGCGCATCTAGAAGACTGGTAGGATCGTAGAAGGCAACAACTGATTGGCCTGCAGGAAAAGACCAATCAGGCTCCAGGAGGGAAGCAGAATAGCCAATCAGACGGGACTCATTGTGTAAATAATGCATATAAAAGCCTGAGGTTTGGGGGGGCAATTCAATCACTGTTTTACAAGCTGCAGTAAAAAGCATGAAATCACTACAGGACTCCAAGTATATTTCACAGAGCAAACAGGCCTTAGATGTTTCTGACGGCGCCACAAGACAAGAATAAGTTTTCATTCACACTTAGGGATTTCTGAACTGGCATGGATATGGAACCAGCCATGCACAACAGGTAATGATTGCCTCAATGAGACTTGGGCTCGCAGCGTCAGGCCGCAGGCTATCACTTGCTGGATCCCGCCGGTCCCCATTTCCCAAGCAGAAACAGTGGTGCAGAATTCCAGGTCCAAATGCAGCCTACTAGGCCTCTCTGTCTGGTCCTTTGGCCTTTGCCAGGCTTCACCATTCCCTGGCCCTGCCAGGTGTGCCAACTCTAGGGGGCTGGTGTGTCTCCGACCCCCTCAATTTTTTGTTGGAAAGGGACCGGGGCCCCTCAATGTTGAGGGGGGCCCAGTGTGTGTTGCACATGCGCAAGATCATGGCATCACACGTTGCACCTCTGTCCGGCTCCTCCAAAGCACTCGGCCTTCTGCAGATGATGTGCATGCTCACCATTTGCACGATGTCACACATGCACACGTGTATGCCAGGTGCCCCCAATCTGGAGGGTAACCTAGCACTCTGGGCCCTGCTTTATAATCTCCTTGAAATTATTGGCTGGAAGAGGTCCTTGAACTCCAACAATGGTTGCCATGATGGAATGTGTAGAAGCTAGCCTCAGCAGTGGGCCTACATTTTTAGGGCTCTGGAACTTGAAATGTTATGGGTGCCCCTTCGCAACCAGCAACAAGGTCTGGGGAACCACTGTTATCTTCTTCAATGGGGTTGTTCCACAAAACAACACCACATTAAATAATAATAATAATAACAACAACAACTCGGATTTTACTTAAAATTGCTGTCCTGGATTATCTTTCATGTCAACGTCACCTTTACAGCATCTGTGGTACTGACTCTCAAACTTTGGGATTGTGGAAATATATACTAGACCCAATTTTTTTAAAGCAGTGTGAACTAAAGTGACTTGTGGGGCCCTTCACGGATTAGGGGCCCGGAAGCTGAACCTTCATTAGTTTCATAGTAGATCTGCCCCTTACTGTGCAAAATTAAAATCCTCATTCATTGCTCTGTTGCTTTTGCCTCTGGCCCCACCCACCATTGGTCCATAGCCCCCAGAACATTGCCTAGAAGCAAATGTGGCCCTTGAGCTAAAAAAAGCTTTCCCACCCCTGACGCAGAAAAATATTGAAACACGTAGACAGTATGGAAACGCATGGGACAGGCACCTCCTGGAAGCCTATGCAGAAATAAAGAGCACCTGCTTTCTCGTTTCCCACACTAGTTCGGTGTGGTTTGTTAGAGTTCTGGACTACATCTGAGAAAACCCAGGTTCAAATCCCCCCTTGGCTCTGAAGCTCATTCGCTTTCTTCAGGCCAGTCACAAAACCGATTTAGGTCACGTTCATTTAAAGCACATGGCTTCACCCAAAGAATCCTGGGTACTGTAGTTTGTTAAGGGGATGGGGAATGGTTGCTCTGTGAGGGGTGAACTTCAAGTCCCAGGATTCTTTGGGGGAAGCCATGTTCTTTAAACATATGGCGTGATCTGAGTGCAACAGTGATTGCCAGCAACTGCAGACCCTGCAAGTGTCCCTATTTGCCATGGACAGTTCTGGATTTATAGTAGCCATCCCGGTTTCTGATTTGATCCTGGAATGTCCCACTTTTCCTTAGGACATCCCTATTTTCATCAGAGAAATTCTGGAGTTTTGTGATGCTGAGCCATCTAAAGGCAGCCCTGTATAGGGAAGGTGTTTAATGTTTATTATGTTTTTATCTATGTTTGGAAGCTGCCCAGAGTGGCTGGGGCAACACAGTCAGATGGGTGGGGTATAAATATTATAATAATAATAATAATAATAATAATAATAATAATAATAATAATAATGGAATGGGATGTCCCTATTTTCATCAGAGGAATGTTGGAGGGTATGCAACTGGCATTGAGGGATGTTCTCTTTTTCTTGGATATACACACACACGGAGAGAGAGATTTTTCAAAAATGATCTTACTGTGTTTTATGTAAACCCCTTAGGGAGTTCACATATTAAGCGTGTTGTTGTTGTTGTTGTTATTGTTACTTTTGACTTTCTGCTCTCAAAAAGTTCTGGTAAAGTGGTTGGGATGCTTAGTGTTTATCACATCCTTTGTCTGACTATTGTTCTGGCCTTGGCCCAGCTTGTAGGTTTGCCAAATGGTCCTCCACCCAGTATGATGTGTGTCTGGCACTCACAATGGGAAGCTATTTGCAGCCTCACGAGAGGGCATCTCCTCGCAGGTGCTTTTGTCAACATAGGTCCGGAATGGCCCTGCCAGATTCACCACCCCTGTTTACTAGGATTAACAGAGCTGGCGGGAGCCCACATGACAAACCCATTCAGTGCTCACTGCTTGCGGAAGCCAAGAGATGATGAAATTGAAAGTAGAGGGTTCGGGGGCCTGAGGAGAGGGGCAGAGGCGGACTCTGCTTCCCTTCAGTGCTCAAAAGTGTCCGTGTGGAACGGATTCACTAGGCAGTTTTGTACATTGCGAGCGCACCACCACTTAGAGATGCTTGAGGATTCCTATTCAAAGTTTCCTCATCCACACCTCTCAGGACTAATGTGTGGATCAATACTAAGCTGTTGTGAAGAATTACAGATGTGTTTTATAATAAAATATACATTTAAAAATGCATGTTTACATGTTTCTGAGCTGAAATTCAGTTAAGTTCTGATCTGCACACTGATTCAGAAGGTTCTGTTTGCATCAGGACTTGGAAAGATCAGATCCCTCAAGCATCCCAATGGATGTCACATGTATGTAGATGTTCCACAGAACAAGAAGCCCACATGTTTTCCTGTTTCTTTTTTGAAACGAGAGCTGAAAAGTCATGGCAGGAATCCAAAGTAATTCTGGGGGAGAGGGCAGGCCCTCACAGTGCTTTCCCACCTTCCTCTTCCTCCCCCCCCCCCTTGGTGGGTTCCTCCACTGCCCTCCTTCTCTTTCCCTCTTGGCCAGCCCAGGTGTGGGGTGCACCCTTCTGCAGGCCACAAGGAAAAGGAGGCACCTGCCACTGCCACCCCAGCCCCGAAGGCCTGCCCCAGACACAGCTTGTCTCCCTGCACCTCCAGCCTCCATGAGGGAGCCTGTCATGGGACACCTGGTTGCGCCCTCTCAGAAATTTGCTCCTGGGGCCCTGGACCCCCAACGCCATGCTACGCCACTGGGACTAGTCAACCTCCCAACAAACTGAACCACTCCATCCAGCCAATGAATCATAGCCCCAAGCCATGGAAGCCTCTTTAAATAGCTACTTTGTTCTTGAGGAGGCCTGGCCTTGCCATCCGCCTGCCCATCCATCTCTCCTGGAGGGTGGGGGCAGAGGAAGACCCTTCTCGTACCCTAAATAAGTTCTGCCCTCTTCCAAAATACTGCCATTAGCTCATCCCCTTGCCTCCTTGCAGGGAGCACAGGCACAGGGCAGTTTTTAGAAACAGCCTTATAAGGGCAAGGCATCTGGAACAGCAGCAGCTACCCGATACCCCTTTCTGCAAAACCACCCCCACAGATCTCTCGCATCAGCAGGAAAGGGTGTCCCTGGCTCCCTGCTGGAGCAGAGGAACAATCCCATATCAGTAAAGCTGTACAGAGAGGAAGAAGCTCCCAGGGACAGGAGGAGGAGAAAGTTGATTTTCTCAGGGGTGATCGTTTGCAGGGGGAGAAAATGGCCTCTCTGTGTTCTTGTTCACACCAGGTCTTCCTTGCCACTTCGAATCTGAACAAGTCAACAGGTGTGGAGTTACTGCCTTCCTTAATTGGCAAGCAGCAGCTATGTCTCATTCGCCCGTATTAAACCACATTCAGCATGGCCAGGGAGGGACATTGTTGCAGGAGATCCATATTCCCCAAATCTCTGTTTGGACATGGAGCTGCGTTCAGTCCTTTTCTCTCTGCCTTACTATGACTCATTGTTGGATGGCTGTTCATGCAACTGGGGTATAAAAGTGGACGGCACCCCACCATGGGGTGGGGAAAATATAGGCCGATGGGATCTATTTTGTTTTTCACTAGGATTCTGTGGCTCAGCAAGGCAGAAGGGAGGTGCTTCCGAGTGCATGCACTCGGCCCAAGGATTTGCTTTCGGGAGCTGTTTTTTCCATAAGCTTTCTTGATTTCAGCAGGAGTGAAGAAAAGGCTTTTTGCTGGTGCTACTCTTAAAGCAAGTGCAGCCAACATGATGCCCACCGCATGTTGTGGACAACAACATCACCCTCAACTAGCATGATAGGAGTTGTTGTCTGGGAAATCTGGGGGGCACCATGTTGCCCGTCCCTGAATTAAACCACTGAGTTTGCCAATCTACTGCAGTTGATTTGGAAATCTACCAATAGATCCTGATCTGAAGTGAAAGGCTGCTTGAAACAGGAGTGTGTGCAAGAGAGTGGGAGCATTTAATGATGTGAGACAGGTTGGTTAGTTCAGCACAGGAACACAGGAAGCTGCCATTCTCTCAGTATTGTCCACAGAGACTGGCAGGAGCTCTCCAAGGTTTCAGGCAGGCTGCTCTTCCAGCTCTACCTGGAAATGTCAAGGATTGAACCTGAGGCCTTCTGCACGCAGCGCAGGGGCTCTGACACTAGTGGGCTACAATAATCCCTTTCCCAAAAGCGTCAGCCATCCATTGGGAACAAGCGCTGCAGGAAATGCTGCAAAAAATAGAACAGGGTTCTCACCCACCCAAGAATAGGACAGCAGCTTAATCTTGGCCCAAAACCTTGATCTATCTGGAAACCTCAGTGATTTTTTTACCTGTTGCAAAGTTTGCCACAATCTCATTTACTGCATGTGTTTACCTAGCATACACATGGCTTTGTGAAAGAGGGGCAAAGCTGAAGGTGCAAAATTTTCCAGTTTGGGGAAGGAGACCGGCCTGTAGGAACTTCACATGAACCTGCTGAAACCAGTGAGAACACCAGAAGAGTCTGGCTGCTGGATCAGCCTCAATGCCCACGTCGTCCAGCATCCCTTTCTCACACTGACCAACCAGGTGCCAATGCGAGGACCTGAGTGCAACAGCTAATCTTCCCACTTGTGATTTCCAGTGAATGGTATTCAGAGGCAGGCTGCCTCCAAAGGTGGAGATGGACATGGGACCAAGCAGCCCATCCCCAAAAATGTGTGGTCCCTCTTATCTCATGCGATGCTCAAAACCCATTGGGGATCCTGTTCCGTTCTAAGTGGCGGCTGGTGTTCGAGGACGGTGTGCAATTTTGCCATGAGGTCTTCCTCTCTCTTCTGTCTCTCCCCGACACTGCAGTGGCTGCAGGATCAGCCATGTCGCAGGCCCAAAGGAACAGGTGTGGAAATACTGTCAGCAATGAGATAAGTGGGAACGGTGCCCAGGCCTCAAAAGTGCAGGGTTAGGCAGCCCAGCAGAAACCCCTGGGAAAGGCCATTCTGAGTCATTTAGGGAGGCCATAGCTCACGTTTTAAGCAAGGGAGATGTTCAGCTGGCATTTGCCTACTGGTAGATTAAACAGACCCTTGCAGACTTAACGTGGCCCTGGGGATGAATTGGATCTGATAGTTACCCCCCTAAAAGCCAGAAGCAATGGAAAAGGACCTCTCAGCCTGGAGGAACCATAATGTGAAACTTGACTCGTTCCTATGGCTAATTCAGCCTTAGCAATGAGCAACATGGTCATAAATCTAGTGCAATCAGGAGATCTTAAGCCACTTAGGTTTCAGTCCCCCAACATAGCGGGAGAGGCTCTGTCCTTAACTCTTAACATGTAAATGCCAGTGAAATACTGTGTAAAAAATCCTCACTGTCTCTGTCATTACAGGGATATAGAAAATCAGACCTTTGGTCCATTTTGCTCAGTATTAACAAGAGTTTTCACCTGGACACACCAAGGATGAAACCAGGGGCTGTTTGCATCCACAGCAGATGCTCTACCAATGAACCACTACAGCACAGATAGGCAAACTAAGGTCCAGGGCCCGGATCTGGCCAAATAAACCAGGCCCATGGACAGTTCAGGAATCAGCGTGTTTTTACATGAGTAGAATGTGTCCTTTTATTTAAAATGTATCTCTGGATTATTTGTGGGGCATAGGAATTCGTTCATTCCCCCCCCCAATATATAGTCCAGCCCCCCACAAGGTCTGAGGGCCAGTGGACCGGCCCCCTGCTGAAAAAGTTTGCTGACCCCTGAACTACAGCCTTCCCCATAAATTTGAACCAAACTAGACCATTACCCTTTTGCTTGTTGATGTTGCAAATGTTATTTGGCACAGAACATGACCTGAGGGGCAGGGATATCCTTGGGGTACCACAGCCCCAATTTACTTGCTAAGTGCTCAGGCAGTGGTGCCAATGACGGAAAGACTTTGGAGTACCCACCCATCCCTGGTCCAGAAAAATGTGCAGGATGAACACAGCAGAGCTGGATTATTGCATATTGAAGTAAGTTACTACTTTCTTAAGAGAGGGACAACCCCCCTCTCATAAAACAATTAAGTCCAGAATCTGAAATGACTTGTGCATAGATAAGCATTGTTCACTCTCTAAATCCTACCTAGGTGCAGAAATCACAACGCAATAGTCCCCCACCAAGGGTTTCCTTCAAAGTAGATAGATAGATAGGTGATAGGGGAAAATGTTATAATCTTGGACAATTGCGTGCCATTTTTTCCTCCACATAGCCATTTCTGCATTATGCATTTAACATGCAGCAAGGTTTGGTTCACTTGCACAACAACAGTTCTATGAGGCAGATTGCTCTTTCCTCTGTTTTAACAATTGGGGAACTGAGGCTGAGAGCCAGAATGAGATGTCTGATGGCCGATGCCACCTCAGTCCATGAGAAAACAAAGCAAGAATTTAACCCAGAGCTCAAATCTAGCATTTTATTCTCTGGATTAGACTCGTGTGCTTTGGGCCTGCCAATCAATGACAGTGAGTGCCTTCTTCGTGTCTGTTTAGGGTGCAGAACACAGTAAGAATACGTTATGTGGAAACCTGTGAGAATTTAAGTGAGCACACCTGGAGGACAGTGAGGGAGCCTGCGAAGAGATTGTTTGGTGTTAATGTTTTTTCTGGATGAGACAGACTTGGGGGGGGGGTGTCACTTGGTACATGACTAATACAGTGGATTGATACTTGTGATTAGCCTTTCTCTGTGTCAAGGGGGAGGAGGTTAAGGGGGGGAATCTATGGGCACTTCCAGATGACCCACTTTTTGAACAGGCGTCCTCATTTCCTTGCCGCAAGCTTACATGGAGGTTATGCAATGCCTGCTTTTTACTGAGCATTTGTTCTGAATTGTTTGCCTTAAGATTATACTTCTTCCTGATTGTCGATGATTATCGCACTATTTTAAAGTGGACCAGTGGTGCAATGGGTCAGTGCGTGTGGCTGTCAACCAGAAGGTTGGTGGTTGGAGCCCATTCAGGGATGACTGTAGGCAGGATTCCTGCATCGCAAGGGATTGGGACAGATGGCCCTAAGGGTCCCTTCCAACTCTACAATTCTACAATCTATGATTTCCCTGTCACTTTCCTAACTGCAAGCAGTTAGCTTGATTTTAGAAACATGGATTTGTCTTTAAATTGCCGAATGTGCTTGAATCTTTCCCGCAAAATTGCGACAGCTTTGAGCATGGTGGTCATAGGACCTGGGCAAATGACGGCCTCCCTGGTAGCTGACATGGACTTGCAGAGCGGTTCTTGTTTGTTTAGGAGTTGTACAGAAGGCAGAACCAAAGGGTCTAGGTTTAGCCCTTTAGCTACTGTTATTAGAAGGCGGGGCTGAGCAGCATCGTCACATGTGGATTTTTCAGTTGCAGTAGCGTCGGTATGGGAAGAGATAAGCCCTAGCAAAATGTCGGTCTTTGATGCAAGTCTTAGAGACGTTTTCTCTGGGTGGGGCCCTGAAAGACTTACGCCGATGCTTTTCATTTGACAATGTGGTGAACGAGCCTGATCTCTCTTTGCACCTGTAGACCTGGCACTTTTTTCCGCACTCCAAATTCAAGGCGCCAAGAGGTGCAGCAGCGGAATTCAGCCCTGAGTTATGTTGCCAAGGTGGAGAAAGGGCCTGGGGCTGTTCTGCCTCTGAACATTTGCGATTAGGACATCCCCCATCTGTGGTATTATTTCAAAGCTTAGCTTAGGACATGTTCCCCACTGCCACGCACGGATATATTTAGCCGATTCCTTCCCCTCTCCCTTGGGTCTCCATCATTCCAGGCATAGCTCAGACGCAGCCCGGGCCCTCGATAGATGCCACTGCACTGACATATGCTCTCCTTCCCCCTTTCTTTCTGGACCCACCCCTGGCCCTGGTGCGAGTCTCTTCTGACGTCCTCTGCCCAAAATGTCACTTGTGGTTCCATATAGGATAAGGATCTGGGTGATGGCAAGGGACAGCTGCAGCCAACAGCATCTGATGCTCCGGGGTGGCAGCTGGCTCCAAGGGGCTGCCCCCTCCCCTGCCTGCAATGCACTGCTTACTTGTAAGTTTAAAGGCCCGCAGGGTTCTCGAGAACCTCAACATGGTGCAGAATTGGGCGGCGAACATGGAAGAAAACACAGTATTTGGGGGCAACAAATCATTCTGGAGAAGCAAAGACCTCCTCAGACACTTGGAGTAAATTTCTCCACCGCAGCCTTCCAGCTGTTTGGGGCTACCACTTCCATTAGCTCCAGCCTGCTCGAGGGGGTCATAGTGCTTCCATCACCACAGAAACCTCTTAAATTTGGGAAGCATCGCTGCCCATCTTCCATCATTTCCATTGAGGCCCATCCAAGGCCTTTCGCTGCCCCACAAGGGAAAGGGGCGTCCCGGAACCCCTTGCAATCTTTTACTGGTGTCTCCGGAAATAAAACAACCATGCAGAGTTGTCCTATTCAGAATGACATCTGTGGAGAGCTGCCCTCTGCGTTTTTAGCAGCTTTATGGGATTATTTTTTTTAAAACACTCTCTAGCCACACAATAACTTATTTAAATATATGTGAATGCAACATTGCCACCTTTTTTTTTTAACAACCAGCATGGGAACCAAACAGAAACGTAGAACCAGCAAAGCAAAACATGCCTTGGTAAAAAGTTGGTGGCGTGACCATCCTTGACGCCTCTCCCGGTGACAGAAAGTCCGCTACGGCCTGGTCCTTGGTCCAAGCCTGCCCACCCCGTCCCTTGTCCCTTGTCCCCCTACCTTTCGCTGTTGCTTCTCCCAGGCTGGGTCCAGCAGCAGGTCGCGGTCCCAGTCTTCTTCCTGTGCCATGTAGTCCTCCGTCATCATGTACGAGTGGTTGTACTGGACGTGGGTCTCTATGTGTGTGGTCGACATGTTGCCTTCTTCCTTCTTGCGCCCCCTTTCCCCCCTTTTCTCTCTCCTCCCTTGCTCTCCCTCACGCTCTGCAGCAGCCCCCTTCCTTCCCTTTTGCTCCCCTCAGCTCCTGTCGGAGGACAAGGTTCCCCCCAAGACTGTTCAGGCTGTGCGGTGGTTGTCTGCCTGCTTTGCAGCTGCACCTGTCAAAACCAGCCCACGTGACCAGTCCTCAATAAGTATTATCAGCCCTGGGAAGGGGGATCAGGTTCCATCTTAAAAAGGCCAAGGGGAGGGGACAGCACACATGTCCCTACCAACCAGATGGGGGTGAAGACAGCTGCTGGCAAGCCAAGGACCCCCCTTCAAAGCACAGCCAGTGGGCTCTTAAAGGAGAAATCGCCCCACCAAGGTGTGGGGGACCCCACATCTGACAACAGCCTCGCTGGACGTGAAGGAAGGATTGAGGGAAAGGGGGAAACGGTTCCTCTTTGGGCCAAATGTGTCCGAGGTTCTTGGGGGTGGGGTGGGGTTATTTCGATCAGTTCCTACCGAGATACCAGGAAAGATTCCTTGGATGCCATCTGCTTCAAGAATAAATATATGGCCTATGAAGAAAATGTTTTGTGAGACTCCGTTTTGGGAAGGAAGCAAGGTCAAAACGCTTGGTGTCATGTTTGGACTAGGACCTGGGGGACCAGGGTTCAAATCCCCACTAAGCCGAGAAGCTTCCTGGGTGACCTTGGGTCAGTCTCAGTCTCTCTCTCTCTCTCTCTCTCTCTCTCTCTCTCTCTCTCTCTCTCAGCCTAGGCTGCTTCACAGAGTTGTTACTGGTGTAAAAGAAAAATGAGCAAAATGTTCCTAGATGGACTCCTGTGACCTTGGGTTGTTCCTTGGTTTCCCAAGCACACAATGAAAATTGCACAGTAAAGTCGTTTTCCAGAAGAAAAGGCAATGGGCTCAAGGCTGGAGCCTTTGAGTTTTTCAGTAGTGGAAGAAAGGCACTCTGTGCACAGAATAATAGAATTGTAGAGTTGGAAGGGACCCTGCAATGCAGGAATATGCAACTGTCCCATATGAGGATCGAACCCGCAACCTTGGCGCTATCAGCGCTATGCTGTAACCAACAGTGCTATCCAGGCAGAAATGTCCAGATGCAATATCCTTTTCACTGCTGCTTTGCCTGTTCCAGGACTGGAGTCCTGGTACTGAAAAGAAGTTATGCTGAACTTTTGGGATATTAAAAGTGGTCCAGAAAGGCCATTGCATCACCCTTCTTATTTATATAACTATTCATTAATTGGTTGTTTCTAAACCACCCTTCATCAGTTGCAATCCCAGTGCAGTTTATGCTCCAAAATCAATACATTAAAGCAATACCATTCCAGTAATAGCAATTCTTAACAATTTAAAACTTACATTAAAATACAAGCAAAATTAACAACACAGTTGTGGGCATTATTTCATGTTTGGTTTTCTCTATATTAATAAACCTTGTGACGTTAATGTAGCTCAGCCAGTAAGAGCATGAGACTCTTAATCTCAGGGTTGTGGGTTCGAGACCCACATTGGGCAAAAAGATTCCTGCATTGCAGGGGGTTGGAATAGATGACCCTCGGGATCCCTTCCAGCTCTAGGATTCCATGTATTTATTTTACCTTATTTTGTGACCATTTCTGGTCTAGAAATCTCTCAATAAATAAATAAAACAAATCCCCTCCAAAAGCCTGGTTTTAAAAAAGTGCAGTGACCAAACAATTGTTGCGTGCCACCCCAATCTCTGAGTGGTGCAAGATCCCCGGGGTTCCAGGTGCTTACCCAGATTTCATGTTTCCTTTTGGAATGAGACACAGCAGAGACTGTGGCGTCTTTATGATACATGATTTATTTACACACATATGATGGAGGGGTTCACAGCATTAACACCACAAAAGTGTCTTATTTCTCCCATAGCCGCAGCCTTGGATTCAAACAGAAAATTTTAACATTGCTCTCAAACTTTACCCTGACTCTCTCTCCAGCTTGCTGCTTTAATTCACTCTGCTCCAAACTCTGGCTTTGTCTTCTGACCATCCGCATGCTAGTCTCACCTTTTCCTTTGTTTCCCTTAATGGCCCATCTCCCAGGCTATCACCTCAACACAGGAAGCTAACCTGGCTTATATTTCAACCCTTGCTGGGTCCAGGGGTAGAAAGGTCTTGCATACAGCCTACTTCCTCTCCCCCAAACTCATAGCATAATGAAGAAGCCAACTGTACTATCAAGGAAAGGGAGTTTCATAGGCAAGGTGCCACCACAGAGAAGGCTCTAGCAGGCTTCACCCAACAAGCTCCTCCTCCGCCAAGCTCAACAAGCTGGGATAAGTAGAGGCCCTTCTTCCAGTATTTGGGTCCTATATCATTTAGGTCCTTGCAAGTTAATGTTGACACCTGTGGTAGCGTATAAGCAATCTCCTTCTGACAGAAGGGCGATAATCCTTTCCATCGTGCTGAAACCAGAACGAATAAGCCCCTCCCTCCCTCAAAATGTAAAAGCGTCACCTCTCCACGTTCATCTGCAAGCAAAAAGCTCCAAGAGCATTAGCGTGGACGAAATGATTATGTGTCTCTCGCCGAGCTAAAAATCAGCCCTAATAGCACAGGGCAATGGGAGAACCAGCCTGGGTGACATTTCTAGGGGGCAGGGGAACGGTCCTGCAAAAGTCTCATTCGTCCTCTCCTGTCTGGGATAGGCGATGAACCCACATTTGGGACAGATTCCAAAGAGGTTTAACCTCTTTATACTCTGCTAGCATTTGCATAACCTGGTGAAGCCTCTGTGCAGGGGGCTTGCTCCTCCTGTTACACTGCGGCTATTCTTAGGAGCAGTGGGAAAGTGCTTGAGAGAAGGACAAGAGGCCCAGAGAACATTTCAGGTTTGGGTGCCTGAAAGCAAAGTGAATTCGACCCGTGTCCTGTCCCAGGAAATTTCATTTCTTTACCACCTTTCCTTCCAAGGTGCTCATCAGAGTGCCATACAGAATGCCACAACTCCCATGTTATCCTCACAAAGACCTTGCAAGGTAGGTTAGGCTACAGGAGAGTGACCGGCCCAACATTTAGTTATCATGACAGCTGTCACTCAACTAACTGAGCTACAGGACTAAGTGGGGATTTGAGCTGTATTATATCCTCTAAAAGGGATGCGGGTGGCGCTGTGGGTTAAACCACAGAGCCTAGGACTTGCCGATCAGAAGGTCGTGGTTCAAATCCTCGCGATGGGGTGAGCTCCTGTGGTTCGGTCCCTGCTCCTGCCAACCTAGCAGTTCGAAAGCACGTCAAAGTGCAAGTAGATAAATAGGTACCACTCCGGCGGGAAGGTAAACGGCATTTCCATGCACTGCTCTGGTTCGCCAGAAGCGGCTTAGTCATGCTGGCCACATGACCCGGAAGCTGTACGCCGGCTCCCTCGGCCAATAAAGCGAGATGAGTGCTGCAACCCCAGAGTCGGCCACGACTGGACCTAATGGTCAGGGGTCCCTTTACCTTTATATCCTCTAAAACAGGGTTTTCCAAAGGTGGGTTTCCAGCAGTTTATGGACTTCAACTCCCATCATCCCAGACCACTGGCCTTGCTAGCTAGGGACGGTGGGAGTTGTAGTCCAAAAACAGCTAGAGACCCACGTTTGTGAAACCCTGCTCTAAAACAACCCTGCAAAGTAGTTGGGCTGAGACAGAGTGGCTAGCTATGGTAAGATTTCAACCTCATTCTCATGCAACAAGACTCTAACCCTGGGGTTCCCAACGTGGTGCCTGTGGGCGCAGGAATGCTCACATGGAACTCTCACGGTGCCCAGAAGGCTCTTGATGAGAATTACCATATTTACTTGAGTCTAATGCACCATCGATTCTAATATGCATGCTAATTTTTGAAACGTACAGTAATTTAGCAAAAAAGTACACATTAGACTCTAGTAAATACGGTAGAGATTTGAAACATGTTACTTCTGGTTCCTGGGAAGTTGGACTGGCAGGTGCATTTCTCTCCCTTGGAACTACATTTCCCAGCATGCACTTGGCTCTCAGCTGTTCAGAATGGGCTCAGGCATTTTCCTTAGGGGCCAAATGAGTTTATAGCGCATTTAGAGTGCTTCTAAGCTAATCAGGGAGGAGACCAGAGAACCCTCTTGTGGCAAAGAGCAGCCATGACGGCTTGTGTGGTTTTTAAGTGGGGGAGGGAAGGAATTGAGTGGATTGCTTCTAGTCTTTCTACCCTTTTGAGAGCAGCCAGAGAAGAAGAAAGATGAAAGAAAGAAGAATAAGAAGTGGGGGAGAACAAGAGAGGAATAGAAAGGAAAGGGGGGAGCAGGGAAGGAAGAAAATAATATCAGAACCAGAAATATCCACCCAGTTCTGGGATGAGATTTTTTAAAGAAATAACAAAAGTACTGGGGAAAACCCATAAAAAAAAAATCAGTATATCCAGTGGAGACGACAAAGGCTAATTGCATAAACATTTATTTGCTTACTTATTGGTGGCAAAAATATTCTAGCTAGAAATTGGAAAGAAGCAAACGGTTTAAACGTACAAAAGTGGTATAATATAATTTGGGAACTAGCATTTTTTGAAAAACTGATGCAAAAACTTAGTTTCCAGAGTACAAAAAAACAAGAAACCTTAATGGCAGACTAGTGGTCAGCACATGAACAAAGACTAATTTTACCTTCTGCATTCCAGAATACATTTTCCTTCATATTGATAGCAGCAACTTTCCGTCTCCCTCCAGTTCTGTGTTCGCATGAACTTTACTATTATAGTTTACATTTGAACGATGCCTTTGGGTTGGGAAAAGCGGGGCAGGGCTGGGGCAGGTTGGAATGTTGGATTGGTAATCTTTTACTTCTAGTTAGGAAAGAAAGAAGGGGAAATATCTAGCAGCAGTCCAGACAAGCCTTTTTGAAGACCAGGAGCTGAGTATCACGCCGGGCTGCAGCCCTATGTTAGAAAGCTTTTCTGTTGCTAGTCTGGCCTTGCAATGGGGGTCACTTGCTGCTCTCGTTCCCCCCAGCCACCTCCAGAAGGCAGCCCCAATTGCAGGAACTGTTGGCTGACCCTGGCCTCAGTTTCCCTTCCTATGTTGACTCCATCACATCCGTTTTTCGATCAGGGATCATAGGGATCGGCCTCCTGGGCCAAATTTGAGAGTTGGGCAGTCTGCGGCTTGAGGTCAATATCCCTTGCAGCATTCCTGCTGAAGCTGCAAGAAACACCAGAAAGAGCTTCTTTAGGGCTCTTCGGACAGCAGGGGGCTCTTGAGGTGGGGTGGAATGAAGCTCCTTTCTCTCCTTCACTTTGTCCTCCCCCCACCCCAGGCAGTGAAGCAAGGAAGCAAGCCAGCATGTGTTGCTACAGTGAGCAGCCTTTGACATCACAGCCCTGAGGTTTATTCTTATTTTTATTTTACTAATTCAATTTATATACTTCCCTATACCCGGAGGTCTCAGGGCGGTTCACCAAAAATATCACAATACAGTGGTACCTCGGGTTAAGTACTTAATTCGTTCCGGAGGTCCATTCTTAACCTGAAGCACCACTTTAGCTAATGGGGCCTCCTACTGCTGCCGCGCCACCGGAGCACTATTTCTGTTCTCATCCTGAAGCAAATTTCTTAACCTGAAGCACTATTTCTGGGTTAGTGGAATCTGTAACCTGAATCGTATGTAACCTGAAGCGTATGTAACCGAGGTACCACTGTATATACAGTAAAATCAAAATAAAATCAATAACCCAATAACACCCCTCCCCCAAAAAGCCGCATTTTAAAAGGGTATAGGATGTCAATCAAGTCAATCAAAGGCCTGGTTAAAAAGGAACGTTTTTGCCTGGTGCCTAAAGGTGTATAATGAAGGCACCAGGCGAACTTCCCTGGGGAGAGCATTCCACAGACATTGAGCCACTGCAGAGAAGGCCCCGTTCTCGTGTTGCCACCCTCTGGACATCTCGAGGAGGCGGCACACAAAGGAGGGCCTCAGAAGATGATCTCAGGGTCCGGGTAGGTTCATATGGAAAGAGGCAGTCCTTGAGGTATTGTGGTCCTGAGCCTTTTGCGCCTGATCTCTCTCCTAGCTCAGGGAGACTCGCCAGCCTTTGCAAGGATCTCTCCTACTTTAATCTCTGCTTCTCTGTTGAGACTAAGGGGCTGCACAAACCATGCAGGATTATATCCTGTTCTCCTGCCCATCAGCTGACATCATCAGTAGTTTTAGGGTTAGGGTTCAGCTTAGATTGGGGATTAGTGTTAAAGCAGCTCAGGACCGCAATACCTCAAGGACCAACTCTCTCCATATAAATCCACCCAGACTCTGCATTCAGCATCAGAGGCCCTTCTTCATGTGCCTCTTCCACGTGAGGTCCAGAGGGTGGCAACTTGAGAACGGCCCTTCTCTGTAGTGGCTCCCTGTTTGTGGAACGCTCTCCCCAAAGAGGCTCGCCTGGTGCCTTCATTAGATATCTTTAGGCATCAGGCAAAATTGTTCCTCTTCAACCCGATTAATATTCTACAGCTTTTTAAATGTGCTTCTGTGAGGGAGCAGGGGTGATTATTGTTTTGTGTTATTGCACTTTTATCTTGTGCTTGTATCTTGTGAACCGCCGTAAGATCTTCTGATGAAGGGAAGTGCAATTAATTACAAATGAATAAATGTGCCAGGATTAGTTCTGGGGTTAAGGTTAGAGTCACAACTAGGTTTGAGGTTACAGCTGGGGTTAGGGTTAATGTTGGGAGTTAAGATTAGGGGTGGGGTTATGGTTAGCAATAGAGATAAGTTTGGGGTTTGGGTTCAGGTTCGCGTTAGGGTTAACATTAATATTGGTGTTGTGGGTGGTGACCGTGCCATTATTGATTTGGGGTTTAGGGTTAAGGCTGGGGTTGCATGCACCTCCAAATAGCACTGTGCTATGTGTCACGAGTTAACAACAAAGTCTAACTTTTACCTCCACAGTTGGAGGCAGTAATGTTTCTGAATACCAGTTGCTGGAAACTGCAGGAAAACTCAGGTCCTGTTTGCAGGCTTTCCATAGGATGCTGGCCTAGATGGGCCATTAGCCTCATCCAGCTGGCCAATTTTATAGATTGTATTTATATCCCACCTTTTTCTCCAAGGAGCCCAAAGTGGAATACAGTGGTACCTCGGGTTAAGTACTTAATTCGTTCCGGAGGTCTGTTCTTAACCTGAAACTGTTCTTAACCTGAAGCACCACTTTAGCTAATGAGGCCTCATGCTGCTGCTGCACTGCTAGAGCACAATTTCTGTTCTCATCCTGAAGCAAAGTTCTTAACCCGAGGTACTATTTCTGGGTTAGCGGAGTCTGTAACCTGAAGCATATGTAACCCGAGGTACCACTGTACATGGCTCTCCCCTTCCTCATTTAATCCACCACAACAACCCTGCGAGGTAGGTTCGGCTGAGAGTAAGTGACTTGCCTCTGTGAGCTTCAGAGAGGTCTCTCCCAGGTCCTAGTCTGCCACTCTGACCACTGCAACACAGTGGTTAACGTAAATGTTTATGAGTGCACACGTGTGTTTTGATCAACAGAAACATATAGACAAGTTGTAGATTAAAATAAAACCATCTCCTTTTATTTTACATTTCTCTACAAGAATTCAAGTGGGACCCAGATCCTTAAAACTCTGCTATAAGAATTTCAGCTAGAATTCTCCTTGTTTGCCAGCCTACAACTGAGAACAACACTAGAGAGCTTTTGTTTTTTTTGCCAATCTGGTCAGATCCCTCATCTGTCTCTGTCTTCCAGTCCCTAGCCCTTCCGGGCTCCTTCGGTTTGTTGCTCTTTCCAGGTTCTTCTCATTTTGCGGCATTAGTGCTAAAATGTCCTCATGGGAGGGAAGTAA
Organism: Podarcis siculus; assembly: GCA_034642415.1. NCBI lineage: Eukaryota > Metazoa > Chordata > Lepidosauria > Squamata > Lacertidae > Podarcis > Podarcis siculus. The sequence goes on along the minus strand of JAXCMG010000019.1, from coordinate 17,581,484 downwards.
CCCCTGCAGAAAGGAAGAATAACAGGCTCAGTTTCAGCACAGAGTAGACCAGTTAGTGCCTGAAGGTGATGCAAACATTTAAAGCACATTTAGTGCATACTGCTTGTCTGCAATAATCTCGGGAACTGTAGTTTCCCTCCCCTTGCACAGAACTCTAATTCCCAGCACCCTTAACAAACAAGCAAGCCCATTAGCATTGGTAAGGTGGAAGGCATGGAGGCCAACAGTAGGTGGCGCCACAGCGAATGGCAAGCAGAGCCAACTAATTGGAGGAGGAGGAGGAGGAGGAGGAGGAAGCTGATAGGCAGTGCCAATCCCTGGACTGGTTGTAAGTCAGAAGGCAGACTGGTGCAGGCTGCCTGAGTTTGGTGGAGCAGTGAGTGCCCTATTTGCTCTTATGGACCCGTCTCCACTGGTTGGACTCTATGACCTCCAAATCTCCTTTAGGACCCTATGCTCTTGCCCAGTTTTGTTCCATTTTGACAGGGCTGGATATGCTCCCAGTGCATTGGCTTCAGAGCAGTAGCAGGGACCCTCTCAGGGTTAGGAAACTCACAGCCGTCTCTCAGACCCCAACGGAGAGCCAGGAGACGAGGTACTTCCCCTCACTTCTGTGCCGAAACACTCACCGCTGTTGTACTTGCACTGCTTCAGGGCCTCGTTGAAGCCCTCGCACAACGTTAGGTCGCTCTGGTTGGTAGCACAGTCAAGGAACTGCTTTATCTCGTAGTGGCAGGGGCCGAACTGGGATCCCTGATAGGCTGGCTGCGGCCTGGACTCCTGTAGACAAGGAAAAGAGAGGAGGATATAACCACAGGTGAACCTTTCCGAGAAGGGACTTCACCCAGGGGGAAATGGTTTTGCAGACGTAACGTCTCCCGATTAACCAAGGACAGCTCTACCAAGCTAATCTTCCAGGCCTTTAATTAAACCCATAGCCAAACGGCTTAGCGTCAAAGTGTCTACTTTTAGCTGGCAAGAGTCATCCCACGGAGGTCAAGAGGATGCCAGACTCTCTCCATCTCCAATGATGGCCACCACCCTGGTCCCACCTTGCATAAAATAGGTTTATATGCATGCACAGACATTTCTCCCCCATGGCTGCTAGAGAAGTCTTTCTGCTGAGTGTGTGGCATGCAACAATGCTGGGAGGGCAGGAGGGTGTGGCTTGGCTGGAATGGTCTCCTGGGCCAAATGGAGAGGCCTAGCAGACAGAATTAGGCCCACGGCTGGTGGTTCGAACCCACCCAGCGACGGCTGCGAGCAGGATTCTTGCATGGCAGGGGTTTGTTGTTGTTGTTGCTGCTGTTGTTTTGTTGTTGTGATTATTATAATATATCACCCTTCATCAAAAGATCTCAGGGCATTTCACAGAATAAAATGACCCTTGGGGTACCATCCAGCTCTTAGATTCTACGAACACTCTCCTGTGTCAGATTTTAGATTGTAATCTCCTCAGGGCAGGGATTTATCTTCTTGTATGCTGCATTACAGTGCATAACCATAAGGCATATCAGCGGTTCTCAAAGGGTGTGGTGCACCACACTGGTATGGCAGGAGAGGATGTGAAGTGTGGCAGGAAGATTCAAGGACAATAAAAGAAAATGTAAACATTTCAGGATAGGATAGGATAGGATCAAGATTATTTGGGGGGGATATACAACCAGTAACAGCACCCACAACTCTCTTCAAGAGCATTGGCTATTCTTCTACAGTTCTCCACGGCATGTTGTTGTGAACAGGGATTTTCAGCTCTGTCAAATATTGAAGATCAGAAGAGAGAAAGGCTTCTCCGTGTCAAGGATGAGGTGAGTTTGTTCATCTCAAATTAGACCCAATATAAATGAGAAAAAGCAAGCTCACGCCTCTCATCAAGTTTGTACACATGGTCAAGAAGCTTGTTTATAAATATATTCTGTGAATGATTCCTGTTCTTATGTAGCTGCATTGTTTTGTACTTTCCAGATGACCCATGATTGTATCATAAAGTGGTTGTGTTCGATGTATTTCTTGTTGGTAAAAATTTTGGTGCAGCACAAACAATTTTTTTATCCTGAAAATGTGGGCACAGAGGGAAGTTTGAGAACCACCGATATAGATGAAGGAGGACAAACCCACAGAAAATTGCAGTTGTGCATTTAGAAGGCTAGCAGTAATTCCTGCACCCTTAGCGACACAGACACACACACAGAGACACACACGGAGCAACTTGGCAATTATAGCCTCACCTGGACAGCACCGCTGGCTGACTTGGCCGGCTCAGAGCTGCCCCCTCCGCTGAAGGCCCCAGTGAGTGCGCCGCCAACCACATGACCCACTGCAGAGCCGACAGCCACACCTGCCGCGGTCGTAGCCATCTGGGCCATTAAGCCAGGCTGTTGGGGCTGAGATGGAGCAGCCATTGCCGAAGGAGGAGGGTGAGCTGGGGGATGGGCATGAGATGGCGCTGGGCTGCTGAGAGAAACAAAGGAGGAAAGAAAAGAACCAATGGAAACTTGGTTCAGGGTTTGCAAACAGAGAGGTCTTCTCCAACCTGATGGACTACTACCCCCACGAACCCATGCAGTGCATCATGTTATAAATTTCTATCAGGTCTATCAAGCAGGGCCATTACAGTAAACTTTTAGATGCATCACAGCCCACTGGGGAGTGGCAAGAAGAAGAAGAAGAAGAAGAAGAAGAAGAAGAAGAAGAAGAAGAAGAAGAAGAGGAGGAGGAGGAGGAGGAGGAGTAGTTTGGATTTGATATCCCGCTTTATCACTACCCGAAGGAGTCTCAAAGCGGCTAACATTCTCCTTTCCCTTCCTCCCCCACAACAAACACTCTGTGAGGTGAATGGGGCTGAGAGACTTCAGAGAAGTGTGACTGGCCCAAGGTCACCCAGCAGCTGCATGTGGAGGAGCGGGGAAGCGAACCCGGTTCACCAGATTACGAATCTACCGCTCTTAACCACTACACCACACTGGCTCTCCAGTGGGTTACAACGCAATGGGAGGAATTCGATGTCACACTAAGGAGATCGCTCCATCAATGCAAACATGACACAACCATCTCTCTGCCCCCGCCCCCATGCCATTCTGTGGGTTCTCTCAACCAGAGTTCAAAATTTGCCAGGTGCATTTTGCACCTGTTTGCCGGCCACTTGCAACCAAGTCAACATGCCCGGGCACCAGGTTGACTGACACCTGGCGTCTCCACCATCTGGAGGTGCATGCCTGGAGATCCTTGGATCTGGACTGTGTTCACACATTAATGACACATCCTGTGGAATTCGACCCATCACATTTTATCTGCACAATCAGAATGAATTTCAGGAACCACCAAAAAGTCGTATTGAAAAATGGCAACTAGGCATTTCATTTTGGCGACTGTAACCCTGGTCTAAGAGGCCATTTGGCACCTAGCTTATATATCTAACACTGCTCTCAACGGCCCCCTGAATCTATTTTGTGGGGCAGACAGGGGGGAAGGGGGAAGCCCCATTGTGCTGGCAAAAGCCCTTGTTTTTCAAATCCTCGTGGGTTCCTGCTGTCACAACTGGCTAGCTGAATCTGGCACAACTTTTGGTTTACTTCTGACCCACCAGGGAGCAGAGTTCACTTTCTTTCAAAACAAACTAAACACAAGACTGACATTAACACAACCAGCAATTCCAAAAGGTCACCTTGGGATGTTCGGCGATCTTTGCCAGCAAATGAAACAGCAGATAAATACAACTCATATATTAGATTTGTATCCAGAACTTTCTAGTCATCCCTCTTCCTCATCCCAAATCCTTGTATGGTGTTTATTTATTTACAGTATCTCTGGCCCGCTCTCTAGTGAATATTTTTAGTCTGCAAACCTGGAGAGCTGCTGCCAGCCAGTGTAGGCAATACTGAGCAAAATGGACCAATTGTCTGACTCTGTATTAGTCAGCTTCCTGTGTTCCAATATCCTGACTTCAAGCTATCTTAGCACCTTCATGAGGCAACAAGTTCAATGCTGGAAATTGATGGGGGAAATCTAAAAACGGGGGGGGGGGGGATGTTTCCCAGGAAACCATTGAACTGATTGCTGCTGCCTTTACCAGGGAAGGGAGAGGTTATAGAAACACAGCCTTAGAATGTTCCAGAAAAGAGCACCCTGCAAAAACACACACCATAAAACTGAAACAGCCACATTTTTTAGAAAGGAAGAAATACAGCATCCTCACTACCAATATGATTTTGCAGTTCAAGACTTCCAAACAGCCTTTTCTCATTCTAAAAAGTGGAATCTCCTTATTTTAACCAGGCCTGATCTCACTGATAGCCTTCAGATCTATGAGCAAACCAACAACCTTCAGCTGCCCACACTCTAAATCAGTGACGCACGACAGAACCTTCTAGGTGTTGGTTCCTAATTTGTGGAGATGCATCTGCTACCCTCCTTATTATCTCTCAGGAGGAACATTAAAACATTCCTGTTTTCCTGGGCATTTGATGGCTGAAAGATAGTGTTCCTAAGTGACCTTGAAATTATTACTATTTTTTTACCAACCCTTCACCCTAAGGTCCCGGGACAGGTTACAACCCAGCTAAAAACTCAAATAGGTATAGCATAAGACTCTAAATCTCAGGTCATGGGTTCGAGACCCACATAGGACAAAAGAGGGTTGGTCTAGATGACCCTCATGGTCCCTTCCAACTCTACGATTCTATGAACTTACAATCACGGGAATAAAGTCCATCCTTTTATAAGGCGGAGGGTCCAGCTTAGTGTTAAGTGTGACAGTTTTATGTTTCTATTTTAGTTTTCACTGCTACCCTTTGGTGTCTGTTGCCCTGGGTATCTCTGGTAGGAAGGGCGGAAGAGAAATTAAAATCAACAACCTGCTTCCTAATGATTTTTTTTTTTTAATGTGAACCGGGAGCCACCCCAAACTTCCCCACCTATTTCCAGTGTCAGAACTCGGCGTTTCTGACCAACAAAACACAGTCTGGTGTAGTGGTTAGAGAGTCAGTCTGAGGCTAGGGAAAACAGACACGAAGCTCATTGCATGACCACGGCTGGGACAGCTGTTCTCTCTTAACCTTGCCTACCTAACAGGGTTGTTGTGAGACAAAAACTGAAAGGAGTGAAGAGAGGTCACCTTGAGGTCCTTTGAGAAGCGACAGGATATAAACGCAATAACCTAAATACATAAAGAAATGTGCGTGTACAGATAGGTTTTTCTTTCCTCCTGGTATGAGGCAGGGGTTGGTAGGGTTTTTTCCAGGACAGAGGGAGGGCGTAACCTCAATAAACCTCGGGTCCTTGCAACTGCTCCTTTGAAAACGAAGCCCTTTCTTATTTAAAGGTGACACTACCAACCTCGCTGCTTAGACACTGCCCTCGTACCTGGCCACAGTCGACCGGGATCCCACGCTCCTGCTGCCCCTGGGCATGTTGATCCTGGGTCTATTTGCACCAGCGCTGCTCCTGACTGCCGGCCGGCCGCCGCCTCCTCCTCCCGCTGCTGCTGCTGCAAGACACTCCGAGTCTCCTTGAACTCGATCGTTGCGCAGCTACTTTCAAGAATGGAACCCACGTGGCTCAGCATCAATCATTAGAATTAGAACGTTCGCTCTGAGCAGGCGCAAAGCCGCGCAGCCAATGAAGTCTCTGCCTTCTTCTGGCCGACGCTACTTTGGAGACACTTCTCCCCGCCCATTCACAGACACCTTTCCTCCCCCTCCTCATAGAGCTATAAATGGTAGAGGCGCAGCAACGCCGTCTAATGACGTAGCTTCCGGGTTCCTTTTGACGATTAGGTAGATATATTGTAAATTTGTTTTGAACCTGGAGGTTCTCTTTATCTATCATATCTAACAACTGCTGGCGACGCTCTGTCAGTGTCTCTAGCCCACTTTTAAGAGCCATCCAAGCCAAGGCAATAAAGCCCACAATACAGTCAAAAGATAAAGAACCCCAGTTAGACTACAACTCCCATAATCCCTAGCCATTAGCTATGTTGGCGAGGCTTGATGGGTGTTGGAGTCTAATAGCCTCTCCATGCGTGCATTATCTGGATCACCTCACCCTAATAGCTGTGCAGTTTAATTGTCTTCCAATGATTTGAGGGAGGGGGTTAAATATCTGCTTGCTTTCTCTGTATCATGCATAATTCGAATGTCTTTGACTTAAGAAAACCATACAATAGAGCAAAGTGGTTTTCCCGTTACTGGGAGCAGGGTGGGTGGGAAGACACAAAAGACAGAGCGACATGTGTTCAGGTGATTGTCAGGTTGTCCTGACTACTCTAGCTGAACGATGGAGGTACTGCATAATAGCAAAAACAAAACAAACAGATGGCACTCTTCGCTCTGTGTGTGTTTGTATGGTACCAAGATTGCTGGTAACCATTATGCAACTGGCAAGTGACTCAGAGAAGGTAGCCTTCATTTCCCTCCACAGGGCTTGTGTGGGTGTGTATTTCAGTGAAAAATAATAACACCAAAGTCCACCTGCCTTGGAACATCTTTCCTGTGTTTTCCTTTGCATCCAGCTTCTCCTTGTATAGTTGAATCTTAACACACACAGGTGGGACCTGCAACATGATGTTGCAGCATAGAATGCTATTGGGTGTTTCAGCCTCTCAGCAATATCTGTTTCCAGAACGTTGTAGCTCCATTCCCAGGGCTAAAGATGAGCAAATATGTAAACTTTTGTTCCTGTGTTTCTAATTTTTACAATTTTAAGTTCGGCTCTCCACATTTCCACATGAGTTTGTGATTTTTAAAAAAACCCTCATGAAAATTGATTAGCATTTTACTGTATCTCCTAATATACTCATTTGTTTTCCCCAATATAAGCCATTTTGGTGTGCTATTGTCCCTAATGACTGCCAGTGATGCATGGATGGATATCAATCTAAATACATTCTCCAACCGTGGCTGGAAATATGCCTATGAAGCTGGGAACAGAAGATGTCTGCAGCCTCTTCTCCACATCTGGTTGTACTGAGGCAAGCTGCCATTGCAAATGGAGGCTCCATTAAACTAGCAGAGCCTAAGGCTGGATCTACACTGATCTGTCAAACGCGGTTTAAAAAAAGTTATATAGCTCTCAAATGCAATTTCCCATTGACATGTCACTGCTCTACAGTGCCCTCTAGTGTCACATTTTTATAATGCATTTTTACAGCTATAAAAAGCAAAGGACCACCTTCAATTCTAAGCTTTTAATTCAAAGAACGAGAACAAAGCATAAACCACAGCCCCTTGTCAACAGAGGGCTATAAACGCAAGTGACAATGTATGTGTGCAGCATTCAAAGATCTCCTAAGAACATCAAAAGGCCTTGTTACACATTGGTTTAAGTGACACATTTTTGGGGGGTGGGGGGCAGAGGAGAAACATTTCCAACATTAGATACCGGTATATTGGCAAAATGAGACCGAAGGCAGTGGGGTGAACCTCATCAAAAACACATCATGGACAAAAGAAAGCAGAAATTTCTAAATCGACTGCTGATGAGGACACTGAGATCCTGTGGAGATACCAAGAGAAACTAAAGATAGCCAGGATATAAGCAGAGGACCAAAGCCCAGGGAGAGGCACCTTCTAGCATCCTGTATCTTAAGCACAAACGATGGAGCTGCCGCAGGGTTGGCACTGCCAGGCAATGGCCAAGGCCCGCATTTCAGTCCCCAACTCTGCTGCTGGTCTTTCTCCTCACTGTCAGCACTTGTCCTGAGCGAGAGAGCAGCGACAGGATCAAAAAGAAAACTTCCAACATGCAAATAAAAAAGGCTCCCATTTGTGGTTTAGTGCAACCATTTTTTGTTTTAAGCAGAAAAGTGGCGTTTGTGGTTTTGTTTCCCGAGAAAAACTGGACAGCCAGCAATTCCTGCTTAATGTTGTCCCACTCCCTTTGAAATCCCAGTTTCATAGCTTGCAAGGAATTCAGGGCTAGGAACTCAAGTTCCTTGAGTTGCAAGGAACTCAACAGTCCCAGGAAAGACCTCCTTGGAGCAGGGCTGGGCTGAGCTTATGAATATTTGAAAGCCTAGAGCAATTTGTTTTTTTTTTGGGGGGGGGGACACTGCCTCTATGCATTTCAAGGTGGTGTAGGGAAATTTCAACAGCAGGGTGGAAAACTCGTCAGCAGCTCCATGCTGCTGACCACAGTGTTTAAACCCCCAAAATTTATGCTGGAGCTCTGTATTGAGGGACGTGAGAATCTATATAGGTTGGCAGCAAAGAGTATTCTAGAGGAGTATGAGTTCTGTGCATCCCTCCACCCCCAAAAATGTCACCACGCCGCTCCAAAAATAGCCAAAATGCCACACAAACAAACTTTTGTGGAGGACCACAAAACAGAGATGTTTTGCCACAGTTCCTTTGTTGTTGTGACAAATCCATTTACTGCACTTCCGACTGTCCCCCACAATAAACTGTCTAGCATGGCCAATCATCTTTCAGAATCAGCAGAATCTACCTATCCCTGTTTGAGTTTCAGGAGCAGCTTGGAGCAGGGGCGTCACTTATTAGTCTTCAATCCAGTTTACTTAACACTACGGGAAATGGGAGTTCTAAAGGCAGCCTCCTTCCATTTTGTGCCCCTCTTGGAATACAACTTGTATCAGCCCCGGCCAGGTTAGCCTATGGTCAGGGATGATGGGAGTTGTAGAGGGCTGAAGATCTCCATTCTAGGAGAAGAAATCAGAGCAGGGGGAGGGTGGGGGGCTGGAAGAGGAGGGGTTTTATTTCCCAGACAGCTGATTGTAGAGCAACGGCACATAGTTGTCCCACTCAGCCTGGTAGCATGTTCCTGCCACGGGGGCCCCCAGCTTATACTTCTTGCGGAAACTTTCCACTTTGAAATTGCCCCGTTTATCCCCGGACCGGTTGCTGAGGATGGGCTCGTTGCATTCCAGCTCCTGGGCTTGCTCGTAGACCAGCCACACGTAGCGATGGAGCCCTGCAGCGTGCGAGAGAGAAAACAAGGGTTGAGAAAACAAGGAAGCGATTGCGAACCTCGCCTCTATCACACTCAAGTCACAACCATCCAGTAACACAGTGGATCCCAAAGTGGGTGTGTGGCGTTTGCCTCCTAGGATGGGTCAAGGAAAGGGTTAAAATGGGTGTGATGTGATTGGCCAGTGAGAATGCAAGGGGGGAGTAAAAGATAGAGTGGGAGTTGAGGCTTGGGTGTTGGAGAAGGAAGAGGGTGGATTAGGAGTGGGTTGGTTGAGTTGTACTGTAAGAGAGTGAGAGGAATTGTTAGGGAGTTAGATAGATAGTTGGAATAATCAGTTTGGAGTTGTTAGGAACTAAGATTAGGAAACTGACAAGAGAAAAATAAACTGTAACCATACGCTTGTTCCTGCATTTAAAAATTAACTTGATTATTTGTTTATGTTAACAACTGTCTGGACTCCGTGTGTCCCCGTGAGAAGCGGGGTGGTGGCAGCGAAGAAAGCAACCGCAGTGGTGGCACAGGGTCAATAGACCGTGAAACATCCGGGGGCCCTGTGTGATCGCCACAGGGTGGTGCCACCCCCGAGGGGGCGAGGGATTACCTGGGAGGATGCTTAGAGGCAAGGGGAGGCAGGAGGGTGCTGGGAGGTGTAATAGTTTATCAAATTTTGAAAAGCTGGTTATCACTGGATCAAAGCCATTAATTTTGCAGAATAAAACTAAATTGTTTGGATTTTGATGAAATGTGCAACTCATTGTTACTGTTTTGAATTTTATTATCTTCCTTAGTGGGTGATGCAAACCACTATTCTGAATAATGCTTTTTAATAGGGTAGGGGGCACTGGGGGTGAGTTTATCAAACCAAGGGCCGTGGTAGCCCAACCTTTGGGGGGGGGGGAAACCATGGCAGTAACATATGCACAGGATTCTGATTTTATTTTATTATTTCGCCAAAAAAAATTGTTGTGTTGTTGTAACAAAATACAGTCGTACCTTGGTTCTCGAACAAGGCATTCCACAAGGCAGGCACCGCTACCAAAGGCCCTCTGCCTGGTTCCCTGTAACTTTGCTTCTTGCAGTGAGGGAACCACTAGAAGGCCTTCAGAGCTGGACCTCAGTGTCCAGGCTGATTGATGGGGGTGACAGGGCCGAGGCCGTTTAGGGCTTTAAAGGTCAGCACCAACACTTTACGGAAATGTACTGGGAGCCTGTGTCCTTATGCTCTTATTTCAGCCATGCAAATTCCTGAAGCAGAATTGTTTAGCTTTGCAGCTTTTCTTCTGCTGTTTCCAGCCTGCCCTGATCTAACGGGTCTGCTTTCCCCCGCAAAGTGCAAGCTGAGTCAAGACACTCAACAGACCTTGCCTTAAAGCAATGGGGCCAGCAGTGCTGCTTGCTTACCTGTTCCCTTAGGTGGTCCAGATCCCACGTAGTCCGACAAGACGGTGCCGCTGCTGATGTCATTGCCTTTCATATTGACCACTAGGAAGTGGTGCCACTCCCTAGAGAGAGAGAGAGAGCATCTGCCTCAGTTTCCCCAAAGTAAATCTTGCAGGAACACTAAAAAATTAGACCCTCAAAGCAGTTTAGTAAAAACGTAAAATAAGACCGAGAGGAAAAAATCACAAACATACTTTAAAACATACAAAAGTAAAAATACTAAAGAGATTAAAATTAGCTGAACTTTCTAAGCATCTGGGTGGACTTGTCTCAAGGTTTTTAGCAGGAGCCAAAAAGAGGGCAGTGAAGGTTGCCTGCTTGATGTCAATAGGCAGGGAGTTCCTATTCTTATACCTAGTCCTTTGCAGGTGCTGCTAGATGCTGATGAGGCTCTTTCCGACGGCAAGCAATCAAGCCTTTACTGCCATCAGCCCAGTCCTGTGGAACTCTCTGCCAAGAGATACAGCAGGAACCTTCTGTTTCCACTTTTAGATGCCTGCTGGAAACTTTTCTATTATGTCAAGCTTATGCAGGCCATCAAGCAGAAACCTAATAGTTAACCCATTTCCAAGTTTAGTTTTTTAAAATAGTCTTTATTGCTTTGTTTTTATGAATAGTGGATGTAAACCGCTCTGATTTTTTTTTTATGAATAGCGGCATTATTTTTATAAACAAAATAAATATAAATAAAAGGAAGGCCTTTGTCAGGCTTCGGAACGGATGGTTCAAATTTTGTAGCGCAGCCACAGACATCTCTGCATACAGTAACAAGTGCTGGGATTTGTCTACTATAGAGGTGAGGTCTGCTTTTCCCTTACCTCCAAGGGAAGACCCCCTGCAACTTCCAGATCACCTATCAATTTCAATTGCCTCATTTGACCTTGAAAGGTAAGGAATCTTTATATATTATTAAAAACAACAACACACTTCTTTCCTGCAAATCCCGGCTTGCCTTCTGGATCATGGAAATTCTGGATCTCACAGCCTGCCCCTCTCACCTGAACTTTGGATTTTTCCTGCTTGGTGCATCAGGGTCAGTAAGGACCAAAGTGTAGAGCTTTTCTGCACTGCAGTTCTCCCAGTCAATCTTCGTTGGGCGATTCTTGACCTGCCAGAAACAAAACGGCAAGACCTTTAGAACCTATTCAAAAATATGAAAACGAAGACAATCCATTCACGATCATCCAGCCAATGAAACCATGCCTTAACCTAAGTCACATTCACACAATACCTTTAAAGCAATGCCTCCCCCCCCCACTAATTCGGGAAACTGTATTGGTAGGGGTGCTGAGAATTTTTAGGAGGCCCTTATTCTGCTCCCAGAGCTACAGTTCCCAGTGATTTAACCATCAAACCACAGGGAACTCTGAGAACTGGGAGGGGCCTCCTAACAACTCTCAGCACCTTTAACAAACTACAACTCCCAGAATTCCACACGGGACAGTTACCATATTTTTCCGTGTATAACACGCACAGCGGACGGCCCCTATTTTTGGTGATTCCAAATTAAGAAAATTGGGGGAGACTGCCCAGGGTTGTTAAGCTGTTTTTTGGGGTGGGGTTGCCCACAGTTTTTAAGCTTTTCTTGGGGAGGACTGCCTGGAATTGTTGAGCTTTTATGGGGGGGGGGGATTGACAAAAACAGCACACCCATTTCCCTGCAGGGTACCAAGCACAGGCCTGCAGTTGTGATTCACTTACTTTAGGGATGAGGATCCTGCAGCCCTCCAGAAGTTGTTAAGAGCTGCAATCCTGTCATTGGACTGACAGGAGTCAGCTGGGGTTGATAGGAGTCAGAAGATCATGTGTTCCCACCGGGGAAAGAGGGAGAGGTAAGTCTGGATTTTATCTGGGGGAACTCAGGGACAGCCCACCTGCCATTGAATATGTGTTCATTCATAAGTGCACCACCGGGACTGGTGTTTTCTGACAGCAAACATAGGAAGCTGCCTTCCTTCTTCAGCTTCCTATGTTTGCTGTCAGAAAATACAAGTCCTGGTGGGATACTTACAGAGTATACCTAAAAGAACACTGTAAAAATTTAAATTCTTTGGCAGGTTTGGACTGACCCCTGCATGACAGTAGGAAATTTAACAAAACCAATACAACTGAGACAATTTGGGAGAGACAATGGAAAGTGAGTAGTCGAAAATGTAACTTAGGAATCACATTGGGCTGATCAGAAGTCATAATGGAATCTGTTACGTATGAATCTAATTTTTTTTCTTGGATATATGTATCGATTTTGGATTGTTTTCGTCGATTGTTTTTCTTTGTAAAATTAACAAAGCATTAAATATTTTTTAAAAACAACAACATCGCAAGCTGCCTTATACAGAGTCCTGCCATGGGCCCATCTTTCTCAAGCTTGCCTGCACTGACTGGTAGCCGTTCTCTAGGGTTGCAGGCAGGGTGCAACCAGAAGATAGGAGGGATTTGAACTTGCGACCTTCTCCAGGGCCGCAATCAACTTAGCCGCAAGCAGCAGCAGCAGCAGCTCCGCACCGCTCCCGTTGCCGGTGACGCCTCTCCCGGAGGGTGCAAAGGGCGGCGGGCAGGCCTTGCTCTGCTCCGGCGGCGGGCGCCCGCGCGCTCCTCCCCCTTTGCTGCACGCCAGTCCCGGCACGCGCTCCAGGGGCTCCGCCAGCAGCCTGGCATCGGCCGCTTGCAAGTCCCAGCCTCCCTCCTCGTCCTATTTCAGGCAGATGCCATATTCTCAACGGTTGCACTTTTGGCACAACTCCTCCGCCCCTTTGGAAAAAAACCAACCCCAAATCTTATCGTCCTGTCTATTCTAAAGGAAACTCTGCAGCGAACAGATGGATGGCAAATTAAAAAACTCACTGTCTTAAAATAAATTGCAGAACTGACGCACACAGACCCTTCCAATTGGGATTCCTTTGCCCTCATCCTAAAGTGCACATATTTCTCGGTGGAGGCAAAAAGGGTTCTGCGCCTTTTCGAAAGCAAGGCGCTTTTAATTTTTATCTGCTTGCAGCAGGTCACCAGCGCTAGACGAGGGAGGCCATGCACCACGCGCGGGCCTTCCTTCCTCGCGTGGTTGCAAACGCAGGATATATATTTTATTTTCTGCAAAAGGGGGAGGTCCCACTGCGCACCTAGCAGACGTTTTCTTGGGTGATCTCGACCCAAGGAGAGACGGACGCATGCAAAAAGCAAAGCAGGCGCCGCTTTTCGCGTTGAAGGGGGAAGGCAGGGCAATTGTAGCCATTGTGCAAAAGGTTGGGAAGCGTCTTGCATCTTGGGGTGTGTGTGTGTGCAATTTCTTTGCACGGGAAGGGATTGTGGTGGGAGTGGATTACCTGGGTGGGAGTGAGGACTTTGCCCAGCTCGTCGATCTCCACCGACCCGTAGTTGACCGAAAGAGGAACCGCCGGCTTCTCATCCACCTCCAAGAGTTCTAGGGATACGTCCCAGTCAGAAAGATCTACCGCCATCTTCGCAAAAAGAAAACACCCAGAAAGCTGCTTGATCTCTCCCGGGCAAAGATCGCGCGCGCAAGCCCCCTACCTACCCGTCCGAGCAAGAGAATCTGGTGCTAGATGAGTGACAGCGACCTCCTGTAATCCTAGAGGAGGCGGGACCTATCTGTCTCATGCCCATTGGCTCTTGGTAGAGGGAGGGGTGTGCCGGTGGGGGGGTTCTTTGGAGAGGTGGGGTCGAAGCCTCTGGAAATGTCATAGAGCAGAGATGGGGGTCCTGGCATCTCCAGCCTAATGTGTCCCCCCCAAGCTCCCCATCCGGCCCTCGAGACCTGTGCCGCCTATGGACTTGAAAGTGCCTGCATTAAAAATAGATATTAAAATTTAAAAGCAGCCACCTAATTAAGGGCCACCTTTTCTAATCAATCAAAATATTATAATCACCTAAGACGCCCTGTTTGCCCAGAAGTGACTTCCCATGTCTTAAGGGGTGCAGTTAATGACTCAATGGGGCTTATTTCTGAGTAAATAGAAATAGGATTGCTTTCTAAGGACTGCAATTATTTTTTAAAAAAATATTTTTATTAAACGCTTTCAACATACCAAATTATCAGTCCACATAATCAATTACATTATTTTCCCCATTCCCCCCTCCCTCTCCCCCCCACCAAGGACTTCCCTCAGCTCCCCTCTCTGATTTCTTTGCACATACTGTTCTCTGCATGTTATAAAATTGTACAGATCCTTGACTTATCTGTCATGTGTTCAACTAATAAATTTGTGGATACTTATTCAAAACCTGCCAAGGAGTCCAATTCATTTTGTTGTCTTTTTAGTTTGTGAAAAGTTCCCATTCTTCCTTGAAGTCACGGTTCTTGTCATGCAATTTATATGTCAATTTAGCCAATTCCGCATAGCTCATCACTTTTTCTTGCCACTGTTCTTCCGTTGGGATTTCCTCATTCTTCTATCCTTGTGCACTAAGGTCTGCAATTAGAGGGGTCAGGTGAAAAAGAGAGGGTGGGGCTTCTGCACCTTTAATAGTTGGTTAGAAGAGGGAATTTGGTTTTCTACTCAGCAATTAAAGGTGTAGGAGCCCCAAACTATTTTTCATTTGGTCACCCTGGCTGCAATCCAGAACCCACTTACCTGGGAGAAGGTCCCACTGAACACAATGAGGCTAACTTCTGAGCTACAGTTTACAGAGGTAATCTTTAAGGTGTCACAAGTCTCTTCGCCGTTTCTACTTCTGAGCAGACAATGATGCAAAGGATAGTTTGGCCATTCAACGAAGTCTGGGATTCCTACCAAAAAAAGAATATCAACATTATTGATATACCCGTTGCATTGATGTCCTGCATTTCCACAAAAGAGCTTACATGGGCCTCTTCCTTCCCACTTTATGTTATCCTCACAACAACCCTGTGAGGTGGGCTAGGACAAGAGTTGGTTAGCCCAAGGGCACCCAGTGAGCTTCTGGGCTGAGCAGGGATTCGAATCAAGATTTCTGCAGCCCTAGTCTGACGCAGTGGCCATCGCTCCAGGCACCTTCAGTCTTTTGCAAAACAAAAAACACAACAAAATCTTAAATATCTACAGTACAATCCTAATCATGTCTGTTCAGAAGTAAGTCCTACTGAATTCAGTTAAGCTTATTCCCAGGTAAGTAGGGTGATTATTACATTCGTTTTCTACAGGCACACCATCTATGGGGGAGAGCGCCCCAATTTTCAATGAGGGGGGCGGGCCCCCTCCATATTCTGCAGCTGGATGGGCCGTTGGGCTTTTCAGTGGGCGTGACGGGCCCTGATGGAGGGGCACCAGGCCTCCCTGATGTTCGATGGAACCCGCCGCACCTCGTTTTGTTATTCTCCCTTCACCACAAAGTGGCAGGACAGGTCACGGGAATTCCAAAGCACAGTACAGTGGTACCTCGGGTTAAGTACCTAATTCGTTCTGGAGGTCCGTTCTTAACCTGAAACTCTTCTTAACCTGAAGCAACACTTTAGCTAATGGGGCCTCCCGCTGCCGCCGCGCTGCCGGAGCACGATTTCTGTTCTCATCCTGAAGCAAAGTTCTTAACCCGAGGTACTATTTCTGGGTTAGCAGAGTCTGTAACCTGAAGCATACGTAACCCGAGGTACCACTGTAATAAAACCAGATAAATAATTTTCAACTTGGATTGCCAGTCTGAGTTATTTTCTGGACCACCACATTACGTTTCGAAGTAATTTAGTATCTGATGTGATATTGTAATGATGCATTGATTTGCATTTTCGTGGTTCTGTTGTCAGCCACTTTGAGCTTGTTTTGTGGCATATACACTTAAATAAGAAAAAGAGAGGACATTTTGCTGCTGTTAGCCCACTTCTGGGCCTGTCGCTTGTTCTCACCCCTTCCCTCCCTGTTCCTATTTTACACACACACACACACACACACACACACACACACCTCCTACACCTTCCTCCTGGAAGGAGCTTGACCTCACTGTTTCTATATCCTGTTTCCTTGTGTATCCTGTGAAGGCTGGTCCATTAGGGCAAATGAGGTCCCGCCCTACCAATCTGCAGCTGCCTCCAGCCAGCTTTCATCTGCCTGCCTTCTTTACTGACAGCCCCACTGGGCTGGTCCTGCCTGTCAGCTTCCTCCTCCTCAGTCTTAGTGCTGCCCCTGCAGAACTCAACAGGAAGGAGGATGGGGACAAAACTAGAACATGTTGGCTCCACCAACCATTTGATCTGGCACCACCTACTGTGGGGCTCCCTGCCTTCCACCCTACCAGTCCCAAAGGGCACCAGCCACCACAACTCTGCCTAAGAATGTGGAGTACCACTGGGCTACGTGGCTTGGGGCGGATTCCTATGAAGGTGGTGCTGTGGTCTAAACCACTGAGCCTCCTGGGCTTGCCAGTCGGAAGTTCGGTGGTTCAAATCTGCATGACGGGGTGAGCTCCCATTCCTCTGTTCCAGCTCCTGCCAACCTAGCAGTTTGAAAGCATACCAGCACAAGTAGCTAAATAGGTACTGCTGTGGCAGGAAGGTAAATGGTGTTTCCGTGCACTCTGGACCTTGTCATGGTGTCCCACTGCGCCAAAATTGGTTTAGTCCTGCTGGCCACGTGACTTGGAAAAGCTGTCTGTGGACAAACGCTGGCTCTCTTGGCCTGAAAAGCGAGATGAGCGCTGTACCCCCTAGTCACCTTTGACTGGACTTAACCATCCAGGTCCTTTACCTTTACCTATGTGGCCTCTGAAGAGGAGAGACCATGCCTAATAATTTGTCTGGGACACCTTAATCCAAGGATGGAGAGCCAAGGGCCTATCAGGTATTTATTGGACTCCAATTCCCATCATGCCAGCATGACTAATATTAAGGAATTATGGGGCAAACTTTGAGGGGATAGGCGATGGAGTGGGTGCAGTGTAAAAGGAGGGGGTTTGGCCAGGTGTGGGGGGAGGCAGTTTGGCAGATGGTGACCAGAGCGGGCAGGAGTGGTGGCCCTTAGAATATGTTTTAGGACCCTCCTTATGCTTCTGATTCCAAATGGTTTAAGCAGGTTTTCATATTGAGCTTTTCTGCCCTGGGACTTTATGGTGAAAGGTGGTAATTAAATAATAATAATAATAATAATAATAATAATAATAATAATAATAATAATAGGCAAGGACGGTAAATGGGAGGTGCATGCAGGGCTCCACATACATGCTGCTTTTAGGAAACAAGTGGTGCCAATTTGTATGTTCTCTCACACCCGCAAAAATAGACGGGCAAAGGAGATCCTGGAAACTGAGCGCATTTGCACACTCACGTGCACACACAATCCTATATTGCTCCATCCTCACACATGTTGAAAAATGGTTCCAAAAACGAGTCTTTTGCCCCAGAGTGTTTGCACAGCTGGGATGTGGGTGAGCAGGAGCCCCTTGTTCTCCATTTCCCCAACTTAACTTTAAACACAGCAGCTATTGACTCAACCTGGAAGATGGCAAAAAAACCAAAACAAACCCTATTAAACACAGGATCTCAAAAACAGATGTCAAGTCTTTATACCTTTTGAGCTTGGAATGTTTCCTGGATGTCATCTTCCTTGGTCCGGATTTCATCTGACGGCCTTTTCCTCCTTCCTAGTTTTTCTTGAGTCATCTCCCCCTGCTGACCCCTCACTTTCTTCTGACTTTCCTTGCTTGATACATCGACCATCCTCAAGATGTTGATCTCCGTGGCATTGTCTAGGTGATGGCTTTTTGTCCTGCATTTCTTCCTTCCCTCCTTTGGTTTTTCTTTCCTTTTCCCCACCTTCCTTTTCAGGTAGTCTGTTACCTTTCTGCCGACTGTGCTGTGACGAGAAGCTCCTGGAAGTTTCAAGCATGGAGAACCGCACACAATTGGCTGCATTCCTTATTCATCCAGCTCCTCTTAGTTGTAAACACCCTGCACCGCTCTTTGTTTATTGCTGCTCAAAATGGTAGGTTTCTCCTGGTTATCTTGCGTCTCATAGGTTGCCAAGCTCCTCCTCTGACACCTCTGGGTTGGCCGGTCTTCCCAGTGGACCTGCGAGGGAGGATGTTTGCAGAGGATGGTGCTACTACAACTTTCCCTCTCTGTGGATGTGTTATGGGTGTGTACAGTTGTTGCTGATACCTTTGCTTAATGGCATCGGTTCTGTTTTCAGTTTCTGGGGAGTATAATCCTTCCTCTGTGATGGGGAGGAAACTCCCTTTAGGAAGCCTTTCCAAATGCACTCCCATAGAAAGTGGGGAAATACTATATGTTCAGTGGATTATAATTAACTTGTGCAACAAAAGGTTGGTTGCTTGGTACGTGGGGAGGAGCAGCTGTGACAGGTGGCACTGCCAGGTGTGGAAACAAAGTCCTACAGGGATGGAGGAAAAACGAGATTTAAAGTCAAAACCTATCTGATCCACATTTTCCAAAACATGATAAAAACTCAGCCATTTTTCAAAATTTGCACCGAATTTTGCAAGGAGGATCTTCAGCCAAGTAACATATACAAAAATGCATATGCTAATGTAAGGTTTCCATAGAACTGCATCTATTAGTGAAAACAACACACACAATTGCATTATACTTGGGGAAGTTGCTTTGCAATCGTGTGGCTATTAGGCAAAACTGCAAACAAAACTGTGCAATTTAGGGGAAATTTGCATTCATACGCTGATGAATCTTCATAGGAACATCTTTTTTTTAAAAAAATCACAAAATGATGTTGGAATGAAGAGAACCGAAGACTGGAAAAATGTGAATCCTAGGAATTGTGGAGTTGGAAGGGACACCGAGGGTCATCTAGTCCAACCCCCTGCAATGCTGAAAGAAACTGAAATCGACAGATTAACCCCTCCTACAAGGCAGCCATGAACTCTCTTGGCAGAATCATTCTTAGATGAACTATCACCCCTCCACTTCTCTTGCTCTCTTATATGCACTTGAATTTTGGACCTACCTTTTGTAAAAAATTATCAAGGTATTTTATTTACTTAAAATTTACTTATTTACTTAAAACCTATTTGCTGTTGTAATGATTACCAGAATAAGCGTCAGTGCAGACGGCAGCAGCACGATAGCTGCCAGGAGTGAGATCAGAGGTCTGTGCCGGTTCACAATCTGCTACCGAGCCAAATTCAGGTTGTTACTCTTAGCGTAAAAAGCCCTTAAAAACTTGGGACCAGTGTACCTACGAGATTGCCTTAATCTACATGTGCCCACTTGACCACTTTGATCTGCAGAATTGGCCCTGCTACAGGGGCCACATACGGTAGTACCCCTTCTGTATTTGTAAGAACTCAATCGTTTGGTGTGGCAGCCCCTACACTTTGGAACTCCCTGCCTATTGAGATCAAGCAGGTGCCTTCGCTGCAGCTCTTTTCCACACCTGCTAAAAAACATTCCTGCTTAGACAAGCCTACCCAGATGCTTACAGAGTTGAGGTAATTTTAATCCCCTTTACTATTTTCACTTTTCTATGTTTTAAAAGCAGGCTTGTGAGTGTTTCTGGATTGTACTGTTTTACCTTTTGTAAATAGTTTTGAGGTTGTTGTTTTTTCCAGTTAAGCCGTGTATAAATATTATGTAATATAAATAAAAACAAAAGTGTAGCAGTATGTGCATAGGAGCCACCAGCTCCTTCATCCCTTCCAATAAAATATTTGAGGGGTCCCCCCCCCCCGAGTCAATGGGCATTGTTATTCAAATGGTGTGTGCTTTCCCCATAATGTGAACGATTATGCACGGCGGGGCTTACCTGGGCACCCCAATATTTTATTCAAGTCTGTGCCAGATTACCAAATAGGCAGAATAAACACTGGCCTATGGGCCCCATGACTTTTGGGGGGCCCGTGACAACGGATCAAAGTAATATTGATTTGATCTTGAAACTGGTTTATTAAAATTGTTGGTTGGTAAAACCAAAAACGTATTAGGAGATCATTTGCGAGCCCCCCCCCAGATTTCGACTGGCTAGGGGCCTCCACGGGGTTTAATCCGGCACTGATTCAAGTTGCCCCCGCCCCCTGCGTGTGTCTATTTATGATTTATTTTTTCATCTAATAAATTGCACGGGGTTGGACTAGATGACCCTTGGGTCCCTTCCAGTATACCTGAAGGAGCGTCTCCACTCCCATCGTTCTGCCTGGACGCTGAGGTCCAGCACCGAGGGCCTGCTGGCAGTTCCCTCATTGCGAGAAGCAAAGCTACAGGGAACGAGGCAGAGGGCCTTCTTGGTAGTGGCCCCCGCCCTGTGGAACGCCCTCCCATCAGATGTCAAAGCGATAAACAACTACCTGACATTCAGAAGACATCTTAAGGCAGCCTTGTTCAGGGAAGTTTTTAATGTGTGATATTTTAGTGTATTTTTGGTCTCAGTGGAAGCCGGCCAGAGTGGTTGGGGAAACCCAGCCAGATGGGCGGGGTACAAATAATTAATAATAATAATAATAATAATTCCAGCTCTACGATGCTGGGATCTAATAAATTTGTATCTCGCCTCACCCGAAGATCGAAGGGGGTTCATGACATAAAAGCGTCAGATGAAGCGCACATCGGAGTTCCCCAGTAGCTCCGTCCTTCCCCAGAGCCGACGCTAGGCGGAGAAATGGAGCTGAGCATCGTAGCCTCTTGCAAAGGGGGTCAAGGCCCGGATCCGCCCACGACGGGGCGGGGAAGCCGCCGAAGGTCTCCCCCGCCTCCCTTCTCCGTCCCTCCCCATCGCAGCCTCCGGGGCACCGCCGGGTCGCTTCGGCTGCTGCAGCCGAGGCTGCCATGGCGTGTGGATTGTCCGTAAGACTCCTCTCCTCCTTCTCGTTGCTCCTCTGCTTGGGTCGAGGCATCGCCGCAGGTCGGTATGCGAGGTCCGGGCTTGGGCGCACGTGGGGACGGGGCGATCCGTGTCCCGCCGCGGGGCTTGTTTTGCGCGTTTGTTGGGCGCGCCCGGGGAATGCGAGAGGTGCCTAAAACAAACACCTTCCCTACTTCCGAAGTTACTAGTGGGATGAGGGGGATAAGTAGGTTCCTATTAGTAGCCTAATATCCCAGGGCGCTGGTTGCAAAAATGTTAAATACAGCATTAAAACAATTGACATCGCCCCCCTCCCACTTCAGCTGGTAGCAGATTTAAGGGCAGTGGCCCTTTATTTTTTAAAAAGAAAGAACACTTCCCTCATCTTCCCTCCAATTTGCAATTGTAACAGAAGCAAGGAGGAAAAAGAAACAGCAAGATTTATTATGGCAGTCTTTCTGGCAATAGGGCACAAGCTCTGTTCTGGCCCTGCCAACGATCTGGAATGACTTTATAGTTACTTATAACTATATAATAAACCCCGCTTCCTTCTGAAGCGTCCCAAGCATGATATGCAGTCATACGATACATAATTTGATATTGTTGTGTATACTGATGATTTGTCATCTAGATTGCCCAGGTGGCATGCAGTCAGCTCAAAACAATGATTTGTAAATAAAAGAAACAAACAGTGGTACATATTCACCTAATGCTCAACGCTGGACTGTAGGAACTATCCATAAACAAAGTAATTGCTTTTGTATAATCATCATCATCATCTAACTCAGTCAAGCTCCCCACCCCTAGATTCCACCTTCTTTAGTTCATTGCAACAACCAAGTATGTAAGAACATATACAGTTCTGTACTTAAAAGTACTTGACATTGGATTCAGCAGGACTTCTGCCTCTGAGTAGACTTGGGATTGTGCTGTTTTTTCCTAACCACACTGCCTGCCAAAAATGAAGATAAATAACTGAACAAATTTTATCTTATCTCCAGTAGCCTCTGTGTGTGTGTGTGAGAGAGAGAGAGAGAGAGAGAGAGTTTAATATCTATATTCTCCATTTCTGCCAAATAATGATCAAGGTAAAAAGGTAAAGGGACCCCTGACCATTAGGTCCAGTCGTGGCCGAGACTGGGGTTGCGGCGCTGATCTCGCTTTATTGGCCGAGGGAGCCGGCGTACCGCTTCCGGGTCATGTGGCCAGCATGACTAAGCCGCTTCTGGCGAACCAGAGCAGCGCACGGAAATGCCGTTTACCTTCCCGCCGGAGCGGTACCTATTTATCTACTAGCACTTTGACGTGCTTTCAAACTGCTAGGTTGGCAGGAGCAGGGACCGAGCAACGGGAGCTCACCCCGTCACGGGGATTCGAACCGCCGACCTTCTGATCAGCAAGTCCTAGGCTCAGTGGTTTAACCCACAGCGCCACCCGCGTCAATTCAAGGTAGTTTACAGTAAAAAGGAAAAAGGAAAATGCGGTAGGTAAAAATTAAAATCAAAATCCAACGTTATAACCAGCAAACTGACCCAGATCTCTGCAGTAAGGCCAAATTTCTGCCCACGGCTCCCCGCATTGATTGACCGTCAAAACACTGGCAAAAACTGGCTCCTGTTAATTGGAATCTGTTGGAATTGTTATTGGTCCGTTGTTTCTAACTTTGGGGCTGCTGCTGCTGTTGTTTTTTTAAAATACAATATTAATAAACAGCAGTGGTTGGAGAGAAATCCAGATCAGATTTAGGGGGTGCACGGGGTAGGATAGGGGGTGAAGCTCTATTGCGCATTAAAAGACAATATGAACAAAAGTTTAAAAGCACCTTTACAATCGCAGAAATAAGGTGGGTTCCCCAAATGTACTTCTCTGGTGTCAAAGGCCAGGGGTAAAAGGTTGCATCTCCAGCATCTTCTGACACCTGCATAATGAAGGTTCCAGATGCATCTCTGTGGGGAAGGAGTTCCACAACTCGGGGGACGCCACCGAGAAGGCCCTCATTTTTCATTCCAAATTTTTGAGGGCAGTCGAACTACCAAGCAGCCCCCTCTGCTGATCTTAGCACCGAGAGGGTTTTGTAGGGAAGGGTTTTTTTTCAGGTATTTGGGGCCTGAGTCGTGTAGGGCTTTAGGCACTAACATGTGCACCTTGAATTGGGCCTGGGAATGAACGGGCAGCCTGCTTTAAAAAAGGGGTTATGTGAGATCTCGAACGAACCCCAGCCAGCAATCTGGCTGCTGTGTTTTGGACCTGCTTAGCATTACTTTGGAGATGAGTCATCGTCCGCCTGGTCCGCCGCAGCCTTTGAATCCACGTACACAGCAGGGTGGACGCTTTATAAATGTGAAATGATGGTCTGGCAGTCATAGGGCAGCAGTCCAAGGAACAGTAATGGGTCTGCTGTGTTGAAAGACAGTGCCAGACAGAAATCGAACAGCACGATAAACAAGTGCCCTGAGATGATTGTGCTGAGGAAAGGAATGTCTGGATGCAAAGTCACGTTTCAGTGGAAACCTTCTCCACCCATAAGAAGTGTCTTGATGGAGAAGACCCAGGAACCATTTTGGCCTGTATCCTGTTCCTCACACTGGCCAAGAAGTCTACAATCTGTGTCTCCTTTGTTGTTTGCCCTCAACACTTTTGCTTGTTTGTTTATTTAGAGCATTTACACCCCACCCTTTAGAGTAGACCGTGTGGCTTACAAAAAAACAGTTCCAAGACGGTGCTTGTTCTCAAACTCAGGATCTTCAAGAAAATAAAATAGAAACATGGCGCACAAGGGAAAAAAGGGGAGGGAGGAGGATGAAGCCAGCTCAAGCACAAGTTCTTCAAGTTATAGTTCTTTAGTAATAATAATAATAATAATAATAATAATAATAATTTATTTATACCGTAAATAATTTATTTACACCCGCCACTCTGGGTGACTTCCAACAAAATATTTAAAATACAATAAAACATCAAACATTAAAAACTTCCCTAAACAGAGCTGCCTTCAGATGTCTTCTCAAAGTCAGACAGTTGTTTATTTCCTTGACATCTGGTGGGGGGGGGGTTCCACAGGGTGGGTGCCACCACTGAGAAGGCCCTCTGCTTGGTTCCCTGTAACTTCGCTTCTCACAGTGAGGGAACCGCTAGAAGGCCCTCGGAGCTGAACCTCAGTGTCTGGGCTGAACGATGGAGGTGGAGACGCTCCTTCAGGTATACTGACAGGTATAAAGACACCGCTGGACTCCATCCCTCCTCAGCCTCAGCCAGCATAGCCAATGGTCAGGGACGATGTGAGCTGGAGCCCTACAAATCTCTGGAGAGGGCCACAGTCTCCCCTCTGGTGTTGCAGCTAACTCTGTCTTACAAGATGGTAGAGCTGGTTTCTACCTTTTCCTGCTGCTTGAGCTCCTCAGAGGGAACGGTGGTATACAAATGTTGGAAATAAATACGCCACTGCTTTCTATGAATGAATGCAGTGATTTTTCTTTCCCCTTTGGCCACCCACAGGGACGGAGGAGGTGGTGATTGGGGAGGTGGAAGGAAACGTCACCCTCGTGTGCCAGAATGTGTCTCTGCGAGCGGTCAAGGTGGAATGGTTTCACGGGGACCCGGGAAAGATCCCCATCCTCTTCTCGTCGGACGGCAGCCTCCCTTCCGACGCTCGCTTCTCCCTGGTGAGGAACAGCTCCTTCCACATCTCAGGCTTGCGGCTGCAGGACGAAGGCAACTATACCTGCAGAGAGGTCCTGAACGAGACAGACCACAGACACAGGATTCAGTTGCTCGTTGCCAGTAAGTTGCTGTCTTCCTTCTTTGCTTGGCTTTTTCTCTTTATTATTTTATAATAATTTTTATTTGATTAAAAAAAGTAAAAAGTAAATGTACAACAAAATCAATTGCAAATCCATATAAAGAGATTGCTCTGAATCTCAAGACCTCCCCCTGTCCCTTCCATGAGTCCTAATATCAGCATTTACAACTGCATATCAATCCGTTATCCATTTTTTTTATCCATCTGAGTTATCCATAGTTTTTGTTACCTTACAAGTGAGATTAAACCCCTGCTAATGTTTTCATCTGCTTACAATGGTCTCCTAAATAAATTATAAATTTCCCCATTCTTTTAAAAAAGTTATTGTCTTCTTGGTTCCTGAGCTTTCCAGTTAGTTTTGCCATTTTGGCATAGTCCATCAACTTGGTTTGCCATTCTTCCCTGGTCGGGATTGTTTCCTCTTTCAGTCTCTGGGCTAATAGCATATGTGTGGCTGTTGTTGCATACATAAACATACTTTTCTGATCCTTTGGTATCTCAGTAGCTATAATTCCTAATAAAAAAGCTTCAGGTTTTTTAACAAATGTTATTTTAAACATTTTTTTCATTTCATTATATATCATCTCCCAGAAAGTTTTTATTACCTCGCACGACCACCACATATGGTAAAAGGTACCTTCTTTTCTTTACATTTCCAGCAGATATTTGTGCTTGTTCTATACGTTTTTGCTAACTTAAAGGTAACGGTACCCCTGACCATTAGGTCCAGTCACAGACAACTCTGGGGTTGTGCGCTCATCTTCCTCTATAGGCCAAGGGAGCCAGTGTTTGTAACCTGAGGCGTTTGTAACTTGAGGTACCACTGTATATGATTAACAAATCAATACAGCATTTATAATCTATAAAATGATATTAACAACATTAATAAATTAGCAACTAAAGAATGAACTAAGCACTGTTAAGTTCATACACACACTCGCCACACACCCATGACTCATAAACTTTCACTCCATTCATTAAAATACACAGGATGCCTGTGGCAGCAACTCCCTTCTGAATGTTCCTCGGGCTGGAGGTGGGGCAGCCCAGATGAAGCCAACCACCCCCTGATGGCAAACATGAGTCTCTCTTCCCTCAGGGTTCTTCCTCTGGGAACAGCTCCTTTTTGGAGGCTCCTGGGTTGAAGGGTAGGGCAAGGCAGGTGGGGAAAGCCATTACCTGCTGGCCAACACGGTTTCTCACCTCTTGGGAGGGCAGAGGGCTCTTGTGCTTGGGTCCTGCTTGAGGGTTTCCTACGGGCATCTGGGGAGGGGGGCACCATGAGAAGAGGTTGCTAGATGGACCATTGGCCTGGTCTCACAGGCTCTTGCATTCTTCAAGCAGCTTGCTTGGTTGACCAAATGGTCTTTGTCGTAATACAGGAAGATAGGTCAGGTGATTTGTTTTTATCAGATTATGTTTGTATACATGTTGGAAACGGCCCAGAATGGCTGGGGCAGCCCAATGATTCCAATGGCCAGCAGCCTCTTTTGCACAGGAGATGAATACACTGGTACCTCGGGTTACGTACGCTTCAGGTTACGTACGCTTCAGGTTACAGACTCCGCTAACCCAGAAATAGAGCTTCAGGTTAAGAACTTTGCTTCAGGATGAGAACAGAAAATCGTGCTCCGGTGGTGCGGCAGCAGCAGGAGGCCCCATTAGCTAAAGTGGTGCTTCAGGTTAAGAACAGTTTCAGATTAAGTACGGACCTCCAGAACGAATTAAGTACTTAACCCGAGGTACCACTGTAGATTGCTCCAGGAAGGTCTGGTACCCAGCCCTTGCAGAACAGATACCCATTACAACTTCACAATGACCTCTCCTCCTCATCCTTCCTCAGCAAAGTCCCCCTAACTGCCACCCCCCTCGTGGGAGCTCTGGTATTTTCTTACTAACTGGTTCACCGCCTCCTTACTTCCTGGCTTCGTTCCTTGCACAGCGCCCTGTTTGCTTTCGAGGTGTGCTTTGTTGGTCATCGTGAAGCATGAGCAAGCTGAACAGAGGGTGGCACCTTTTTCGTTGCAGGACGTTGCAGCTCCGAAAGGCTGCGACCTTGAGGCTGGGGGCCAGCAAGGGGAAGCGTGTCAGTGCAGGCTGGACCGAAGTCCAGATATCTGCCAAGCAGGGAGGGACAGGGAGAGGGCTACTTGCCTTGTTTCCAAAGGCCCTGATGAACCACTGCAGCAAAACTGGAAATTGCTGAACCTTCAGGAATTTTTGCAGATGGAAGCTGGCATCCCCTTTTAGGGCAGAGCAGCTCTTTTGCATGTGGGGTGTTTGTGTGTGTCGACCCTCTCCCCACCCCACATATTGCCTTTTTTCAATTTTTTCAATTAGTTTTCACAATATTATAAACAAACAAACAAACAAACACACAAGACAAACAAACATAAACCATAGCCTTATTGAAAATTACACTTATTAACTTTGTTAAGTGACTTCCCCGCTTCCCCTTGGTTGAATTTCATTGCATGCCCTTTTAACGGTTTTCCAAATCCCAATTCTTATGAAATTTAACTTAAACATTAACATCCTTAAATCTTCACCTTATGGAATTAAACATATTAATTCATCACTTAACATAAATAAAATTCTAAGCCAATTAAGTATCTGCAAGCTATTTTCAGTTAATTTAACTTAACAAATTTAACTAGATAATCATTAAATTTATTCCACTCTTCCTGATACTCCTCCTCCTTCTGGTCGCGGACTCTTCCGGTTTGGTCGGCTAGCTGCACCCCACATATTTCCAGCTAAAAGGAGCAGGAGTTGGGAGACAGCTGCTTCCTATATTCCTTTGTCTCTAGCCCGCATGTGGGGCAAACCCCTCCTCCCCACCTCTCAGCAGCAAAACTCACAGGGGGAGATCAGTGGTAGCACAGTTGCTTGGGATGCCAGCACAGCCAGTTCTGAGGCTGATGGACTAGTGGGTTGACTCTCTGTAAGGCAGCACCCTATGCTCCTGTTTAATCCTTAATTGGAGCCATGAGGACTAGAATCCTGCTTTATTTCTAGGGAAAGCAGAGTGCAAGAGTATCTGCTTGGTCACTGGCATCTGCAGGCAGGGCTGGGGAAAGACTTCTGGCTGAAACCCTGGACAGCTGCTCCCAGGCGGTGCAGCCAATACTAAGCTTTAAAGGGTTAAATCATGGACTAGAAGGCTATCAATGGCTGCTAGCCACAGTGGCTATGCTCTACCTCCACTGCCTGAATTGTGGGTTTGAGTCCCGCATTGGGCAAAATATTCCCGCATTGCAGGGGGTTGGACAAGATGACACTCAGGGTCCCTTCCAATTCTATGATTAATTCAGTTGTTTGCCTTCATAGCCCAGTGGAGGGAAGAGCAAGGTCTGGGTTCAGGACCACGGACAGTGCCCTTTACAGCCAAGGTCAAACACCCAAGGTTTCTCAGAAAAGTCCTGGAGCATCTGGCTGAGCTTTACAAATTTATTTGCAGATGGTAATATGGACTTGAGAGATAATCTCCTGATAGGATACTTATTGGCAGCTGTAGGTATCCCTTGATAAATTTCATTCCAGAATAAAGTACCCTACATTCCCATAAGAAATAGGAAGCTGCCCCTTTTGTTCCCACAACCTCTCCAACAATTTGTTGGAAGCAATATGAGATAGTTAAACAGCTTTTAAAAGTATAGTCATACCTTGGATCCCAAACGCCTTGTGAGTCAAATGTTTTGGCTCCCGAACGCTGCAAACCTGGAAGTCAGTGTTCTGGTTTGTGAATGTTTTTTGGAACCCGAATGTCCAGCGCGGCTTCTGATTGGTTGCATGAGCTTCCTGCAGCTAATTGGAAGCTGCGCCTTGGTTTCTGAACATTTTGGAAGTCATAAAAACTTCCAGAACGGATTCCATTCGACTCCTGATGTACCACTGTATATCCTTCTTCTTTTTAAGTACCTGTCTCTTCCGCCCTCTTTCCAGGTGGCCCCACCAAGGTGAATGTCAACATTGGTCCTGCCACGGCGCTACCAAATGGCACCCTCTATGCCCAGAGACACGGGACCCTCAACTTCTCCTGCACCAGCGACTCCCGCCCAACCTCTGCGACCAAATGGGATTTCTCCCAGTCTGGTTCCGGGCAGGAGCCCTTCACGGAGGTCAACAGCTCCCTGAGCTACTTTACCCTCTACAACTTGTCGCCCAGCTTGCAAGGAAATTACTCGTGCTCGGCAACTAACCTGCTCAGCCACCGGCAGCAGACCGTCACCCGTGAACTCCTGATCTACTGTACGTATACTAATAGGAAACCTTGCATAGGGTGGTGGCGGAGTTTTGCCTTAAAAGCACTCAGTACGGTGGCCTGCATCCCATAGAACATGATGGCCCAGCTAAACATTGTGATACATCAATATATCACGATGTCTGAAATAAGGATGGAACTATGTAGAGGCAAACAGTAGGGCTGGGCAATATCTGGTTTTCAGCATCGTGATACATCACCAGCTAAACATTGTGATAGTCTGATATATCACAATGTCTGAAACAAAGATGGAGCTATGTAGAGGCATGGGCTGGCTTGATGGTTTTCCCCACATTGTGATTTTTTGCACAGCGCACACCCACTCACACCATGATTTGCGATCAATGCTTTTTTTTCTGGAAAAACGATGGGAGAACTCATAACAAAGTAAGCTTGTTTGTTGGTTTGTTGCAGGCCCAGTCACAGTGCTCCCTGCCTCCCCGGCAGTGGCTAAATGTAGTATGTGATGAATAAATTGAAGCAGAAAATAATCTGGGTTAGAAATGGCTACAACTTTATTGATTACAGATATAGGGTGGATTTTTGGCTCAGGCATTGGGTGTATATCCATTCCCGCTTCCACCCCACCCCCCGGACAAAAAACAATTATTTGATTTTTAAAAGGTTAGGGAACTCAGTTTCCCCTGAGTTCCTGCTCAAAACCCCCCTGTTTGCGATACATTGCCAGGTCAAAAACTATGATACTGATATTTTGATATGGAATTCAAATCAGTTTTGGAGGCTATATCGATATATCACCCAGCCCTAGCTGGGAATTGCCCTTTCTTGGAACCCTGGAGAGCTGCTGCCGGTCCGTACGGACAATAGGGAAGTCTCCTAGGACAGGAGAAGTGATTCAGTGGCAGGACATCTGCTTTGCATGCAGAAGGTCTTGCATTCCTCTCCAGGTAGGACTGGGAGAGAGGCTCTGCCTGATTAGCTACATATGAATGAATTGCATGTTGATGCAAAATAAGAATGGATAAATATGATGAAATCTGGAATGAATATTTAAGTGATAAGGCGGATAGTGGTAGGAAGTAGAGGGATGAGAGAGAGGTGGGAAAATATTGTTTTAAAAAGGTGTAGTCATAGGTATACCAGTGTATCCAAATCTGAATGGTCAAAATGTGTTATTACTGTTATAATTTTGTTGTACAGTGGTACCTCGGGTTAAAGATGCTTCAGGTTACAGACGCTTCAGGTTACAGACTCTGCTAACCCAGAAATAGTACCTCGGGTTAAGAACTTTGCTTCAGGATAAGAACAGAAATCACATGGCGGCGGCAGCGGCGCAGTGGCAGCAGGAGGCCCCATTAGCTAAAGTGGTACTTCAGGTTAAGAACAGTTTCAGGTTAAGAACGGACTGGTACCACTGTATATGTTTTTTGCGGTTGATGTTTGTATCGAAAAATTGATTAAATAAATTAAGAGAGAGAGAGAGAAAGAAAGAAAGAAAGAGAGAGAGGCCCTGCCTGGAAAGCTGCTGCCATTGTCGATGGTACTGAGCTTAGATGAAGCAACGGTCTCAGCTCAAGGCAGCTTCCTCTGCACCAGGAAGGAAAGCAGATACTGGACCACTGAGCTCGCCAAGTAAGCTGAGGGCAGCTTCCTATGCACCCCCCAGGCCTTCAGTTTAACCACGATACCACCCACCTAACCTCTGAAGGCAGAGAGGCTGCCGTGGGCCCCCCAGTGATGATCTCCATGGGCTGTCAAGTTCAGTGTCAAAGATGGCGTTTTCTCGTATATCCTGATCCTAAACTGCTTAGGCCTTGAAACGGTATTATGAGGCTCCTGAGGGAATGCAGCCCTTGAGGGAACTCTGTTATGAAACAAAAGCATAGGGTGGATGAAAGCAGAGTGAAAAGAGGGTGGGCTTCTGCTTATCTCTCTTTCCATCTCTCTTCCCAACACCCCCTTTTCTCTCCCTCCCTCTCTCTCTCTCCTTGACACCCCTCCTCTCTCATTCTCTCTCTCCCCAACACCCCCTTTTCTCTCTCACCTTTGCTCCCCACCCAGTGCCGGGAAAGGGACAGATTGCTCTTGTTGGAGGTCTTGATGTGGGAAAAACCCCACCTAAAGTCTGTTGTAACCGAGTGCCTTAGTCACCAACAACGTTGAGTGACGCCCGAGGATTCTCTAAAAGCAAAATTTTATTTCTTGCACGAAAGGTTGCTGCAAGCAATCAGGGAAGCGACCGGAGACAGAACCCAGATCTCTGTTTACACACAGTTTTGATAGTCATATAGATTAGACCTGCAAGACACCCAGTGATAAGAGTCTTGACCGCAAAGGCTGATGTTTCCACACTCCAGCCAGCTAGGCATTTTTCCTGTTTAAACCCCTGTTTTAAAGGTCATGCCCTTAAAATTTTCCTTTACACACACTCCTTGTGGTTTGCACTTTCTTTGTCTCTCAAGCTTGCATGATTTCAGCATGAATACAAGGAGAATACAGTGGTACCTCGGGTTAAGAACTTAATTCATTCTGGAGGTCTGTTCTTAACCTGAAACTGTTCTTAACCTGAGGTACCACTTTAGCTAATGGGGCCTCCCGGTGCTGCCGCGTGATTTCTATTCTCATCCTGAAGTTCTTAACCCGAGGTACTATTTCTGGGTTAGCGGAGTCTGTAACCTGAAGCGTATGTAACCCGAGGTACCAATGTACACGATGATGGTGCCAGCCTGCAACAAGATGGCGTTAGTCTTGCTTCAGCTACAACAAAGATAGAGGTGGTCTTGCTTCAATTACAACAGTCTGAACTGTTCGCTTGCTGAGGGCCACGTAAAATTGGTGGGTTCAGATCGTTCATGCCTGCTTCAAGCCTAAACACCCCAGCTCCCCATGGCCAGCCATGTCTTTACCTGCCCTGCTCCAAAAACATATATCACCTGTAGGGCAGTTGGACATGGCTTGGCCCAAACATCCTGCTGGGCCAAATGGGAAGGCCTAGCGGGCCTAATCAAGCCTGTGGGCTGTAGGTTCCTAACCTCTGCTTCAAGGGACACACTGATGAAAATTAGGCTTGGGAGAACGGGAAATGAAATGGGCAGGGGACCTCTTTGTATGTGAACACTAGATTGTTTGGTATATGCAAAATGGCCCCCAAATTAAAAATCCTCTCAGGCTATCTTGGTTGCTGAATGCCTTGGAATTTGTATGTTTTGGCTCCGGGACGATTGAAAACCGGAAGTGAGTGTTCCGGTTTTTGAACGATTTCTGGAAGCCAAACATCTGGTGCAGCTTCCATGGCTTCCAATTGGCTGCAGGATGCTCCGTGTCTTGGTTTTTAAACAGTTCCGGGAGTCGGACGGACTCTGTTTGAGAACCAAGGTATGACTGTATAGATATAATTTGCGGAAGAGAAGGTGAATGTTTGGTCTCCTTGGCTCTGCCCTTTACCCAGCTTCACCTAGAGAGCCTGCCCTGCCCATCCCTTATTACAATAATGCACACAGGAATCTTATTTGTTTTGCCTGTGGAGCTTTCGTGTTGAAAAACAGGTTCTGGGGCTAAGCCCAGGGAGGAGGCAGCTCAGTTCAGCTCTTTCATTCTGCCGTCTGCCTTATTTCTCAAGTGACCTGTCCAAAGCCTCTGAAAGTCATTCTGGGATAAGAACATTTTTTTTAATGGGTTGCAAGAATTAAGAAAAACACTCCTGAACTTTTGCAGACATCCAGACCTTTCAGGTGGCTCGAGGTTAAATCACATCCTATGCTTCGGACAGCTGACCGTGTTTTCATGCTGGATTTTCACTGCATCTCTTGGGATTTCAGCTGGGTGCATGCATGTGCTATTTTGTTTTGGAGGTTATTACAAAAACAAAACAAGAAATCGTACCCCAAGTTTTAACAGGCAGTGTTAAGGAGAGAGCTGAATATCTTCAGTTCTGATTTCATGCCAAAATTCTGAGGCAGGTTGCAGAAACAGCAGTGCAGAAAAAATGGAATGGGGGGGGGGAGACACACCAATTGTAAAAAAGCATATTAAACCATTGCATCGTTTGTTTGTTTTTTTTAAATCAAAAATCCACACAGTGTGCTATGGATCTGACACAGATTCAGATGTTCTGCTTAAAAAGGTAAAGGTAAAGGGACCCCTGACCATTAGGTCCAGTCGTGACCGACTCTGGGGTTGCGGCACTCATCTCGCTTTATTGGCCGAGGGAGTCATGTGGCCAGCATGACTAAGCCGCTTCTGGCGAACCAGAGCAGCACACAGAAACGCTGTTTACCTTCCGGCTGGAGCGGTACCTATTTATCTACTTGCACTTTGACGTGCTTTTGAACTGCTAGGTTGGCAGGAGCAGGGACCGAGCAAAGGGAGCTCACCCCATTGCGGGGATTCGAACCGCCGACCTTCTGATCGGCAAGCCCTAGGCTCAGTGGTTTAAACCACAGTGCCACCCACATCCCTTAGCTGCCTTCCAATGGCCCATCCAGCTCAGTATTGCCTACATTGACTGGCAGCAGCTCTCCAGGGTTTCAGGCAGGGAGTCTCCCCCCCCCAGCCCTACTTGGAGATGCCACCAGGGATTAAAGCTGTCCTGCAAAGCAGATGCTGTACCACTGAACTGCGGCCTGTAAGGTTTTAAAGATTGCAGAACACCTCCACCTGTTAATCTTCTGAATTTCTATGCCTTCTTCAGATCCTCCGCCATCACTGCCTCGATGCTGGGCTCAAACCTCCGCGGAAGCCTCTGGAGGGGTGCAGCTCCTTTGCAGCTGGACCGGGGGTTACCCGCACCCCACGCTTCAGTGGACCAATCTGGGGAACCTGAGCCGGGACAGTAACGTGACGGGCATTGCGGACACCAATGTGGCCGCTTTGAATGGCTCGCCTCTGCTCTCTGGGAAGGAGTTTGTGTGCCGCGGGATCCACCTGCTGCAGCAGACCAGCCAGGCCTGCACCGTGAAGCTGGGTGAGTCAACAGACTGATAAAACCCTATTTTAAAGCCATCCCAAGTTGACCATCACTGTTTCAATCACTCTCCCCCCCCCCCGCCTTGTGTTTCCTCTGGTTTAGAGGCCCCTTCGCTTGTGTCCGACCCCATGAGGAGCTGCTTCGTAGGGGGAGCCACCAGGATGACGTGTCAGGCCAGCGCCGGAAACCCCCCTGCCAATATTTCCTGGCTGCGCAACGTCTCCCGGACCCAGACGGAGATCCGTTCCGGCGGGAGGTTTCTGGTCAGCCAAAAGGGCAACGTCTCCACTCTGGTCATCCAGAACTGTTCTCACGGCGCGGACAGCGGTTTGTACATTTGCAAGGTTGAGAACCCCCTGGGGCTGAAGGAGGCGTATGTTTACCTCACCGTGATCGGTAAGCAGATAACCTTTAAAATGGCAGTCCGCTGGTATGCTAAGGAACGAGGCGGGGTGAAGGTTGCGCCAGTAAAGGGGTGGGAGGGAAATACTTTATTTATTTATTTATTTGTTTATTTATTTATTCTTTCTTTTAGAGCATTTGTACCCTGCGCTTTGGCCCAGAAGGCGCACAGAGTGTCTTAAGAACAATCAACTAAAACAGTGTTTCCCAAACCTGGATCTCCAGGTGTTTTTGGACTACAACTCCCATCATCCCTAGCTAGCAAGACCAGTGGCCAGGGATGATGGGAGCTGT
This sequence comes from Podarcis siculus, assembly GCA_034642415.1. Classification (NCBI taxonomy): domain Eukaryota; kingdom Metazoa; phylum Chordata; class Lepidosauria; order Squamata; family Lacertidae; genus Podarcis; species Podarcis siculus. The sequence continues at coordinate 17,546,700 of JAXCMG010000019.1, read as the reverse complement.
AGTCCAAAAGCAGCCGGAGAAACCCTGAACTGAAAACAAGGCAGTGCCTTCGAAGCTCAACATCCAGGGCAGATGAAAGAAACACAGCACATAGTTAAACGGAGTATTTGCTCCCACAATGTAGAATGATGGCCTCCAACTTGGATAGTTTTTAAAAGATTATTAGGCACATTCACGATGGAGAAGGCTGCCAATGGCCATGTTATCCCTCCACGGTCAGAAGCAGGCAGTTTGCCCCTGGATTCCAGCTGCCAGGAGTCACAAGTGGGGAAGAATGTTATTTTTCTCATGTCCTGTTGGCCATTGTGAGAACAGGATGGTGCACTAGGTGGACCTTGGGCCTAATCCAGCAGGTCACTTCTTAAGAAGTCTTCTTGGCGGTTTTTGTTTCTTAAAAGAGTCTAGAACCTGAGAAGTAATATGAGGGAAAGGCAACGTGGTACTACTGAATGTTGGAAAGGGATAAGATAAAGGGAGACAATACAATAATAAATAATAAATAATAATAATTTTATTATTTATACCCTGTCCATCTGGCTTGGTTGCCCCAGGAGAGAAAAAAACATACATCAGGGGAGAATAAACTCTGCCCCATTTGGGTAAATAAACTCTGCCTCATTGGCCCATGAGGCTGAAATCAGAGGTTGAAAGGAGCAGCATTTTGGAAGCTGTTTTGCACTGCTCCTTTCAATTATTATTATTGATAAGGATTGATTATGTTGGTATTAATAATGTTATCAATAATAATTACTGCCTGTTTATTTCTCCAGAGTTTTCTAATTTTTTAAAAAAATTCTTACACTCTCCTGGTATTTGCCGTTGAGTCGCTGTGTAAGCGTCCCTGAGACATTTAATTGACAGTGAGTTATTTATTTTAAATGAAGACATTAAATAGGCCAGAACTGCTATTTCACTGCTTTTCTTCCCCCCCCAAACCACTCCTCCCGCCACAGAGCCAGTGAACATCGCAGGCATAGTGGGTGCAATTGTGGTCCTTTTGCTGCTGGGCGTTCTAGTCCTCTCTGGAGTCCTCTTATACGCTGGACCCCGTTGGTGCCCAAAAGGTAAGAAACAGTAGCTCTAATAACCCTTCCAGGCGACAAAAAAACTAAAAAAACCCCTATGAAAATCACAACTCCCATCATTCCTGACCATTGGCCATGCTGGCAGGGGCTGATGGAAATTGTAGCTCAGCAACATCTGGAGGGTCACAGATGCCTCCCCTCCCGGTCTAAAACTTGCTACAAGGTTATTTGAACGGTATGCATGCACCTTTTAGTGGTGAAGTGTAGAGCAGTCAAAGACGTGGTCTTTTCAGTGATGGCACCCCAGTTTATGAAACTCCACTTAAGGCAGGATTGAAACCTGTGCAATGAATCTCTTCATTCCAGTACCAAAATCTGGGCTCTATTTAATTTTATATGATACCCAGTCAGTGGCTTTCAGCACACATGTGCACATACAAGAAAAGGATTTAACAAAAGCCACTGTATCTCCTGTGATTTGGGTTCTCTCAGATTGGGCCAGAATTGTAGAAACACCACAAGTTTAATGTAGTGAAACGCAAGCTCTATGCCCTTTGACATCACATCAGATGCATGTTGTACATTCTGAGCAAGTGCATGTTTACCCATTGATCTCAAACTGTCTCCTCTTCTCTCTCTCTCTCTCTCTCTCTCTCTCTCTCTCTCTCTCTCTCTTTTCCAGCCAACATGCTCAGGTGAGTGTCTCCTTAAGTGGGCAAGTCCTAACCAGCGTTGCTTGTTTTGTATGCAGAAAATCCTAAATTCAATCCCTGGCTTCTCTTAATTAGAACAGTGATGGGGAACTATTTTTTCACAGCCAGAGGGCCACACTCCCTTCTTGGCAACCACCTAGGGGCTGCATATCAGCAGTGGGCACGGTCAGAGGCAAACTGGGCAGAGTATGTGAAGCTGCCCAGACAATTGGCACATCCGGCCCTGCACTGTGTGCACCAGGGATGGGGAACCTTGTTGGGCAACTTTCCAGGGGCCACAAACCCCTTTTGGGAGGGGCAAGGGACAAAAGTGGATGGAACAGGAAACATACAGTCGTACGTCGGATCCCAAACGCCTTGGTACTCGTACGTTTTGGCTCCTGAACGCTGCAAACCTGAAGTGTGTGTTCCGGTTTGCGAACGTTCTTTGGAACCCGAATTTCCGACGGGGCTTCTGACTGGCTGCAGGAGCTTCCTGCAGCCAATCAGAAACTGTGCTTTGGTTTCCGAATGTTTTGGAACTTGAATGGACTTCCGGAACGGATTCCATTCGACTTCTGAGGTACCACTGTATCTGCATCCAAAACCACCACACTATCCTCCATCCAGCAAGCAAGAGGCATTGTGGGAGATTTAAGCCCATGTTCCAGCCAGGCAGAAGCCCTTGAAGCTGTGAGCCAGGGCAGTGAGGGGTGTAGCTGGGGAAAGTCCCGAGGGCCACATTGAGAGGCCTGGGGGGCTGCATTCTGCCCCATTGTCTGAGGTTCACCAGTGCTGAGTTAAAAGAGTTGGGTAACAGGCTGTGGCAAGGACCTTTCACTGCTTGAGCTGCTGCTAGTTGGAGTCACAAATGCGGAGCTGGATGGACAAGTGGGCAGCTGACATGCCTGGGGGGTTTTTTGGTGGCTAGGTCTACCCATTGAATCATGTGGGGGTTCTCCCAACCCTCTCCCAAAACAGATTCAGAGGAGACTTGGGGAAGGGGAGAAATCTCCATTGCACTAGCCAGAGTCCTTGCAATGGCTTCTGTTAACACATGGACTTTTTTCAGTGGTCCGGTCTACCTAGTGAAATGCATTATTCAACAGAGGCATCTGTGCTGATGGGGAAAAAACCTCTACCAAGATCCCCACCCCAAGTTGCAATAACAACCCCAGCAGAAGCGGATTTAGGGGAGTGCAACTGGTTTGGTTGCACTGGGCGCAGAGCCTCTGGGTAGCATAGGGGCCACCGCAGCTACAACACAGAATGGAGGGTGAGAGGCAGGGGGTGCCGAATTTTGGCATTGCACAGGGCACCATTAAAATCTGAAACCCCAACGTCTGCCACCAACCCCAGTCCATTTCCTTCTGCTGCGAGGGATAAACCTTGTTTGCAGATGCAGTTGAGAGGGCAGACGGCGTAAAATTCCTTGCCTGTTGAAGAGGAGAAGGAGGCAGGGAAAGGTCTCGCTGACTGTTCTCTTAACTTTCCATCCTTCTGACTGCCGTAGGAATCGAGATGCAAGTGATATCCTTGTGCTGATGGATTCGGAGGAAGAGGATCCGCTGTCGGAAGCAGCCGGGGAGCCCGCTTCAGATCAGGGGGTTGCCCTTGCTAATGGAGGGTCTGCCACACCTCACCAAAGTAAGCTGTGAACCTTTGCTTAATTTCTTTATTAACAGACCATTTTATAGCGATTGACAATTATGCCCGGTAGATAACATTAATAAAAATGCACAGTAATGCAGCTAAAAACCACAGAATTAGAATTCTAGACAATAAGCAATCCATCCGTCTCTGGGCATCTGTCTGCCTTGAGAGTCAAAGGGGTGCCCCTCGGGGGGGTGAAGTCAAGCCGCTGTGTTAGCAGCACCAAAGTGACCACCCCGGGGCGCAAGAAGGTCTTGGTCTCGCTGATGTAATCCAAAGGAAAGCAGAGCAATGCGTTTGGCACCAGCTTGGTTGCAGGAGTTGCCAGAAGGAGGCGTACAAGACGCCATCCAACCGTCTTAGGGACTCTGCTCCAGATTTGTGCAGGGTTTACTCTTTAGCCTTTCCTTATCCCAAAGTTGTCCCGCAAGGCAGCGGAGGTTTAGAATCAGTGTCTTCCTTCTCCTAGATGGGCTCGCTTCCCAAGTTGACGAGCCCCATCTGCCCCTCGCTTCCCTCTATTGCACGTGCAGAAACCACCTTCTGGACCACTGGACCCACTATTGGTCTCTCATGCTCAATCTGCCAGCGCCTGTCTTCCCATACAGAGCAGGACATGCATGTGTGTATGTGTGTATGTGTGTATGTACACACACACACACACACACACACACACACACACACAGTATATATTGTCCAAATTCACCAACTGGTTAAAAGAGATGGCAGGCTTTCATTTACCTTCTTCAGGATTAAAATACCAAACAGGTAAAATGCAAAAAAATTGAGTGGCAGGTCCCAGAGGTGGTGTTCAGCCAGGCAGGTTAAACTAACAAGATATTTATAGTAACTGGGAGGGGGATCTGGCAACCAGCCAGCCCAATCACATGTTCCTAATTAAAAGGCCCAATTGACAACACCTGCCTCTGCTGAGAAATCAATTCAACACACACACACGGCAATCATAAGAGGTCTAATAAGCACAGCTATAATCAAAAACTTTGCCACTTGCTCTGTGTCAAGCTTGTTGGAACCCTTTAGCAAAATGATCATTAGGGTCCCAGAGGTGCAGCCAGGGAGGGACTGTGTAATGGGATATATAAATGGTTTTAAACCAGGGTGGAAAAAAATCAATGATCTTTTTTTTAAATCAGATTTTTAAAATTGAAATTGGATTATTTTGATTTAAATCGGAATTTTTTTATTTAAATCACATTTGTAAAGTAAAATGCTTTTGGAGGAAAAATCTTTCTAAAGATAATTTTCTGTTTAAGTTACATTATAGTCCAAAGGCTATTCATCAGGAAATAAGGATTTGTTTTAAGTTTTTCATGTATGCTAAAACTTTTTAAAAAACAACAACAACGTTTAACTACATCAGTTAACAAACATGGATACATATGCTATAATGTTTATAAATTGTTTAAATTGTTATTAAGGAAATTATTTTTCTCCTTCCAATAAAGTACAGCAGAAAAGTTGTCCAAATACAAACAATTATTTCATAATTACCTGTCTTTGTATACTTTCTAATAGTATAACCAAATCAGTAATTTTTGATATAACTGTAAAAACTACTATGAAAATTTATTATTCCAAAAATGAAACCTTCATCTGGTTGTAAATATTAATATTATACCAGCGAGAATGAGTCTTTCTGTAAAAAAATGATTTAAATCCAGTCTTACTGACTAGTAAAAATGTGCGGGGTATAAATAGTAAATTTATCATTATGGGATGGGATGTGTCTATTTTCACCAGAGAAATGGTGGAGGGTATGAGAGAAAGTCTTCCTATATATTTAGGAATAGTTTACCACCCCCAAAATAGCATTACAAGGAAGGCACGGTCGGGTGGGACGCGGGTGGCGCTGTGGGTTAAAGCCTCAGCGCCTAGGGCTTGCCGATCGAAAGGTCGGCGGTTCGAATCCCCGCGGCGGGGTGCGCTCCCGTTGCTCAGTCCCAGCGCCTGCCAACCTAGCAGTTCGAAAGCACCCCCGGGTGCAAGTAGATAAATAGGGACCGCTTACTGGCGGGAAGGTAAACGGCGTTTCCGTGTGCGGCTCTGGCTCGCCAGAGCAGCGATGTCACGCTGGCCACGTGACCCGGAAGTGTCTCCGGACAGCGCTGGCCCCCGGCCTATAGAGTGAGATGGGCGCACCAACCCCAGAGACTGGCAAGACTGGCCCGTACGGGCAGGGGTACCTTTACCTTTTTTTACCTATGAGAGAAAGTCTTCCTATATATTTAGGAATAGTTTACCACCCCCAGAATAGCATTACAAGGAAGGCGAGGTCACCCCAGTGCATGATGGGTTGAGAATTCCAGTGCAGTTCCTTGAAGCTCTCGGAAATCTGTAACCAAAAGCCTCTGTTTATTAACAATCTCTTCAGATCCATGGTTCACAGTTACGAGGGTGGTAGACCTGCTGAGGTAACTGTGAACCTTCACAGACTGAGTCATGCCTTTAGTGGGCCGCTATGTGCTGTTTTTGCCATCGCTGCCTCTAGTAGTATTCTGCATCATAGTTAAAACATGCAGTAAAACTTACAGCGATGGCGTGACTCTGGAAAAGGATTGAGAAATAGCAATCAACCTGTTTGCGGTTGCAAAGAGCATGATAGCTAAAAACTGGAGGGAGAAAAGCTTATCTCCTACTGCACGTAAATGGTTTTTTTGGGGGGGAAAGGTCTATAGTAACAAAGACTGAGTTAAGGATAGAGCTAGAGATGATAAGGAAAACAGGAAGACACAATGAAAGGTAAAGGAGGTGCTGTGGGATTGGTGGAAGTCAGTGTTTATTTTTATTTTTAGTGTTTATATTATTAATTTGTAAGATTTGTATTTTTTTGTATGCTTGTTTTTGTGTTTTGTGTATTGTTATTTTTTGTTGTTGTGTGGAGAATACTAATAAAATTAATAATTTTAAAAAGAATAATAATAAAGTTAACTTAATTATAAAAGAATACGTATAACCCAGAGATATTCAACCTTTTTGAGCCCACGGCTCCCTTGACAAACTGCAGTCTTTCTATGGCACCCCTGTGGGGCTCAGGAGCCCAGTTATATTCTGCAAAGCTGGCAGCCTCTCACCCTTTTCCGAACACCTTCCCTTGTGGAGCGTTCCCTCAGCCTCCTCTCCTCTCCCCTCTCCTTGGGAATCCTCCAGGCAGCTCTTGCCGCCATCCCTGGTCTCCGAGCTTCCTCCCCCTGCCCCAAAGAGAGGTGCCTCCTCACACTGCCCCACAGGGGTCTGGGAAGAGGATGCCCCCAGCCTTAATGGTCCAATGGAGACAGGTCACAGGTGAACATGAGGCCAGCAGCTTACCTTGGAAGGCAGCAGTGGCAACAGTGGGTGCTGCCAGCCAGCATGATGGAAAGGCTCTCCTTCAGTATCGGGTACTCAGCTCCCAGCCAGGCCTTGCACACAGCAATCACAAGGAAGTCCAGAACAGTCCCTGCCTGGCCTCCCACTTGTCTGTTCATTCCCAACAACAAGGGCTGGTGGACTGGCTGGCTGGCCTCCCTTGCACACTTGCTTGCTTATTCTGAGGCCACCTCAGATCCTGGCAACCAGCACCCCTGGCCAGCCCCAGTGGCACCATTCACCTATGGAGCTTGTAGCCAGGGCTGCTGCAACAAACAGCTGTGCAAGCCTTTGGGAGGCAGAGATGTGAGAGGGCATCAGAGGAGGGAGGGAAGGAAAGAGGGACAGAGACTAGTGTTTCCCATGGCACCCATGGCCATCATTCAAGGCACTCCAGGGTGCCACGGCACACTGGTTGAAAACCACTGCTATAACCTAATAGTTTTTTGGAGGGAAATGGGCATTTTTTGTAATGTTTTGTAGTACAATAAGTCTAATGATGGGGCGTGGGTGGCACTGTGGGTTAAAACACTGAGCCTAGGGCTTGCCGATCAGAAGGTTGGCGGTTCGAATCCCCACGACGGGGTGAGTTCCCATTGCTCGGACCCTGCTCCTGCCAACCTAGCAGTTTGAAAGCACGTCAAAGTGCAAGTAGATAAATAGGTACCGCTCCGGCGGGAAGGTAAACGGCGTTTCCGTGCGCTGCTCTGGTTCGCCAGAAGCGGCTTAGTCATGCTGGCCACATGACCCAGAAGCTGTACGCCAGCTCCCTCGGTCAATAAAGCGAGATGAGCGCCGCAACCCCAGAGTCAGCCACGACTGGACCTAATGGTCAGGGGTCCCTTTACCTTTAAGTCTAACGATAATGTTTGTGCTGCTTTCAACTTGTTGCAATGGGGTGCTTATATCTTTAATGGTGTTTTGGTTTACTTTATGGAATCTAAATTAAATTTACTTATTTTTAAAAAAGCCAGCATGCAGTAAACTGATCCTATGAAAACAACCCAGCCATTAAAACAGGAAGCTTGGGGCAAGAGCTGAAGGAGATGTGCTGGTGCAAGTTTCACTCCCTTGTGCTTTGTTTCAGGCCCCCAGGCAGACGTGCCTAGTGAAAGTTCCCTGGAGGACACCGACAGAGAAACCAGGTCCAAAATGTAGAGGGAGCTCTCTTCATCGTTGCCTTTCCGTGTGTGCTAGGAACCAAAGCTTCACTGCAATGTAACTCTGCTCTGATCCTGACCGGGGAGAAGGAAGGAGTTCACTTGGCAGCCAGATCATTCTCAGAGGCCTTCTTCATCCCGTCTTGATCATGCCCTTCCACATTTTTCATAATTCTCCCGCCTGCTCTTTCTTCCTCCCTCTGTCGTCCTTTAAAAAAAAAAAGACTGAGCTTGAAACTTCATGGCAGCGAGACAGGAAATGTGCAGGGAGGGGGCAGGAGCAGGGCAGTTTCCTTCCTTAGGAGCAAGAGGGAAAGATCCAGGCTGTGTTAGGAAGGAGCTTTGCTGGGCAAGAGATCCTCCAGGGCAGCTTGAAGGGCTGGAGGGAGGGGGTTGTCTTGAACCCAGTTCCGTTTGCCCAGCTTGGCGTGAAAATGAATTGGGTTCTTCTGATCCTTGTCCATGACTATGGGCAGGATTCTTGCATTGCAGGGGGTTGGAATAGATGAGCCTTGAGGTCCCTTTGAGCCCTACAATTCTGTGATTCATTGGCTTGCGTATTTACAGCAAAGTGGAGGCAGCTGGCACAATGATGCTTCCTCTGTGGCCTTAAGCAAGCTGAATGCACCCCTCTTAACTCCTTCTGTTCTGGGATTCTCTTTTGGGAAGGGCTTGTAGCTCAGGGACTAGAGGATCTGCCTTGCATGCAGGAGGTCCCTGGTTCAGTCCCCGGCATCTCCAGTTGGGACTAGAATAAGACTCCCTGTCTGGAGAGCTGCCAGTCAGTGTAGGCAATACTGAGCTGGATGGACAAGTGACTGTTTTCCTGTGTCTTTTAGAGAAAGAGATGTAGCTCAGTGGAAGAGCATGCAGCAGGCCCCTGGCTCAATCCCAAACAGCATCTCCATGTAGCTGAGAAAGAATCCTTGGCCTAAATCCTGGAGAGCCACTGCTGGTCTGTTTAGGCATGATTCTGCAGAAGGCTGCCTCCTGTGTGGGGTTGTCAGCAGTAAATGAATTTCAAGTTTAGGGGCAATGTAAACCTGAAAAGGTACCAGGCTGCTGTGAGCTGCCGAGTGGTACAATAAAGCAAGCCCTATGAAGAAAGAATGAAGTCTGTAGGCTTCTCAGATCTGCATTGTAGAATCCTAAGATCATAAAGCATTAGATGCCCTGTTCTAAAAACACTAGATGGGAATCTTATTTATGTTTTTCAGACAAAATTTGGGGATGTCGTGAATCTGGGTTATGCCAGTGGAGGCCTTACCCAATAAAACACTGAATGTAGTTAATATGAAATAAATATTGTGCCCTATTGCTGCATAAGCCCATTCTGCAGATGGGTTAAAAAACCCCAATGATGTCGCCAGTTCATAGTAGCTGCAGACCTCCAGGACGGTTTCCTGAGTAAGCACAACTGAAGCAAATGGGAGCTATCTAGGAGTACAGATCAGTTCACACTCATTTTGGTGGGGCCTGTTTGAGTAGACTGTGCCCCCTTCCAAAGTCAGTTTTCCAGCCCATCCAGTTTTCCAGCCCATCCTGTGTGTTCCACAGGCTGGCTTGGGCTGTGGGGTTTGGTAAGCTGCTCGCTTAAGAAAGAATTGTTACCTGGAGGCAACAGCCAGGTCTCAAACTCAATTCCAAAGAGTTGCAGAAACACAGATTTTTCTTCTGGAGAACCTAACTGTGGAGGTGATCTTTTGCTTATGGAATAAAAATGTGTATTTTGCATCCGATGTGTTTGTACATTTTTTAACTTAAATAAGAGAGGTCTGGATATCTGTCCCCAGATTTTGGATAGCCAGGGCAGTTTATTCCTGGTTTGCTATCTAATGACATAAGAACGTAAACATTGGTGTTATCTGCACCTGCAAAAGTTCTGGGATGGTCATATTTGCTTTGCAGTCAATGTGGACTCTGCAACTTCCAGCTGTAACTTTTCCCACTGCAACCATTCTGGGTTTTTCTGTGTCCCCATTTTGTGGCACTATAGCGTAAAAGTGCCCCTCCAGGCAGCAAGAATTTGGGAACGTGAGGAAGCATCGTAGAAGAACTAATGAAGCTGAATGATATGTGGACAGTCCTGTACCATACATGCATAATTTAATTTGTATGCTGCTTTCCCACAATTCAAACCATGCTCAAGGCAGCTTACAACATGGGAAAACTACTTCAGGACAAAAGTAGTCATAAACAATAAATTAAACATCTAAAAAATCCGAAACCAAACTGATTAATTTCCACATAAATCACAACAAAATCTAAAGCGAAGGTAGAAAAAGCCAACAGCCACAACCCTTCTCCAACAACACCCCCCCCAACAATATCCTGGCTCAATCAACCTCTAATGCACCATTACCACCTCAATGATATGTTGAAGACCATACACAAAACCAGTCTGTAGAGACCCCAGAATGGCTTTCTGGAGTGCATGATTGAATGTGGCTTCCTTCAGCAGTTTATCATTTTGTGGTGTAGCGGTTAGAGCATGGGTAGGCAAACTAAGGCCCGGGGCCGGATCCGGCCCAATCGCCTTCTAAATCTGGCCCGCGGACGGTCTGGGAATCAGCGTGTTTTTACATGAGTAGAATGCATGCTTTTATTTGAAATGCATCTCTGGGTTATTTGTGAGTCATAGGAATTTGTTCACCCCCCCAAAAAAAATATAGTCTGGCCTCCCAAAAGGTCTGAGGGACAGTGGACCGGCCCCCTGCTGAAAAGGTTTGCTGACCCCTGTGTTAGAGTGTCAAACTAGGACTCCCTGGGTGATCTTGGGTCAGTCACTGCCTCTCAGCCTAACATGCCTCACAGGGTTGTGGTGGGGTTGAGCTCCGATAATCATGTCATTAATATCTCGTTGAGAGTCCTCAGCCAGTTGTCATGTGACTTTTCTTCTTCTGGATCTGCATAAGGTGACAGCAAACCCCCACAAAATTTTTAGTGATAAGGGCCTCAGTGATGCCCTTTTGCGTTTTGAAGAGTCCGATTCTTAAGTTACTCTGGCAATTGTATCCGCCTAGTTGTTTTTATAAATATTTGTTTTTTCCCCTGGTCACTGATGACAAAAGCAACATGTTTTCTCCGGGTGTCTCCCCAACTGTTCATTGCATTTATGTGCCATCTTTTCCTCCAAGAAGTCCCAAGTGCCCCCCTCAGTGGAGTAGCGTGGGTTGTCAGCACCCGGGGCAAGGCAAGTAATTTGCGCCCCCTAACCCGTGGATTTGCGCCCCCTAACCCGTGGATTTGCCCTAACCCCAGATGTTGCGCCCGGTGTGCCCGGCCCCCCTTGCACCCCCCACGCTACGCCACTGCCCCCCCTCACTTCTTGTTGATCCCCACAACAACCCTGTGAGGTAGGTTAGGCTAAGAAACAATGACTGGTCCGAGGTTTTTACAGTGATGCCATGTTGCAGGAAGCACCAGCCCTCTGGAGGGGCCAATATACCCACAGATTTAAGCAGATCGAAACCTGCAGCGCTACTCATTCATTGACTTGGAAGCCTGCCACATTAAACTCGAGTCTGATCCGTGCGCTGCAGCCACAGACAGAAGGCGAGAGGCTGCAAGCTGCGTCAACGCAAAGCATTTTTATTCTGAGTAAATTTCCCGAGGAGAGCCCGCCCATCAGCTGAAACGCATCTATCTTAAAATGTATTGCTGTAATTGCACGAGCTCTCTCTATCTGTGTATATATGTGTCCCAGGGCGGGTTACAGCAATTAAAACACAATAATAAGAGAGTCACCGACCGTCCAGGCGCGCCTCGCCTTTCAGTGGGTGGTGCGCCCAGGGCGCAAAGAAGAAAGGCGCGGCGTGGGGGGCAATCGAGGACCAAAAAGGGCGACCCCTCCCACGCGCTTGGATAGGAATGCCTCCCCCGCGCGCCCCTCCCCCTCCCCACAGAGCGGTGTTGTCACGTGACTGGTGACGGCCGTCGGAACTGGAAGAGGAAACCTCCACCTTGTCGCCGGGATCGGCCGCTTCCGATGCGGTCCGGATGGAGGCGCCTCCGGGGGAGCCTGGACAGCAGCGGCCGCTGCGGGAGCCACCGCCGGCGGAGAGAGAAGCGGCGGAGGGTGAGCGGGCGAGCGGGCGATCGCACGCGTGTTGTGCCGCCTTTGTGAAAGCCCCAACCCCCGGGGGGTTGGCTTTGGTGGGTGGGTGGGGGTGGGAAAGGGAAAGGGAGAGAGAGAAAGTGAGAGGAGAAAGCAGCCGCGGCTCCCTCCCCGCCCCGTCCAACATTTCGCATGGGGACCTGGTGGCATCTCCGTTCTCACGCCCAGGTGTATTACCCGGGAGTCAGTCCTGTTCATTTAACTCCGTGGGGTTTATTTCTGAGTAGGCATGTCCAGATTCTTGCTGTGCAAAAAGCACCCAATGAGCGCGTCTCAAGAGGAGCCGTCCAAAGTCAGATCAGCTGGGCAGCGTTCAGACCTGCGCGACTAACGCAAACTGGTATAGTGTAATGGAGCGCCGGACTTGAGACCTGGGTGGCCAGGGTTCAAATCCCCACAGATCCTGGAAGCGCTCTGGGTGATCATGAGCATGCCACCCGTTTCTCAGCTTGACCCACCTCACAGGGCTGCTGGGAGGATGGGATGGGGAGGGGAGAAGTCTGAACACCACCTTGAGCAGCTGGGAGGAAGGGGAGGATATAAAGGTAATTAAAGTGAATTGTTTATTGAGTCAAACGCTTCAGCTGCGAAAGGTGCATTTTGAACTTCTGAAAGGACAGTTGCTCCATAGGAACCTGCCTGAGTGAGACCAGTGCCCCCATCAAGCTCAGTGCTGTCTACACTGACTGGCAGCACCTCAGCCTCTCCAGGATTTGGGAGGTCTTGAAATGGACAGCGAACAGCCAACATTTATGATTATTAACAGCAGAATTTATAAACTGCTCTTCACTGTATGTTTTCAATCCCAGAGCAGGTAACAAAGTTATAAAAATAAACAGAGGAAAAGCACCCAGTGTGGTGTAGTGGTTAGACGAGGACCTGGAAGAAGTGGGTTCAAATCCCCTCTCAGCTTAATCTACTTCACAGGGTTGATGTGAGGATTAAATGAGGAGGGGGAGAACCATGTGTAACCACCTTTTTGGATCCTTGAAGAAAAAGTTGAGATAGCCCAACAAAGGAAGAATGGATACAAAAACTTACGGAATATGCAGAAATGGCAAAACTTACCGGAAGAATAAGAAATCAAGATAACAAACTTTTTATAAAAGAATGGAAATGGTTTATTGAATATTTACAGATAAATTGCAGACAGATGAAAACACAAGCAGTTTCATAAGAGTTTCATATTTAAAGTAGATAATTAAATGAGCAAATTAAATAAATTTGGATATACAGAAAGAGGGGGAAGGAAGTCAGAATTTGAAATGTTAATTCGATTGTAAAACTAATGAAATGTATAAACTTGAAAAGTATAAATAAAAACTTTTTTTTTAAAGTTGAGATAGAAATGCGATAAATATGCAAAAATTGCATAAACACGTCCAATAAATGATGTAACAATTCTGTCATCAGGGAAGCAAAAATTAATATTTCCAATTTAGCCAAATCCCTGGGTTAAAAACAAGTAGGGCATTCAAACAGATGAAGCAACCAGTGGTTTTAATGACAGTTCTCACCCCGTGTTTCACATTCATTCATTCATTTATTTTATTTTGGCAGCCCACTTCCTCCATGTCTCTCACACAAAGAAGGCCCCACTCTGTGCCAACTTACTTTGCAGCCCCCAAGTAACTCAACATCTTTCTCCCCTCCCTCTCCATTCCATCCATCTCTCACCCTGGGGTGGTGGTATGAGTTGTTGCCTACAAGCATCCGTAGCAAGGACCCTCCACCCCTTTCCCACAGCGGAAACAGAGCAAAAACCATACCCCCCCAAAAAAAGAGTGGGTGGGAGGGCAATAATCTGCAGGTGGCGTTTCTCTCCCCTTCCCAGTCCTGAGGCCTCAAGAGCTGCCAGCTAGGGACATTCAGATGGATTTGCTGGCCTCCCCCCACCCCAATCTCTCTTCTCCTTACCAGCCAGCGCACAAGCAGCGTTCAGGGTCCTCCAGGGTCCAGCAGGTAATGATGGAAGCTCTCTCTCCCCCCTTTCTGTCTTATGCCTTAGGAGAGCCCATCCTCTTGGCCGAGCTGAAGCCAGGGCAGCCTCAGCAATATGACTGGAAATCCAGCTGCGAGACGTGGAGCGTGGCCTTTTCCCCGGACGGCACATGGTTTGCCTGGTCTCAGGGCCACTGCATTGTCAAGCTTCTCCCGTGGCCTTTGGAGGGAACCCAGCAGTGAGTAGCCAACTTGACGGGGTGGGGTATCTGGAGCTACTTTTGGCTCTCCAGCTGTTGTTTCTTTGCTAGGTGAAGCCCCTATCTACACTATACATTTAAAGCAGCGTTGTTTCACTTTAAACAATCATGGTTCCGCCCCCCCATGCCCCCCAGATCCTGGAAGTATAGTCTGTTAAGTTTGCCTGTTCATGTCAGGGCCCAGTTTCAGGTGCTTAAAGCCATAAACGACTCGTCATTAAGAAAGGCAGAGAGGAACTTTAGGTTGCTCCACCACCCACAGAAACTCATGGGGCTGGCAACCCCGGGAGAGGGCCTTCTCTGTGGTAGCCCCTAAGTTGTGAAACTCCTTCCTCACAGAACTGCATCTGGCACCCTTCATTATACAGCCTTTGGTGAATGCTGGAGGCAAGCCTCTTTGTGCTGGCTTCTTTTATTTTTAGGACCCACTTGATTTCTGTGGGTGTCGGTTGTTTTTTGAACTGTTCTTAATATTGTGCTTTAATTGTTGTAACCTGCCCTGGGACCTTAGGGTGGGATATGTTACTGAGAGTTGTTAGGAGACCGTATTCTCCTCACACAGCTACAGTTCCCAGCAGGGGTGGAATTGGTAATACGGTGCCCTGAGCGAGGACAAAATTTGGCAACATCCCCCTCCCCCCAATTTTTTTATTATTTTCACAATAATTCCTTTTGGTACAGTTGCTCTTTTATGGATCTTCTCAGTAGGTACCTATATAAATATAGGTAGTATTATTATTATTATTATTATTATTATTTTGTGCCCCCTCAGTTTGGTGCCCTAGGTAATTTCCCTGTACCGCCCATTAAACCACAGAGCCTAGGACTTGCCGATCAGAAGGTTGGTGGTTCGAATCCCCGCAACAGGGTGAGCTCCCGTTGCTCAGTCCCTGCTCCTGCCAACCCAGCAGTTTGAAAGCAAGTGCAAGTAGATAAATAGGTACCGCTCCAGCGGGAAGGTAAACGGTGTTTCCGTGCACTGCTCTGGTTTGCCAGAAGCAGCTTAGTCATGCTGGCCACATGACCCGGAAGCTGTACTCCGGCTCCCTCGGCCAATAAAGCGAGATGAGCATCGCAACCCCAGAGTCGGCCATGACTGGACCTAATGGTCAGGTGTCCCTTTACCTTTTTATTATTATTTTGTGCCCCCTCAGTTTGGTGCCCTGGGCAATTTCCCTGCATCGCCCTCAATCTGGCACTGTTCCCAGAATTCCTTGGGAAGAGGGATCACCCATTAAACCACTTTGGAAATTGTAGCTCTGGGAGGTGAATGCAGGTCTCCTAACTCATCCCCTCTTAATGGACTACACTTCCCAGGATTCTTTGGGGGAAGCCATGACTGTTTAAAGCGCAGCTCTAACTGCATTGTGCAGATGGGGCCTATGCTGGACTTGTAAGCTCCTTGGGAACAGAGACCACTACTGCCTTAGGTGACCTGCCTGCCTGCTCCCCACAGGAACTGCAAAGCTTCGGAGTGCACGAAAGCCGAGGCCAGGGGCCGTGGCAGGGCCAAGGAGAAGACGCTGGAGTGTGGGCAGATCGTCTGGGGCTTGGCCTTCAGCTCCTGGCTGCCTTCCCGTTCAAGGAAACACATCCTGTGGGCGCCAAGTCCTGCGTGTTTAGTCCTCGCCACTGGCCTGAACGATGGGCAAATCAAAGTCTGGGAGGTGCAGACAGGTAACCTGGCTCTATTGTTCTCTGCTGGAAAAAACGAAGGTGGTCTTTGCATCACAGGGGGTTGGACTAGATGACCCTTGGTGTCCCTTCCAAGTCTGCAATTGTAGGAGTCTACGATCACTCCCCTTTAGCCCATAATGTCTGCTGAAGCTGCCACCCATTCTTACCAACGTGAGGTCTGAATGTGAACGTGAGGGAGTGAAGGAAATTGGTCCATGTGTGTCACTTCCCCTGGCACAGGCTCCTCTCCTCTCCCCAGTGTTATTTAACATACCTGAAAGCGCTGGGAATGTCCATTAGGAGTTTTGGAGCAAGGTGTACATCAGTACGCTGATGATGGGCAGCTCTCTTTCTCCTTAACTTGTGAAGCAGGAGAAGCTGAATCAGCTCTGGATAAATTGTATGTTTGTTGTAAACCGCTTTGATAAATAAACGAGAGCATCAGGGGTCTTAGAACCTATGTCCCTCCTTGTATTTCTAGACTCCAGTTCCCATCAGTCCCTGCCAGCGTGGCCAAGGGTGGGGATGATGGGAGTTGTATTCCAGCAGCATCTGGAGAGCTGCAGGTTCCCCACCCCTGAATTACATCCTCTTTAGGCCCATCAAGAGCAACTGACCCATCTTCTTTAGAACAATGGGACACGGGTGGTACTGTGGGTTAAACCACAGAGCTTAGGGCTTGCCGATCAGAAGGTCGGCGGTTCGAATCCCCGCGACAGGGTGAGCTCCTGTTGTTCGGTCCCTGCTCCTGCCAACCTAGCAGTTAGAAAGCACGTCAAAGTGCAAGTAGATAAATAGGTACCACTCCAGTGGGAAGGTAAATGACGTTTCCGTGCGCCAATAAAGCGAGATGAGCGCCGCAACCCCGGAGTCGGTCATGACTGAACCTAATGGTCAGGGGTCCCTTTACCTTACCTTTGGAAAAATATGGTTCTGGGGTGGTGGTAATCACGCCTCGCCGTCTGCTGCTCCTTCCAGGGCGCTTGCTGTTCAACCTCTCGGGACATCAGGACGTGGTGAGAGACTTGAGCTTTGCGCCCGGTGACAGCCGTTCAATCCTCATCTCCGCCTCACGTGACAAAACCCTGCGTGTCTGGGACCTGGGTCAAAACGGTAAGAGTGAGCAATGTGGTCCTTTGTCTGGGTGTGGGAAATGGGCATACAGCGTAAAGCACATTTAAACCACATTGGTTTGCCCTGAAGAATCCTGGGAACTGTGGTTCACCCTTCTCAGCCCCCTTAAACTACAATTCCCACAGTTCTTTGGGCAGGGCAGCGGAATGTGCTTTCATTGTATGCTGTGTACACAGCCTAGGGCAGTTTGGCAGGAAACTTAGTGGCATGGCAATTGGGCATATAGATCACATTTTCAGAGGTGCCTTCTGGGTTATTAATTTTTTTGTTACAGGCCCGTAAGCTAAACGCCTTTGCATTTTCCTGCTTCTCTTCAGGCTGGCTGAGAAAAATTGGGAAAAGCAGATTACGCTAGGAGTGCCAAATGTGGCCCTCGAGGCCCCTCTGTCTGGCCCTTGGAACTCTCCCTAGGCCATGCCCCCTCTGGATCATATCTGTTTTTTCTACGTTGGCTTGTGGGAGTCAATGTGATTTGTCTTCTGCATATAGATGCAATAGATGACCCTTCGATCTCTACGATTTGTGACTCTAACGTGCTAATGCTTTTCTCAATTTCCCCAGGGAAACAATTGAAGGTGCTGTCTGGACACATGCGCTGGGTCTACTGTTGCTGCACCTCCCCTGATGGTCGGATGCTGTGCTCTGCAGCTGGAGAGAAATCGGTGGGTCTTGCCTGAGTGGTGGTGAAGACAGTGAGTGGCCCCTCTGACCCCATAGCAGCAGCAGTCAACCTCTACCTGGGGTGTGTTCTTACCAGGCCATTTTTAAAAGAAACAGGCTTTCCAACAAGTTCCCCATCAGATGCCCCGTACTAAGCAAACAGCAGCAAAATATCTAAGTTCAAGGTCAGGGGTGAGGGTCCTTTTCCGGCCTGAGGACCGCATTCCCTTCTAGACCACATTCTGGGGGCCACATTGGGCAGTAAGTGAAGGCTGTTTTATCCCGGCAGGCCTTTGAGAACAGTCTGATTTGTTTGTTTTTAAAGTGATTTTTGCCTCCCTTGCAGGCCCTGCTATGGAGTATGGATTCCTACAGCCTCCTCAGGAAACTGGAGGGGCACCAGGGCTGCGTCGTGTCCTGCGCCTTCTCCCCGGACTCTGCGCTTCTCGCGACTGCCTCGTACGACACCTATGTGATCCTCTGGGATCCTTGCACAGGGGAGCAGCTGAAATCCCTCTGGTAAGGGACTCAGCTATCGGAAGGGGTGCAGGCCTCTGGCTTTGCCAAGGAAGCAGTTGTTTTGGTTGGCACTTGTTGTCTGCCCCACCCCTGTTTGGAGACGAAAACACTACTCTGCTCCTGGAGAATGCCGGTTTTGACTGACTGTTTGACTCTAGTTATCTCTAGTTATCTCCCGCTTGGACTACTGCAATGCACTCTACGTGGGGCTACCTTTGAAGGTGACTCGGAAACTACAACTAATCCAGAATGCGGCAGCTAGACTGGTGACTGGGGGCGGCCGCCGAGACCACATAACACCGGTCTTGAAAGACCTACATTGGCTCCCAGTACGTTTCCGAGCACAATTCAAAGTGCTGGTGTTGACCTTTAAAGCCCTAAACGGCCTCGGCCCAGTATACCTGAAGGAGCGTCTCCACCCCATCATTCTGCCCAGACACTGAGCTCCAGCACTGAGGGCCTTCTGGCGGTTCCCTCATTGCGAGAAGCAAAGCTACAGGGAACCAGGCAGAGGGCCTTCTCGGTAGTGGCGCCCGCCCTGTGGAACGCCCTTCCAGCAGATGTCAAAGTGATAAATAACTACCTGACATTCAGAAGACATCTTAAGGCAGCCCTGTTCAGGGAAGTTTTTAATCTGTGATATTTTACTGTATTTTTGGTTTCTATGGAAGCCGCCGAGAGTGGATGGGGAAACCCAGCCAGATGGGCGGGGTACAAATAATAAATTATTATTATTATTATTATTATTATTATTATTATTATTATTACTGAAGGGTAATGCTAAGGCTGATGTTTGGTGTGCAGGCAGAAGTGAGGTGGTCTGGGGTTGTGGCGGGTGTCTCAAAACACCCTCGACTGTTTCTGCAACAGAGTCTCTGTGCCCTAAGTCCTTGAGCTGCCCAGCCAGAATGGAAGAGGAGCTTTTTAGCCACTGAGAAGAAATCTTAGGATCTTAGGAATCGTAGACTTGCAAAGGACCACAAGGATCTTCTAGTCCAGCTCCCTGCAATGCAGAAACGTTTTGCCTTGGGTGATTCATTGTATTTGAAAGCTTTAGTGTGTGCAAAATGAGCCTTCCCAGCAGCACTAACTGGCGATAACACAGCCACCTTGGTATTGCTGAGTAAACAGTAGCAGCACAGGAAACCATGGTTTCTATTCAGACTTGAACAGACCTTTTTGATAAGCTGCAGTTCAGCCGTTTCATCCTGGATCTTCCCTTCTCAGTTTCTTTCTTCTGGGATAGCCACCTTCAAAGATGGGTAACAGAATGACCCCTTTAGGTTGAAGGTATCTCTCCTGACTTCTGGAGGGAAACAGACCAACCTTTCCTTTCTTCTGCAGCCACGTTCCGCTGCATCCAGCCCTGGACCATGGCGCCGACTTCCATGCCAGCTCCCTGCGATCGGCCTGCTTCTCCCCTGAAGGCCTCTACCTGGCGACGGTGGCAGATGACAGGTGAGTTTCTATTGCCTTCCTGTTCATGGTGCGCTCTTCATGCAAAATGATGGCTGTTAGTGATGGCCAAGTACTTTTGCCTGGCATGGGGGGCCTTCAAGTCAGGACCAAGATGCTTGGGTTAGGGTTGAGAGAAGGGAGAGGCACTATACCTTGTTAAAATGTGTCTTGGTGGTAGTGCACAAAGTGTTTGAAATTATCCAGGTGCATTTTGCACCAGGCTATTGGCCATTTGTAACCAAGTGAAGACACCTGAGCTCCAGGATGGCTTCTGACATCACCATCTGGAGGTGATGCATGCCTGGGGATCATCGGACCTTGCCTGTTTTCATACACTAATACCCCACCCTGTAGAATTCTATCCGTTATATTTTACCTGCACAATCAGGATGAATTTCAGGAACCAAAATGCTTTTTCTGTGCAGCCTGAGCATGAGCAGTGAACAACCTGTTAACTGTTGCAGCTTGTCTTCACTTTCCCCACCCCAACGCCCTGCTCACAGTTGTGAAGAACATTCTTACGTTATGAATGGTCTATGTTACCATTAAAAAAGAGAGAGGTAGGAATAGGCCGATAGATATGCGGACTGTCCCTGGATCAAGTGACTTTTCTTCTTTCAGTTCCCAAAGTTCTTAACTTAGCTCAAGGTTGTCATCTGAACTAGCCAGATGTTTAACTGAGAATCAATCACCGCCAGTCCAAAATAAGACTTTTGAGCCATCTTGCCCCCAAATGGCAACTAGACATTCCGTTTTGGCGACTGTAACCTTGGTTTAAGGAGCCATTTGGTGCCTAGCTTATATACCTGAGTTTCTAATGCTGAGTGGAAATGGCTTGCATGGAGGATAAAGTGTTCAGTGGCCACAGTGCTAGAATGGCTACAGCCCACAGGGGCCAACTTTTACCTTCCATTGTTGAAGGCAGTGCATTCCTCTGAATACCAGTTGCTGAAAACTGCAAGTGGGGAGAGATTGGGCACTTGGGTGCTGCTTGGGGGCTTACCATGGGCATCTGGCTGGCTGCTGTGAGAGGAGGATGCTTGCTTGGTCTTTGGCCTGATCCAAACAGCCAGGATTTTCTGACACTTTCAACAGCTAGCAACTTACCTCTGGGAAGCCCACGAGGATGCCATGAAAGCCATAGTCTGCCCTGTTGCCAGTTATCTGTCGTTCCCCACCCCTGACACAGATAACAACAACAACAACTGATTATTTATGCCCCGCCCATCTGGCTGGGTTTTCCTAGCCACTCTGGGCAGCTCCCAACTGAATATTAGAAACATGAAACAGCTGAAACATTAAAAACTTCCCTAAACAGGGCTGCCTTCAGATGTCTTCTAAAAGTAAGATAGTTGCTTATTTCCTTGACATCTGATGGGAGGGCATTCCACAGGGCAGGCACCACTACCGGGAAGGCCCTCTGCCAGGTTCCCTGTAACCTCACTTCTCGCAATGCGGGAACCACCAGAAGGCCCTCGGTGCTGGACCTCAGTGTCTGGGCTGAATGGTGGGGGTGGAGATGCTACTTCAGGTATACAGAGCTGAGGCTGTTTAGGGCTTTAAACGTCAGCACCAACACTTTGAATTGTGCTCGGAAACGTACTTGGAGCCAATTTAGGCCTTTCAGGACCTGTGATATATGGTCTTGGTGGCCACTCTGTCACCAGTCTAGCTGCCGCATTCTGGATTAGTTGCAGTTTCTGTGTCACCCTCAAAGGTAACCCCACGTAGACTCATTGCAGTAGTCCAAGCGGGAGATTACTAGAGCATGCACCACTCTGGTGAGACAGCCTACGGGCAGGTAGGGTCTCAGCCAGCATACCAGATGTAGCTGGTAGACAGCTGCCCTGGACACAGAATTGACCTGCGCCTCCATGGACAGCTGTGAGTCCAAAATGACTCTCAGGCTGCGCACCTGGTCCTTCAGGGGCACAGTTACCCCATTCAGGACCTGGGAATCCTCCACACCTGCCCGCCTCCTGTCCCCCAAGAATAGTACATCTGTCTTGTCAGGCTTCAACCTCAATCTGTTAGCCGCCATCCATCCTCCAACAACTCCAGACACTCACACAGAACCTTCACTGCCCTCACTGGTTCTGATAAGAGAGGTAGAGCTGGATAGCATCCATATATTGATGAACACCCAGCCCAAACCCCCTGATGATATCTCCCAGCGGCTTCATGTAGGTGTTAAAAAGCATGGGGAGAAGACAGAACCCTGAGGCACTCACAAGTGAGAGTCCAGGGGTCTGAAGACTCATCCCCCAACATCACTTTCTGGACATGGCCCAGGAGGAAGGAGCGGAACCACTATATAACAGTG
This sequence comes from Podarcis siculus, assembly GCA_034642415.1. Classification (NCBI taxonomy): domain Eukaryota; kingdom Metazoa; phylum Chordata; class Lepidosauria; order Squamata; family Lacertidae; genus Podarcis; species Podarcis siculus. The sequence continues at coordinate 17,524,715 of JAXCMG010000019.1, read as the reverse complement.
CCCCCAGCTCCCAGCTCCTCTAGACGGCCCAGAAGGATGACATGGCCAATGGTATCAAAGGCCAGCCTTATCCAGCGGGCCTCTTCTGATGTTCTTTGGACTAGTTTTCCAGATAAGGGTTCCTCTCTCTTCTCTTCTAGGCTCCTGAGGATCTGGGCCTTGGAGCTGGGGAGCCCAGTTGCCTTTGCCCCAGTGAAGAATGGGCTCTGCTGCACCTATTTCCCCCACGGGGGGATCATTGCTACAGGGTAAGTTCTTCGGCAGGAAGCCAAAGGGCAGCTTCCTTTTTCTAAATTGTAGAATTGTAGAGTTGGAAGGGACCTTGATGGTGATGTAGGCCGACCCCCTGCAATGCAGAAATACACAGGTGGGGGGGGGATCAAACCCACGGCATTGGCATTAATCAGCACCACACTCTAGCCAACTAAGCTAACTTCCAACTGGGCATGGGTCCAAGAAACTGGCATGGACTGACCTGGGAAGACAGAGCTTCCACTTTGAAAGAAGTCATGCTTCTATCTATCATGGTTAGAGCGAACTGAGTGGCAGTTGCCCATTAAAGCACATTTTCGAGGAGGGCCATAGCTCAGTAGTATAGCATCTGCCTATCTCTGTCCCAGGTGAAATCCCCCGCATCTCCAGACAGGAGTGGAAATGTCCGCTGCTTGAAACTCTGCAGAGTTGCTGCCAGTCAGTGTTGGCAGTACTGAGCGAGATGGGCCAATGGTCTGACTCAGTAGAAGGCACCTTCCTGTGTTCCAGACTTCTCGAGTCACCTCTGCACTATTGTACCACTTCAACAGCCATTGTGTCCCTAAAAGAATCCTGGGGACTGTAGTTCACCCCTCACAGGACTCCCACTCCCAGAACAAACTACAGTTCCCAGGATGCATTGAGAGGAGCCATGTGTTCTAAATGTGTGGCGTAGATGTGACTTGGCCCTCAGGCTTGGAGAGTGAAGGGCAGGATGGCCTTTGCCCAGTGGCAGAACATCACCTTTGCATGGAGAAAGACTTAGGTTCAATCCCTGGCATTTCCAGGTACCGCTAGGAGAGAACCTTCCCTGAAACTTCAGAAAGCAGCTGCCAGCTAGTGTAAACCAGTGGTCTCCAAATTGGCGCTGCACCTCCTGGGGAGAGGTGGGGTTGCCTAGTGGGGGTGCTAAGAGGCAAGAGGGCGGCGGCAGGGGGATGTAAGTGACTGGCAGACTTTGAAGAGCTGGTGTCACTGGATCAAGATAATCTGTTTTGTTGAATTAATTAAATGAAATAGTTTTAACTGGATTTTAACAAACGTGCAATTCATTGTGAATGACTTGAATATTCTTGTGTCAGTGGGTCTCGCAAACTGGTATTCCGAATAATACTTTTTATAGGGTAGGGGGCCGCACTGGGGATGAATTTATGCAGCTGATGAGAAGGTGGCAGCCCCCCAAATTTTGAGAACCCACAGATGCAGATGTTACTGAGCTAGATGGATGCAAATTCCCCCACATATAGCAACTTCTTACATTCCAAAAACAAACAGCGGAAGACTGGCTTTTGGTAGCCATGGGAAAGGGGGCTTTCCCCAGATCCCACCCATCGTTCTGTTAATGGTTCCTAGCTCTACAGATCAGTTTACATTGCACGGTGTTGATGTTTGCCACCCTGGGCTCCTTTGGGAGGAAGGGCAGGTTAGACAATGAATTGATTATGAAAAACGGGTGATCGTGATAATATGCATCCTTAGCAGCAACCTGCTATCACCTGGCCTGATGTTTGCACCACCTCTTTGCTCAGTGAACAGTTTCTGCAGCCTCCTTTCACCTCCCCAATCCCTTCCTCTCGTCATAGAACAAGAGATGGCCACGCTCAGTTTTGGACGGTTCCCCAGGCCCTCTCCTCCCTCAAGCACTTGTGCCGCAAGGTCCTCCGCAGCTGCTTCACGACGTACCAGGTGCTGAAGCTGCCCATCCCAAAGAAGATGAAGGACTTCCTCACCTACAGGACTTTGTAAGGCTGTGACGTGGCTTGACGGAGCAGTGCCTGCGGTCTGCTGGACGGAGGGGGCGGCTGGCCTCGCCGATCGCTTGTGCGATAAGCTTTGGTGTTTTGCGGCGCAGGGAGGCCCAGACGGTCTGGTTCCCCCCTTACTCCTTTTGTGTGGGTTTACATGGTTAAAGTGACTTTTTATATCTGGACAAGCACAGATGGGCTATAGGAAGAATCTCTTCTGTGTGTCAGCCCTTCAGAGATTTGACTGATGCAGTCCTGTAGAATGTACATGTCCCTGGGACTTTCGTATTTAAATGCAGCTGCTCCCTTTTGGACATCGGGAGCCAAAACCTTACACGGGACCCACCAGGGAAGAACTGTTGCCTGCAGGTGTTAAGTGACTTAGTCTGCAAATCATAGAATTGTAAGGGACCACGGGGGGTCATCTAGTTCAACCCCCTGCAATGCAAGGATCTTTTGCCCAATATGGTGCTTGAACCCATGACCCTTAAGACTAAGACTCTCATGTGCTACCGACTAAGGTATCTCAGGCCTGGATCTGGCTGCTGTTCTTTGGATCTGGACCACTGCCTTCAACATTAATGGTGAAGCCAGGAGGCAGAGGGTCCTGCTATACCCTAGAGGGAGAAGATTAACCTTTTTGTCCTGTTATGGACAAAAAGTGATGCTTTGAACGTCTCTTGGTTTAAGGATGGAGAGGAACAGGTTTAGAAGAATGTCCTCAACGCAGGTGCTGTGGCTGAAGAGGACTACAGTGGTACCTCGGGTTACAAACGCTTCAGGTTACAGACTCCGCTAACCCAGAAGTAGTACCTCGGGTTAAGAACTTTACCTCAGGATGAGAACAGAAATCGCGCGGCAGCAGCGGGAGGCAAGATTAGCTAAAGTGATACCTCAGGTTAAGAACAGTTTCAGGTTAAGAACGGACCTCCGGAACGAATTAAGTTCTTTACCAGAGGTACCACTGTATTTCAAAGCTAATAGTTCATTTTGGAGCAGAATCTGCCCCCCCCCCTAAAGAACTGAGGTTGAGATGTGGCAGGAGGTTCCCTTATGTTAGTTTCAACAGAATCATGCAGGAAGTTGAAGTAATAATTTGAGTGAATTCAGTGTGTGGAAGGGGGAGAAATAGCAGAGGGGTGAGAAACATCTGACTCAGCAGCTGTTGTTGACTTCAGGTCTTGTGAGCTCCAGTCAGCATGGATAATGGTCAAAGTTTATGGGAGATCAAGGCTTAGGGCACAGACTTTGCATGCAGAAATCCCAGGTTCAACCTATCCAGTTGAAGAGATTTTGCATAAATCAGGTCAGGGGAAACTGTGGCCCTCCGGAGGCGGCCTGGCCTACAACTCCCATCATTCCCTGGCTGTTCTGTGAGAAGATCCTGAACTACAGAACAAATTATTTCAACCTGTGTTTGGAAGAAGGGATAGGATTCAAATCTCTGCTCAGTCATGGAATGTATTTGAACCATGGAGGTAGTGATGGCCAGCAACTCAGATGGCTTCTAAAGATTAGACAAATTCACGAAGGTGGCTTATCAATGGCTTCTAGCCATGATGGGCCTCCACAAGAATCTGCTTATGTGTTGTGAGAACAGGATGCTGGACGAGAAGGGCCAATGGCCTGATCCAGCCATCTCTTCCTGTGTTCTCCAGCTTACTGGCTGACCCTGCTCTAATCACCCATCTCTCAGCCCAAGGCGGCTGTGAGGATAAAAGGGAGAGGCAGAACTGTTTATACTAGCTTGAGCTCCTTGGAGGAATGGTGGGACTTAGGGCTGATGGAGAGATGGAGCTTCTGAGGGCCACAGGTTTATTGTTGCTGCTATACAATTTGCGCCAGCTGCTCCTAGCCCTGGATAATATTATTTTGAAAGGGCAAGAGGCCCAACAGGGTGGCAGGTCCCCCTAAAGATGCAGAGGTGTTAAAAGCTTCAGTTTGAGACACTATAATGGTGCAAGACGTTTTAAGGCATTGATACGGGCTTTCTCCTCTTTAGCCTCTTTATGTGTGTGATGTGTTAGGCAGAGTGCTTGTCAAAGAGATCAGAGTTCTGGATGCTGGTTGAAAGTACAGTGGCACCTCAGGTTACATACGCTTCAGGTTACAGACTCTGCTAACCCAGAAATAGTGCTTCAGGATAAGAACAGAAATTGTGTTCCGGCAGCGCGGCGGCAGCAGGAGGCCCCATTAGCTAAAGTGATGTTTCAGGTTAACCTGAAACTGTTCTTCAGGTTAAGTACGGACCTCCGGAACGAATTAAGTACTTAACCCAAGGTACCACTGTATGTGGCTGGTTTAGCTGAAGGCAAAAGCGGATCTCAATTCATATGGAAGCCGCGCTCCTTAATGCAGCCACCTTCTAAGGCTAGTCTCATAGAAATGTCTCTCCCCACTCCTGCACACTACATAAATGTTGGACTGAAAGAGAGTTAATTTATCAAGATTTCTAGTGAACATACTGTCGCGGGGAGAATAAATGAAGCCAATTGGTTTCCACGCCTAACTACATTACAGAAAGTGTGGCTAGAGGCTGATGACCGGTCTAGAAATCAGGTCCTATAATGAAGTGGTTGGAAGAGTGGAGCATGTTTAAAAGATGACATTGTTAAATATCTGGAGGGCTGACATGGTGGAGCAGATCCTGCTCTGTAACACACAAGAAGCCAGTGGGTGGCAAGGTGACTTTGGCTCCCAGCGCCTGGATTGCATCTCTCCTGCTGCTCAAGCCTCTCTGCAGCTTCTATTGATGTATGTTAAAGCATGCCTGCTATCTGCAATTCACACAACTAGCAGCATGTTTGGCCTTGCATCGCCAGGCAGAAAAACTAGGTGAGGTTACTTACCACCCTGGATGTAGAACTGTATTGAACCAAGACACTTTGGCTAGGTGCTAATAAAATCGGGCTTTATTACAATACACACACCCAAAAACCCACTATTGCATTTCAATAGGAGGAAGGCAACACTTCAAGAATCTCCTTTCAAGAGATGCTTTCAAGCAACTTAAGGGAACCTGTGACCCTCTATATGGTACTGGACCGATTTCCCTTATTTCTGATTGTTTGCTGGGGCTGACGGCAGTTAAGTGGTCTGGAAGCATCCAGGGAGCTACTGTCTCCTGACACAGGCAGGTGTTTTCATTTTTCCTGCGCTCTGGAAGCCAAGGGGGCTGACCCTCTGTTCCTGCATGGCACCTTGCTGCACCCTTCTAGACCTGGAGACCATGTTGAATAATCGCCCTCCTCTGCCCCAAAGCACATTTCTGTTTTATGAACCGTGGCAGGTGGGTGAGGCTACCCACCTGTCAATGGCCTGATGTCGTTGTGACATCATATGATTGACTGGTGGGGTGGTCCTGCCTACTTGGTGAAAGTTTTCACTGGAAACCAGCTGCTAAAAAGGGGGGGGGGAGGTGGGAGTCAGCCTTGCTCCAGGTAAGAAGAAACTGAAGCTCCTGACTGCTCCTTTGTAGCCGCTTGGGTGCCTGTCTCACATTTGATGGCAGGTGAGGGGCAGGTGGGCATGGCTTCAAGGAATGGTGTTGCAAGGCTAAATCTGGCCTGCAGGGTAGGGGTTCCCCAGCCCTGCCTTAAGGTGACCCTAAATTCTGAGGGAGCTCAGTAAAGAGCTACCATAAACGCCGATGCACAGCCAAACAGGAGTTCTGTCTTTTGGAACTGCAGAAGTGGAAGCTGTAGACTGGACAGCAGACGAGAAGCTGGAGAGAAAGGGGCTTTTCTAAGCTTCTGCTGTGATCAGGTCTCTGGTGACCTGGAAGGCACCAACAAGGGCCCCCAGCTGAATCTTCTCGCTTGTCCCTGCAGCCAGGCGGTGCCTGAAAAGGAGAGGTTGGAGGATGAGTCTTCCTACCAGTCAGTTGTATTTTCAAAGCGGCAGACAGACATACAAGAAAATAGCTGGATGCTAAAGCAGCTTTTGGTTGAAGGGGGAGCTGGTTAAGGAGAAGCCTGTTAATAGCAGCTCACCCAGGATCTTGCCAATTCGTACCCCATATGAGCCTTCCACCCAGCAGACCAAGCAATCTTGGCTTTTGTTACAGTAAGGAAGAGAGCATGCAAGGTTCTAGCCCTCATGGGGCAGAGAAAATATTTAACAAATGCAACTTTATCACCGTCTTCCAGAAACTGCCCACAGCTAATGTTGCATGGTTGTATATACCTCTTAAGTTTACAACTGGAAAACAGTTAATTGGTGCTTTCAGTTTAAGTGAGCTATGCCTATATTACCCTAAAACACTTTATTAAAAAGAAAGAAGGGAACGGAGTTCTGGGCTTGGGGAAAATGAGTTTAGGGCTTTGAACACTAAGGGGAATGTATGCAATATTCTGGGTCACTGCTCAAGAGCAGCTATCCCCATCCCCGCCTGCCAGAGACAATGGTTTTATAGTCCAGTGACACTCACTCAACATCCGCCATCTTGATCAGCAACTGGATTCGTACAGATGATGGGAAGTCAACTGTAGGGCAAAAGAAAAGGCCATGACTGACATTTTCCAAAAGGCAACAATCCCTGTTATTCTACCACAATGGTCATGGAAGACATGCTTGTCGATTACAACCTTGCAAATGTCACTAGCCTGCAAAGTTCTCTAGCCTGCTGAGAGCCGGCAGAAGATGGCCACATTTCTGTGCTGGACTTGGAAGAATGGAGGTGGGGGGCTCCCCTCTCTAGGTGGCCTCTTGTTTTCTATGCTGGGTGTTCAGGTCCTCATCCACCATCCCATTTACTTGCCTGCGAGCTATTATTTGCCGCCTATAGCTACTAGGCTAGTGGTTAAACACAAGGCTGATTTATTGGTGATCATAATTTAAATCTCATGCAGGAGAATGCAGGCCTGCAAATATGGCTTTCAATGCTCAGTTATTTGATTTCTTTCTCACTTTTATATACTGCTTTTTCAAGGAGCTGAAGGTGGTGTACATGTGTCTTCCCCACTCCGTATTTAACCCTCACAATAGCCCTGGGAGGTAGGCTAGGCTGAGAGGCAGTGACTGGCCCAAGGTCACTCAGTGAGCTTCAATGCCTCAGTGGGGATTCGAACCCTCGTCTCCCAGCTCCTAGTCAAACACACTAAACCAGAGCTTTCCCAACTTTTCATGTTGTGACACGCTTTTTAGACATGTATCATGTATTCTGTGACACAGTAATTCAGTTTTACTAGTAAACCAGAGGTTAAACCAACCCCTTTCCAGCCCTGGGAGAAGTGAAAGTGTTCACACAACACACTGCAGCCGACACGCTAATGTGTTGCGACACAGTTTGGAAAACTCTGTGAGCTTTGCACCACAAGGGTTCCAAGTTCTCATTTAGGACCACTTTGCTGGGAAAAGGTGCTACCTTCTTAAGGTCCCTCTCTGCCAAATGCAGGGCCTGCACACACATGCAGACACACCATCACAGGCAGAGATGCCCCCCTTTTATCATGATCTACAGTGGCAATACCACAACAGAGCTACTGGGCATGCTCAGCAGTCATGGTTTCACAACTCTGAACCACTCGGCTTTCTTGGATCAGCCTCTCTGATCTGTGTCAGAACATACAGAAAGCCTCCAACCCCCAAGCGGTTTTTTTTTCTTTTTTTACCTCTGTGGACAAACAAGTGGATTTCTGTCAGGATGTCCTGAAGAGCTAAACCCTTCAACGTTTTCAGCTCCATGATATCTGGGCAGAGTGTCAAGGTGAGGTACTGTCAGGGTAGGAGTCATTAACAAAGCAGTAGCTCACCTGAAGCAGGTGAAGTTAACCCTTTATTCAAGGAAACAACACAGATCAGGTCTAGAGGTCTCAGCAACTCTTTCTAGGTCTTCCACTGATGAAGCATTTGTGAGGATTGAAGGTCCTTGCTTTCCCAGTGTCCACTAAGACTCCTCCTCTCCAGGGTCTTTCCCAAGGTCTCGGGCGGCGTCTGCGCACAACTAACTTCTGCTCTGCCAGTTTCATTTCTCAGAGTTCTTTGAGACCAGAGGGGAGACGAGCTGCTTGCAGCAGGAGCAGGGAGGCCCTATGGCTTCTTCAGCAGCCTGCCTCCACTCTGCCTCTGCCACCTCAGCCTCAGAGTCTGAACTGCTCTCTGCCTCAGCTTCTCCCTGTTCACTAAACCCTGTTGCCTCTTCAGCTTCTAACATCTCCTCCCAGTCTGCTGCTGCTTCTCCTTCTGATCTCTCATCGTCCCAATCCCCTGGCCCTCAGCCTTCTTCCCTAGGGGGTTCCCCGGCTGGTGCCTCTCACCACTCCTCTGCATCCTGCAAGTCCACGACGGGTACATTCTATAGAACGGATGCAATTCCCTACCTGAATCCCTGCTTACTGAACTGGAGTGCCCATGGAAAACCCAGATCTGAAAGCCCCCAAGAGGGGACCAGTGCAGAAGGAAAGGGCAGACAAACACAACAGCCGATGTCAGGAATATAGGGCACCGTTTATGCCCAGTGCTTTGCAGGCGGATTTCCGCTCAGCATGGGGTTCAAAGGATACTGTGGTAGGCGGTGGTGAAATCTTGGTTCAGCATCCAATCGAGGATGTTGGCGATGTCAGACTTGAGCGGCTGCCCCGTGCAGGTGTAGACTGTCTCCTCGGTCACCTTTCCAAAGGCCATGGATGTGCTCTGGCAGGGAAAGAGAAGAGAAACCACTGTGCAGCATAAGAACAAAGGCATTGACACCAGCAACCAAAGCTGATTCAGCCTCTGCTTTAAGACCAGGGCAGGGGAAGCTGTGGCCCTCCAGAGGCTTCTGCACTCCAGTTCCCACCATTCCTGAACACTGACGGCTAAGGAGAAACTGCTGGATCAGGCCAATGACCCGTCTAGTACAGCATCCTGTTCTCACGGTAGCCAACCAGATGCCTGTGGGAAACTGGCAAGCAGGATTTGAACACAAGAGGCCTCCTGGGGCTTCCAGCAACTGGTGTTCAGAATCATTTACTGCCTCCAACTATGGAGGTGTGTTTGCTACACACTCTTAGTTAGGTGGGCTAGTGAATCTGTGTCAATACAAAAAGCTGTTAAGCACTAGGAGGAATCTGGCAACTCCAGTTGAGAGGGAGGGAAGGAAGGAGGGAGCAAGATGCTACTTGGGAGGGTGGGGAGAGGCACCAACTGAGTGCTGCATCCAAGGGCTGAAGGAGGAAGCAGGCGGCTGCAGATGAAGTCATGGCTCTAAAAAGAAACGAGGAGCCTCTACTACAGGCTGCTACAAAACAGAAGAGGCTGCTGCAAAGATGCAGGGGGGTTGCAGGGCAGGCACTGAGCTGCAAACCCTCAGGCCCATTTTCACCTTTCGCTGACTCCTCTTCACATACTGTCACAGGGCAGTGTGTATTTTGAATTCAGAGAGCCATATGCTATTTTCAGAGAGAATACAATGCATTTGCTGTTGTGCATGGGGACACCCACACACCCACACTAATGAACGGGACTGCCGGTTTCAGAAGTTACTGTATACTGAGAAAAATCACTGGTCTATCTAGTTCACTTTTGTCCACACTGACTGGCAGGACCTTCTCCCAGTCCAAGCTGATGCTTAAAGCGGATGACCTGCTACCGAGCTATGGCTGTTCCCATAAAAGAAAACAACAACAAATAAACCAAAGTTTCTAGTCCTCATGGTTCCAAATAAAGGCTTGAATTAAGTAGGAACATAGAAAACTCTTTTAACCAGCAATAACATTGCTTTATTGAGCTCAGTATCATCTCCACTGACTGGCAGCTGCTCTGCAGGGTTTTCAGACGTGGAGTCTTTCCTAGTCTAAACCTGGAGAGGCCACACACTAAACCTGGGGCCTTTTGCATGGAAAGCAGGTGCTCTAACAATAAGCGAAGGTCCTCCACCTCCAAATTCCATTGCTGGGGACAAACAATAAGAGGGGGACGCACAGCCCAGCTGTTGTCTTCACACCCTCCTTTAGCTTTTCCAAAAGCAACTGGCTGGCCACTGGGTGAAAACACACCAGGAGTTGGTGAACCTTTGGCTCGATCCAGCAGAACTAGTTCTTCTGAGAGCAGAGAATTGATCTGATGGCTGGCTCTTTACAGAAAGCCGAAGCCATACATACCTGTAAGATGTTCAGAGACCTGCGCATATCGCCATTGGAAAGCGTCACCAGGGCTTTCATCCCATCATCGCTTACATCAACTCTGAAAGACAAAAAAGGACAGAATAAACTAGGGGGAAGGGAACCTTTTCCAGCCTGAGGGCCACAATGCTTTCTGGGCAACCTTCTGAGGGCCACATGCTGGTGGTGGGCAGGGCCAAAGGCAAAGGCAGAAGGAGCAAGCAATGTAGTGCGAGAGCTGAAAAAAATGCCAAGGTATTTCACTTCTGGCAACCAAGGCACCCCTTTGGTTTCAGATAGTAGATGAGTCTAAAAAGCATGGGACAGAAATTTTCACTGCCCTCTAGTGGCTATTACTCATTTACCATAAGTAATGTATTTAGCATTAACTCCTAGGAGGCTTAGCTAAGAGGCTTAGTTTGGTCAAAATCGACTATACATCTCCAGAGTTAATGCTTAATACATTACTTCTGGCAAATGAGCCACCATGGCAGATAGAGGGTCATGAAAATTTGTGTCCCAGGCTTTTTAGACTCATCTACCCATGTACTATCTGAAACCAAAGTGGCACATTGGTTGCCAGATGTACTTTCCCCTCAGCTCTCCCAGCCCAATAATGTGAATTCTACCTTTATACAGAAGGCTAATTTCTACAAACGTACCATTTGGGCAAGCAAGAGGCATTATCAAGAGTTCAAGGACGCATTCCAGGCAGGCAAAAACTCTCAAGGAGGGTGTGGAGCAGGGCTGGGAAGGGGCATGGCTGCAGAGGCAGGTATGGTCGGCGGGGTGTGTGTGGGGTCTCAAGGGTCAGAGAAGGAAAGGACTTTCTGGTCCCCTCCAACCTTGTAGTTCCTCAAAACGCAATGAATACACAGGAGATATAGGAGCTGTAATCAAGTACTCTAGGGCTGATGTTCCCAATGCTAGATCGACGGTTCCAACATTTGCACAAATCGGAGGAAGGTGGTTGCCAGGTGCAGTCAAAGGGGAAGAGCCACGATGCCCCCCAGCTGCGCTTTTTTACTCACCCCTCCTCCTCGATGACGTGCTGCAGCCGAGGAACCATGAGCTCAGGAGTCAGGGGCCCAAAGCGGAATCTGGTGCACCTGGACTGCAGGGCTGGGATGATCTTGGAGAGGTAGTTGCAGATGAGGCAAAACCTGGTGTTCTCGGTGAACTTCTCTATCACTGGAGAGGTGGTGCAAAGGGAAGAGAGATGAGCCCACGTGAGGCTGAAGCAGGGACAGAGGCCTACTAAATGCAGTTAGGGCTGAGAACATAGGAAGCTGCCTTACACCAAAGTCAGACCACTGGTCCATCTAGCTCAGTACTGTCTACACGGACAGGCAGTGGCTCTCCAGGGTTCGTGATGGGATGTTTCCAGCCCTACCTGGAGACGCCTTTGGCGACTGAACCTGGGACCTTCTGCATGCAAAGGATGCTCTTCCCCTGCACTGCACTTTGCTGCTTAATTGCAATTCCCATCATTCCTGACTGCTGGTCGTGGCAACTGGGGCAGACAGGAGTTGGCATACAACTTCTGGAGGGTCGCAGGTTCCTCATCCCTTTCCCTCCAACTGGCTTGTTTGCATGTTACACTGAACACAGGTGCTCCACATTTAGGAGAACCCTACACTGACTGGTAGAGGCTCTTCAGGGGACTAAACAGGAGCCTCTCTCAGTGCAACCTGGAGATGCTGCAGGAACAGCCTTAGGAACTGCTACCCTCGTGAGCTCGCTGTACCTGCAACACTATTACTCCCCCCAGCACAAGGTAAACCTACCACGCCTGAGGGCATTCTGGGCATCCTGTGTCATGGCATCTGCTTCATCCAGAATCACCAGCTTAAAGCCTTTCCTAGCAGGAGGGAAGGAGAAGATGACTGACGTTGGACACAGAACTTCAAGCAAACCACAAAGACACAGATGCAACCCACCCACCCATCTTCAAGAAACAAAGGCGGAGTCGAGTCTGGCAAAGAGGTTTTTCTACGGATACACCTCAGCTTTCAAGCAACATCTTTTGAAGAGTCCTGGCTAAACCTTCAGCAGGCGACTGGGACAATGACTCCGGGCTACGGTTGAAAGTGATGAGCTTAGGTGACAATGTGGCAAGGTTAAGTTAGAAAACACTGCACAGGGTATGCAAAATGTCGCCTTTCAGAATCTTTCTGCAACAGAACTGGAGACCAAAGACTCAGGTTAGGGTCTAAGACAGGAGGAGCCAACATGGTGCTTCACAGATCTTTGTGAACTACAAATCCCATCATCCCCGGACCAAGATGACTAAGACTGATGGGTGTTGTAGTCCAGCAAGCTCTGCAGAGCATCACATTGGCTGCCCTGGCCTTGAAGATTAGCCCAGGAGTAGCCAATCTGGTTCCCTCCAGATGTTGCTTAACTCCAGTTCCCATCAGCCCATCAGCATAGCTAATGCTCAAGGATGACCAGACTGGAAACATCTGGAGGGCACCACGTTGGTGACCACTGGATTAGCTTATTTGAGTCTTTTCAGATCAAGGAATGGGTTTTTATACTTTGCTGTTATAACTGAAAGATGAACTAGAGCTCTTTTAAGAAGTATTCTCTGTATTGGGTTATTCAACCATGTTTCAACATTCTTCTTTGTACAGCTCACATTAATGTTATTTCTATCAACTGTGCAAGTAATTTTGCGTGGTATTAGGGAGGGAGGGGATTATTATGAAGCCTGGTCTGCCCCAGTTTTAAGATGGGACAGGGCTAAGCTTTTGAATGGAAAGTCCTTAAAAACCAGTCTGGAAGCACCCAGTTAAAAGCATTACTTGCAAAGTGGTCTGAGTATGTTTTTATGTTCAGTTCCACCAGGAAGCAACAGAACGCCAACCCACGTCACTCCCAGGGGCACCTATTCTATGTTCAATCGAGGCGCATGGTGGCTGTGGGTGGATCGACCACACTATTTCAAAAGGGGTTTTTTTGGGGGGGGGGGAGAACTTTCAGGAAGGGCTTGGAGGGTCCTGCGCACTTACTTAAAGATGCTCCTTGTGCTGGCAAAGTTCAGGATAGGCCCTCGGACAATGTCAATTCCCCTGTCGTCTGAAGCATTGAGCTGAAAAGCAAGGAAAGTGGGATTTAACAAACTAGAAGTAAGGATACAGGGAGGAGGCAGTGGGCAGGAGGAGGCTGTTTTATTATCATATCAAAACAATTAAATAGATGTGAGCACCATATAGACGCCATTGCAACCGATTGCTAAACAGCAGGGCTCTCGTCCAATTAACGAAATCTTTGTGGATTTAAAATCATATGAGCGTTAGTCAACTGGTTTGTAGGCAAGAAAAAAACAGCAGTGGTTCTAAAGCAAAAAACAACAACCCATCATTTGTTTTCAGATGATGCCGGTATGCAGCAATTCTCTCATGGAGGGCGGGTGGCATTTCTGTTTTTGCATTTTAGTTCAGGGTATCCCAATGTGGTCTGTATTGACCGCCTCACCCCCCAACCCAGGATTAATGGGAAGGTGTAGGGGGGTGAATGAAGACTGGGGGCGGTGGCGTGTCAAAAAGGGCCTGGGGACAGAGAGGAGTTTGCAAGGTACAGAGTGAGAAATATAATTAGGAGCTATGAGTCTCAGAAATAAAGCGCATGTACAGAGGTGCTGGAGGAGACTCTTGAGAGTCCCATGGACTGCAAGAAGATCAAACGCATCCATTCTTAAGGAAATCAGCCCTGCCTGCTCACTGGAAGGACAGATCGTGAAGCTGAGGCTCCAATACTTTGGCCACCTCATGAGAAGAGAAGACTTCCTGGAAAAGACCCTGATGTTGGGAAAGACGGAGGGCACAAGGAGAAGGGGACGACAGAGGACGAGATGGTTGGACAGTGTTCTCGAAGCTACAAACATGAGTCTGACCAAACGGCAGGAGGCAGTGGAAGACAGGAGTGCCTGGCGTGCTCTGGTCCATGGGGTCACGAAGAGTCGGACACGACTAAACAACAACAACAGAGTGTCCCTCCCTTGCCACTGAGAAACTTCCATATCTAATAATTCCACAATTCAATAGTATTCTCAGAACATGCCGTTTTATTGTTTTACCTCCTTCTTTTTCACATTTTGTGATTCTTAGTAATGATGACTGATGATTAATAAATGTTTATAATATATATAGATATATATTTCTTGACTTTATTGCATTTACATTCCTAAGAATTTTGGCTGGGGTCAATGACAACTTTATAAGCTCACCAAAGGGTCAATGAACTCAGAAGTTTGGGAAACCTGGTTTTAGTTGAGGAAAGCGGTACCGTATTTTTCGCTCTATAAGATGCACCAGACCATAAAACGCACCTAGTTTTTGGAAGAGGAAAACAAGAAAAAAAATATTCTGAATCCCAGAAGCTGCGCTGTGATCCTGCTGGCTGTCCTGGCTTATGGGATAGCCGTGTGCAGCCTCTCCTGGGCAAGGGGAGCTTAAGTTATTCCACCACCTCTCCCGTGTAGGTTTCTCATTATAAACTCTAACTTTCCATCCCATTTTCTATGACGGGAATGTCAGCAGCATACCTTACAGCAGTGCTTTTTTCTGGGGGTACTCATACCCCTAAACATTTTTTTAAAGAAAAAAGCACTGCCTTACAGGCTTGTTGGAAGATGAGCAACAAAGAAAAGTATTGTCACTCCTGAGTGGTGGGATAGGGCAGGCTAACAAAATATAAATCATGCAGAGTGATTTCTTCACTTCCTCTGCACAGAGAATGGGCACAAGAGTCTAGAGAAGATGATGAGCTCTTTCGGTTACCTTACCTCGAGGACCATTGAGCCAAACGCTTTGTCTTTGTAAAGCTGTTTAGCACAGGCCAAAATGGTGGAAGTCTTGCCAGTCCCTGGAGGTCCATAGAGAAGGAGATGAGGCAGTCGATCTTCACTGATGAACTTCTGAACTGGTAGGAGAGGTGAAAGGACATTTCTGACGCTCAAGGTAACAATTTAAGAATTTAATTTTTACAAGTTGATAGGCATGACACAAAAGGGGAGGGAAGAAATAAGCATGTTCCAACCTTTAAATCAAGTTAAAATTACCAACCAACCAGGTGGTGAAAGGCCAAACAGCTGTTGGTCCAAGTCACTCCACTCTCCCTCCTTTTGGCTGTGAGAGCAAAAGCTTCTGCTTCTGTTTTATTTTATTAATGGAGCTTGTTGCATAATCTGCAATCCAAACTGCAGCTTGTTTGAAAAACAAAGTTCAAACCATGTGTTATCAAGCTGACTTGTTCAAATGAAACATCTCTGAGATTAATCAAATATGATTAATCTGAAATAGGCATGTCTCAGTCTCTTGGTGGCCATGCCAAAGGATGAGAGGCTTGCACAGGCTCATTCCTGTCACAATAAACTGTGGTTTGTTGTGATGTCCAAAGGCAACAACTGCATTTGTCAACGCAAAGCAAATAAGGAAAGCAGATATTACATGCTTTTTCACAGCTCATGACCCTTCATCTATGCCATATAGTCCTCTTCCTTTCTTGTCATCACACTTGTTGTTATCACAAGGTGTATCACAAGCTAAACAGCCCTTCCTTACTTTGTTACTTTTTGAGACAGCTTGACTTGGGGAGGCTCACTATCAGGAAAACCTGCTTTAAAAATAAACTATGTGTTTCCCAAAGGCTTTGAGATGACAAGTAAAAGTACTGGAAATATTTGATACTTACTGGTACTCAGAATGTCCTGATGAGAAATCAGATCACTCAGCGTCTGAGGTCGGTATTTTTCGACCCTGCCAGTAAAAGATAGAATGCAGATGAAATCCTGTTTACATGTGCTGTAGGCTTGATCTACACATACAGGAGAACATGAGAAGGGCTTTGCTGGATCAGACGAAAGGCCTATCTAGTTCAGCATCCTGTTCTCACAGTGGCCAGGTAGAGGTGCCCATGGGAAGCCCCCAAGGGCTACAACTCTCCCCACAACTAGTGATTCCCAGCAAACGGAATTCAGGGGCATACTGCCTCTAACAGTGGCCTTGCCAGAATGAAGGGGCCACAGAGTGATAGAATCCAGGACTGCTCAACTTCAGATTTCAAGTTAAGTTTGGAGGTGAGGGTTGTCTACACTGGGTGGGTGGGGATAGGAATCTTATAAGACGCACAGACAAAAAACAGACATGTGAAACCTGTGGGCATCCAGGTGTGGCTGGACTCTCATCAGTCTCAGGCAGCATGGACAATCGTCAGGAATGATGGGAGTTCTAATCCAATCACATCCAGAGGGCCAAAGGTACCCCATACCTGACGACGAGAACTGCCTAAGAGCTCACAGGCTGCCTTGCTTGCTTACCACTTTCTACTCACCCCAGCAGAGAATGGCCCTGCACAGACCTCCCCAAAAAGAATCCCCACTCCAGACGCTTACCGCCATGTCAAAATGGGCCATTTTATCCCTTGAGGCTGGCACTTGCCCCCTCATTCTTTGGCACTGCACATATGTCTTTACTACCTGTCGACAGAAGATCCCAAGTGTGGGACCGAAACGAATCCTACAATATATGACTGCAGTTATTATGTATTCGCACAACACAGGAATACACTTTATTAATCAATATTATTATGGCTACCACCACCACCACCAGGAAGAGGGGGGGGGGTGGAAAGAGAGCACCGTGCATAGCTGTCAACTTTTCCCTTTTCTTGCGAGGAATCCTATTCGGAATAAGGGAACTTCCCTTAAAAAAATGGAAACGTTGACAGCTATGGCACCGTGCTCAATGCTTCCCTGAGCTCCGTGGATGAAGATGCAGCTGAACGAATGAAGAGAACAGCAAGGTGAGCGAGGAGAACACTCTGCACATGCTCTGGTGCACTCTCGGCATGATTTACACCCCCAAGGGGAAAATCCTGGCTTGGGAAACAGGTTCCGGAGCGGAGCCCTGGCGCAGAATATAAGTCCCCTGCCCTCCGGAAAAAGAAACAGAGGGAGTGGGGGGAAACAAATGGCCCCCACCACGCAGCCTCCTAGCAACAGCAGCACACTCCCCGCCTGCCCTTCATTGCTTGATTTCGCTATACCAGGGCAAGTTCGCGTTCCTCCCGGCCACCGTCCTCCCCGCAGGCGCCGCCGCCGCCGCCGCGCTCTCCATGCCGAACCTTCGCGCCGCTTCACTTCGTCGGCGCCAAAGCAGCCCAACCTCGCCTCTCGCGAGATGTGTAATTTAAAACGAACGGCAGCAGCAGCACGCGAGACTTCCGCGCCGAGGCATCTGCGGCTACGGCTGCTGGGCCGCCTCTTTCCCTCCCTCCCTCCGTGTTGCTAAGGCGCCTCTGCTGCTTCTGGTAACTAAGGGGCGGGGCCTTGCTGTAACCTCGCCGGGAGAGAGAGCGAGCAGGCGCCTCCCAGCGAAAACTCCTCTCCCGTCTCTGTGGCTCTTCTGAGGCTGCTTCACGGATGGGCACCTTGCCCATCCCCATCCCCTCCCCGCGATTCACACGCGCACGTGTCATTCCCCCCCCCCAAGCATTTATAATTCCTGGTTAATACATCTGCTTTTTGTCCAGTTTTTGTGTGTTTGGCACCATTAAGAGTGGATGCAGCTATATTTATTTTGAAAAACCTGACGAGCTAGCAAAAAACGACAACCCACTCTTCTAAACATCATCTCTTGCTTCGTTTTGTTTTTGTGTGTTTGGCACAATAAGTATAGTTAAGGACATTTTATTGTTAATTATTATTTTTTTTTAAAATGGGGGAGTAGCTACCACAAATGCTGTGAAAAGTCATCTGTTTTGTTCTGGTTTTGTGCTTCGCGGCGAATTTAATGGTAAATAATTTATCTCGAGAGCTGGGTCTTTGGGAATCGTGCTTTAATTTTTCCATCCCTTTTCCTATTACTGAAGATTAATAACACCCAGCCACACACCAATGTTTGTTTGTCTTAACATATAGGGACCTTAATTTTATTCAGGAATATGTTTTGTTTGGTGCTTAATTGTTGTTATAACTCTTAAGACCTGGCCTTTGGGATAATGTTTTAATTCTACCCCCCTGCCCCCTGTTATTCAACACTGATAAAACACACACGCACCAATGATTCCCCCCCCTTAATAAAGGAACATCACCTTTATTTAATAACATAAAAGGTACTATCTTTTAATCATCCTGTTTTACCTATTTTTCACCCCATTTCTCTCTCTCTCCCTTTCCCTCCCATGTAAAGAAGCCACTACAAATGCTATTAACATTACCCAATTTGTTTTGATTTTGCATTTTGACAATATAATGATAAATATATCTCTTAAGATGTGGGTTTTGGAACAATGCTTTAATCCCACCCCCATTACTCAAGAATAATAAAACACATTATTTTTTTAACATATGGATGTTACTTTCATTTTAGAATACAACAGTGCTTCCAGGCAACCTGTTTATCTGATTTTTCATCCTTTTACCTATTTTATC
Organism: Podarcis siculus; assembly: GCA_034642415.1. Classification (NCBI taxonomy): domain Eukaryota; kingdom Metazoa; phylum Chordata; class Lepidosauria; order Squamata; family Lacertidae; genus Podarcis; species Podarcis siculus. The sequence continues at coordinate 17,506,200 of JAXCMG010000019.1, read as the reverse complement.
TCATTCATCCTTTTTTATTGTTTAAAGGTAGCTGAAATATTATTACAATGATCTGCTATTTTCTGTTTTTCTGTCACACAACTTAATGGTAAACATATCTCTTAGGTCTGGGTTTTGGAAGAATGCTTTAATTTTTGCCTTCTCCCTAATACTCAAGATTAAATTGTAATTCATATACATACCCCAATTATTTTTTACAATATAGAAAAGTTACTCTTATTTCAAGATGTAAGGGGGCTTCCTGGGGACTTGGTTACTAAGTATTCTTCATGATTTTTTTGAAGTTAGATTAGATGACACTGGCTAATTAGTGAGCCTTCATTCTGATTTGTTTGTGGGGAGGTTATATGATGCTTCGCTTATCGCAAAAAGTTTTATCTTTAGTGGAGAGGATTTGTTGCCCAAGAACTCCCAAAAAATTATAATTGCAGAACTGGAATTTACTTGTACAGAATGTGATTGAATCCCATCCAAAAATAGGTTCAGAAAAGGGCAACCAAGATGATCAAAGGGATGGAGCAACTCCCTTATGAGGAAAGGTTGAGGTGTTTGGCACTTGCTAGTTTGGAGAGAAAAAACGAGTAGCAGGTGACATGATGGAAGTTTATCTATGGAGAAAGTGGATAGTGAAAACTTTCTCTCTTTCATAACACTAGAACTGACAGGCATTCCAAAGAAACTGAATGTTGGAAGATACAAAAAAGTACTTCTTCATGCAGCACATAGTTAAACTATGGAAATTGTTTCCACAGGAGACAGGGAAGGCCAACAGCCTAGATGGCTTTAAAAGAGAATCAGACAAATTCACTCAGAGGGTTATCAATGGCTACTGGTAGCAGTATGTTTCTGAATATCAGTTGCCAGAAACCACAGGAGGGGTACAGCTCTGTGAGGGGTAAACTACAGTTCCCAGGATTCTTTAATGCGGGTGGCGCTGTGGTCTAAATCACTGAGCCTCTTGGGCTTGCTGATCAGAAGGTTGGCGGTTCGAATCCCCGCGATGGGTTGAGCTCCCGTTGCTCTGTCCCAGCTCCTGACAACCTAGCAGTTCAAAAGCACACCAATGCAAGTACCGTAGATAAATAGGTACTGCTGTGGTGGGAAGGTAAATGGCGTTTCCGTCCACTCTGGTTTCTATCACGGTGTTCCATTGTGCCAGAAGCAGTTTTGTCATGCTGACCACATGACCCGGAAAAGCTGTCTGTGGATGAACACCAGCTTCCTTAGCCTGAGCACCACACCCCATAGTCACCTTTGACTGCACTTAACCGTCCAGGGTCCATTACCTCCTCCTTTTTTTACCTTTATGTGGCATTGTTTGTTGTTTAGTCATGTCCGATTCTTTGTGACCCCATGGACCAGAGCATGCCAGGCATTCTTGTCTTCCACTGCCTCCCACAGTTTGGTCAAACTCATGCTGGTAGCTTCGAGAACACTGTCCAACCATCTTGTCCTCTGTCATCCCCTTCTCCTTGTGCCCTCCATCTTTCCCAACATCAGGGTCTTTTCCAGGGAGTCTTCTCTTCTCATGAGGTGGCCAAAGTATTGGAGCCTCAGCTTCAGGATCTGTCCTTCCAGTGAGCACTCAGGGCTGATTTCCTTAAGAATGGATAGGTTTATCTTCTTGCAGTCCATGGGACTCTCAAGAGTCTCTTCCAGCACCATAATTCAAAAGCATCAATTCTTTGGCCATCAGCCTTCTTTATGGTCCAGCTCTCACTTCCATACATCACTACTGGGAAAACCATGGCTTTAAGTATATGGACCTTTGTTGGCAGGGTGATGTCTCTGCTTTTTAAGATGCTGTCTAGGTTTGTCATATAACACAGTAATTTCTTTAGGGCTTTCTGCAAACATAGCTTGACAGTTTGACTTCGGCATATTATGATTCTTTCCTTATGACCAAAGTTTCTCTGCTGATGAGAAATGTGCCACGAAGAAACAAGACATGCTAGCAGCTCTCTTAAATGTACCAGGTGGCTTCAGGGCTCCCCAGCCCTGCCATAGATAAGAGATGTGTCAGGGTGAGGGCAAGAGTATCAACTTTCTTGGCCGCAAGTGGCCTGTTTTGCTTGCTACCTAATTTGCGGGCGGGGGTGGGGACGACGACAAAACCTTCTTTGATATGCAGTGATGCAGGACTTTGGAGGCAGAAGTCTGCAGTCCCACACAGGTTTGGTGTCTTTAAGTGAAGCCCGCTTGGGAAGTGCTTTGCTCAGCAAGTGATAACACTTATATCTGTGCATGAATTTCTGCAGATCAAAATGCTGATTTTTGCAGATCAAAATGATCTCCAAAGTACAGAAGCAAAGCGGACTGCTTTTACTGGTCTGCATCAGATTCCCCCCACCCCCAGTATTATTGTGCAGCTTTCTCATGCACATATAATCACAATCAGGTCAATGGGTTCATTGGGGTTAAACTTCCAAGAAAAAAAAAGTGTGTATTGTACCTGGACAGTTTGATCCCACATTCAGTTGTATCTAAGGACGCCAGGTCAGGAACATCCGAGGCCTGGCAAGTACAGAGCCCAAAGCGGAGAGCTAGGGGTAGTCCCTGGTGATGTCACAGTGGCGGGCCCTGGTGATTCTCCCTTTGTGCTCCCTCCCACTACTGAGTCCTGGAGACGGAGGTTAATTGGGAGTGGGGGGAGGAAGGAACTGAGGAGGGCAGACCCCACACTGAGAGTCTAGGCAATAATTTGCAGCTAGCTTCTACCAGAAGTGTTGGGGCTTAAAACCTTCCTGGACACTATATTGTTTGGCCAGGAAGACCTTTGCCAAATAGTCTGAAGAGCTGTACATCTGAAAGCATACATTGTGCAAAGCTGGTTTCTACAGGATCAGGCTATTGGTCCATCTAGCTCAGTATTGTCTGTAGCAGGAGTGGGGAGGTTTCTGTACCTCAAAAACGGTTTTTTAGAGCTGGAAAAGGTTCAGGAAAGAGCAATCCAAAGGATCAAGGGGATGGAGCAACTCCAGGAAAGGTTGCAGCATCTGGGACTTTTTAGTTTAGAAAAAGGGCGACTAAAAGGTGACATACAATTATACAATTATGCATGGAATGGAGAAAGTGGATAGAGAAAACTTTTCCTCCATCACTCATAACACTAGAACTCGTGGGCATCCCAATTAAACTGAATGTTGGAAGACTGGGTCAGAAAACAGGAAGCACTTCTTCCTGCTGTGCAGTTTTAAATGATGGAGCTCGCTCAAGAATGAGGCAGAGCCAACTCGTTCTAGGTTTGTTCCCCACCTCCCGCTCACTGCTGTGTTTTAGGACTCAGCTATACAGCTGCAAATAAAACGTTTTAAATGTGTTGTAAAGTGCAATGTACAAATGTGACACTAGATGGTGACAGTGAGCTATGCCAAATTTGACGTATTTTTCAAAACTTTTTAAATATATATATATATATATATATATATATATATGCAGGTTTTGGTGTCCTCGGGTGTCTTCCCGTGTAAAAGTTGGGGTGTCTAGGCGACGTTTCGACGAGGTCTCACTCGTCATCTTCAGGCTGGTGCTTTCGGCTTCTTGTTACTGGAACAGAGCAGGATCTCAGTGTTTGAGTTCCTATAAATACTGTTGAGGAGGTGTGGTGTA
>JAXCMG010000019.1:17489565-17502581 GCA_034642415.1 Podarcis siculus | reverse complement strand
TACACCACACCTCCTCAACAGTATTTATAGGAACTCAAACACTGAGATCCTGCTCTGTTCCAGTAACAAGAAGCCGAAAGCACCAGCCTGAAGATGACGAGTGAGACCTCGTCGAAACGTCGCCTAGACACCCCAACTTTTACACGGGAAGACACCCGAGGACACCAAAACCTGCATTCCTGTACCCGTGAAAATCTACGAAAGCAAATATATATATATATATATATATATATAAAGAGCGTTTTCACAGCCCTTTTTCATGTGTGTGTAGATTCCACTGTAGTATAGGGCAATGCTGAGACTAAGGAGATGCAGACACACCTCCTTGACAGGTTGTAAGCAAGTACCTGGAGATGGCAGAACGCCTGAGACATTCTGCATGCAAAGCAGGTGCTTAACCACCTGAGCTACAGCCTCTCCCATAAATCACATGCAGCTTATGCCATCCTACCATTAAGCAGAGTGAGGCTTCCACTCAGGCAGCTGATGCTGGATGTCATGAGGAGGCAGCAAATTATTAGTTACTTCATTTATTGTTGGTGGCTTTTTCGCTTCCAGGAACAGATGCGTGTGTGGGATCTTCTGCCTTCGGTGCCAGAACAAGCTGGCTGTCCTTGGCACTGTGCACCTTGGCACTTCGTTGTTTTGCCTAAGACATCCAAATGCCAAGGACTGGCAAAGCTCAGCCAGAGATCACCTGCTTTGAATGCAATGCAGAATGTCCAGTTTTGATCCCTGGCATCCCCAGGTAGGGCTTTCATGTTGTTGTTGTTTAGTCGTTTAGTCGTGTGCGACTCTTCGTGATCCCATGGACCAGAGCACGCCAGGCACTCCTGTCTTCCACTGCCTCCCACAGTTTGATCAAACTCATGCTGGTAGCTTCGTGAACATTGTCCAACCATCTCGTCCTCTGTCGCCCCCTTCTCCTTGTGCCCTCCATCTTTCCCAACATCAGGGTCTTTTCCAGGAAGTCTTCTCTTCTCATGAGGTGGCCAAAGTATTGGAGCCTCAGCTTCAGGATCTGTCCTTCCAGTGAGCACTCAGGGCTGATTTCCTTCAGAATGGGGCGGTTTGATCTTCTTGCAGTCCATGGGACTCTCAAGAGTCTCCTCAAGCACCATAATTCAAAAGCATCAATTCTTAGGAAGCTGCATTATACTGAGTCAGGCCATCGGTATTGCCTGCTCTGGCTGGCAGTGGCTTTCCAAGCTGCCAGGGAGAGTTATTTCCTAGTCCCACCCGAAGATGCTTCTTGAGGATTGGACCTGGGAACTTGCGCATGCAAAGCAGATGCTCTCCTGCTGAGCTATGGCCTCTCCCCAAAGTAGCATTGCCCTTTTAAAGCAAGTGATGTTAAGACAGAGAACACAGGTGCCTTGTACCAAGTAAGAACATAAGAAGAGCCCTGATGGATCAAGCCAACAGCCCTATTCCAGCATCCTGTTCTCACAGTAGCCAACCAGATGTCCCACTGGGGAATCCCGCAAGCAGAACCTGAGCGCAACAGCACTGCCCACCTGCAATTTCCAGTACCCCCACATGCATCAGCAAGGCATGATTTAGAAACTCTTTTCTACATGGAAATGCTCCCTTTTTAAAAAATGCTTTTTATTGATTTTCCAAAACAAAAATAAATAAAGCATATACTCTTACATTCAACATTTTTGTGTCTACTTATTTACCATACGCATTATCGCGCCCAGACTTCCCTCCCTACATCGGCTTTCACAATTAACATCCTCTCTTACAGATTCTTATTTACACTCTATCCACGTCACAAGATTTATATTAACCCTGCTACAGTCTTCAAACTTCTACAATTATTCCGTATGTACTCAACAAATTTACTCCACTCCTCTTCAAACTTTGTTACTTTTTGGTTCCGAATCTTATAGGTCGTTTTCGCCAATTCTATGTATTCAAACATTTTCGTCTGCCACTCCATTAAAGTTGGGATTTCCTGGGTTTTCCATTTTTGAGCCACTAGAATCTTAGCGGCGGTCGTGGCGTACATAATTTATGGTCCTTTTTTCTTAATTCATCCCCTATTATCCCTAGCAAAAAAAAAGCCTCTGGTTTCTTTGGGAAAGTGTATTTAAAAAGTTTTTTTTCATTTTGTTATAAATCATGTCCCAGATTTTTTTTTCATTTTTTCACATGGAGATGTCTGTCCCTAATGGGATGTCTATCTGGAGAGAACTTCCATGCATTACAGCTGAAACCCCCCTAATGCAGTGGAGGGAGGTCCATTTGGGCACATGGGACACCACCCCGGCCTGCCCTCAGCCAGCTCTCACCTGCCTGCCTTCTTGCTTACAACCAGTCCAGGTGGGCAGCCCTGCCTGTCAGCTTGCTTCTCCTCCTCCTCAGTCTCCGTGTTGCCCTTGTTAGAACTCAGCAGTGAGGAAGAAGGGGACAAAACTAGCATCAGTTGGCTCCACCTGTCACTGGATCTGCCTGCTGTTGACTTCCCTGTTTTCTTCTGTAAAGTCCTAATGGGTACCAGTCACAGCTGCTTCTGTTTTCAGCAGATGCTGACCACATATTCCCTCACCTGTAAATACAAAAAGTTTAAAAGACAGACTTGGTTTGATAAGGAATGTCAGAATAGCAAAAAATGCCTAGCTGGGGAACTTAGAAAACTGAAGTTAAAACAGGATAAGCACAATCTTGCTCTACATGCTGAGGTAGCCCAATTACGATACAATTATAAATTATTACTTAAAAGCAAGAAACAAATATATTATGAACAACAGTGGAAAGCATTGGGAGACGCAGCACTTCAAAAGGACTCACGGAAATTTTGGCATCTGGTTGCCCAAGGTACAAACGGGCTGGGCTACTTGTTAGAAGCATCTGTCCAAGTAAAGGTTTGGGTGACATATTTTACAGGAATATATGGCCCCTGTCCTGACTCACCCCCACAAGTTTACTCAGTTATTAGAACTGCCAGAATGGCCAGACGTCATGCCCAATCAGATTAAGAGGCTAATCGCAAGCCAACTAGCTAATAAAGCTACAGGAGAAGATATGATCCCAATGGAGATCTATAAGATAAGACCTGATTTCTGGTCACCCATTTTTGCAAAATTGTTTCATATTCCCTCACCTGCGATCCTCAACAACTGGTATTCAAAGGCAGAATACTTCTGGCTGTGGAGGCATAGAATGGCAGCAGCTTTCAGGATTGAAGTCAGGTGTATCTCCCAGCACAACCCAGAGAGCCTGGGGATTGGACCTGGGACAGTCTATGTACAAAGCAGGTGCTCCACCATCCTACAGACCTTTGCCAACCCAATATAAGAACAGAGAAATGGGGTCGGGCGGGCGGGCGAAGGTTCTACACACCAGGTCTACACCAATGGGAAGCGGCTCCTCAAAGTTTCAGATAATGGTCTTTCCCAACTTTTGCTAGGGATGCTGGGGAATTGGATCTGGGACCTTCTATAGATGAAGTTTGTGCTCTACCCCTGAGCTGTGGTTGGTTCCACTTTTGTATTTCTTCCCAGATGTGTTGACTAGCTGGACTGGCCAGGTGGAAAAGTGTGGGACAAGGGAAGGCAAGCAACCCCAATTGCAGGTTCAATCCCCAACACCTGGTGTTTTGTTTTTTAAGAGATACAGGGATACCTTGGCTTTTCCATCCATATGAAGGGATAAAACTTCCTTTCACGAAGGCAGACCTTTGGTCCACGTCTCCTTAGAAACCGCCCAACCGCCCTCCCGCCTACAAAACAATAACCAAGGTGACAGTGTGGTGTAGTGGTTAGAGCGCCAGACTGGGAGATCAGGGTTCAAATCCCCACGCAACCATGAAGATCGCGGGCTGCCCTTGAGCCAGTCACGGCCTCTCTCAGCCTAACCTGCCTCGCAGGGTTGTTGGGCGGATGAAAGTGTGTGTGGGGGGGGGAGGGAAGAATCACGCTCCATTGAGATAAAAGATGAGCTATAGATGCAGGGGGAAAAAACACACACCTAAGTAACTCAAACACTGCGGCCCTCTGCACATGTTCAGAGAAACTCTCCCTCCCCCCTTGATGACTCCAGTCAGGACTAAGCACGCTGGTGTAGGAAAATGAGTATGGAGGGTTTATATGGTATTTTTAAACTCCCCTCCTCCCTTCTACCTCCTCGCGGGAGTCCACCTGTCTCGGGGACACGCGTCTCCTGGGCTGGGGGGGGGGGGGGGCGTCCAGGCGAGGCGTGCGCCGCCACCGTTCCTCGCGTGTCGCGGCCGCGCGGATTGACAAGGCAGGACGCCTGCGTGTGTGCGCGCGTGTGTGGATGCGGGAGCCGGGCGGAGCGAAGGCTGCGGGCCGGGCGAAGAGCAGCCCCCAGCCCCGATCCAGGCTGCCAGCGAGCGCTGGGCGAAGGAAACCGCGCGTCGCCCGTGGAGCTGCCGTGTGAACGCCCCGAGGGGCTCCCCCGGGGCTCCGGCGCGCCCCGCCCCGACCCCTCCCCGGGAGGAGGCGCCGCCGCCGCCGCCGCTGCCGGAGAGATCGCCCAGGCTCGCATGGAGGAGGCTTGACAGCCGGGCGGGCGATCGCGAGCGAGCGAGGCAGCGAGGCAGCGAGCGCGCGGGCGAGGCGGCACCGGGGAAGGTCTGGCGCGGTGGGGGCGGCGAGGAGGGGGCGGCCGCGGCGCCGCCGCCGCCGCCGCTGCCGCCGCTTGGGGGGATCGGGCCGGCGGCCGCATCCCCCTGATCCAGGAGGAGGAGGAGGAGGAGGAGGAGGAAGAGGCGGCCGAGGGGCAAGCCATGGAGGAGGCCGCCGTGCCGGCCCCCGGCCACCCCCCGCCGCCGCCGCTGCTGCTGCCCCCCCCCTCCGCCGCCGCCCCCGCCGCCCCCTCCGCCGCCGCTGAGCCTGCAGAAAGCGCTGCAGCAGTGCGAGCTGGTCCAGAACATGATCGACATCAGCATCTCCAACCTGGAGGGGCTGCGCACCAAATGCGCCACGTCCAACGACCTCACGCAGAAGGAGATCCGCACCTTGGAGGTGAGGCGCGGCCCGGAGAGGCAGGCAGGCAGGCTGGCTGGCAAGAGGGTGGGGGGCTGAGAGTGAGGGGTCGTCCAGGGATGGATGGACGGACGCGGGGATGGGGGACTCTGGAGCTCAGGAGGGAAGGGGGCGCTTCTCTTGCACCCCCCTCCGCCCCGTCCATCCCCAGTCCGGGCCCTCGAAGGCTATGCCACCCAGGGGCGCGCGGGGAGACGCGGAAGATTGGGGGGGGGGTTTCCTAGTCGTAGCTGTGAGTGTGTTTGTGTGTACGAGAGAGAGAGAGAAAGCGCGCGCCACGGAGGCTGCGCGTCCTGCAGGTGCCTAAAGGTGTCGCTGGCTTGCTTTCTTTTTTAGTAGGGGGGAGGGAAGAGAAGGGGATCTCCCCCATCCTTTCCCTCATTAGGGCAATTTTCCTTCCTGGTTTTCTCCTTGCTCATCCACAGAACGATAGATCCCTCTGCCTCCCCCCCCCCCCCCCAAGGAGGCCGTCTGTGGATACAGCCTCCCTCTTGTCGTAGCTGCCTTTGCAGGGATAGTTAAAAATAAAACCGTCTCTGTGGACTCTTGGGAAGGTGGGGAGAGGCACCAGAGAGAGAGACCCCGAAGGTGCCTCCTGGAGCAGCTGATTAGAAGGGTCCCCCCCGCCCCACCCCAGTCCTGCTGGGAGCCCAGAAGGCGAGGTATTGGTGGGGGTGGGCCTCTTTTTGCCACGCGTGGTTGAAATGTGGGGTGCCGGGGGGGGGGAGGGAGAGAGAACCAGATCCACGTGTTCGGCACGCATGAGACAGGCGCCATGCGACGCTTTGACTTGGGAGCATCAGCAGGGGCTATTGGGTCAGGCTGAAGGGGGCCCATCTCGGCCAGCACCCTGTTCTCACAGTGGCTGGCCGGAGATGCCTTATTGTGGGAAGTCTGCAAGACCACAACTCTCCCCACTTGCTGTTCCCAGCAGCTAGTACGCAGAGGCAGATATGCCTGGACAGCAGAGGGAGGTCAGGGCCATTGTGGCTGGTAGTAGCCACGGAGAGTTGCTGAGAGTAACCTCATTTCCCCTTAGTTCATCATCTGAATTGTCACCCAAATTGTCAAAGGCCTGTGTTTCTTCCTGCCCCCCCCAATTTATTCATTTGCAGCTGTGCCTGGCTTTGCATCCCTGTTCTCTGAGCAGCTTTGCAAAGTTTGCATAAGCACTAGTGCACCTTGACCTGGACCCCATTTGCAGCTTCTGCTGGCAGCATGTCTGCCACCTGTCTCAGGTCTAGATGCTCAGAGGGTTTATTATTACTACTACCATTTTCCTTGTTGCATTCATACCCCACCTTTCCCTCCAAGGACGTGCATGTTCCCCCCCTCCTTATTTAATCCCCACAACAGCCCTGTGAGGTAGGCGAGTCTGAGACATAGAGACTGGCCTCCAAGGTCACCCTGTGAACTTCATGGCCAATGAGCAGAGATTTGAACCTTGGTCATCCAGGTCCTACTCCAACTCTCTAACCACTGCACCACACTGTTCTGCAGGCTCTTTCAGACTGGTGGCGGCTCCGATGTAGTGGGGAGCAGCTGGACAGGTGGATACTGTCATTGGTGGGCCCCCTCCCCAAGTGGACTTGTCCCCTTTTCGCTGGTGTCCCCTTGCTTCTCTCTCCCCTCTAGGCCCGATCCATGTAAACCTTACTGGTGGTGCAGCTGGCACATTTGCAAAGCTAAGCAGGATCTGGTATGGTTTCAAACTGGATGGGAGACTGTATGTTGAGATTCCTGCATGGGAGAGGGTTGGACTCGGATGATTCTATAATTTCACTCTAGGCCCAATCCATGCAAACCATGCTGTTTATTGGGTCCTCAAAGAGGGCTGGTGGAGGAGAGCTTGTAGGAGCAAGCAAGAGGGGTGGAATCAGGCCCCCAGACCTCTGTGGGTCAAAAGTGGAGCTATGTAAGCACCGCACCTTGGCGCACCCCTTGAACGTACTTCCTGATCCCTGATACCTGCCCTGCTGCCTTGGTTTGACCTGTTCCTGTAAGTCCCCTTTGCAGTTCCTGGATTCTGCATCTTGAAGAGCTGTGCAGAATGGGGCATTTTATCAGTTGTGGCTGATAAAGTAGGGAACCTCCAGCTCACAGGCCAAATGCGCTGCTCCAGGGTTTTCTGTCTGGCCCCTGAAACCTTCTCCAGTTCCACCCTTTTTTCCAGGACACACCATTCACAAGCTGGGCTTCACACTACAAGAGTTTTGGGCCGGCTGGAATGTGTCCTTGAACCCTGACCATGCCTGTTAATTGCCTGGATGCGAATGGAGGGGAGCTTGTGTGTGTGTGTGTGTGTGTGTGTGTGTGAGAGAGAGAGAGAGAGAGAGAGAGAGAAATGTGTCCTGTAGAAATCAGCTTACTGCACAGAAGTAGAACCGACTTCTGTTACTCCACCGACTTCTGCCTCTGGATTCGCCCATCATTAGCATGTGGACCCCGGAATGTTGCGCAGGAAGGGATGTGGCCCTCAGACTGAAAAAGGCTCCCCTCCCCTGACCTGTGGGCCTTCCTTAAAGCTACAAGGGTAAAATCATGGTTCGGTTTGCCAGAAATTAGTAAAACGAGCACCCTGAACACTTGTCCGGTTGTGGGTTCTCCTGTGGCAAATGCTCATTTAGCGGCTTGTATCTCCTTTCCCTGCTATAGGTTTCTTGTAGCACAGGGGTGTCCAAACTTTTTCCAAGGAGGACCAGATTTGATGACGTGAACATGTGTGAGGGCCGACCAAAGTTGTTCAGCTTTTTTAAGGACCCCCCCCGAAAATAAACTGCTCCATGGGCCACATTAAACCAACAGACGGGCCGGATTAGGGTCTGACGTTAAACATGCCTGTTGTAGCAGAAAGTTCATGTCAGGACTGGCTGCCATGTAAATCTGGGGGATTGACGATGGCCTTGATAGCTTTTATTCTTTTCTCTTTTCAAGCAGCTCTTGGTTATGGCAACTTAGTGGTACCTCCAGGTTCAGACGCAGTCTACCGTGGAACTGAGAAACACATATGTAGGAGGTCCAAGGCATTTCCCAGGCACTGCTCAGATCCTGACTTGCTAAAGTTTAGCAAAGTTATTTCCTTTAGATCAGGCATTTGTCTGCAGATCTGTTGCTCAGCAGTAGAGCTTGTGCTTGGCTAGTTTGATGTCTGGCATCCCCAGGAAAAAAGGATCACAGGCGTTGGGAATTGGAAAAACTCTTCTGCCTGGGGCTGGCTTTACCAGTGGCGTAGCGTGGGGGGTGCCAGGGGTGCCGGCCGCACCGGGCGCAACATCGGGGGGGGGGCGCGAGTCCAGAGGGCCCAGCCGCGTCGTGCCCTCGGCCCACCCCTATTGTCAGAGTGGCCGGCCAGCCTCCGCCTGCTCCTACCTTGCCCACCTGAGGACTGCGGCAGCGCCCGCCCCCGTGGCCACCTACCCCGCCCCGCCTCGCCCATTGGCTCGCCTCCCTCGGCCCTGCCTCTCTCCGATGGCCGCGGGGGGAGTCCTGCTCGGCGCCGGCGCCTTTATTCAGGAGGTAGAGAGGCTGGACGGGGAGGTGGGGTCAGAAGCGGGCAGAGAAGGAGGGGAGCTCGTAGCCAAAAGGGCTGCGCCAGCCGGCAAAGGGCCGGGGAAAGTTTGGAGAGGAGAAACGCACTGTCATGATTTCCCGGTGGAAGCGGCAGGATTAGGGATGGCGAAGCGTAATTACGCACGAATTTCGCTGGGTGAGAGCTTCGGGGATCGATCGGTGGAAATGGGAATCAATTGGAATATGAGAAAGAGAGAGAGAGAGGGACCATCATTCATAGGCATAGATTTGTAGGGTTAGGGGGCGCAAATCCACGGGTTAGGGGGCGCAAATTACTTGCCTTGCCCCGGGTGCTGACAACCCACGCTACGCCACTGGGCTTTACACATTGCATGGCAGCGAATTCTGTGCTTGCAAAGAACTGCAGGTGATTCTGTCCTACTCACCAACTTTTCTGTCTGACCTGCGTTTGTGACGACTTCTTTATTGCGTCCACACATTACACTTTCACATGTGCGCTTAAAACGTCTTTGGTGGATGCCTGGGAAACTGCAGGCGATCCCTGAATGGACTTTGCTGCCAGACAGACAACTTTGTAGACACTTCTCTGTTGTGTTCACACATTACATTGACACACGTACATTTGCGTATGCCTGAAAAATGTCATGTTTGACATAGTCCTTAAACCTGGGAGAAGTGCTGGTGGTTGAGGTTATTGGACTGACCATTCGGTCTGGATGAAGAGAAGGACGCTTAGGTCGGAAGCTTCCCAAGTCTTGTCCTGTTGAGGGGCCACATGTGGATGTGCCCACATCTCACTGATCCAAATGAACGTCTAAGGAAGCACCCAAAGTAACAGCAGAGCTGAAAGTTTTGGCTGAACATGAATGATAGTTAAAAATGTGATCATATAATTATCAGGTTCACTGTATATAACTAACAAAAGAAGAGTCCTGTTGGGTCAGGCAATTGGCCCATCTCATCTTTTAAGGCCACCCAAGACCTTCTTCATGCAGTGCCTAATTAAACTGTGGAACTCACAGCCTAGGACCCTCGTACCTACGGGACCGCCTCTCCCGGTATGCCCCACGGAGGACCTTAAGGTCCATAAATAGCAACACCCTAGAGGTCCCGGGCCCTAAGGAAGTCAGATTAGCCTCAACCAGAGCCAGGGCCTTCTCAACACTGGCTCCGGCCTGGTGGAACGCTCTGTCTCATGAGACCAGGGCCCTGCAAGATCTGATTTCTTTCCGCAGGGCCTGTAAGACAGAGTTGTTCTGCCTGGCCTTTGGCTTGGAATCAAATTGATCCCCTTCCCCCTTCCTTTTTCCTTTCTCCTTCTGTGATGGAACTACTATTTGGGGGCTTCCCTGGCTTTTTTCTGGCCCACGTAGGACCAGTCTGGATAGTTGGCCTTGGTGAACACTTGATGTTTTCATCCCCCCAAAAGTTTTTGATTTGAGTTCCTGCTGAAATGAGGCTGCCTTTTAATGTTGTATTTTAGTCTTGTTTTTGAGCTGTGTTTCAATTAATTGTTTTTGTGCTGGTGTTGGCTGCCCTGAGCCTGGTCTTGGCTGGGGAGGGTGGGGTATAAATAACATTTAATAATAATAATAATAATAATAATAATAATAATAATAATAATAACAACAACTCACTCCCACAGGAGGAAGTGATGTCCACCAAGTTGAATGGAGTTAAAATAGGATTGGACAAGGCTACCGGTAGCTACTAGCTATGACAGCTATGCTCTGCCTCCATGGCTGGAAGCTGCCAATGCTTCTGAATCCAGTTGCTGGAAACCGCAGGATAGGAGAGGGCTTTTGTGCTCTGGTCCTGCTTGCTGATTTCCCACAAGCATCTGGTTGGCTGCTGTGAGAACAGGATGCTGGACTAGAAAGGCCATTGTCCTGGTCCAGAAGGCTCATTTTATGTTCTTTACGAGAGTGGTCACACAACCATCGGGCCACTTGCTCTTGCGAATAGATGTGATTGTTCTGATGTAAACAGTCTGGGGAGTAATTCAGGGAGGAGGTCTTTCCTAGCCCTCTTTGGAGATGCCGGGGATTGAACACGGGACCTTCTGCATGCAAGGCTCTACCAGAGAGCAATGGATTTCCCCATGCTGACATCACATGGTTTGGTAGGCTTATTGGAACAAATAAGTTTTGTAAAGGTAAAGGGACCCCTGACCATTAAGTCCAGTGGTGACCGACTCTGGGGTTGCGGCACTCATCTCACTTTACAGGCCGAGGGAGCCGGCGTTTGTCCACAGACAGCATCTGGGTCATGTGGCCAGCATGACTAAGCTGCTTCTGGCGAACCAGAGCAGCACACGGAAACACCGTTTACCTTCCCGCCAGAGCAGTACCTATTTATCTACTTCCACATGGTGTGCTTTCAAACTGCTAGGTTGGCAGGAGCAGGAACCGAGCAACGGGAGCTCACCCCGTCATGGGGATTTGAACCGCTGACCTTCTGATAGGCAAGTCCTAGGCTCTGTGGTTTAACTCTCAGCGCCACCCGTGTCCCTATAATAAGTTTTGTAGCAGGTGCCAAACGCAATACAGTGAAAGAGCCTGAAATCAATGAGCAGGGAGTTCCAAAGTGCGGACGCTGCCATAATAAAGGGCCGATTTCTTGCAAGTGCGGAATGAATCTCATGTGGCATTTGTAAAAGTGCCATTTCCACATTTTGGTGATCTAGAAAGAAATGTGCATTGGCAGAGGAGGGATCCCATCAGAGGACCTTTTAGACTTCAACCAGTGTCTGCCAAAAGCCACGAGGACTCAGTTGAAGATTACGTGTAGAAATGTCTCAGTGTTTAGAGCACCATAAGCAAGACATGCTCAGGAGGGACGACCAAAGTGCTGTAGGCTAGTTGTTCTGAAAGCTTCCTCCATTCCATTTTTTTTTTAATATCTAGCAAGGCCACCTTAAGGTTTGGGTTTAACAGATGGGCTAAGCAGCCTTGACTTTTTGGAAGTGAAAAAAATAATTATAAGGTTATGTCATTGGCCTTATCAAGGAAAAGCATCAACCCAGCCTTGCAAAAAGCTTCCCCTTGCCGCTTGTTTAGTTACTGGCACACAGAAATTGCTGACACAGAACCTGCACTAGTCTTTTGTGTCTGAAAGGGGGGAAAACAACAAAAAACACCACCACACTTTGTAAAAGTTCCCTTCTGGGATGCTAATGGGCCGTGATGGTTTAAAACACAAACAAACAAACAAACAAACAAACAAACAAACCCTCAAAACTGGGCAAGGGGCAGTTTATATGGCAGCTCAGTGGCAGAGCAACTGCTTTGCATGAAGAAGTTCCCAGATTCAACCTTTGGCCTCTCCAGGTCCCCTCAAGTCTGTACTCAGATCAGCTATCCTAGTAGCTGATGGGCCACAAGGCAGGGAGCCTGACAGCAGGTGGCGCCGATGACAGGCGAAGCCAGCTGATGCTAGTTTGGTCCCCATCCTCCCCCGTGCTGAGTATTATAAGGGTGGCACTGAAGAGGAAGGTGACAGGCAAGGCTACCCATTGGACTGCTTGTAAGTAAGAAGGCAGGAAGCCAATAACTCACCAAAGGACCCAGGCTCTCTATCCTTGTTAAAATTATGGTCTCTCTTCTTCAGCGGCTACATAGGAGCCTGCCTCAACCCATGTAGCCCAGTCCTGATTGGCTGTGGCTCTCCACAGCGTCAAGCAATGTGGCAGCTGCTCACTGGAACTGGTAGGGCAGAAGGCAGGGAGCCCAACAGTAGGTGGCGCCAGAGCCAATGACAGGTTGAGTCAATGAATTCTAGTCTTGCCACCACCCTCCTTTGAGTTCCACAAGGGCAACACTGAGGCTAAGGAGGAGGAGGAGGAGTTAGGTGACTGGCAGGGCTACCCTCTGGACTGGTTGTTAGTAAGGGGGCTGGCTGAGGGCAGGCTGAGCTGGGTGCGGGCATTGCCCCATTTCCCTAAATGGGCCAGTCTTCGCTGCTGCTTGCCGTGTTCTCCACTGCCTCCGTTCCCCTCTTTCCTCACCCCTTCTGTGTCAGTTTTGAAGCTGCAAGATCCTCTGGGCTGAGACTTCTGTTCTTTAAGCTATAAGCTTCACACAGATTGATGGGGCTGTCTAATTAATAAGAAGGACCGTCAGGAATCTCTTAATTAGACGCCTGATACAAATGATGCTATAGAATGAGTTCCCATTCCTTCCATTTCCAATGTTGAAGCACTGAGTGATGATGCTTAGGTAGGCATGGGGGAGGGAGGCTGCCCCCAGGATGGCTTTGGGCTCCTTCAGACGGGAGTTTTCTGCTTGTCAGTTTGTTTTGGAGTGTGTATTTTGAAATATGTCAATAGTGCAATCATAGTGGAGTTATACTGGACCGTCCACACATCATTCTGCATTCCCAGTTGTTCAGCAATGCCAGCGCATTATTGCCATGCTGAAGAGACTATTATTATTATTATTATTATTATTATTATTATTATTATTATTATTA
>JAXCMG010000019.1:17443095-17489555 GCA_034642415.1 Podarcis siculus | reverse complement strand
ATTATTATTATTATTATTATTATTATTATTATTATTATTATTATTATCCTACCCCACCTTTTTCCCTGACAGGGACTCAAGGTGACTTACAGATAAAATAATAATACTTAAAAACATGGAGAAAAAATAGTTTTAAAAACAACTGAAGATTAATATAATTAAAACACAAACAAACATATATAAATCTACTAAAAACATACCGACGATTACCATAAAAACAGCACAGCACAAACTCTTTCATTAAAAGCAGTCAGTTTCCAAAAACCAGTTGGAATAAGGCCTTCACCTGCCGGGGGAAAGACAACAAGGTGGGCGCTAGTCCAGCTCTTCTAGGGAGGGAGTTCCAAAGTCTGGGAGCAGCCACCAAGAAGGCCCTCTACAAGCTCAAGGTGACGTGTGGTCCTCACAACAACCCTGTGAGGTAAGGATAGGTTGAAAGTAGGTTACTGGCCCAACATCACCCCAGTGAGCTTCATGGTCCTTGGTCTCGGACCTTGGTCTCTCAGGTCCTAGCCCGACACACTAACCACTGCACCACCACTGACTTTAAGTAACAGGACACGCACAGATTGTAAATGAAGCAGTGTGTCCCCCACAAAAATTAACCTGTTGAAAGTAGGATTTCATAAAACTGCCCTGATTCCACCGCGAGCTGAAATCAACATGAGTGCACAACAAAAAAGGACATCTGGTGTGGGGAATCTTTGGCCCTGTCATATGTTCCTGAACTACAACTCCCACCTCCTGGGCTATTGGCCATGCTTGCTGGGGCTGATGGGTGTTGTAGTTCAGCAACCTCTGCAGGTCCAAAGGTTCCATGTACCTGCCTTAGAGTGTGCTTCCGACTCTTTTATTTGCAGCTGTGGCTTAGCATGCCAGCTGGGTCTGTTTAGGAGGAACTGGGGGGTGGGGGTGGGGGAAGAGACACTCTTAAGTCGTCTCCCAGTTCTTTCTTTGAAGTATCACCTGGCATCATATCATGCCAGGAGACTGACAGCCGGGTGACCCTGCCCACCTGGCAATGTGGCTGAGTACTGGTTCCGGCCTGCTAGCTGAATCCATAGCCACACCTGTGGTTTATATGGTGATGACACATGGCGGAATTGTGTTTTTTTTTGGGGGGGGGGGGTGATAGCATTTTGTTCACACCACACTGAGCAACTGGAGGTGATGACATTTTGTTTTCATTTTCTCTGCTGGCCGCCCATGTGCTGTGGGTGTTTGAACATATCCCCGTTTCCAGAGATGGCTCCAGTTTATTATTATTTTTTGGAATCTGCCGGAGGCAAATTTTTTTAAAGACGTCTTCCCGTCCCATAACTGTCTGAGACAGCAGCATGGTGAAGGAGGTCACCGGCTCTAACCTAAGACAAGGGGGAGAGGGCATGTGAAATGGATATATTGCTGAGCAGCAGGGATGGGCAAATTGTCGATTGCAGTTTCTCATTTTTCTAAACTTAAATTCAGCTCCCCACATTTGCACACCAGCTTGCAACAGATTTGTCTTCAGTTGGGTTAGGGATCAATGAATTGGTCTGTTTTGGTTTTTCTGAGGTTTCATACATGCCAGACATTTAAAGCACACCAACTTCCCGCAAAGAATCATGGGAACTGTAGTTTGGTGCTGCAAAGTATAGCTCTCTCTGTGTGTGGGGGAAACTACAGTTCCCAGGACTCTTTGGGTGAAACCATGTGCCTTATATTTGCTTTAAATGCAGCCTCTGTGTCTCGTTCCCCCCATTCTTAAGCTCAGCTCTTCACATTTCCACATCACTTTGTGCTGTATTTATTTTAAAAAGTCTTCATGGAAATCAATCCACATTTTAGTATAGATGTCTACTCATGTACATATGTATGTGTACACATTTTTGCAAAGCAGTCTTCCCTAATATAATTCATTTTGGTATGTTATTTCTGCTAGCATATGCATTTTTCAGGCACACTTCCCATGAAGTATATACATTTTTGGTGTGCACAACTTACTTGGCTAGGAAACTGCATTGCAAAATTCAGAGGAGTGGCGAGGTTCAAAGGAGGCCCAGGTTTCGGTTCATGGATTGTTTCAGAATGTGCAAATGAGGTAGATTTCACCTCTAGCTGGGAGCTGAATCAAATCTCTCCCCATCCCTATTGAACAGGAGCTTTCCTAATAGCAGAGGAGGGGGATTGCATGCATGGAGTTGAGGTCCGAGGCCCTAGATAACTCTGAAAGTCCCCAGCATATTGCACTGATCCAGATTCTAACTACAGGGATGCAGATCTTAGTGCCACCAGCCCAGCAAAAGCGACACACAGACGAGGCTGTGCCTCTCCAATTTACGGTGAGAAATGCAAATATTGCAAAGCTTACAAACATAATGAATGTCATCTGCCTTGCAAATGGATGATAAATGTTATTTGGCCCACAACTCATTTAGTGTGGGGATATATAGCTTCCCTGGTAGAGCTCTGCATGCAGGAAGTCTCAGGTTAAACAATATCCAGTTGCCTAAATAGGACCGAGAAAAAGTTCCTGCTTGGGCAGGAGTGAGGAGTTTACAAGTTGGCAGAATATGTGCCTGCTGAATCTCTCATGACAGAAAGTTCCACAGGATGACAGCAAAGGCTCAGTTCCTCAGTGTTGTCATAGTTTTATTTATTCTTGCTGTAAACTGCTCAGATTTTTTTTTTAAATGAATTAATGGTATATAACAGTGCGGGTGGCACTGTGGTCTAAACCACGGAGCATCTTGGGCTTGCCAATCAGAAGGTCGGTGGTTTGAATCCCCGTGACGGGGTGAGCTTCCGTTGCTTGGTTCCTGCTCCTACCAACCTAGCAGTTCGAAAGCATGTCAAAGTGCAAGTAGATAAATAGGTACCGCTCCGGCGGGAAGGTAAACGGCGTTTCCATACGCTGCTCTGGTTTCGCCAGAAGCAGCTTAGTCATGCTGGCCACATGACCCGGAAGCTGTACACTGGCTCCCTCGGCCAATAAAGCGAGATGAGCACCGCAACCCCAGAGTCGGCCACGACTGAAACTAACAGTCAGGGGTCCCTTTACCTTTACCTATACCTATCTTTTATAATAAATAACTATCAAGCATAATCAGCAAAGAGCTGTTAGGTAGGGCAATAGATATTACCTTCTTTAGTAATGACTGAAGCCCACAGGGGAATCCGGTACTGAGAGTCAGACCTCAGTGATAACAGTGGAAAAACTGTGGGTTAGCTGTAGAGATTTGACCAAACTGCGGGAGGTAGTGGAAGACAGGTGTGCCTGGCGTGCTCTGGTCCATGGGGTCACGAAGAGTCGGACACAACTAAATGACTAAACAACAACAAAGCTGTAGAGAGCCTCCAGTCTCCCAGCATTTTGGGGCAGGGATATGAGCACCTAGCAATAGTTTAGATTTGTAGAATTAAGGTGCTGTGTCAACCCATCATGACAAATCTACTTTGGAACTCCTTGCTTATTGACACCAGACAGGCTCCTTTGCTATATCCTTTTAAAAAAACCCTTATAAAAACATTTTTGTTTAGACGAGCTTCTCCAGACATGTAGAGCAGGCATCCCCAACCTTCGGCCCTCCAGATGTTTTGGGACTACAACTCCCATCATCCCCGACCACTGGTCCTGTTAGCTAGGGATCATGGCAGTTGTAGGCCAAAACATCTGGAGGGCCGCAGATTGGGGATGCCTGATGTAGAGTGTTGATATGCGCTTTAATTTCCTTTTAGCTTCCTGTTGATTTAAACGATCCCAGATTTCTCTTTGAGGTGGGATTGCTGCATTTCAAGCCTGTACTGTGTGCACTGCCTTCTCCCCTGTGTTCTTTGTTGTAATGTCAGAACCTGGGACAGCACCTGGTGAAAGCTAGAGATGCAGATCAGGCCAAAAATCACATGGGGGGGTTTGTCTGAAAATATAAATACAAGTATACAACACTAGCAGGATGTGCCCGGTGCTGCTTATAAATTCGAAGAAACTAAAATACATTGTGAATTTTATATGGAAAGGGTAATTTATGAGTTTTAGGGCTGCATGCACTCCCAACCCACCAATTCTGCACTCTGAACTGACCTGGGCAGCTCCTGCTCCAGTCCTGAATCCATTTTTATTTTTGTGCATAGGTGAGCTAAAGTGTAATTAGGGTTGAATCAAAAATGGTACCCAGTGTCCAAACATAGACAAAAGCTACTGCCTCCACTGGGACGCAGGTGGTGCTGTGGGTTAAACCACAGAGCCTAGGGCTTGCCGATCAGAAGGTCAGCAGTTCGAATCCCCATGACAGGGTGAGCTCCCGTTGCTCGGTCCCAGCTCCTGCCAACCTAGCAGTTTGAAAGCACGCCAAAGTGCAAGTAGATAAATAGGTACCGCTCCGGCGGGAAGGTAAACGGCGTTTCCGTGCGCTGCTCTGGTTCACCAGAAGCAGCTTAGTCATGCTGGCCACATGACCCAGAAGCTGTACGCCAGCTCCCTCGGCCAATAAAGTGAGATGAGAGCACCAACCCCAGAGTCGTCCATGACTGGACCCAATGGTCAGGGGTCCCTTGACCTTTACTGCCTCCACTATGAGAACCTTCATCCCGTGTCTGGCTACGATATCACAAGAGCTTCCAAGTTGGTGAAGGTTGGAACCATCCTGCCAAATGTTGGCTGTGATTTTTTGGAGCCCTCCAAATTATGCAGGTTGGACCCGTCACAACAGATTTGGCAGAGACCCACCCACCAAAGGGGGCGACAATATAGTTGGAGGTGCGCAAATTAGCGTAGTTTGGACCCCAATGTTTGCTCCCCCTGATAAGTGAAGTCACACCAAAGTCATGTTTTGGTCCACCATCTTGATTCAAAATGGTGCCCGGTGCCCAAATATTGCTGAAGACTGCCACCCCCACTTCAGGAACCCTCGTGCTGAGATTAGCAATGATATCTGGAGAGTTTACAGAGTCTACAGAGAACGGGTGGACAGAGAGGCAGACAAACCACTCCCTAAAACTGGCACCCCCAAACTCGGCCCTCCAGCTGTTTTGGGACTACAACTTCCATCATCCCTAGCTAACAGGACCGGTGGTCAGGGATGATGGGAAATGTAGTCCCAAAAAACATTTGGAGGGCTGAGTTTGGGGATGCCTGCCCTAAAATATACATGTTGCTGGCATCCGTCTGTCTCTGGAGACAATGGAAGTGTGTGCCTTTGGGGGTAAAGTCAAACCATTAGAGAGTTACAGCCCCTAGTGTGGCTGTAGAGACCAGTAAAGGGAGAGACATGTTTTGTTGCAGCTGGGGCAGATGAATGCATCCAGTTTTGCTGCTACAGGTGCACCATGGCTTTTCTTCTCTCTGCTCTCCTCCCAGTAGTCATTCCTCCTCTGGTCACCACTGTGGATACAAAACCCGGCTGTCTCCAGATTATCTGCAAGGGATTCCCATACAGAAGAGTTAATGTCACCCGCCTTCATGTCACGTTCTCAGACATCTTTGTAACACAGAGCTGGTCTGCCAACAGGCCTAGTGCCTGAAGCCAGCTCCCTGCAGAGCATATCCTTGGGGACCCTGCCATTTTCCATCTTTTGAGCATGACCAGGCCAGTGTAGACGTCGCTGACACAAGAGTGCAAACAGGCTGGGGATTTGGGCTTGGGAGAGAACATCTTTGTTTGAGATTCTGTCGCGCCATTTGATGCCCAAAATCTCCCTGATGCAGGCAAGTGGAAGGCATTGAGCCGTTGCTCCTGGTGGGTGTAAGTTGCCCATGACTCATTTCCATATAGCAGCAGGCTCAACATACAAGCCTGGTAGACCTTCATCTTGGTATAATAATAATAATAATAATAATAATAATAATAATAATAATAATTTATTACTTATACCCCGCAGATCTGGCTGGGCTTCCCCAGCCACTCTGGGCGGCTTCCAACAAAACACTAAAATACAATAACCTATTAAACATTAAAAGCGTCCCTAAACAGGGCTGCCTTCAGATGTCTTCTAAAAGTTTGGTAGTTATTTTTTTCTTTGAAATCTGGTGGGACGGTGTTCCACAGGGCGGGCACCACCACCAAGAAGGCCCTCTGCCTGGTTCCCTGTAACTTGGCTTCTCGCAGCAAGGGAACTGCCAGAAGGCCCTTGGTGCTGGACCTCAGTGTCCGGGCAGAACGATGGAGGTGGAGACGCTCCTTCAGGTATACTGGACTGAGGCCGTTTAGGGCTTTAAAGGTCAGCACCAACACTTTGAAATGTGCTCGGAAACGTACTGGGAGCCAGTGTAGGCGGTTAGCACCACATTGCCCCATATCTTTTTGGGGAGGCGAGCCATCGCCGTAGCTGCGTTGCCAATACGTTTGTCCAGCTCAGCATTGATGGGGAGGTTGCTATGTTCATCGGAACATAGGACTCTTCCTTAGATGGAGGCACACCGATGAATGTGTCTGGTGGGCACACCCCTTGCTTTCATTCGAGATGCTTAGCGCTTGCTTTGCATGCAGAAGACCCCAGATTCAACCCCTCCATCTGGGACTGTCTGAAACGCTGTAGAGCTGCTGCCAGTCAGTGTAGACAGTACTAAACCAGATGGACCTAGGGCCTGACTCGATACAAGGCAGTTTTCTCTGTTTGTGTGCCGTAAGGGAAGGGCTGCAGTGCAGTGGTTAGAGCATCTCGCTCAGTTGGTTAGAGCATGGTGCTGATAATGCCAAGCTTGCAGGTTCGATCCCCGTGTGGGACAGCTGCTTATTCCTGCATTGCAGGGGGTTTAACTAGATGATCCTCAGAGTCCCTTCTATGACCTGAAAGCCCAAGGTTCAATCCCTAGCATTTCCAGCTAGCATTGGCAGACAACCCTCTCTGAAACCCTGGAGAGCTGCTGCCAGTCAGTGTAGACAGCACTAGCTTAGATAGGCCTGTGTTCTGACTCGACAGCTTCCTATGATCTAGAAGAAGGGTTCTGACTACAGTGGTACCTCGGGTTAAGTACTTAATTCGTTCCGGAGGTCTGTTCTTAACCTGAAACTGTTCTTAACCTGAAGCACCACTTTAGCTAATGGGGCCTCCTGCTGCCGCCACGCTGCCAGAGCACGATTTCTGCTCTCATCCTGAAGCAAAGTTCTTAACCTGAGGTATTATTTCTGGGTTAGCGGAGTCTGTAACCTGAAGCGTATGTAACCCGAGGTACCACTGTACTTGGGTGAAACAAATTTGACCGTCTTCCTCCCCTCCGAAGGAGAGACCTTGCTCCTGTTAAAACGGCGCCTTCCTTTTGTCTGCCCTCCAACGCACAACCAGCTGTCCTTTTGGGAGCCTGGCACAGTCCTGGGGATCATCTGTCACTATAGTCGGGCTCTCACCTAATGTTGGAAATATGCGTTCATTAAACTTTCAAGCGCAGCCTCCCTTTGCCAAGGGAGCTCTCCAAGGTGGGTTGTATTTCTGCTCCTCCTCTGACGGAATCGCTGGTTGACCTGCCGGTGGGGGACGGGCGGGCGATTGTACTCCACCTCGAGCGGCTGGCTCCGTGCCTTTAATTTATCACTATTATTATTATTTTTCTCTCCACCTGCGTTTCTCCTTTGTTTTAGCGAGATCTTAATCTCCCAGCAGGGCAGGCCGAGGGAGCAGTTTCCAGCCTCGGCTGACGTCAGTTGCAGCTCCGTCGATTAGCTGGCGCTAGGCACTGGGAGAGAGGTGCAGCTGTCGTCCCTCTCCCTGGCGACCAGGTTTAATGCCATCCTTACCACCTCTTGCTTCAGCGAGTTGACACAATGTGGTCCTCTCAAGCTCAGCAGGGCATGTTTACTCATTTATTTCGTTGCCAAGTAGCTCTGCACAACAACCCTGTGAGGGAGGTTAGGCTGCAGCTGGCCCCCACGGTCATCCAGTGAGATTTATGACCGAGTGGGGATTCGAACCCTGGCCTCCCAGGTCTTAGTCTGACACTATTACCACTACACCGCACTACCTCTCCTGTGCCTGGGGCTTGCTGTCCACACAGGCTAGCACGGAAACAGAGGTGGTGCTCGCCACCTGAGTACATGTTAGTTTTTCCAGCAGTTGTAGGCAATGGAGGTGAAGGGGCAGTGACCCAGTAATTGTTTACTTTTCCGGCTGGTTCACCAGCTATGACTCCTCTTGGACAGAGGTGACTTGGCCACTGTCCTCCGTGCTCCAAGCTAAGTTCTAGATTGGATGACTGTAATGCGTGCTACATGGGGCTGCTCTTGGAAACTTCAGTTGGTCCAAAACGCAGCATCTGGATTACTGGATGGTAATCCATTTAGATCTTGTGTAACCCCTGCTTCCTAACAGCTGTGCTGGTTGCCAGTTTGTTTCTGGGCACAATTCAAGGTGCTCACGTTGCCCCTATTTTCCGGAGGCAATCTTGGTTTTACAGAAGCTGTCCCGGTTTCATGATCTGATCCCAGAACGTCCTGTGTTTCCTTAGCACATCCCTATTTTCATCAGAGAAATGTTGGAGGGTCTGGTAAAGGTAAAGGTAAAGGTAAAGGGACCCCTGACCATTAGGTCCAGTCGTGACCGACTCTGGGGTTGCGGCGCTCATCTCACTTTATTGGCCAAGGGAGCCGGCGTACAGCTTTCGGGTCATGTGGCCAGCATGACTAAGCCACTTCTGGCAAACCAGAGCAGCGCACGGAAACGCCGTTTACCTTCCCGCCGGAGCGGTACCTATTTATCGACTTGCACTTTGATGTGCTTTCGAACTGCTTTGTTGGCAGGAGCAGGGACCGAGCAACGGGAGCTCACCCCGTTGTGGGGATTCGAACTGCCGACCTTCTGATCAGCAAGTCTTAGGCTCTGTGGTTTAACCCACAGTGCCACCCACGTAGGACATCCCTATTTTCATCAGATAAATATTGGAGGGTATGGAGTTATGTGGCCCCCGAGCCAAGGAGATATGTAACTATACAATCTTTAGAAGTCATCTGAAGGGAGTCCTATATAGGGAAGTTTTCAAAAATGGTTTGTTATGTTTTTATCCATGTTGGAAGCCTCCCAGAGTGACTGGGGCAACCCAGTCAGGTGGGCAGTGTATAACATTATTATTATTATTATTATTATTATTATTATTATTATTATTATTATTGAATAGGACATCCCTATTTTCATCAGAGAAATATTGGAGGCTACGACGTTGGTGTTTAAAGACCTAAATAACTCGGACCCCAAATACCTGAAAGACTTCCTAAGTAGGGTTTTGGTTTGATCTAACGGGGCTTTTAGGTTCTTAAGTTTAGGAAGATGAACCTTACACTCCGTGGCTACTGCTGTAGAATAAAAGCAGTGAAGGATGACAGAGGGATAGAAAGAAGATAACAATGCAATAGAAAATGTGTCTTAATGTAGGTTTAGGGTTGGACAAATCCACTGATTTCATTTTCTCTGAGTTTACACACATACCGTACATTTAAAAGCATGTTACTTTTCCTCATAGAATCCAGGGAACGATAGTTTGTTGGGTGCTGGGAATTGTAGCTCTGTGAGAGGTAAACTACAGTTCCCAGGAGTTTGTGGGGATGACGACCATGCACTTTAAATGTACAGTATGTGTACGGAGCCTCAGTTTCTCATCTCCCCAGCCTAAGCTTGAGTTCAATTCCCCATATTCCCACATCAGCTTGTGGTATATTTATTTTAAAAGTTCCTCATGAAAATTCCTTGGCGTTTTAGTGAAAATGTTTCTATGACACTTTGCCTAATATGCACTCTTTTTTTTTGAAGAGCAGTTTTCCTACTAAAATGCTGATGTATTTTCACGAGGAAAGTTAATCTATGAGAAATTGCTGTCCTGATCCACAGGCCCAAAGGAAGGCTCAAGGGATTGGCTGAGTACAGGGATACCAAAGAAGGATGTCCAAAAACGTCAGAGGGATCAGTTCTAGTGCTTGATTAAAGAAAGGTGTAGACTTACAGCAAACCAGCCTGCCAGATCTCCTAGTCTTTACTGACATGGGTCAGACACCGCAGCAAGGAGACGGCTTGTCCACACTCAAGCAAACGCCCATGCATTCTTTATACACAAAGAAGAAAACTCCAGTTTGATTGGACTACCCATCAATCACTCCATCTGTCCAGAGGAGGGCACAGGTAGCAGATACCCAAATCTTACAGATAGTTCCCCCTTCTGGGCTCAGAGCCCAGCAACCCCGAGCCCACAGATAAGGAGAGCATCAAAGGGAGCCAATTAGCCTATATCAAAGCAAACGAAGAGAAACATCTATGAGCTCATGGCGAACCAATTAATTGTGGAGTTATCTTGACTGCCAAGATGGCGTTTGCAGAGCACCTGGAACGGTTCAACACACTTTCTTCCACAGGAGGCAGTGGTGGCCATGAACTTTGAGGGCTTTAAAAGAGGATTAGACGAATTCATGGAGGAGAGGGCTATTGAAGCCAGGATTGTTATGGTATCCCTCCACACTTGGAGGCAGTAATGCTTCTGAATAGCAGTTGCTGGAAACCACAGGAAGGGAGAGTGATCTCATGCCCAGGTCCTGCTTGTGGGTTTCCCCTTGGGGCATCTGGTCTGCCACTGTGAGAACAAGATGCCGTAACAGATGGGCCATTGCTCTTGTGTTCTTACCATCTCATTGGAGATACCTGATATTATGGGAGCAGAACTCTTCTCAGTCAACCTACTTGGATCCAGCTTCTTACTCTCTGTCTCCCCTTCAGGTTCTGATACTTCCTGAGGCCCCAGTTTCACCTCCCACAACCCACTGGGACTTTCCCTGGGGTCATCAAGTGCCAACTCCCCAAACTCCTCCCATTGCTGCCAAGGATTGGACCATTCCTTCCATGACATCTCCAAGGGACTCAGGGCCTTGGCCCAGTATACCTGAAGGAACATCTGCACCGCCACCTTTCAGCCCAGATACTGAGGTCCATCTCTGAGGGCCTTCTGGCGGTTCCCTCACTGCAAGAAGTGAGGTTACAGGGAACCAGGCAGAGTGGTGCCCGTCCTGTGAAACACCCTCCCATCAGATTAAGAACTTAATTAGTTCTGGAGGTCTGTTCTTAACCTGAAACTGTTCTTAACCTGAGGTAACACTTTAGCTAGTGGGGCCTCCCGCTGCCTCCGCGCCTCTGCCACGTGATTTCTGTTCTCATCCTGAAGCAAAGTTCTTAACCTGAGGTACTATTTTTGGGTTAGTGGAGTCTGGAACCTGAAGCGTCTGGAACCTGAAGCATTTGTAACCCGAGGTACCACTGTAAACCAACTATCTGACTTTTAGAAGACATCTGAAAGCAGGCCTGTTTAGGGAAGTTTTTAATGTTTGATGTTTTATCGTGGTTTTAATATTCTGTTGGGAGCCTCCCAGAGTGGCTGGGAAAGCCCAGCTAGATGGGAAGGGTATAAATAATAAATGATGATCATGATGACGATGACAGTAGCAATGGTTGGCAAGGCTCCCCCCTTTTCTGTTTGTGAAGAAGGGAGAAACTTTCAATGGAGTCTGATCCATTAGCGTGGATGGGGTGCTGCCCTCAGCCAGCCCCTACCAGCCTGTCTGGTTTCCTCATAACCAGCCCAGGGGATGGTCCTGGTTGTCAGCTTCTTCCTCCTCAGTCTCACAGAATGGAGAATGGGCGCAAAAATAGAATTACCGTATTTTTTGCTCTATAAGACTCACTTTTTCCCTCCTAAAAAGTAAGGGGAAATGTGTGTGCGTCTTATGGAGCGAATGCAGGCTGCACAGCTATCCCAGAAGCCAGAACAGCAAGAGGGATTGCTGCTTTCACTGCACAGTGATCCCTCTTGCTGTTCTGGCTTCTGAGATTCAGATTTTCCCCCCCTTGTTTTCCTCCTCCAAAAACTAGGTGCGTCTTGTGGTCTGGTGCGTCTTATAGAACGAAAAATACGGTAGTTGCCTCTGCCAGCCATTGGCTCTGGCTCCCCCTGCTGTTCGGCTCCCTGCCTTCCGCCCTACCATTCCAGGGGGCGCCAGCTACCCCTGGGTGTGGTTGGCCCATTTTCTTGAAGGAAACCTGTTGTGGAGTCCTGAGGCAGTTGAGCAGCTACTGACTCTCCCCTCTCGTCACACCGCTCCCCCCTTCTCCCCCTTGCCTGCCATCTCCATGGAGAATAAGCTGTTTGAGGGACACAGAGAGGGGGCTGAGGATAAATATTTTCTCTTATCGCCTCGTAGCCACAATCTCTATTCAGGTATCAGCTTGCAGGTTGCTCTTTTGAAATGAGGAGAGCCTGGGCTTGTCCTGGGCAAAAGAGATGGAGAAATGAGCCCCACTCTTATTCTGCATGCAGAGCTGCAGAGCTTTTGTCTGCTTATACTTAATATTTGCATACTCTCCTTTTCTGTTTAAACCCATAACAAGGCATGGACAGAGAACCTGTCTATTTCGATTTCTCATTTTTCCAATCCTAAGTTCTCTACATTTCCACACCAGTTTGCAATTTTTTTGAAAACAAAGTCCTCATGAAAATTCATAAGCATTTTAAGTGTGAATTTCTCCCAACTATACACATTGTTTGCATGCAATTTTCCCCAATATACACACGTTTGCAAAGCAATTTTCCTAACGCAATGCATCTTTCCATGTTATCATTATTATTATTATTTCTAAAGTTCATTTGTGTGCAGACTTTAGTATATGTATATTTGCACACATTACTTGGTTACAGAACTGCCTTTCAAAATTCGGAAGAGAGTGAATTTCAGAGGACGGCTGTGTGTTTCAGTTTGCATATTGTGTTACAAATTGCAAATTAAGTACGGTTGCCTTAAAATGTGAAATGAGTTGAATTTCTCTCCCATCCCAACTCATAACCAAAGTGACTTGCAAAGCCAGGAGAACAGGATACAATGAAGAAATAAAACACTGAATGGATAGATCTCTGAGAACAATGTTTTTTATTTATCTATTCATTCATTCATTTTATTTATTCATTTATTTAATAACTTTATATCCCAATTTTCCTCCAAGCAGCTCATAGTGGTTCTCCTCCCTCCTCCTCATTTTATCCTCACAACAACCCTGTGAGGTAGGGTAAGCTGAGAGGCAGTGACTGGCCCAAGGCCACTTCAATGAGCTTCATGGCTGAGTGGGGATTTGAACCCTGGTCCTTCCAGGTTCAACACTCTGTGCCACACTGGATGTCTGTTCCACCCCTTCCTCCTTAAAGGGTTAGTTCCCTTACATAGAAGGCAGATGGGAACAGGACCCTGGACAGCTGCAAGAGAGCCCTGCAGGCTGGCACCCCACTGCCAGAGATGTTGTCTAAGCAAGGAGCTGAAGGTAACCAAAACTCCATGTAGCCTGAAGGCCAGGAGTGTTGTCTGCTCCATGTCTCTGGATTGCAACAGAGGCACCGCCTGATTTTGCAGTCTGTGGCTTCAGCAAGGTTTGGGAAATGAAAATACTGCAGTAGACTTATCCTCTGAGGATGGTGGCGTGGCAGGACTTCGCCCTCTGATGGAGCAGTGCTTAATAATAATAATAATAATAATAATAATAATAATAATAATAATAATAATAATTTATACCCTGCCCACTCTGGGCGGCCTCCAACAGGATATTAAAAATATAATAAAAGATCAAACATTAAAAACTTCCCGAAACAGGTCTGCCTTCAGATGTCTTCTAAAAGTCAGATAGTTGGTTTATATCTAATGGGACTGCATTCCACAAGGTGGGCGCCACTACCGAGAAGGCCCTCTGCCTGGTTCCCTGTAACCTCACTTCTTGTAGTGAGGGAACCGCCAGAAGGCCCTCGGAGCTGGACCTCAGTGTCCAGGCTGAATGATGGGGGTGGAGATGCTCCTTTAGGTATACTGGGCTGAGGCCCAGTTATTGGGTAATTTTCCACAAGTAAATAGCTCAGATCAGGGGTAGGTAACCTAAGGCCCGGGGGCCGGATGTGGCCCAATCGCCTTCTCAATCCGGCCTGCAGACGGTCCAGGAATCAGCGTGTTTTTACATGAGTAGAATGTTTCTTTTTATTTAAAATGCATCTCTGGGTGATTTGTGGAGCATAGGAATTCATTCAGGTTACAGACTCCGCTAACGCAGAAATATTACCTCAGGTTAAGAACTTTGCTTCAGGATGAGAACAGAAATCGTGCTCCGGCGGCGCGGCAGCAGCAGGAGGCCCCATGAGCTAAAGTGGTGCTTCAGGTTAAGAACAGTTTCAGGTTAAGAACGGACCTCTGGAGTGAATTAAGTACTTAACCCGAGGTACCACTGTATATTAAAAAAAAGAAAAAGAGATTGGCAGAGCAGTGCTCCGTTTGTCTGGCAGAACAACGGACACAGCCCTTTACCTTTCATTCTGTAGGTGACATTCAAGCCACACAGAAACCAGAGGTTTCTACAGATAATTTACCTCACAAAGGAAAAGCTCTGTCCCTCATCCATTCAGGCAAGCAAGAGGCGTTATCACAGTTCAAGGGGCACATTTCAGCCAAGCAAAGACTCTGAGCAGCACCAGTGAGAGTTGTGGCCTGGGAAGAGTCCTGAGGTCCGAGCAGAGAGTACTGGAGGGCCACATTCACATCCCCCCCACCCCGCCCCAGACCTGAAGTTCCTCATCCCTGTGTCAGCATCTGCCAACACACACCTGGTGAAGTCATATCCGGCCCACAACCTGACAGTTATTCTTTTGGGGTACACACGTCCTCCAGTCTTGTACAGTGGTACCTCGGGTTACATACGCTTCAGGTTACAGACTCTGCTAACTCAGAAATAGTACCTCGGGTTAAGAACTTTGCTTCAGGATGAGAACAGAAATCGCGTGGCAGCAGCAGGAGGCCCCATTAGCTAAAGTGGTGCTTCGGGTTAAGAACAGTTTCAGGTTAAGAACGGACCTCCGGAACGAATTAAGTACTTAACCCGAGGTACCACTGTACTCTCTACAAAGACCTGAGGAACGATATCATCACCTCACTCGTACTAACCATCCCAGGGCGCTCCACCACTGCCACAAGGTCCTTTCATCTATCAAATCAAAATGAGCAGATAACACAAAAAGTTGCTAGGTTCATAGCAGGGGCAATCAGAATAAGGGCCACTAACTGACGGCTGATTCAGGACTTTAAATTGTGCTCTTATATCAAATTTCCTTTTCAGCGTATACTGTAATGTTTTACTGTTGCTATGGCCATTGGCTAATGCGAATAAAGTTTTATCTATATTTTGGGGCGCTGCTACAGGACACCCTTTGGTGTCTCTGCAGCGGAAGAACCAGCAAGGCTATGAAAAAGGATGAAGAGGCAGACACCCTTGGATATATAACACAGTGCCACCTTGTGTCAGGAATGGCAAGCTGCAACTTAGCAGGGACGCCGTTGACGGGTTCATGATGCCCAGCATGGAGAGAAGTTTTTCTCCCCTTCTCATAGCACTTGGACTGTGGACAAGCTGAATGCCGGAGGTTTAAGGGCAGATAAAAGAAAGGACTTATCCATGCGTGCGGCACGTTGTTAAACTGTGGATCTCGCTGCCGCAGGACACATTTACGGCCACCGATTTGGATGGCTTTAAATGAGGGATTGGACAAATAATAATAATAATAATAATAATAATAATAATAATAATAATAATAATAATAATAATAAATTATTATTTATACCCTGCCCCACTGGCTGGGTTTCCCCAGCCACTCTGGGCTGCTTCCAACACAATATTAAAATACAGTAATGCATCAAACATTAAAAGCTTCCCTAAACAGGGATGCCTTCAGATGTCTTCTAAAAGTCAGATACTTGTTTATTTCCTTGACATCTGGTGGGAGGGCATTCCACAGGGCGGGTGCCACTACTGAGAAGGCCCTCTGCCTGGTTCCCTGTAACTTGGCTTCTCTCAGTGAGGGAACCACCAGAAGACCCTCAGAGCTGGACCTCAGTGTCCGGGCTGAACGATGGGGGTGGAGACTCTCCTTCAGATATACTGGGCCGAGGCTGTTTAGGGCTTTAAAGGTCAGCACCAACACTTGGAATTGTGCTTCGAAACGTACTGGGAGCCAATGTAGGTCTTTCAAGACCGGTGTTATGTGGTCTTGGCGGCCACTCCCAGTCCCCAGTCTAGCTGCCTGGAGGAAAAGGCTACGCTCTATAACTCCACTGTCAGAGGCAACAACGCTTCTGAATATCCGTAGCTGGAAACCGCAGGAGGGAAGAGTGTTCTTGTGTTTGGGTCCTGTTTGCAGGCTTTCCCATTGGGGCATCTGGTTGGCCAATGGGAGAACAGGATGCTGGACTAGATGGGCCATTGGCTGGATCCAGCAGGCTCCTCTTACAAACTTATGTAAGTTTTGGTCAACTTTGTGAGCCTGCGTGCCAGCGATGGGCTTGGCCAGAGGCAAAAGGAGCAATGAGGGCAATTTTTTTGCCTTTGTGCAATAGGCTGGCTTAACAACAACAACAAAATGAAATACCTTTTTCAGTCTGCTTCGAAAATGACAGTGATCAGGACTTTTTTTTTTTGCTTAAATCCTTTTGCAATAATAATAATAATAATAATAATAATAATAATAATAATAATAATATCATTATTGCATTGTGAAAGGGGATCTCTGAGATTTGAAGTAGCTGGAACACAGGGTTTGTAACTCTGTTGTGCCTGGATCTTATTTGCATTTACCTGTTGGGCTTTCTGAGTTCTTTTTGTTTTTTGATTTTTTTAAAAAAAAAACTTTGTAAAAGAAAAGGAAAGAAAGAAGCCTATAAAGAAAGTGGTGTGGTAAACTTGAGCAAAATTACCAAGAATGAAATATATGCTTTTGTTTCCATGGGAAATAAAATAAGTGTGTGGTGTATGATTGACTCTTAATCTCAGGGCCCTGGGTTTGAATCCAACATTGGGCAAAAGATTCCCGAATTGTAGGGACTTGGACTAGTTGATCCTTCCAACCCTATAATTCCATAGTTCCATGACTCTCCTCGTAACCACTTTGGGGTCTGCCCCCACTCCTTACTAGCCATGGTGGCTAGATTCTACCCCCACTGTCAGTGGCAATATACCCCTGTGTACCACTTTTATTTATTTATGGAAAACATTTGAAATAAATACCGTATTTTTCGCTCTATAAGACGCAGCAGACCATAAGACGCACCTAGTTTTTGGAGGAGGAAAACAAGAAAAAATATATTCTGAATCTCAGAAGCCAGAACAACAAGAAGGATCACTGTGCAGCGAAAGCAGTGATCCCTCTTGCTGTTCTGGCTTCTGGGATAGCTGTGCAGCCTGCATTCGCTCCATAAGATGCGCACACATTTCCCTTTACTTTTTAGGAGGGAAAAAGTGAGTCTTATAGAGCAAAAAATACGGTAAATAAATGGCGGCGACACCCGCAGGTGTGATTCATTGGGGGCCAGGCCGTGAGCTGCTAGAAGGTGCGAAAGGGAGCATGGTGGGGAGAGGAGGGGGTAACATGCCTAGGGGGTGGGCGGGATCTCCTGACAGACAGCTGCCTTGACTCCGCCTACCTCCTGTCTCTTCCCAACCCTTTCTGTTTTCCAGAGCAAACTGGTGAAGTACTTCAGCCGCCAGCTCTCGTGCAAGAGGAAAGTGGCCCTCCAGGAACGCAATGCCAAGCTCGAGGGCTTCCCGCAGCTCCTGCACTGGTTCCGCATTGTCAATGTCCGCAAGGAGGTCATGGAGGTGAGCTGCGTACGGGGTCTCGGAGGGGTTGGCCCCTGCCTCTTCCCAGGCCTCCCTCCTCCAGCTTCTTGTCCCTCCAGTCCCCCTTCTCCCCTTCCTCTGTTCTGTGTGCCTTTGATGGTGCTCTACGAATTTTGGACCAAGCGCAATAAGACGGGGACCAAACTGGGGTCGCTAAGAAGCACAGTGGAAGAATCATGTGCTGTGAGCTCACAGTGCTGAGGTGTTTTAATTAGTTTAGTTAGTTAATTAGGTGATGTAAAGCAGAGGCGGGGGACACGGGTGGCGCTGTGGGTTAAATCACAGAGCCTAGGACTTGCTGATCATAAGGTCGGCGGTTCGAATCCCCGTGACGGGGTGAGCTCCTGTTGCTTGGTCCTTGCTCCTGCCAACCTAGCAGTTCAAAAGCACGTCAAAGTGCAAGTAGATCAATAGGTACCGCTCTGGCGGGAAGGTAAACGGCGTTTCCGTGCGCTGCTCTGGTTCGCCAGAAGCGGCTTAGTCATGCTGGCCACATGACCCTGAAGCTGTACGCCGGCTCCCTCGGCCAATAAAGTGGGATGAGCGCCACAACCCCAGAGTCGGCCACGACTGGACCTAATGGTCAGGGATCCCTTTACCTTTACCTAAAGCAGAGGCAGTTGAAAGCACACTGAGAAACTGAGGTTCTCCACAAACCTTCACTTCACTTACATTTCTTGTTTTTTAAAAAAGTTTTTACAGTGGTACCTCTGTTGTTGAACATCTCGGAAGCCGAACCTTTGGGTTTTCGAACACTGAAAACTCGGAAGTAAATGCTTCTGTTTTCAAATGGGCCTCGGAAGTCGAACAGCTTTCGCTGAGTGTGTGCCCCCCTTTTAATAATTGACTTAGCAGACTGCCCTTTGCGCCTCGGTTTTCGAACATTTCGGAAGTCGAATGGTCTTCCAGAATGGATTACGTCTGACAACCAAGGTACCACTGTATTAAATATTGTATTGTGTTAGTAAACAGCCAAATAAACAAGGAAAAATACATCTAGCGTCTCCCCTTTCAATTCATAGAGTCTTTTCCACAGTTGCTTTATGAGACGCTATTGTCAATAGACATCATGTGGTTGGAGGGGAAAGAGAGGGAGATGCGGGGGGTAAACAATGGGTGCGCATGGAGATAGATAAAATCAGAAACATCTGATTTTATCTGATGAGAGCCAGTGTGGTGTAGTGGTTAAGAGCGGTAGTCTCCTAATCTGGGGAACCGGGTTCGCGTCTCCGCTCCTCCGCTTGCAGCTGCTGGGTGACCTTGGGCTAGTCACACTTCCTTGAAGTCTCTCAGCCCCACTCACCTCACAGAGTGTTTGTTGTGGGGGAGGAAGGGAAAGGAGAATGTTAGCCGCTTTGAGACTCCTTAAAGGGAGTGAAAGGCGGGATATCAAATCCAAACTCTTCTTCTTCTTCTTCTTCTTCACTACCTGCTGCTCCAAAACAAACTAAGGAAAATTCCCACGACACTAAACAGGTCCACACAGTCCATGGAAGGAAGAAGTAGGAACACGGACCCCAACCACATCCCGTCACCCTTACTCCATCATGCAGCCCAAAGCATCCATATAAAAAAGGCCTGGCAGGATAAAAGTCTATCATATTGCTGACTTTTACACTTCACTTCTTCTTTTTCTTTTTGTAACATAAAAACTTCATTAGGGCCAAAATTCACAATGTGGTATGTGGTTACAAAGAACCGTTCCTAGGATTGCCGTATTTTGAACCAGGGGCCTTGTAGTTATAACTCTAACACAGGCATAGGCAAACTCGGCCCTCCAGATGTTTTGGGACTACAACTCCCATGATCCCTAGCTAACAGGACCAGTGGTCAGGGATGATGGGAACTGTAGTCCCAAAACATCTGGAGGGCCGAGTTTGCCTATGCCTGCCCTAACAGTAGTTTGATCTCCAGTAATGAGTACATGATCATGTTTAAAGCCATGCAAATAACGTATTTCACTGGCAGATCTCCACAGGCTAGTCCTTTTTGAAAGGCACGAAAGGAGGCCAAGATATGGTCAGTTGGCAACCCCTGACTCTTTTCCAAACTACAATTTCTGTTGACTCTCCCAGGAAGCAGTTTTTGAGATACGAATATACAATGACTCAGCAGAACCTACCTATGGCAGCAGCAGCATCTAGCAGTGTGGTGTAGTGGTTAAGAGCGGTGGACTCATAATCTGGTGAACTGGGTTCCCTTCCCCGCTCTTCCACATGCATTTGATGGGTGACCTTGGGCTAGTCACACTTCTCTGAAGTCTCTCAGCCCCACTCACCTCACAGAGTGTATGTTGTGGGGGAGGAAGGGAAAGGAGAATGTTAGCTGCTTTGAGACTCCTTAAGGGGAGTGAAAGGCGGGATATCAAGTCCAAACTCCTCCTCCTCCTCCTCCTCCTCCTCCTCCTCCTCCTCTTCTTCTTCTTCTTCTTCTCAGCCAGTCACCTTTCTTCTCTCTGTCCCCTTATGATTTGAAGCTTGCTCGACAGATGACAACTGGCCGTTGGTGCTTGAGTGTACTAGTACTGTATCCACTTTATCAAAATGATTGTCGGTTTTATTACTTTTATATATTCTCTGATCAAATCCCTCTTTTAAGGTAAGAGACAAATAAAAGGAAGCACTCCCAAATATAAGCCGCACTCTCCTTCCAATTTCAGACCCTGAAAAGTTAAAAGTGCGGCCACACTTATTTGATGCACTGTCTCCACAGGTCCACAAGAGGGCAGCATTGCTCAACTCTGTGAGTCTTTTTCCACGAGGAAAAACAACTTTGGCTTCCTAAAAAACCCTCAACAACTCTGACAATGGGTAGATCACTACCAGTTTTTTTAATACAGACTCTTGGAAGTTGGACGCCCCTGATCTAGCTCATATGCATAGGCTTAGCTGGCAACTTCTGACTAAAACGCCTCCTTTTTTTTAGCATTAAAGGGAGCAAAATGAGAAATAGGAATGGATTTTTCTTTTTATGTTGGGTCACTTTCTCAGTGGAAAATCTGAAAAGTGACATAGGACCATAGGAAGCTGCCTTAGCCAGGCCCTTGGTCCATCTAGCTCAATACAGGCAACTCTGACCGGCAGCAGCGGTTCTCCAGGGTTTGGGGCAAGGGACATTCCTAGCACTAACGGAAGATGCTGAGAGTTGAAAGGGACCTTCCGTGAGCAAGGCAGGTGCTCTACCCTTGAAACTACCCAGCAATATCAAGTTATAGGAAAACTGGTGCTATTAACAGTAATCCTTCTAGTTGGTTAATTGGTGCGGCAACTTCTATGCACATGACGTGTGATGCTAATTATTCCCCCCAAGAGTTAAATGATAACTAATCAGAGGCAGCTATCAGAGGAGAGCTATGAGATTCAGGTGAGGGTCAGATGCCTTGTCAATCCCAGCAGGTACAGTGGTACCTCAGGTTAAGTACTTAATTTGTTCCGGAGGTCCGTTCTTAACCTGAAACTGTTCTTAACCTGAAGCACCACTTTAGCTAAAGGGGGCTCCCACTGCCGCCGCACTGCCAGAGCACGATTTCTGCTCTCATCCTGAAGCAAAGTTCTTAACCTGAGGAATTATTTCTGGGTTAGCGGAGTCTGTAACCTGAAGCGCATGTAATCTGAGGTACCACTGTATATAAGAGGATGACCCGGCCTGCCTAGTCTTTTCCCTGTGGTAAGCAAATCTTGAAACTATAAACCGCCACAGCTCAGCAGAAGAGCATTTGTTTGCATGCAGAAGTTCCCAGGTTCAGTCCCTGAAGGCATCTCCTGCCAGGGCTGACAGAGAGACCCTTGTCTGTAACTTTGCTGCCAGTCTGTGCAGACAGTCCTGAGCTCGATGGATCAACGGTGGCCCTCCAGGCATTTTCATCTGGCCCTTGGGACTCTGTCCAGTTCCTGCCCTTCTTTAGCCCTGCTTTGTCATGTCTTCAAGGGTAGGGCAGTCCAACCTGTCTGACCAGGCAGGCTGCAAGAGTCCTTCGACACAGATAGTATTGTTTCTTTTTTTCCAATCTCACTCACTTCTTTCTTTCTTTCCCCCCACACTCTATCTTTTTATAGATGAAATTTTCTTAATAAAATATTATTGTTAACAGTAAAAACAACAACAGACAGACCCCAGGGGCTGCACACTGAATTTTAATTTCCGTATCGTAAATCAAAGCTGCTCGCAATATAGTTAATATTATTTAACATGCACAGTTAATGGCTCAAATGTGTCCTTGAACTGCAATGGGGCCTCTTAGAATCATAGAATTGTAGAGTTGGAAGGGATCCCAAGGGTCATCTAGCTCAACCCCCTTTAATTCAGGAATCTCAACTAGACCATACGTTACAGGTGGCCATCCGACCTCTGCTTTTGTTGTTGTTGTTTAGTCGTTTAGTCGTGTCCAACTCTTCATGACCCCATGGACCAGAGCACGCCAGGCACTCCTGTCTTCCACTGCCTCCTGCAGTTTGGTCAAACTCATGCTGGTAGCTTCGAGAACACTGTCCAACCATCTCGTTCTCTGTCGTCCCCTTCTCCTTGTGCCCTCCATCTTTCCCAACAACAGGATCTTTTCCAGGGAGTCGTCTCTTCTCATGAGGTGGCCAAAGTATTGGAGCCTCGGCTTCAGGATCTGTCCTTCCAGTGAGCACTCAGGGCTGATTTCCTTCAGAATGGATAGGTTTGATCTTCTTGCAGTCCATGGGACTCTCAAGAGTCTCCTCCAGCACCATAATTCAAAAGCATCAATTCTTCGGCGATCAGCCTTCCTTATGGTCCAGCTCTCACTTCCGTACATCACTACTGGGAAAACCATCCTGTTGTCTTTGTCCATGGAGTTTTCTTGGCAGGGATACTGGAGTGGCTTGCTGGTTCCTGTTCCAGGTGGATCACGTTTGGTCAAAACTCTCCACTATGACCTGTCCATCTTGGGTGTGCCTGCACGGCATCGCTCATAGCTTCTCTGAGTTTTTCAAGCCGCTTCGCCACCGCAAGGCAGTGATCCATGAAGGGGCAACCTCTGCTTAAAACCTCCCAAAGAAGGAGAGTCTACCACCTCCCGAGGGAGACCTTTCCACTGTCAAACAGATCTTACTGTCAGAAAGTTCTTCCTGATGTTTAGTCGGAATCTCCTTTGCGTTTAGTTGGAATCTTTGCATTGTTCTGTATAATTGCAGTTTCAACGAAATATCTTTTGTTCAGTTCAAATCTCTATCTTTTTAAAAAAACCATTTATTCGAAAGTTACAATGCAGTACATTTTCAATCAATATATCCACTCCACAGTTCAAATATCTGAAACCACCATTCTGCCTGAGCCCCACAGGAGCCCCACAGGGTGAGGTTATGCTTATTACGCAGGAGAGCTGTTTGCGATGTCACCAGGTAATCTTTGCTACCCAGAGAAAACTCCCAGTTGCCCTTGGCAACCGAGCAAGTGACTGAACGGCTCGATGTCACATTCAGAAATGCAACTCGTTAATATCTTCTTGGCTTCTTGCTTTTTTGAAAAAGTCTCTTGGAGAGCCCAGTACCTGGGGGCAATCTTGCCCACCCCCACAGCGCCTTAAATTGCCCCGAGGTGCAAAGGCGCACCAACCATTTCCATGGGATTGCTGGCCCATGGCTATTTCTAGGAATAGAAACTTCATAAATATTGAATCTGTTACTTACCTTGGCTCCATCTGCAGCGCACATTTAAAGCAGTGCTGTACCCCTGAAAGCAGCCCTGGGTTCCCAGAGAATCCCGGGAGCTGTAGTTTGTTACAGGTGCTGAGAGTTGTTAGGAGACTCCCCACACCCTGTTCCCTTCACAGGACTACAATTCCCAGAGTGGTTTAACACTCTCTCCCTCTTCCAGGGAGCTCTGGGAATTGTAGCTCTTGTGAGGGGAACAGAGATCTCCTAGCAACTCTCAGCACCCTTAGCAAACTACAGTTCCCGGAATCCTTGGAAGGAAGCCAAGGCTATTTAAAATGGTACGACACTGCTTTAAATGTATAGTGCAGATGAAAACATTTTAAGATCCAGAGAGGAGAGAAAAGCAGCGTGTTTATACTCTCCAACATTTCTCCAATAAAAACAGGGACATCCTATATAATAATAATAATAATAATAATAATAATACAGTGGACGTTCAGGTTGCGAACGTGATCCGTGCGGGATGCACTTTCACAAGCCGCTGCGTTTACAACCTGCAGCGGCGCGTCTGTGCACGTGCGGGTTGCGATTCATTGCTTCTGCGGATGCGCAAAGTGCAATATAGCACTTCTGCGCATGCGCGACCCCCGAAACCCGGAAGTCACCAGTTGCAGTACTTCCGGGTTTTGGCGGGTCCGTAACCTGAAAAAACGCAACCTGAAGCATTTTTAACCCGAGGTATGACTGTAATAATAATACCGTCAAACCTCGGATCACGAACACCTTCATTTTGGAGTGTTTTGGCTCCCGAATGCCAAAAAACACGGAAGTAAATGCTCCGGTTTTTGAACATTTTTTGGAAACTGAAGGTCTGACATGGCTTCCACTTGAGAGCCGAAAGCTCCTGCAACTGATCGGAAGCCGTGCCTCAGTTGTTGAACATTTCAGAAGCTGAATGGACTTCCAGAATGGATTATGTTCGACAACTGAGGCTTGACTGTAATAATAATAATAGTAATAATTTTATTATTTATACCCTGGCCAGCTGACTGGGTTGCCGCAGCCACTCTGGGCAGCTTCCAACATATATAAAAACACAACAGAACATTAAAAAAAACTTCCCTGTAGAGCACTGCCTTCAAATGTCTTCTAAAGGTTGTTATCTCCTTAGCTTGCGGGTCTCATAACTCCATACCCTCCAACATTTCTCCGATGAAAATAGGGATGTCCTAAGGAAAAGTGGGACATTCTGGGATCAAGTCAGAAGCTGGGATGGCTTCTGTAATTCTGGGACTGTCCCTGAAAAACAGGGGCACTCAGAGGGTCTGTTATACTCACTAAAGAAGATTTAATTACAAAACATAAGAATTTACTTTTTCGTTTATTTTGTATTTGAGGTGGCGGGTGATGTAAATGTAAGATTTTCTTTTGTTTGTTTTTTGTTGATGTGTAAAATAAAGCATAAACTCAAAAAAGAAGAAAAAAGAAAGAACCAGCAGCAAGGCTCTTCCCCGTTATTTGTTTATTTATTTGCAAAGATGTCTAGACTGCTAGCGTTAAGAGAGAGAGAGAAAAAAAACAGTGGTGAACATCTTAAAAATCAATAATACAATTGCATTCATAAGCACGTCTTAAATCAAATCAATAGATCAATATATATAACTGGTTCACCCCTTAAGGAAAGCCTTGTGTTAGTAGTAGCAGTCATTGGGAGCAGGTGCCTCTTGGAGCTGGTAGGGTGCTGGGCATGGAGACCAACAGTAAAGGTAAAGGTAAAGGGACCCCTGACCATTAGGTCCAGTTGCGGACAACTCTGGGGTTGCGGCGCTCATCTCACTTTTTTGGCCAAGGGAGCCAGCGTACAGCTTCCAGGTCATGTGGCAGCATGACTAAGCCGCTTCTGGCAAACCAGAGCAGCGCACGGAAACACTGTTTACCTTCCCGCTGGAGTGGTACCTATTTATCTACTTGCACTGGCGTGCTTTCAAACTGCTAGGTTGGCAGGAGCTGCGACCGAGCAACGGGAGCTCACCCTGTCGTGGGGATTCGAACCGCCGACCTTCTGATCAGCAAGCCCAAGAGGCTCAGTGGTTTAGACCACAGCGCCACCCGCATCCCTTAGACCAACAGTAGGTGGCACTAAAGACAAAGGCCAATTTAATTCCAGTTTTGATCCCATCCTCCCTGCTGGGGTAGCACTGAGATGGGGTGGGGAGTGGGGAGGAAGCTGCCAGGCAAGGTCCCTGCCCTGGATGTTCTGTAAAGAAGAAGTCAGGCAGGCAGGTAGGGACTGGCTAAGGGCAGGCCGAACTTGATGGGGCAGTGCCCCGTTTGCCCTGGGTTGTATCCAATATTACCATTTAATTTTTGCCTGGTTTTGTGCTTACAAAACAAAAAAGAAAAGATTAAAAAAATGCAAACCATAAAGCGACACAGCCTGGAAGGACAGAAGTCCAAAAATATAGTGTGGGTCCAAAGGGATAATAAAGTGTTAACTCATTCAAAGGTTCCTTTTACTAATAGCAAAGGTATGTAAAAATGAGAGTTTTCTCCACCTGTGAGTTCCACAGGATTGATAATAGAGGTTCTATAAATCCTTAGAAGAGCTAGACATTCGCTTATGCTGGTGACACAGAGCACCTGTCTGCCTCAATATTCATATAAGAAATTGCACCCAAAATTCGTCCTCCTCTCGGCAAACCCATTGGAATGCTGGAACCTGATTCAAACAGGACCATTAATCCCAGCGGGTCTTTTCGGAGTAGGATTTATTTGGCTGCAACCCTTAACATTTCAGGAGGATGCGATTGAGTTGTTGATCTCTGGCAGATTCGCTTGGCCTGATGAGACTCTCTTCCTTCTTCTTATGACACTTGCCTTCCCCCTGCCTCCCTCTAGGAAATAACTCCTGGCCAGTTGAACTTGGAGGACCTTCTGGAGATGACGGACGAGCAGGTCTGCATGACGGTGAAGAAGTTTGGGGCCAACCAGGAAGAATGCGCAAGGCTCAACGCCTCCCTCTCCTGCCTCCGGAGCGTCCATAAATCAGGTGCGAAGGTGTGCTCTCCCTCCCTCCCTCGCTGATGACTGGGTGTCTAACTTTCAGTGGAGAACCTTGGGGCCCTCCCAGTTAGGTTATATAATAATAATAATAATAATAATAATAATAATAATAATAATAATAATAAATTTATAATTTATACCCTGCCCATCTGGCTGGGTTGCCCCAGCCACTCTGGGCGGCTTCCAACTGAATATTAAAAACAATATAGCATCAGATATTAAAAACTTCCCTAAACAGTTGTCTTTTAAAAGTAAAATAGTTTATTGCCTTGACACATGCTGGGAGGGCATTCCACAGTGTAGGCACCACTACCAAGAAGGCCCTCTGCCTGGTTCCCTGTAACCTCACTTCTTGCAGCGAGGGAACCGCCAGAAGGCCCTCGGCGCTGGACCTCAGTGTCCGGGCTGGATGATGGGTGGAGATGCTCCTTCAGGTATACAGTATATATATATATTCTAACCCCTGGCTTCAGGACCTTATCCCCAATGGCCCATCTAGTCCAGCATCCTGTTCACACAATTAACACACTGATCTGACGCAACAGTGCTCTCCCCTCCAGCAGCTGGTATTTAGAAGCAATGCCTTCAGTCATGGCTAGTACCCCCCCTCGGTAGCCTCCTATTCTCCCCTGAATTTTCCCAACCCTCTTTTAAAACCACCTAAGTTGGTGGCAAAGGGTTAAACCACAGAGTCTAGGACTTGCCAATCAGAAGGTCAGCGGTTCGAATCCCCACGACGGGGTGAGCTCCTGTTGCTTGGTCCCTGCTCCTGCCAACCTAGCAGTTCAAAAGCACCTCAAAGTGCAAGTAGATAAATAGGTACTGCTCCAGCGGGAAGGTAAATGGTGTTTCCGTGCACTGCTCTGGTTCGCCAGAAGCGGCTTAGTCATGCTGGCCACATGACCCGGAAGCTGCACGCCGGCTCCCTCGGCCAATAAAGTGAGATGAGCGCCGCAACCCCAGAGTTGGTCACGACTGGACCTAATGGTCAGGGGTGCCTTTACCTTTTAAAGTTGGTGATGGTCACTGCCTTCTGTGGGAGGTAGGTTTGCAGTTTAGCTAGGTGTTCACCACTGGCGTGTGGCTCTGGTTGCCCAGAAAAGAATAAGAGCATAGGAACGTAAGACGAGCCTCCTAGATCAGGCCAATAGCCCATCTACTCCAGCGACCCTCCTCTTAAAATGGGCAACCAGATGTCTCCATGGAAAGCCCACAAGCAGGACCTGAGCACAAGAGCCCTCTCCCCTCCTGTGATTCGCGGCAACTGGCATTCAGAGACATTACTGCCTCTGATTGTGGAGGAAGAGCATAGCCATCGCAGCTAGTAGCCAGCCATATCTCTGTCCTACGGCACTTCCTCCAGTGGGAGTGAGTTCCACAGTTTAACTATGCATTGCATGAAGAAATACTCTTTCGTTTATCTGTCCTGAATCGTCTAACAATGAACCTAGAGCTTCATTGGCTGTCTGTGAGTTCCAGTGTTATGGGAGAGGGAAGGAAA
Source organism: Podarcis siculus (assembly GCA_034642415.1). Taxonomy (NCBI): domain Eukaryota; kingdom Metazoa; phylum Chordata; class Lepidosauria; order Squamata; family Lacertidae; genus Podarcis; species Podarcis siculus. The sequence goes on along the minus strand of JAXCMG010000019.1, from coordinate 17,461,739 downwards.
CACTTCCCATTAGCCACTTTCTCCAGGCGTAATTTTTATACACCTCTGGCAATCTCCTCTTACTCGCCTTTTCTCAGAAAAGGTGAAACTGGAGTGGAAAGTAGGATGGGAAAAGCTTCTTGGCTTCCCTGATCTGCTTATAGCTTCTAGTATATCCTAGAACTGCTGACAGGACCCTCCTGTTAGGGGTGTCTGGAAATCTCGCAGCTTGTAGACGTTCCTTTACGAATTCCCATCTGCCTCTCTGCTTAGCATTTTCTTCAACAGCTGTAAAAAGAGTGTACAGCAAACTTTGATCACAGCTGCAAGCCTTGCAAACCTCTCTGTCATTTTGGAAGTGTGTATGTGTGTGTTGGGGGCAGGGGGAGAGACCTAATTTGATGGCTTCTCAGTGCACAGGGAATGGCTGTTGCTGAGCAGCTGAGTAACTCCTTTGCATACAGAAGGTACCAGGTTCAACTCTTGTTGTTTCCAGGCTGGGCTGGATGAGAGCCTGGTCTGATATCTTAGAGAGCCACCACCAGTCAGTATTGACAGTACAGTGGTACCTCGGGTTACAGACGCTTCAGGTTACAGACACTTCAGGTTGCAGACTCCGCTAACCCAGAAATAGTACCTCGGGTTAAGAACTTTGCTTCAGGATGAGAACAGAAATTGTGCGGTGGCGGCAGCAGTGGGAGGCCCCATTAGCTAAAGTGGTACCTCAGGTAAATAACAGTTTCAGGTTAAGAATGGACCTCCAGAACAAATTAAGTTCTTAACCCGAGGTACCACTGTACTGAATGGATTAATGGTCATGAGTTGATAAGACAACCTCCTGTGTATGTGTTTTTAACAGTTACTGCAACCCGCCCTGGGACTTAGAGTGAATGGAGGGGAATAGTCATCGCCATCACCATCATAATCATCTTTAAAAAATAAATGAAGTCTGCCTGCTTGGCTTCTTGCAAACAGCAGAGGGTGCTGTGGGATAACAGAAGCCACGCTGAGCTCAGTGTGGCGGTTGGATGTGGCGGGTCTCAAAATTCGCTGCTCTGGCTATAGGCAACCAGCTGTATTAATGGCAGTATAGAACCTGAGAGATGGAAGGGACCCCAAGAGTCATCTAGTCCAACCCCTTGCAGTTCAGGGATGACAGATAAGGAATCCTTGGCAGGTGGCCATCCAACCTCTCTTTAAAAACCTCCCATGAAGGAGAGCCTGCCACTTTCTGAGATATTGCCTGTAAGCTCCCATCAGTTGGGGGACCTGCACCCATGCTGAGATATGGCTGCCCACCATCTGGCTGTGTGATCAGTAACTCTGTGGTTGAGGAGGTCTCGGCTATGGGCCACCATGGCTGTGCTCTACCTCTGTTGTCAGAGCAGCATGCTTCTGAATGACAGTTGCTGTGAATGACAGGTGAGTAGAGCACTGGTGGTCTCAGGACCTGGTTGCAGACATCTGGCCGGCCACTGTGAGAATGGGACTTGATGGGCCAACCTGGAACGGTGGTTGCGTACAACCACCTCCAGCCTTTCGTGATAATCATAATGAATGCACAGTAAGAAGGACCATGTGCAGAGAGGAGGGCAACCAAGATGATCAAGTGTCTCAAAACAAAGCCTTATGAGGAACGGTTGAAGGAGCTGGGTATGTTTAGACTGGAAAAGAGGAGATATGATAGCCATCTTCAGATATTTCAAGAGCTGCCACATGGAAGAGGGAACAAGCTTGTTTTGTCCCTCTCTGGGCGGTACGACTCGAACCAATGGCTTCAAGTTACAAGAAAGGAGATTCTGACTAAACATACAGAAAAAACTTTCTGGCAGTAAGAGCTGTTTGACTGTGGAACATTCTCAGTCGGGAGTTTGTGGACTCTCCTTCCTTGGAGGTTTTTAAGCAGAGGCTGGATGGCCATCTGTCAAGGATGCTTTAGCTGAGATTCCTGCATTGCAGGGGGTTGGACTAGATGACCCTCGGGGTCCCTTCCAACACTACAATTCTCTTATTCTATGACCTTGGTGTGACCCTAAACTCCCGACGCCTTCTCCTCCTTTGCTTTAAGGCAGAGAAATCTGGCATGGGGGAACGAGGAAGAGCTAGGTGGCTGCACAGGAAAGTGCTGATTTCACCCTTCAGAGGTGTGGCTGGTTGTTGCGGCCTGGGACAAGCCCATCGCAGTTTTCCATCTTCCCCTCCCAGGGACAAAGCTGGCTTCTGGAGTCTTGATGTTAGAGGAGGAGGAGAAATCCCACCCCCCATCCCAATGTAATTACACCCTCACATGCATTTGCCTCTCCCTCCACTGGTTTTTCTTCCTGGCTTCCTTCAGGCATGACATTAAATTTGCCACTCTTAACACACACACATAAAGGCGACACTGGATCCTGTTCTGCCTTCCTGCCAATGACACACTCCCTTGGAATCTAGCTACTGCCAGGTCACAGGATTGATTCCAGAGGTGGGGAACCTTTTCCTGTCTGAGGGCCACAGTTCCTTCTGGGTAGCCTTCTGAGGGCCAAATGCATTCCTTGGAGGCCAGACCTGCTGCTTCTGTGGATCCTGCTGCATGAGGCAGTCCCCTCACCTTGCCTCATGGGTGGGCCATCTCTGGGCCCCATGACGTCAGGGACGGGTGGGAGGGGGACTCAGCCTTTTTTTGCACCCAACTTGTTCCCAGGTGCCTTTTTGGGGGGAGAAAGGTACAATGGTACCTTGGGTTACAGACGCTTCAGGTTACAGACTCCACTAACCCATAAATAGTACCTCGGGTTAAGAACTTTGCTTCAGGATGAGAACAGAAATCACGTGGCCGCAGTGGGAGGCCCCATTAGCTAAAGTGGTACCTCAGGTTAAGAACAGTTTCAGGTTAAGAACGGACCTCCAGAATGAATTAAGTTCTTAACCCGAGGTACCATTGTACAGTGGTACCTTGGGTTACATACGCTTCAGGTTACATACGCTTCAGGTTACAGACTCTGCTAACCTAGAAATATTACCTCAGGTTAAGAACTTTGCTTCAGGATGAGAACAGAAATTTTGCTCCTGCGGCGCAGCAGCAACAGGAGGCCCCATTAGCTAAAGTGGTCTTCAGGTTAAGAACAGTTTCAGGTTAAGAACGGACCTCCGGAACGAATTAAGTACATAACCAGAGGTACTACTGTACTAACTTTCTGCTCAGGCTCCAGAGTCTGCCACATTCTGAGGCAGTCGAACAGCTCCAACTCTCAGAAATGCTTCGCCTGCGCTTTCAGTTGCTGCACCACAATGCTTTTCATGGCTAAGGCCTCTTCGCTGTGCTCTGCACCAAGAAACGACGGGCGAGCAGTTCGTCTCGCGCTGCACAGAGTGTCATGATGCCCTATATTTCCGTCCCCCCTTCCCCCGCTCTCTGCTCGCACGTTACTCCTGTAGAGATATGTCCTAGGAAATTGGACCACTCTAATGAATGACTCATTAACCGACATTGACATTGTACCTTATCCTAATTTATTAATATCAATCTCGACCCTTCCATCTCGTCTGCTGCTGACTCAAAGGTGCTTTAAAGGGACAGAAGCTGTTTCTTTAGACTGCGCGCAGAGAGCAGAGAAGGCTTCCCAGAACTTTCCACTGACTTCCAGGAGCGCAGTGCCTTCCAGGTGACAGACTGCCACTTCCCTGAGGCCTAGAAATGTGGTTGTTGAAAAGAACCTGACACTTCTAACAGAGCTTGGCTGCAGGGCCCATGCTCTGGAGGTGGGAGGTTCTCCATTCAATGTACACAAAAGAACCTTCCTGCTGAATCAGGCCATGGGCCCCTCTAGCCGGACATCCTGTTCTCACAGTGGCTGAATAGCTTCTTATGGCAAGCCTGCAAGGAGGACTTCACTACAACAACACTCTTCACACTTGTAATTCCCAGCAAATTTGGGGGCATCTTCTTCTTCTTTGGCAATCCCTCGTAGCTGAGTAAGATTGCCTTCCACAAACACGGTTTTAACAGTGAGTGCGTAGGTGACTGTGGTGGCCAATTCTGGATCCACACGTCCTTCCACAGTGGGGACATAGATTTCGGGGTAGGAGTTGATCATGGTGAGGGTTTGCCAAGCGTGCCTTCCTCTTAGCACATTTCTCCCTTTCGTCCTGAGTTCGAGTGTCTTCAAAGCCTTTGGTAAAGGCTCTTCTCCAATTGGCAGCTCGCAAGCCAGTGTTTCCCAGTTGTTGGTGTTTATACTATATTTTTTTTAGATTTGCCTTGAGAGAGTCTTCTAACCTCTTTTGTTGACCACCAGCATTATGCTTTCCATTTTTAAGTTCGGAATAGAGCATTTGTTTTGGAAGACGATAATCAGGCATCTGCCCAACATGACCAGTCCAACGAAGTTGATGTTGAAGAATCATTGCTTTGACACTGCGGATCTTTGCTTCTTCCAGTTCACTGGCATTAGTTCAACCTCTGACAGTGGAGGCAGAACATAGTTGCTGATAGCCTTATTCTCCATCAGTAAAAGTATAATAACATAAGAACAGCCTTGCAGGATCAGTCCAATGGCCCATCAGGTCCAGCATCCTGTTCTCATGGAAGCCAATGAGATGCCCATGGAAAATTTGCAAGCAGGACTCGAGTACAAGATCTTTCTCCCCTCCTGTGGTTTCCAGCAAGTGGTATTCAGGATCATTGCCTCTGGCCAACCATTGAGGCAGAGGACAGCAATCATGGCTAGTTTTGGACTGGCTGGGTGTTTTTAACCTCTCCCTTATTAACTGGCTTCTATTAAGTATGTTTGGGACGCGGGTGGCGCTGTGGGTTAAACCACAGAGCCTAGGACTTGCCGATCAGAAGATCGGCAGTTCGAATCCCTGCGACGGGGTGAGCTCCCGTTGCTCAGTCACTACTCCTGCCAACCTAGCAGTTCAAAAGCACGTCAAAGTGCGAGTAGATAAATAGGTAACGCTGTGGCGGGAAGGTAAACAGCGTTTCCGTGCACTGCTCTGGTTCGCCAGAAGCGGCTTAGTCATGCTGGTCACATGACCCGGAAGCTGTACACCAGCTCCCTCGGCCAATAAAGCGAGATGAGTGCCGCAACCCCAGAGTCGGTCACGACTGGACCTAATGGTCAGGGGTCCCTTTACCTTTACCTATTAAGTATGTTTACTGTGATCTCATACGTTGCCCTGAGAGAGAGCTCTTGCCCTTAAAGGCAGACTATAAAATATTTTAAATAAAAATAAAACAAAAGCTTCTTTTTTAAAGGGAAGGCAGGTACATGAAAGCCAAAAAACCCCTATTGAGAAATTCCCGTTTGGCTCTTGAATTTTCCCCAGCCACAAAATAACTGCAGCTTGAATGCCGATAAAACCAGCACCTTTCTGCAGCGGGAAGTTTAGCAGGCATCTATCTGTGCAACTTTTGCATTTCTTGTGTAGAGAAAACCCGATCTTCTGGAAAGGTCCTTGGAAGTGCAGAAGGGCCATTAATGCAGAGTAATTTTTTTGTATTTTATTTGTTTTAAAAGGAAAAAAAAGTGTGGGGGGAAGGGGGCGGGTTGCTCAGGCTTCTCTTTGGCTAATTAAATAAACCTCGCCTGCGATGATGGACAGGTGAGACGAAGAGATGGACAGCTGGCTGGGAGATAAATGAAGAGGGAGGCTGTATTGACTCCGCATCACGACCAGAGCCTCTGCGGTTCCGTGTCGCAGATAAAAGGTCACCCGTGTCGCCACGCCGTCACTTCTTCAGAACGGGCGTCTGACGGATGTGCTTTCCACGCCTGCCCTGGTGACGGATGTCTGGGGGCTCGGAGAAAGGATGGCTGTCAGCTGATTTCCCTCTGCCTTTTCCCCTTATGGTCTCATCTAGCTTTTTCTGCTGCCCCCCTCCAGGGGTGTGTGCAGATTTCTGCAGCCGAAAAAGGCTCTGTCCTGTCCTCGGTCCGTTGGCGTGTGTCTGTGTGTGTTTTTATCCTGCTCTGCTGCCATTATCTGCACTCGGTCAATCACTTCGATCCGATAGGCTGTTGCTACTGAAGCCTGCAGCATGCTGAACTGCTGACAGAGTGTTTGGGGTGGCATTGCAAGTAGGGTAACCTTTCAGGTTGCATCGCCATGGGGGCACCAGGTGCCTCGTAAGCATTGTTATCGATGGTGAATATTAATCACAGGGGAGCCATATTGCAATAAGCGCACCAGGCCATTAATCAGCTGCTGGCTCGTGAATGCAGTTGCCAGAGTCCCAGCAATGGGGGTGAGAAGAGGAACGATCCATTATCGCTCCAGACGAAGGAGGTGGGGGTGAGGAAGGAGATGGATGGGCTTCCATTTGTCATTTTTGTGTGATGGCTAATGCCTCTTCATTAAGATGTATAGGACCGCCCTCCTAAGGCATTGTAGAATGGAGAATGGGCTGAAGGCTAATCCTGATCTGCAGGGCACTGGCACTCCACCTGTTTTCCCTTTTGAATATATTCACTAGCTCTGACTTTGCAGTCTAGATTGGGACCACCACCTTGCAAAGGCACTCACAAGATTCCAAAATGCTTTTTCTCTACCCAACAATAAAGCTCAGTGTTTGAATACATTGAAGCGTTCCATACACACCATCTTCCTGCTTTTACAACAACCTTGTGAGGTAGGCTGGGCTGGGAGAGTGACTTGCTTTGAGGCAGCAGTGAGGAACTTGTAGCCCTCCGTATGTTATTGGGACTACAACTCCCATCAGCCCTGATCACTGGGCTCTCCTGACTGGGTCTGATGGGAGCTGGAGTTCAGCAGCTTCAGAATGGTCACCTAGCGAACTCACGGCACCAGTGTGGTTTGAACCTGGAGCTTAGTGCAATCTCTCAGCTACTGGGCTGCATCGGTGCTCTTGCAACGCAACTGCAGCACGTTGTCAAAGAATCAGGGTCCAAGGGATCTGTGTAGGCCAGCAAAAGGAAGCAGAGCCTCTACGTCCAATGTCAGTCCAATGCTTTCCCTCTAAGAGGGTTCGGCAACTTTCAGCAGCCCGGGTCCCTTCAGAGCTGCAGTTTTGGCTCTGGGTTTTAGAGGAGAGAGGGAGAGTCAGATCTTTGGTTCTTCTGGCTAGTATTTTCAGACAGGGGGTCCCTCCCTGGACGACCTGAAGATGCACCTGGGACCTTCTGCATTCGAAACAGAGGCTCTTTCATTGAGCTTCAGCCCTTCCCCACTCAAAGCAGTTGGCCATTTAAATCAGCGGCTTATAGTCTAATGCAGGGGTGCCCAAACAACTATCAAAGAGGGCCAGTTTTGATGAAGTGAATGTGTGTGAGGGCCGGAGTTGTTGAGCTTTAAATCATTGACTGGAGGGCCCCCAAAATGGACTTTGGACATGCCTGGTCTAATGAGACAGGATGGAAAAGGAAGTGGAATGGGAGGGAGGGAGAAGGAAAACAGGCTCTTACCAAGGCTTCATTTTGTTCCTAATGGCCAGACAGAACGGCTGTGAGTGGAGGTAGTTCTCAGACCAGGCAACTAGCGTGAGCCAAGGTGGTGGATGGTGCCTTGAAACATCTCCTTCTCCACCCAGGCTGATCTGTGCCACATTAACACTGAAAGAGAACCATACCATTTTAGACAGTTTTCCCTTCCCCCAAAGGATTCTGGGAGCTGTAGTTTGGTGAGGGTGCTGAGAGGGTGCTGTTAGGTCCCTGCCCACCTGGAGGTGCCGGGGAGTGAACCCGGGGCCTTTCTGCCTGCCAGGCAGATGCTTCTACTCACCTGAGCTGCGACTCCTCTGCACCTTTCACTTGCGTTTGGATGCAGTGCGCCCGTTGCGATGAGCAGCAGCCCTTCGTGACATTTTCTGCTTTTCCGTGGCTTAAAATTCCTGGTTGCCGTAGTAACTTTTTCTTTTTCTTGTGGGGGAGGAAAGCTAGAACACACTTGAGGAGCAGTTGCCGTCTCGGAGAAAGCAAAAACGAGGGTTGCTTTCTCACCTCGGAAGACCTAGTGGCGGTCAGCCGAGGGATCTGGGTAAGCCTGCGCGAGGGCCCCAGCGAAACGCAGGGCGAGGGACTTGCGGTCCTGGGTGGTGTGTTTTTTGAGGGATGCCTACCTTGACGTGGTCCCGTTGGGTGCTCCGATACTGCTATGGGTCTCTCTTTGAAGCATTGTTAGGGCTGTTGCAGATGACTAGGTAGTATGGGGCATGTTATATTCAAAAGAGTCCCTTGGGGAGAACTGTTGGGAGGAGGCCTGGCAGAAGATCAGCACCACGGACAGCTCACTGTGTGTTCTGGACAGAGCACCCAAGGCAGGATGTTGCTCTAGCTAGGACCTGTGGCTCACTGAGCTCTTGAATCAAGCGTGGGGAAGCTCAGGCCAGGGGCCACGTGGCCCACCAAGCTCCCCCATCTGGCCCTCGGGATTCTCCTGGGGCCACACATCTTCTCACCAGGCAGCGTCCCTTCACTGGCCCTCCTTGAGGAACATAGGAAGCTGCCTTATGTTGATTCAGACCTACTGGTCCATCTAGCTCAAAATGCCTTGAGCTCAGCTGGTACAACATGAGACTCTCAGGGTTCTGAGCTCGAGCCCCACAGAAGATTCTTGCATTGCAGGGGGTTGGACTAGATGCCCTTCGTGGTCCCTTCCAACTTTACAATTCTATGATTCTATGAAAGGGAGTGGGTCTTGAGGGTTTCAGGCAGGGAGTCTCTCCCAGCCCTACCAGGAGATTGCCAGGGATTGAACCAGCGACCTTCTAGCTGCTAGGCAGATGCTCTGCCACTGAGCTACGACCCTTCTGTGATCTTTTGCTCCCTCCCTGAGTGCTTTTGCCTGGCTGGTATGTGTCCTTGAGCTGTGATAATGCCTGTTGCTTACCTGGATGGAGGGTTGTGTGTATGGCTGGAACGCAGCCTGCTATAGCAAGGGGAGATTTGTATCCATTGCCCGCCATTGGCATGCAGCCTTTGGAAAGTTGCCTTTTATTGAATGTGGTCCTTGAGCTGAAAAAGGATCACCATCGCTGGAGTAGAGGAAATAAAAAGCACGAGGGCAGAAACAAAGGGATGGGGAGGTAACAAATCTGAGGGCTTTTGAATGTCTGCAAATGATGTGGGTAGATGAAGAAGGGGCTCATCACAGAGAAGTCACAGCCACAAACCGATAGGTCTGCCCATGAGAGCCAGTGTGGTGTAGTGGGTAGTGTGTTGGACTAGGACCTGGGAGAGCAGAGTTCAAATCCCCATTTGGGCCATGGAGCTCACCTTGGGCCATTCAGGGCACCTCAGCTTAACCTCTACCTCACAGGGTTGCTGTGGGGATTACAGGTGAACTGTGTATGCCATGGGTAGGCAAACTAAGGCCCGGGGGCCGGATCCGGTCCAATTGCCTTCTAAATTCGGCCCACAGACTGTCTGGGAATCAGCCTGTTTTCACATGAGTAGAACATGTCCTTTAATTTAAAATGCATCTCTGGGTTATTTGTGGGACATAGGAATTCATTCACTCCCCTAAATATAGTCTGGCCCCCCACAAGGTCTGAGGGACAGTGGACTGCCCCCCTGCTGAAAAAGTTTGCTGACCCCTATGCCACTTTGAGCTCCTTGGTGGAAAAGGTGGGATATAAATGCAATAAATATACAGATAAAATGAAAAAGGGTGCTGGAAAAAATAGTAGCTTGAGGGGTTAATTCGGCAATGAAGTTTAATTGGCAAGAGAAGGATTTTGCCCATGAAGCCAGGGAGCATCATAGCCACATGTAGGAATGTAGCTGTGATCAAGTTATGCAAGGCAGTTTGAAAATTTTGTGCTGGGTGCTTGGGGAAAAAAATATATAGAGCTGACACTTGTGTGCTGCGGGGTTTGATCCAGGTGATTCCTTTTTTGTTTAAAGAGAGAAATGTGTTTTTTGTGGAACGTTGGGAGCAGATTCCTGGATACTTGCTACTATCATGATAGTGACCAGATGAAATTAACTAGACCAGAACCCGCTTGATGTGGTTTAGTCAATTGCAACTTTCCACTGGTTTGTATAGAGCCATAGCCCAGTTCAGACATTCAGAGATCTTGGTGGTGGTGGGATAAAGCATGTCTCGGAAAGGGGCATGTGGATTCCAGTAGCCATAGAGTGATACTTAGTAGGGGCAGGGCAGGCTGAGGGAACAAGCTTATTTATGCTGTTTTCCTGACTCCTCACTGTAGGTGTCTCTCCTGAGCCCTATTCAGGTGTTTGCCTTAAACAGAAGATCAGGGCTGTGCATTCCCACAGGCTGCAGCCTCATAGCTTCCTGAGTCTCGGGCAAAAGATCTGGGTTTTCCAATAGTGGGGACGTTTCTAAGCCGAATGCACTAAAAGTTTGTATTCAAGTGCCCCATTCAGCATGGGAAGGTTGGGGGTTAGGCCCCTCCCATGCCTCATACATGCTTTATTCCCCCCCCGCCCCAGTTCACTGAAGGCCTGAATAGGTCACTGGTTTTGTATGAATCAAAGCGAGAATAATAGTTTGTCATGTAAAATATTGGCTATGGTGCATCCACATTAATCTACAGTGCACCGGTCACAGAATAATAGAATGGCAGAGTTGGAAGGTCCCCAAGAGTCATCTAGTCCAACCCCCTGCAATATAGGAATCACAGTTTAACAACAACAACATATTTATACCCCGCCCATCTGGCTGAGTTTCCCCAGCTACTGTGGTGGCTCCCAATCAAGTGTTAAAAACAATACAGCATTAAATATTAAAAACTTCCCTAAACAGGGCTGCCTTCAGATGTCTTTTAAAAATAGGATAGCTGCTTATTTCCTTGACATCTGGTGGGAGGGCGTTCCACAGGGCGGGTGCCATTACCCAGAAGGTCCTCTGCCTGGTTCCCTGTAACCTCACTTCTCACAGTGCAGGAACCGCCAGAAGGCCTTTAGAACTGGACCTCAGTGTCCGGGCTGAACGACGGGGGTGGAGACGCTCCTTCAGGTATACTGGGCTGAGGCCGTTTAGGGCTTTAAAGGTCAGCACCAACACTTTGAATTGTGCTAGGAAACGTACTGGGAGCCAATGTAGATCTCTCAGGACCGGTGTTATATGGTCCCGGCGGCCACTCCTAGTCACCAGTCTAACTGCCGCATTCTGGATTAATTGCAGTTTCTGAGTCACCTTCAAAGGTAGAGTGCATAGCAGTAGTCCAAGAGGGAGATTGCTAGAGCATGCACCACTCTGGTGAGACAGTCTGCAGGCAGGTAGGGTCTCAGCCTGTGTACCAGATGGAGCTGATAAACAGCTGCCCTGGACACAGAATTGACCTGTGTCTCCATGGACAGCTGTGAGTCCAAAATGACTCCCAGGCTGCACACCTGGTCCTTCAGGGGCACAGTTGCCCCATTCAGGACCAGGGAGTCTTCCACACCCGCCCGCTCCCTGTCCCCCCAAAACAGTACTTCTGTCTTGTCAGGATTCAACCTCAATCTGTTAGCCGCCATCCCAGAATCCCGGACAGATGGCCATCCAACCTCTGTTTAAAAGCCTCCAATGAAGGAGAGGCCACCACCTTCCCAGGTGGTCTGTTCCACTGTCCAAAAGCCCTTACCATATGAAAGTTCTTCCTAATATTCAGTTGGAATCTTCTTTCTTGTCATTTGAGTCCATTGGTTTGGGTCCTGCTCCCTGGAGCAGGAGAAAACTTGCTTGCTCCATCTTCCATGTGACAGCCCTTTGCAGATATTTGAAGATGGCTCTCATATCAACTCTCAGGGCTTCTTCACACTTTGGACCTGTGCTTTCCAGGCTTTAAATCTTCATGTCCATGTATTCTTTTTTGTTGCTGCTTCAGAGCTTTCCCTGCAAAAAAAACAAAACCCCAATCTTTAAAGCTGATGTGAAACAAATGGCAATTCACAGATCGCTGTTTGCTCCAATTCAGTGGTAAAGATGGTTTGCACAGGGATAGCAAAAACAAGAGTGCTCGGACTCAGAGCTTTAATGGTGGAAAGCTCAGAGGAAAAGTAAGTGTGGGCAACTTCTCAGCCTTCTCTTCTCCAGGCTGAACATACCCAACTCATTCAACCCTGCAGCAGAGGGTTTGTTCCACCACCTTCGCACCAAGCCATGCACATTTTCTTTGAGCCGAGATAGACATGTATTCTACGTGCTTGTTTTGGCGTTTCCAAGGGCACAGCACACACAAAAATGTTATGAAAATCCACCAAGGAGGTTTGACAGCCGACGGTGGCAGGATGCTAAAATCTGAGCACACCGATTCCGGGTCTGTGACGGCTCAACAATGCCAAAAAACCGAGTCTCTGAAAAGCATCCTGTATGCTTTTGTGTGAGCAGGTATTAGCTGAGAATGGGCTCCCCAAACTCTACTCTGATATTTTTAGGCATGACGCACTGGGAGAAGCATCAAGTTATTTTTACGAGGGTGCTCATCAATCATGTAATGACACAGCCATCAAAATAAAAGAGCAGATAAATGAATGCAGGGAAATAGCAAGGACATGCCTGGAGCCTGGGCTGTGGGGTTTAATGACCCCAGATTGGGCTCCGATATGAAGAGCCTTTCTTGGTTGGACGTTGGGCTACCCTTCTCTCAGTCGCTCCACACCTCTGCTTAGCAACCATCAATCATAATTAATTAGCAATGTGGTAATTAATCTTGCCGAAGAAGGTGTTCTCCCTGGATAATCATCTCCTACTGACCAAGAACTGCAAGAGTTTGTCCCTGTTAGGGATTGGCCCTCCAATTATTGCATCACAATCGTCTGCTGTTTTGCAGGGTGGGGAAGTCTACTCACCTCAGTCAGATTGATTGGGGTTGGAAGGCTCTGTGCAAAATGGGGAATGGTTGCCTTCAGCACGTCCCTAAACTGCTTGACATCTTGGCTGGAGAGTGAGGAGAGGCTGTGGCGCAATGGGTCAGTGTGTCTGGCGGTTAACCAGAAGGTTGGTGGTTCAAGCCCACCCAGGGATGGCTGTGGGCAGAATTCCTGCATCGTAGAGGGTTGGACTAGATGACCCTTGGTCTCCTTACTACTCTACAATTCTAGGGCCACCCTTTAAATACTGTGCAGTTCAGAAGCTGTCCCTGGTATTGCAATGTGCAATCATAGAGCTGGAGGGAGCTTTGCAAGCCAGGGGTGGGAAACCTCTGCCCCATGGCCCTTCTTAGACTCTCCAGGCTCCCCCATTTGGCCCATGCAGCCATGTTGGATGAGCAACATTCACCTGTTCTATACCTTACATCATATTAATCATGTCCGTTGTGGGACAGGTAAAGGCACTGCTTCCCTGCCGAAAGCAGGGGCTTGCAGGACCCACCAACCAGCTGATCATTAGCACTTGCAAAGAAATGATGGGGTTTAGCAAGTGCCACTGATCAACTGATCTGGCACCTCCAATCAGCTGATTTGGCAAGGCCAGTCAACTGAGGTCAAGGTCGGCACCTGCAAGGCGATGGGAATACAGGATGCCTGTTGACTGGAGAGGAACGTAGCATAACTTATTTCTCCCTTCTTGCCTTCTTCTGAGCTGCGTCTCTGCAGAAGCAGCCTAGAGCAGCCTTTGCCAAGCTGGTGCTCCCCACGGTGGGAGTGGCAGTCCAAAACATCTGGAGGGGGCACTCACAAGACTGCCAAGACTGGTTGGGGGTGTTAGTGGGGCAATACATTTCTCTTTTTCATTTGAGTTGCCAGCCAACTCCTCAGAGACTAGGATGCTAGTTTGTCGGCTGTCTGATCGCCCGGGTGGGCAGAGAGCGCTGAGGACATTCCGGCATCCAAACAGGTTGATTCAGATTCCTCTGGGATCAGAGGCAGTTCTCCTTTTGCAAGGAGGCAGTTCTCCTTGATGCTTAACTCTGTCAGCTGCCCATATTCACTTCCAAGTCTTTCTGCAGCTTCTTTCTCCAGACGCCCATTAATTTTCCTTTGGAGGACTCACTTGTCTGATCTGCTAATGCTTTCCACTCCCAATCAGTCCAGCCCCTCAAACTCCACCAGATCTCTCCCTCTCTCTCTCCGTCTCTGCACCAGACCCCTTTCAGCCTCTCTCGAAACATCCTACTGCATTAGCAGCCGAGACAAAGAGCCCTGCACAGGCACCTCTTCTCCTTTCATTCCCCCTTCCCATTGACTGATTTTCTTTTTATTAACCAGCTTTGGAGGGAACAATCCCAAAGACACCCCCCCTCCTTGTCACACTTTTTAAAAACTAAAAAAACCCTCCTTTTAATCAACCCTTCTTCCTTTTTTGTCCTGCAGCTCATTGCCTGTCCTTCCCTCTCCCTTCTCAAGAGCTTGAAATAAATTGATTTCCTTGAAAAGGATGCGGAGATAACAGGGCTATCAATTAATAATCCTGAGTGGCGTAATAATAATAATAATAAAGAGTCGGGGTCACTATGGACTTCTTTTTTAGAATGCAAATATCACCTTTTTATTCACGAGTTCTTAAGAGGCTTTGGATCAAAAGTGCTGTGAGTGGAGAGCCTGGGTTCACTGGGGAGAGAGAGAGATGGAGTCTATTATTTTGTCCGATAGTACTTTTGGGTAATGAAGTGCTTCTTAGGATTCCTTCCTGAAAGGATTCAGGAAATGGTGGTGTGGGGGGTGCATGAAAAAGAGGGAGGCAGGAGTGGGATTAAAGGCATTCATGGAGCCTAGTTATGCTGGCTACTGGGCCAGCTTCACTCTGCTCACCAACTCCAGCTACCCTTTTAAATGACCAAATCTCCCTCCCTTTACACCTCAATTACCCTGACCCCTCACAGCTTCCCCCCCAAGCCTTTCCCTTCTCCCCCAAGCCCCACCCCCTTTTAAATGGGTGGGGAGGTGCTTCACAGAACGGCTTGCTAAACTGCTATAGGGGAAAGTGCAAAAAACAAATGTATGCATTGTGAAAAGGATGTACCAAAATGCATTGTTGGCTTGCAACAATGTGCATATTTGTCAAAATTACATACAGAAATGTGTATATTGGAATAAATCCTATGCCTACGTTCATGAAACGAATATGCATGACTGCATTATATATCAGGAAACAGCTTGCAAAAATGTGTGCTGTAGTCAAAACTGCACACAAAAAAAGTTAAATTTGCATTAAACTGCCGATTAATCTTGATGAGTTTTTTGTATTTTTTAAATTGGAAATTGGAGAATTGGAGAATTCTAAATTTCAAACTGGAGAATTTGGGACTGGAAAAAAATGAGACACTGAAGGAAAAGGGTTTCCTGGGTTGTTCCCTCTGGGTACATTGGCAGTTTAAATAAGTTCTCAATGTGTTTAAATGTGTAGCATAGATTTCCTCTTGTTAAATCACCACTGCTTTTCAAGTGTGTGAATGACAATGATCCCCCCCCTTCCCGTTTGTACAGGTGGTAGCCTTTCCAAGCAAGACTGGACGATCCAGTGGCCGGCAACGACTGAGACGGGCAAGGAGAACAACCCCGTGTGCCAATCGGAATCCATGCAGTGGATTCGAACCCACCTCTCTCCGAGCCCCAAAGCTCAGTCCAAATGCATCCAGCACTACTGCCACTCGACCTTGCCGCATGGACCGGTGTATGCCCATGTGGACAGGCTGACCGTGGAAGGCTTCCCAGGGCTGTGCCCGCCACTGGAGTCTGGCCACCGCTCCTTGCCCCCTTCCCCGCGGCAGCGGCATGCTGCGCATACCCCGCCACGCACCCCTAACATCGTCACCACCATGACGCCACCAGGCACACCGCCGGTCAGGAGGAGGAACAAGGTGAAGCCCCCGGGAACGCCACCCCCATCCTCCCGGAAACTCATCCACCTTTTCCCAGGCTTCACCACCTTGCATCGCAGCAAGTCCCATGAATTCCAGCTGGGCAATCGAGTGGATGAGGCTCACACACCCAAGTAAGTGGACTGAGGAGGGACTGTGCATGGACAACAGGGGTGGAGAAAGGGGAGGTGGACTTGTCCCCCAGGGAGTGTGCGGGGGTGCTAGGTTGATGATCAAAAGGTCGGCGGTTCGAATCCCTGTGATGGAGTGAGCTCCCATTGCTCTGTCCCAGCTCCTGCCCATCTAGCAGTTTGAAAGCATGCCAGTGCAAGTAGATAAATAGGTACCACTGCAGCGGGAGGGCAAACAGCGTTTTCGTGCGCTCTGGTTTCCGTTACAGTGTCCCGTTGTGCCAGAAGTGGTTTAGTCCTGCTGGCCACATGACCCGGAAAGCTGTCTGTGGACAAACGTCAGCTCCCTCAGCCTGAAAGCGAGATGAGTGCTGCAACCCCATAGTCACCTTTGACGGGATTTAACCATCCAGGGGTCCTTTACCTTTACTTCTTCTTTTTATAATCCCTGTATCCGCAATGGACCTATTGATGACAATAATACATTGATCTAGCACTTTCCAGCATTAAAATACCGCTTCTTCTACCAGCACCACCACCGCCACGATTTATATTTACTGTATATTATGTTTCTTTATTTTGTAAATGAGAGCTTTAGTTTCTGGGAACAGCAGCCTGGGGGAGAGTAGGCCTGCGGGTCACGTACCCACCTCTATGCGATGAGGTGGGGGAGACAGGGTGCTTGGTATTGCACAGTTCTATTTGTAGGTGTTTCGACTGGTTCAAGTGCTCTTATAGGCTGGCCGTGTTCTTAGGAACAATCCAAAGAAGGTGCAAAGTTTGGATGGAGGAGGATACATAGGTGAAAACCCCACTGAGACCAGGAGAGGTAGCTGGTCAGAGCTGCATGCCAGGAGCTTCTCTGCGGCTGCTTCCACCTGCGCCCCTTGGTCGTCATTGAAAGATGGGATGTAAAGATAACGAACCCTTTTGCCTTCCATTTCGTGCATCGGTTTCTTTCAAACGAGTAGGAGGCAGGCCATTTAGCCATTGGAGCTTGGCAGTGCCACATACTCTGGGACGCTGATGGGGTTGCCAGCTCATTAGGTCCGAATGTGGCCTCCCCAGAGGAGAAGGGCTCTCCGTTCCTTCTAATGAACTGTTCCACATCAACAGGGGTGGCGTTGTGGGTTGGGGGGAGCACCTCCCAGCCACTCTGTCCCTTCTCTCAGCCATTATAGATATTTTCCATCTCTTGCTCTCTCTGCACTTCAAAAAGTTGTCAAGCAATGTAGTCTCTCTCTCTCTCTCTGATGAATTTTCTTTTGTGTCTTTGTCGGCGACAACATTTGTTATTTTGTGCAGGGACAGGGGTGAGGAACTGCCAGCCCAGGGGCCAAATACAGCACTTCAGGCCTCTCTGCCTAGACCTCGGTGCTCTCTCCAGGCTGCACCCTATCCTCAACCACACCCTGCCACTGCTGCCTCACAAGGGCCCTTGCGGGTGACCACATAGTACTCTGCATGTTGTAGGCATGGCCTGCTGCATACAATGAGTCCCATAGCTGGTGAAGCTTGGAAATCAGGACCATGGACAAGAAATCAGGACCATGGACAGGAAATCAGGACCATGGACAGCTCTCTGTGCATTCAGGCCACATACAAGCGCACACAGGCTATGGTGTTTGTCCAGCTAGGTTCTGTGGCTCAGTGAGGTCTTAAGGCACGGGTGGGGAGCCTCAGGGGTGGGGGGCCAAATGCGGCCCCCAAGCCTCCCCATCTGGCCCTCATGACTCTCCCCAGGCACACCGCCTCTCTAGCTCTGCTTTACACATGGCTCAAGTGTTTTAGCCTGGCTGGAAATAAACTTGCCACTTGTCTGGATGGAGGATAGAGAAGGGTGTGCAAGTCTCTGTTGAGAAGCTAGCCTACTGTACAAAGGTGCTCTTCCCACTTCTGTTGCTCTTCCCACTTCTGCCTCTGCCTCCGCCCACAGCTCACATGTGCCCCCCCCCCAAGGGAATGCAACGCTTAGGCTGAGAAAGGTTCTCCAGCCCTGATACGGAAGTGCAAACTGCCTCTTGAGGAGCAGATGTCCCACTGACTGCCACTTTCTGCAAGGCACTAGGGGAGGGTTTTTGCCTTCTTGGTGTGTTTCTCAGAAGTTTCTGGTCAGCTGTTGTGGGATGCTGGACTCGGTACTGGGTAGACCTTTGGTCTGATGCAGCAGTGCTTCCCCCTAGGTTCTTTTGCTTGATCAAGCTAGATAGTTCCTTAAGTTCCAAATCTGGATTAGCTATTAAGTATACTTGGTGGTGGGATGCGGGTGGCACTATGGTCTAAACCACAGAGCCTAGGGCTTGCTGATCAGAAGGTTGGCGGTTCGGATCCCTGCAATGGGGTGAGCTCCCGTTGCTCAGTCCCAGCTCCTGCCCACCTAGCAGTTCAAAAGCACGTCAGAGTGCAAGTAGATAAATACGTACCGCTCCAGCAGGAAGGTAAACGGCGTTTCCGTGCGCTGCTCTGGTTCACAAGAAGTGGCTTAGTCATGCTGGCCACATGACCTAGAAGCTGTATACCAGCTCCCTCGGCCAATAAAGTGAGATGAGCGCCGCAACCTCAGAATCGTCCGTGACTGGACCTAATGGTCAGGGGTCCCTTTACCTTTACCTATACTTCTTGGTGCAGGGCCCAGTGAACCAGGGATTTCTTTCTTTACTGTGAGGGCCACATTTCCTTCTGGGGAACCTTCCAAGGGCCACATGCCAATGGGGGCAGCAGAGGCAAAAGCAGATGGGCCAATGAACTTACATTCATTCTTTGTACAGTAGGCCAGATTCTAAACACACATTCTCTCTCTCTCTCTCTCTCTCTCTCTCTCTCTCTCTCTCTCTCTCTCTCTC
>JAXCMG010000019.1:17412730-17443085 GCA_034642415.1 Podarcis siculus | reverse complement strand
CTCTCTCTCTCTCTCTCTCTCTCTCTCTCTCTCTCTCTCTCTCTCTCCACTTTCCAGGCAAGCAAAAAGCACAGCCAGGGTGCAAAAACACGGCACACAGCAAGCCTTAACTCCTGACTTTCTGCTTGCTCTCCTGCCCATCTTTAGGGAAGGGGTTATCATGAGTCTGGTTCACAGAGATCTGAACTCCTGGCTGCTAGATTAGAAACTTCCTGTTCTTGGAAGGATCTCTGCTATGTAAAAGGGCCTGGCCATTGGCTCTAAATGAGACATGAACATGGGGTGCCGGGGGAAGAAATGAGCAGAGACAAGCTCTCTGAGACAGGAGTTCAGTTCATTATGTATGTTACCAACAAAGATAAGGCAACCCATCTCCCCCTTTGGTTAGACTCAACAGTTTCAGCCAGACTTGCCATTTCAGAGTGCAAACCATTTTTGCCCCCTTCTCCATCATTATTCAACCCATTTCCCCACCTTGTGCTCTGTGTCACTACGATGATTTTGTATCACCTTGAGCTTTTGCAAAAATCATTCAACGAAAACCTTTTTTAAAAACAAACAAACAAAAAGCAAAGACATATTCTATTCAGGCACAAACACCCAAGGAGGATGTGAAGCTGGGTGTGGCCTGGGCGAAATTCCAGGGGCCAGGTAGTGATGCCTGGGGTCCACTTTGAGTCTGATGAAGACTCTCCTCCTGAATCCGGTCTGAAGTCTTTCTCCCATCTCTTGTGGCTCTTTCTGGATGTCTGAAGCATTGCCACCATTTAATTAGATCTCTCTCTCTGTGCTGGTGTGGGAGTCTGAGGTCTCCTTTCCCCTCTGTAATTAAATGTTTCAGGTGAGCTCGAGTGAGGCTCTGGGCGCGACAACCAGGATGGGAGGTAATCAAGCATTTCCAGCTGTTAATTGCGCAAGGGGACCCTGGAGCCCCCCCCCCTGCCAGCTCCGTTCCAGCCGGCTAGACCCCCCCTTCCCACTTCTCCCTTTTGGCGGTACTCTGGCGCTTGAGGTCAGGCTACCTTAATTTACAATTAGCGAGATGCAGCCCCTCCGCAAGCCCCGGTTCCAAGAGGAGAATCCCCCGTAGGCAGTGGAGTTTATTAAGCTAAATTAATCGAGGGGAGAGAAAACAAATATCAAAGTGTGTTCTGGTACCCCGGCATCCAACCAAGGGCTCATTGCTTCTATGCAGGGAGGAGAGATGTCTGGAAAGGACCCAGAAGCTCCTCGGTGGAAGAGTGGAGGTTAATTTACTCTAATGGGGCTTAATGATATTCAGGAGGCAGCCACCGAATCTTGCCTTCTAATCCCATTAGTGTTTTCGGGATCATAATTAGCGCATTAAAGGGAGGGCGTCTCCCCCCCCCCACTTCTATCCTGCAGAAGCGCACAGATGCTCCTGCTGCAGTTTACAATGCTTTCCGTTGCGAACTTTGGTTTTGAGTACAGGGAAGGATGGGCTTTGCTGCGAGGGCTGAAGGATGCAAGAAGAGCCTTGCTAGATCAGGAGAATGGCCCATCTGGCGCAATGTCCCATTCTCACAGTGGCCAACCAAGATGCCTGTGGGAACCCACAAACAGGACCTGAGCATGAGAGCGCACACCCCTCCTGTGGCTTCCAGCTACCAGGATGAGCAGAGCATAGCCATCATGCCTAGCAGCCATCGATATTCCTCTCCAAGAATTTGCCCACATGCTCTTTTAAATCCATCCAAGCTGGTGGCCATCAGTGCCTCTTGTGGCAGGGAGTTCCATAGCCCAACTATGCTCCATGAAGAAGTTGCGTCTTTTATAGGTCTCGAATCTTCCAACATTCTGCTTCATTGGAAGTCTACGAGTTTCAGTGTTAGGAGAGAGGGAGTTCCCCCCCCTTTCCCTTTCTCCAAGTCATTCTTTGATAAACTTCTATAAGCTTGTCTTTTCCCCCAAACTGAAAAGACTCAAATACTGCAGCTTTTCCTCATAGGGGAATCACTTCATCATCTTGGTTGCCCTTTCATGAACCTTTCCCAACTCTTCAATATCCTTTGTTTGGTGAGGTGACCAGAACTTTGGACAGTATTCCTGAAATGAGGGAGATTCTGGTTGTACGGGGGTTCTGCAATACAGTCCTCTATGTCAATGAGACATCCTCAGGCCGGGGTGGGGTGGGAATGGGACTTGTGGGAATTAGACTTTAGTTCCCATTTAAAGATTATGTGGAAGACAGCCCTGGGGCATTTGACCAGTTAGTTCTCTTTCCCTTCCTGTAAAAACTACGCAAGACACTTGTTTAAAGTTTAAAGAGCACATACCGTACTTTTCCATGGGGGGGGGGACGACAGGGATGATCGCCTAAAGAAAGCTCAACAACCTTTTTGTGCTATTGCTCTGAAAAGGCTGTCCAGATGTTTACCTCTTGAAATATGGCAGCTCTAACTTGGGGGGACCTCTGCAAAAAAAAGCTCAACTTCTCTGATCATCGCTTATGTTTAAATATACAGTGCTAAATATCCTGATGCTTTGAATATTTAAGAAAATATAGAAGTTGTTCTGTTTGATGTTTAAAATATTGATTTATTAATTTTGGGTTTAAAATCCCACAGCACTGAGACCCTGGGCTGGTTTTGTGTTTCTGAGGTTGGCCCTATGGGCGATGCCCATTCTTATTCAGAGTCCTCATTCCCATCCCCAGAAGAAAGGGGACCAGACTTATGGGGCCATCATGGCCTACGTGGGCCTGCCCTTGAAGGTTGTCCAGAGATCTCAGCTTGTCCCAATAGCACCAGCTGGTTGTTTCCTAGCCACTCTCAGCCCCCTTACCAAGCTACAGCTCCCAGGAGTCTTTGAGGGAAGCCACAACTGTTCATAAAGTGGCAAATACTGCTTGCAGGGCCGGCCCATGCACAAGGCAAGGTGAGGCAACTGCTTCAGGGGGCAGGATCTACAAAGGGCAGCAGATCTGGCCTCCTAGTAAGGCAGGGGTCAGCAAACTTTTTCAGCAGGGGGCCGGACCACTGTCCCTCAGACCTTGTGGGGGACTGGACTATATTTTGGAAAAAAAAATATGAACGAATTCCTATGCCACACAAATAACCCAGAGATGCATTCTAAATAAAAGCACACATTCTACTCATGTAAAAACACCAGGCAGGCCCCACAAATAACCCAGAGATACATTTTAAATAAGGGACGTGGTTGGTGCCGTGGGTTAAACCACAGAGCCTAGGACTTGCCGATCAGAAGGTCGGTGGTTCGAATCCCAGCAACGGGGTGAGATCCTGTTGCTTGGTCCCTGCTCCTGCCAACCTAGCAGTTTGAAAGCACGTCAAAGTGCAAGTAGATAAATAGGTACTGCTCCAGTGGGAAGGTAAACGGCGTTTCTGTGCACTGCTCTGGTTCACCAGAAGCGGCTTAGTCATGCTGGCCACATGACCCGGAAGCTGTACGCCGGCTCCCTCGGCCAATAAAGCGAGATGAGTCGGCTGCAACCCCAGAATCGGTCATGACTGGACCTAATGGTCAGGGACCCCTTTACCTTTACCTTACATTTTAAATAAAAGGGCACATTCTACTCATGTAAAACCCAATGATTCCTGGACCATCCATGGGCCGGATTTAGAAGGTGATTGGGCCGGCCCCGGCCCCTGGGCCTTAGTTTACCTACCCATGAAGTACGGCATCACTTGTTGCTGCCACAGCGGCAGTGACGCCTGTGGACTGATCTGCTGCCCCAAAGGACTCATGATGGGACCTTACACTTATGACTTTGCCGCTATGCAGCTGTGTACAGGTCTTTGCACACCATAGCCAGCAACTTGTTATTTTGCTCGGTAAATACCAATTGCAGACGTTGATTGATAGGGATCAGCAGAATGCAGCAGGGGCTTCTGTGCGCTCCCTGTATGGTTTTATTGTTCCCTTCCTCTGATTTCTCAATCAACGGAGATGGTTATTTTATTACAAATTTATTGGGAATTGAAGGCCTTTTGGTTTAATGTCTAAATGACCCAGCGCTGGTTCTCTGGAGCACCAGAATATTCTAATTAGCCTTTGCGTTTCTGGCTTGATGGTGATTGGCAATCACGAAATGCTTAAAAAAGACCCAAGGAAGTCATAAGGTGCTTTTCATATATTACCGGCGCTTCCTCTCAGCCTCATCTGTTTTCCAGGCCACCGCTCTGTTGATGATTACAGACGGGGGGATTTCTGAAAGCCCAAGGAACCTTTCCAGGACTAATGTTCCAGACCTTAGCATTATGGTCAACAGCCGTAATTTGGGCAACGCAATTCATTATTGTAAGCAGTAACCCACTGGCTTCGTTTTGTAGAAGACAGCCCTTAAGTCTGGAGCAGTTAGAACAGGGGTCAGCAAACTTTTTCATCAGGGGGCCGGTCCACTGGCCCTCAGACCTTGTGGGGGGGCCGGACTATATTTTGAAAAAAGAAGAAGAACAAATTCCTATGTCCCACAAATAACCCAGAGATGCATTTTAAATAAAAGGACACATTCTACTCATGTAAAAACACGCTGATTCCTGGACTGTCTGCGGGCCGGATTGAGAAAGTGATTGGGCCGGATCTGTCCCCCGGGTCTTAGTTTGCCTACCCATGAGTTAGAAGCTACACATCAGGCCACTTCAGAAATTAATTGAAAAGTCTGGTTAGTCCAAATAAGTTGGGGTTAAAGTGTAGTTTATGAATCTGGCTTTTGTGTGTGTCCATGTGTGTGTGTCTGTCTAAGAGTTCCCAAAGTCTGGACAGAACTTGGGACGGTAGTTCATTTAAAACCAGGAGTGGATACTTCTGATCTCTTCCCGTGGTTCATGAATGAGGCAGTCTAGGAAGGGGAAATGTCAGGGACTGGACTGAGGAGGAATGGTGGAGAAGAGAAGATGAAGACAGTATAGATTTAGAACAGTGGTTTGCAGAAGGTCATAGTTCAGAGGCTGCAGATGGGAGAAGCTGAGAAATATTGGGAGGGGAGCAGGAAGAAGAGGAAGAAGCACTAGGGGAGAGACAGCTGACAGACTCAGTGTCTTTAGAAAGCATCCCAGACTCCCCCTCTCCCAGGACCAGGCGTGCATGGAAAGTAGGAGAACAGAGAGCTCAAAGGCAGAAAGCACAGATCTGCCAATGTAGGGATGGCGTATAATAGGAGAGACGGAGGGGGTGGGGCTTTACTCAGAGCAACGCCATTACTGCGAGAGGTACTTTTCAAAGCCTCTCTCTGTGAATATTGAATAAAAGACTTGGTAAGAACTCTTCTTGCCAAGTTACAGGGAACCAGGCAGAGGGCCTTCTCAGTAGTGGCACCCGCCCTGTGGAACGCCCTCCCACCAGATGTCAAAGAGAACAACAACTACCAGACTTTTAAAAGACATCTGAAGGCAGCCCTGTTTAGGGAAGCTTTTAATGTTTGATGCATTACGGTATTTTAATATCTTGTTGGAAGCAGCCCAGAGTGGCTGGGGAAGCCTGGCCAGATGGGCAGAGTATAAATAATAAATTATTATTATTATTATTATTATTATTATTATTATTATTATTATTATCATCATCTAGTTCTTGGCTCCCCACCGTGGGAGGAATCAGATTCCCTGAACCCTGACAGAAACAGAGGGTCGTGATGGTAGACCTAAGATCTCTCCCCCTCTCCTGCAGCCACCATTAAAATTGCGGTCCTCAAAAGGGCAGGGCAGCAGCCACTTGCAAATGTGCTGTTGAATCGAGGGCAGCCATTCCCAGCTCCCCTGAGGTGTATGTTTGGGAGGGGCAAAGGGCACCCAGCTTCAGCAGGAGTAACTGATGAGAAGGGATGAGTGGCACTGTCCTTTTCAATTTTTCTTGCTTTTATTCATTCCCCCCCCAGTCTTAAATGCAGTTTGCCATAATTTCACAACTGTTTGTAGATTATTATTTTTTTTTAAAAGAGTTATCTCCAACTTGGATTGCTTTAAAAGAGGATTGGACAAATTCACGGAGGAAGCTAAGTCTGCTGCTGGCTACTAGCTATGATGGGACACAGGTGGCGCTGTGGGTTAAACCACAGAGCCTAGGACTTGCTGATCAGAAGGTGGGAGGTTCGAATCCCGCAACGGAGTGAGCTCCCGTTGCTTGGTCCCTGCTCCTGCCAACCTAGCAGTTCGAAAGCACATCAAAGTGCAAGTAGATAAAGAGGTACTGCTCCAGCGGGAAGGTAGACACCGTTTCCGTGCGCTGCTCTGGTTCGCCAGAAGCGGTTTAGTCATGCTGGCCACATGACCTGGAAGCTGTACGCCGGCTCCCTCGGCCAATAAAGTGAGATGAGCACCACCACCCCAGAGTCGGTCACAACTGGACCTAATGGTCAGGGGTCCCTTTACCTTTTTACTAGCTATGATGGCTCGGCTCTGCTTCCACGGCTGGAGGCAGTCATGCTTCTGAAACACCAGTTGTGATAAACTACAGGAGGGGAGAGTTGCTCTTGAGCTCAGGTCCTTCTGCAGGTTTCCCGTAGGCCTTTGGTTGGCCACCGTGAGAACACGATGCTCTTATTACATTCTCAAAATTTGTTACCTACCATTTTAGCGTGCATTTCTCTTAATTTCGCACTTCTTTTGCAAGCAGCATTCTCCGTAGGTTACTTTCCCAAATATAATTATTATTTCATATTAGTTGCTTGTTAACTAGAGGTCCCCAAGTGACTCACAACACAACTAAACCATTAGCACAGATACATTATACCATAAAAAATATACTCTTTGAATATACAAATATTTGCATATTTTGTGTGCCTACATTTCTGGGGACTTGGAGAACTGCATTGTAAAAATCAGAGAAGTGGGGATATCGAAGGATGGTTGTATTTCAGTGTACGTATTGTTTCTGGGAAAGATGAGTTCAGTGGGTTCTCATGAAGATGCAAGCAGAACCCTATTTCTCCCCCATCTTTACCAACTGAAGAGGAAAAAAGGGGATTTTTGCACAAGCCCTGCCCAGTCTCCCTCCCTCCACTGCTGCCCACTTAGTCGATATGACGGTGCCGTTGCTGCAATTACCCACACTCTCTGGCCTCTGGCGCACTGCAGGTATGCAATCCCAGTTAATTATCGCTGTGTGGCATCTCTGTCGAGAGGAGCAGAGGTGGTTTTTATTTTATTTCTTTTTCTGATAAAAAAACACAACCCGCGTGTTTGCGAAGAGGCACTTCTGTGGCCTCCCCCGGCGAGAAGTCTTACCTTCTCTTGCCACTTCTTCACAGTGAAGCCATGATTGCAAATTTGGATGAGGGTTTTACGTCTCCATGGTGACCCCAGCTGGAATCCAGAGATGCCTGTGTGCAACTGGGATGACGCTGGGGTGGCCGGCGGTGGGAGCAACAGGCAATGTCAGGGGTCAGACGTTAAGCAGATGGTGCGGTCATCACCACAGTCAGTTTATTTACATCCCGCAGCCTTTGTCAATTTAGGCCCTGTCTGCACCATTGATTTAAAGCATGCTTAAACCACTTTAAACAGTCATGGCTCCCCCCCCCCCTTGCAAAGCATCCTAGGAACTGCAATTCCTCAAGGGTGCTAGGAATTTTTAAGGACACCACTCACATAGCTACAATTCCCAGAGTCCCCCACAAAGAGGAATTGTAGCTCCAGGAGGGAACCCAGGCTCTAATTATTTTATTTATTTTTACATTTATATCTTACCTTTCCTCCAAGGAGCTCAATGTGGCACACATGGCTCCCCCCTTTCCTGTTTTATCCTCACAACAACCCTGTGAGGTAGGGCAGGCTAAGAGACAGTGACTGACCCAAGGTCACCCAGTGAGCTTCATGGTTCACTGGGGATTCGAACTCTGGCCTAGTGATGGAAATCTTGTAGTGAACAGGAAGAATGGGAAAATTTGGAGAGGAGTCAAAAGTTTCAAGGGCTGACAGAGGAAAAATCCTAATTTTTTCAATGTTTTCGTGGTGTTGGAATGGATTTGAACACTAGGAGAGTATATATTGTTATTAACCTTCTTTGCTCACATTAGTGAGATCAATAGAGTACCATCCTTTGCAGCTTAAACTTGGAAGATAATATTGATTTAACCTTCTAGAAACAATAATCTAGGATGCTTTCAGGCAGACTGGGTTTTCCTGGTATTACCCATTTTCTCCTCCTTAAAAATAACAATGACACACACATTGTTTTGTGAAGAAATAAAAGTAGTATTTACTTACATACTCTAGGTTTTGAAGCAGTACTTACAGTAGCAAAATGAACACAGGTTTAAAAGTACTATACCAGTTACAAAAGCACAAAATGTAAGTTCAAAAATGGTGTCTGAGCTGAATAGCTCAGACATGCACATGTGGTCATATTGGAAGCATAGTGAAGAAAGATGTGGTTGTCCAGGAAGGAAGGAAGGAAGGATATAGTGTTACAGCTTCCTGCCAAGGCAGACAAAGGAAGTGATCTCTAGCCAATTTTACAGGAAAGCTCTGAGAGCCTCAGGCCCTTCATGTGCCCACCTGGCAAAGCATGAATTATTGGTTTGACTGCAATAATGTCCCACACAGGGATGGGGGATGATTTGGCAAAAAATGGAGGGGGACAGAGAAGCTTGGGGATTTCATTAAGAGCCTCTTACCTTTATCCTCCAATAATTCAGGCACTGACAAACCTAGACAGCATCTTAAAAAGCAGAGACATCATCTTGCCGACAAAGGTCTGTACTGGTTTTCCTAGTAGTGATGTATGGAAGTGAGAGCTGGACCATAAAGAAGGCTGATCGCCGAAGAATTGATGCTTTTGAATTATGGTGCGGGAGGAGACTCTTGAGAGTCCCATGGACTGCAAGAAGATCAAACCTATCCATTCTGAAGGAAATCAGCCCTGAGTGCTCACTGGAAGGACAGATCCTGAAGCTGAGGCTCCAATACTTTGGCCACCTCATGAGAAGAGAAGACTCCCTGGAAAAGACCCTGATGTTGGGAAAGATTGAGGGCACAAGGAGAAGGGGACGACAGAGGACAAGATGGTTGGACAGTGTTCTCGAAGCTACCAGCATGAGTTTGACCAAACTGCGGGAGGCAGTGGAAGACAGGAGTGCCTGGTGTGCTCTGGTCCATGCGGTCACGAAGAGTCGGACACAACTACCAAACAACAACAACAATTCAGGCACTGAAGCAAACCCAGCATGGACCCCCTTCTCCGCTTTCAGCCTCACGTCAACCATGTGAGGTGGCTCAAGCTGTGAGAAATGTGTCTAACTCCAGGCAAAAGAGGGAGCGCAATTGCTGGATGGGAATTTCAACCCTAGTCTTCCTCATCCTAGTACAAGATACATAAGGCAGAGGCTGGGAGACCCTTTCAGATGTCGCTGGACTGTGTCATTGCTGACTACTGGCCATGCTGACTGGGGTTTATGGAAGCCAGAGGCCAGGGGCATTCACAGGAACACAGTTTAGTTCCTCCTGCTTTGAACCAGCCTCCTGCACTGCTGCCTAAATGTTTATGATCATGCCGTGAAGATTCTGGCAATTCCCTGCAGCACAAAAGGCTCATTTCAGATGCTGATCACTGATTCCTCTTTGGCACGCCTTTCTCATTTGCTTCCCGCATCTCGTCTGGCTTCCTCCAATTCTAACTTTAGTTTCCAGAAGTCACTGAGATTCTGGAGTTTGGAGCTGTGTCCGCCTTGTGTGTTTGAGAGGAAGGAACAAGGAGAAAAGTTCTGGTTGGGTTTGTTAACACTCCCTTCAAAGAATCCCCCTTTTTTTATAATCTGTGGCATATTAAGAAGTTACACTTTGTGCAACAGAAAAGGGAATAATAGATCAGTGAGACTTCCACCTTGAAATTCAGCCATCCTGGGGGGAGCCAGGACAAGCAAAGGGATCAATAATTAACTGGCAAGCCTTTGATATGAAGAGCTTCCTTTTTCTAAGGAAATTTCCCCGCTTTCGGTCTTGCCCCTCAGAAGAACAAGAACTTATCTCTCCCCCAAGTTCTTTTTGCTCAAAGCGCAGGAAGGCAGTTTAAATCAGCTGCCCTGAGAGTTTCTGAGCTGCGGGGGAGAGTGCCTCCTCTGCCTGGGTCCTGCTTAAGGGTGAAAAAGGCAAATTCCATGCTAGGGATCCCTAGGGAAAGAACTGAAAATAAAACTGCTGGTATCGTAATGCAGCTATGCGCATCTGTGGCTATTGGACCAAGCCAGCAGGCTCTTCCTATGTTCCTATTATTTTATCCATTGAGAATGTGGCTATCAATGGCTACTAAATCAAAGACTCAAAGCAGATGGCTGCAGGGTGGCAGTGCTTGGGGGCTTCCCATCTCACTGGCCACTGTGAAAACTGGGTGCTGGACTAGATGGGCCATTGGCCTGATCCTGCAGGCTCTTGGGATGTCCTTATGTCACACAACATCTCCACCTGCAGAGCTAGGAGTGCCCCACATGCCGTTGTTGCCTCAAGTCAGGGCTCAGCAAACTTTTTCAGCAGGGGGCTGGTCCACCGTCCCTCAGACCTTGTGGGGGGCCAGACTATATTTTTTTGGGGGAAATGAATGAATTCCTATGCCCCACATTTTAAATGCATTTTAAATAACAGCACACATTCTACTCATGTAAAAACACCAGGCAGGCCCCACAAATAACCCAGAGATGCATTTGAAATAAAAGGACACATTCTACTCATGTAAAAACACGCTGATTCCTAGACCGTCCGCAGGCCAGATTTAGAAGGTGATTGGGCCAGAACCTGAGCCAGAGCCAGGCCTTAGTTTGCTTACCCATGCCTTAAGTGCTGATTGTCAGTGTTCTTTTCACTTCCTTTCACAACATTTATATACCACTTGATTCATCTTCATCAAACTTTATTTCGGTCGCAGACCAGCATCAGATAAAAGTATGCGAATAAAGTAAAGCACATGACAAAGAGGAAAGGGATAAAAGATACCGCTTGATTATTAGATTGCTTCATACCCTCCAACATCCCTCAGGAAAAATAGGGACATTTCTCACTCTCCCCATCTGACCCTCCTTGTCCCCCCCCATTTTTTGTCATCCCCCCTCCCCCGCAGAGCATTTCTTATCAGAAGAAGGGCGAGTGCCATCACCAGGACGCAGCACAAACATCCTCCACCATCCTGAAGAAAACCTTAACCCCAATTTGGTTTGATTTTATTCTTTGGTAGATTTACAAAAAGAAATAGGGACCAAACGGGAAGCTGGGATGGCTTTCGTAATTCCAGAATAGTCCCTGGAAAATCGGGATGCTTAGAGGGTATGCTGCTTTGAGGGTTTTCACAAAGAGTCCCTACCTCAAATCTCGTTCCCCTGTTGGGTGACCTAGAACGTTGCTGGCAAGGTTGATGTCCTTCGTAAAGAGGCCTGCTGGGTCTTTGATAGCCAGCGAGGGCAACCTCAGGCCCAGAGCCTCTGTGTGGCCCCACGGGTCTCTTGATCGGGCCCCCGGAGCTCTGAAGAACCAAGACCCCTTTCATTTCCTGGGCTTGCTTTGCGGAGGAGAAACGGCAAGAGTATGAGCTGCGCTCTCCCTCCTGCCTCCCTCTTTCCCTCCCCCAGGAAAGCCTTTTTGTTGAATCCACTGAGCATCGGAAGGTAACACAGCACTGAATTAAACATAGTGGAAACCAGTCAACCTTGCCAGTAACTCTCCTCCCCCATCCATTAAATTGCATCTTTTTATTATTATTTCCCCCCCCACCACAGCATAAAATTAATTTGGGAACAACATGCCTGAAGGGCAAACGGCTCTTTGCTTCGCTGCTTCAATCTTTTATTGAACAAAGAGGCTGGAGCGAGCGCCTGCCTCCTGCGTATTGCGGGGAGCCAAGAGGGTGTGAAAGAGGAATGGGCCCAGGGCAGAGTGGGAGGAGAGACTCAGGTGCAACCCATAGCTTGGGTGGCTTGCTGGAAGCTGCATCTGGGGTATGGTTGCTAACTGACCCCTCAAAAGACGACCCCAACCTGGGAGGTTCCTGTGATGATGATGATGATGATGATGATTATTATTATTATTATTGGTGGTAGTACTGAGAACTGCTTTTAATATTGTGTTGTAATAGTCTGTTTCTAATTTTGCAACCCAGTATATGGGACCACTATATGGGACCTCGTGAACTGAGGCTCCAATACTTTGGCCACCTCATGAGAAGAGAAGACTCCCTGGAAAAGACCCTGATGTTGGGAAAGATGGAGGGCACAAGGAGAAGGGGACGACAGAGGACGAGATGGCTGGACAGTGTTCTCGAAGCTACCAGTATGAGTTTGACCAAACTGCGGGAGGCAGTGGAAGACAGGAGTGCCTGGCGTGCTCTGGTCCATGGGGTCACGAAGAGTCGGACACAACTGAACGACTAAACAACAACATATGGGACCTTAAGGAGGAAAAGTGGGCAATTAATGATAATAATAAGAATGACAACAACAAATTATTATTATTATTATTTATTATTATTTCAATTTATTCACATGGTCCAATTTCTTCTTCTTCTTCTTCTTCTTCTTCTTCTTCTTCTTCTTCTTCTTCTTCTTCTTCTTCTTCTTCTTCATCGAATCCAATAAAAACACAAAGAAATACAATAAATTAGATAGCATTCCATCAGGAGGGAATACATCACTTATTTTGCCATAGCAGAATGCCCCTCTGGCCCTGAGTCTTTAGTCTACAGTGAAAGGGAGAAGGGAATGGGATTTAAATGCACATCATGAGGCAGGAAGTTCCCAAGACTGTGGGCACTACTATGGGAAAGGGCTTGGGCTTTAGCTCCTTCCACTGCACAGGATCATGTACTGCCCTGTGAGAAATGGAGAGAGGAAAAGAAGCAAAAGATCCATCAAGATTTGCTCCAGCTAGATTATCCTGCCCCCAACCAGGCTCTATATATCTGTTGTAAAGGTAAAGGACCCCTGGGCGGTTAAGTCCAGCCAAAGGTGACTATGGGGTTGTGGCACTCATCTCGCTTTCAGGCCGAGGGAGCTGGCGTTTGTCCACAGACAGCTTTCCAGGTCACATGGCCAGCATAACTAAACTGCTTCTGGTGCATCGGAATACCGTGACGGAAACCAGAGCGCACGGAAACACCGTTTACCTTCCTACCACAGCAGTACCTATTTATCTACTTGCGCTGGTGTGCTTTTGAACTTCTAGGTTGGCAGGAGCTGGAGCAGGGCAATTGGGGCTCACTCCGTCATGGTGATTCGAACCCCCGACTTTCTGATCGACAAGACCAAGAGGCACAGTGGTTTAGACCACAGTGCCCCCCATGCCCCCATATCTGTCTGCTGTCTGTCTGTCTATCTATCTAAAAATATATAAGGCACAGCCCCCATTGGAGAGTTTGTAGTGCCTTATCACAATCCTGGATTTGCATAAGTTGGGTGAGGAACAGAAGAGAAGCCAGGCTTTTTAATGCCAGCTTTAAACTACAGCAGAGGTTTGAACAAAGCAGGGACAGAGAGACAGGGAGGAGCTGTGTGGGGATGTGTGGGGCCTGAAAGAGCTGTCAGGTGCTGGGATGTTTGGGCGAACTGTCAAGGGAGAGGGCTGAAGGTTGGCAAGGGCATGTGGGGCTAGACAGGGGCTGAGCAATGTGAACAGGGGCAGCAGCCCCTAGTAGTTGATATGACTTGTCAGTGGCCTTGAAAAGATTTGGAAGGCAGGATCTGAATAATTGCAAGAAACAAACATTGCTAATCTGCTCAAGGTAGAAAGCTTAACCTTTTAAGGTGAAGTGCAGCCTGTTATTATGACCTTAATTAGCAGGCTGGCTTGGAAACAAGTGGGTGGTCCTTCAAATACCCTGGATCCAGGCTGTTTAGTGCTTTAAAGGCCATAAACAGCATTTCTAAATGTTGCTGCAGAGGGGAAAGGAAGCACTCTTTTAAAAAAATATATTTTTTTATTCAGTTTTACAATGTACATTTGAATTCAAACAGTGATCATAATCATAAATATTTATGATTCCCTGAACCCTTAGACTCCCCTCCACCTTTCATTATCAAGCTTTTTCTACTGCATTGTATAATTTCTCCAGCTTTCTTTAAAAAACCCTATTTTTTACCTTAGTCTTTAATACATTATAAGTGTTGCTATAATCCTGCCAAAGTTTTTAGTTGTTTACAGTGTTCTCTTAGGTAACTTAAATCCCCCCCACCATTCCTTATTAAAGTTTCTATCTTCTTGGTTTCTGATTTTCCCGGTCATTTTCGCCATTTCGGCATGGTCCATCATCATCTTTATCAACCATTCGTCTCTGGTTGGGACTTTATCGTCTTTCCATCTCTGGGCCAGTAGCACCCACGCTGCTGTCGTTGCATACAGTGGTACCTCTGGTTAATTACTTAATTTGTTCCGGAGGTCTGTTCTTAACCTGAAGCACCACTTTAGCTAATGGGGCCTCCTGCTGCTGCTGCGCCGCTTTTGTGTGATTTCTGTTCTCATCCTGAAGCAAAGTTCTTAAGGTACTACTTCTGGGTTAGCGGAGTCTGTAACCCGAAGTGTTTGTAACCCGAGGTACCACTGTACATAAATAGTCTTTTCTGCTCCTTTGGTATTTCTGCATCTAGGATTCCTAGTAAAAAAAAGCTTCTGGTTTTCCCACAAATGTTACTTTAAACACTTTCCCCAACTCATTATATATCATTTCCCAGGATGCTTTTGTTATTTTGCACATCCACCACATATGGTAGAATGTGCCTTCCTTCTACTTACATTTCCAACATACATTTGAAGCAAGAAAGGAAGAACATTCTGGGGTGGGGATGTGTATAGATGCCAGGAGAGGATATCTTTATTAGATATTATCCTTCCTCACGTTTGTGAGTGCATCCCTTTGCAGCTTAAAAGGAAGCTTAGGCAGGCTAGTTTCAGCCTTTACCCTCAGAACTTTTAGCCTTTAAGTAATCTAGGATGCTTTAAGGCAGACTGGATTCTCCTGGTATTCCCCTCTTTTCTCCCTTTAAAACAATCAGGCAAACAGTCTCAGGTAAGGTAAAAGTGTTGCGGAAAGGGTGTGGTGGTTATTGGGCTGCCTTTGTTTTTGTGTTTTATGTGTTCTGTGTTTTTTTATATTGTGATTTTATGTCGTGAACCGCCCTGAGACCTATGGGTATAGGGCGGTATACAAATTTAGTAAATAAAATGAAAACATGGGTTTGTAGCCACCAGTAACCTTAACTTCCATGATAAATAGTCTGACCTGACCTGGCATACAGTAAATGAAGTTTCTCAAGTTCCTTGCAAGGTGTGATGAACAGCTTTATGCCTTATGGGGACATGAAGAGTAATCCATCACACCCAGGCAGTTTCAAACATTTGCTGCTCAGTGAAGGCAAACGTGCGGAATAGTCCCCAGAGAGTTGTGTGTTGGGGGACAGTAATGAATGAGCATCCCTGAGGATTCTCTACAAACCGATGGTCCCGTCTCTGCCTTGCTTACATCCTCTCTTCCATGCTAGTGCTGGAAAAAAGGCCTGTTGACTGGTTGTAACTTCCTGCCACCTGAAGCGATCCTTGATCTTGTGAGGAGCAGTGATTCCTTTTATCTGCTTAGCAAGAGGGAGAGGGGGATTATAGCATCGCAGTCAAAGCAGAAGTTTGTCGGGGCTGCCGTCGACATCCACGGACGGAAGCTGCAAGAAACAAGCTCCCATTTTCTTGAGGAAAGGCAAGGAATGGTTAGGGATGGAGGGAGAAATTCAGGTTCATTTTTGCATCGAAACGTCGTTAATTAGTGCAGCCGTCCTCGCAAATTTGCAACTCCTCTGGATTTCGCAGTGCTGTTCTGCAGCCAAGCCATGAGTACCAAAAGGCATCCGATAGGGTAAAATGTATGCACTAAAATGCATGCATTGGTAAAAATGATGTGCGGAAATGTGTTGCACTAGGGAAAATTGCTTTGCAAAAAAAGTGTAGATTAGGCAAATTGCATTAAAAATGTGTGCATTAGGGGAAAATTGCACGGAAATGCTGATGAGCTTTCATGAGGACTTGTTTTCCATATCCCTAACCATGCCCATTGCCCATTGAAATGTCTTTCTGCCCCTCTTTTAAAGTTTGACTCCCAGAACTGGACACAGTATTCCTCCCGATCAGATTTGACTAGTAAATGTAAGAACATAAGGACAGGCTGTTGGATCAGGCCAATATCCCATTGAGTGCAGCATCCTTTTCTCTGACAGTGGAGGCTGAGCATAGTCATTATGGCTGGTTGTCATCAGTAATCTTATCCTCCGTGAATTTGTCTAAACTCCTTTTAAAGCATTCCAATTTGGTGGTCATCATGGGAACAAGTTCCCTAGTTTCACAAGGTGCTGCATGAAGAACTTTCTTCCATCTGTCCCCAGTCTCCAGCTTCACCAGATTTCTACAAGTACCAGTGTTATGGCAGAGGGAGAAAAACACTCTCCATGCCATGCATAATTGTATAAAACCCTAACATCTTGCCTCCAAATTGCCTCCTTTTCTCTAAACTAAAAAGCTCCAAATGCTACAGGGTTGCAGCTATCCCTATCACGGTGTCCCTCGCTGCTAATATTCTGCAGAGCAGCAGGAAGTCCTCTGCCTCTTGCCTCTCTTCACGTGGCTGTTGCCCATCAATCATCCCCCATCATCACTTCTCTGGCAGATGCTTCCAGAACCTGGCTTGACATCCGTTCATCATTTCTCACATCCGAGACAAGAGAATGCCATTGATCGGTGGCATTTCACAGCTCTCGGGCACCGTTCTCTGATCTTGCATGAAGAATCATTTAGCCCTGGCCGTCATGGACCATTTTTATGGCATGTTAAGCAGCATCTCCTACCATCCCCCCCTCCCACCATACTGGTCTCAGGGACAATGGTTGGGGAAGATGGCAGGAACAGCAGCAATTCCAGCTGGATCTGGGATCCAGCATAGCCCAGGAGTAGCCAAGCAAGACCCATATACATGACTGAAGCTCCATTAGAAAGTTGGAGAGCCCAGGGATGTGTCCTGGCTGTATGAGCCAGCCAGTATGGTCCTATATGAGCCTGCCTGGGCTTTGAGTTGTCCAGAGGAGACCTTTTTCTCAGTTCCACCCACCTTTGCAATCCCATTTGGTGAGGACATGAGAGAGGGCCTTCTTGGTGGCTTCCCCTGGATTGTGGGACTCCTGTCCATGAGAGGCTAAGCTGGCCCCTTCTCTGCTTTCCTTCTGCTGGCATGCAGAGACTTTTGTTAGTTTGTTCAGTATTCAGTTCCATTTCTGATGAGCATATAAACTCCAAACGCCAATGCTAACTTTGTGCAAGTGAACCAGGATGGATGTTCATCAGATGGGTTGTCTGGAAGTGACTTTTGTGAAGGAGTACTTTCTTGGTCTGTCTTGAATCGCTTTCATGACAGCTTGATGGGATAACTTCTTGCATTTCAAGGCAAAAACTTCTCTTATGACCAAGAGGGTGGAGTGACTCCCCTATGTGGGAAGGTGGAAGCTTTCAGATCTTTTAAGTTTAGACTCCCCAGGAAAGGCAAGAAAGAAGTGACAGGATAGAAGTTCATAAAATGATGCATTGCATGAGGAAGGCGGAGAAGGAAAACATTTCCTCCATCTCCTAACCCTAGAACAGGCTTCCTCAACCTCGGCCCTCCAGCTGTTTTTGGCTTCCATGATCCCTAGCTAGCAGGACCAGTGGTCAGGAATAATGGGAATTGTAGTCTCAAACATCTGGAGGGCCGAGGCTGAGGAAGCCTGCCCTAGAACTTATGGACATCCAATGAATATTGGAAGATTCTGAACAGATAAAAGAAAGTCCTTCGTCACACAGCACGGAGTTAAACTATGGAACTCACTTCTGCAGGAGGCAGCTGTGGTCATCAACTTGGATGGCTGTAAAAGTGGATTAGACAAATGGATAGAGGAAGAGGATTTTGATGGCCTCTAACCACAATGGCTGTGCTCTGCCCCCACAATTGGAGGCAGCAATGCTTCTGAACCCCAGATTCTGGAAACCACAGGAGGGGAGAGGGCTCTTGTGCTCGGGTCCTGCATGCAGATTTCCCACAGGCATCTGGTTGGCCACTGGGAGAACAGGATGCTGGACAAGGTGAGCCACTGGCCTGATACGGCAGGCTCTTCCTGTGTTCTCTGTGCTCTTGCTCCCTCCCATGTAATGTGAACCTTTATCATAATAATAATAAAATTTTATTTATATCCCACTCCCCCCAGCTGAAGCCTGGCTCAGAGCGACTAACAACAGTAAAAGTAACACAGTTTACGTAAAATCCCAATCAATTAATAGAAATACATTCTAAAATCAATTCATTCTAAAATCAATTCAGAATCAAATTAATGGCAACCATTGGGCTAGAGTTCTATGAGGATTACGAAAGCAGGGGGTCAGACTGTGCCCTGGCCAAAGGCCTGGTGGAACAGCTCTGTCTTGAAGGCCTTGCGGAAAGATGTCAAGTCCCGCAGGGCCCTAGTCTCTCATGACAGAGCGTTCCACCAGATTGGAGCCACAGCCGAAAAAGCCCTGGTTCTGGTTGAAGCCAGCCTAACCTCCCTGTGGCCTGGGACCGCCAAGATGTTTTGTTTGAAGACTGTAAGGTCCTCCATGGGACATACCAGGAGAGGCGGTCCCGTAGGTACGAGGGTCCTAGGCCGTATAGGGCTTTAAAGGTTAAAACCAGCACCTTAAACCTGATCCTGTATTCCACCGGGAGCCAGTGCAGCTGGTATAGCACTGGGTGAATGTGATCCTGCAGCGAGGAACCCGTAAGGAGTCTCGCCACGGCATTCTGCACCCGCTGGAGTTTCTGGGTCAGTCTCAAGGGCAGCCCCCTTCGTCTCCTCCCACTGCAAAGCCCCACACATTGTAGTCTCCCCCCATATGAAAGGCTCTCTGCGCTCTTGCTCTTTTCTTCTCCATCATCTGTTTGACACAAGGCAGCTGCAGATTCATTCTGGCTTTATGGGAACTGGGAAGGAGAGATTGCGCCCAGGTGCGACACTTGCAATAGGAAAAAAAGAAAAGGAGCCTTAATAGGAGTTTTCCATGTCAGTAAGTCTTAAGTCACTGAACCCAATGATCTCAAAAGCCTCCTTTGGGGAGAAAAAGCCTGTTATTTATCTCTTCTCAAGAAGTCCCAGTTTGCTCAGGAGCCATCTGCTAGACAACGAGTCAGGTATTGGTTCACAACGATCCTGCTTTATTGCAACACTAAGCACACACCTGCACTCAACACCGTTTAGGGGACTGGCAAATGTCCAAGTCCCAGGCTAAGTGGGAGGGAAAAAAAATCCCTTTAGCTTTGTAATTTCCAGGAAAGAAATCATAGGGGTGTTCGATAAATGTGCTCCCAGCAGGAACATGCCTGCTGGGCATGCCACTCTCATGCTAGGGTGCCCGCTGGCCATTGTCTGTACTCTCTGGCAGGGGCTATCCAGGGTTCCAGGCAGGACTGTCTTCAGGCTTAACTTGGAGCTGCTGGGACTGAACCCGGGACCTTCTGCATGAAAAGCAAGTGCCCTACCTGCTGACTAAACATCAGGAAAAACGTACTGTTGCATTCTGGACAGTGGAATGTCTCTGGAGGATAGGACTCGAACCAATGGCTTCAAGTTACAAGGAAGGAGATTACAACTAAACATACAGAAAAACTTTCAGACAGTAGGATAATAATAGTAATAATAATAATAATAATAATAATAATAATAATAATAATAATAATTTATTTATACCCTGCCCATCTGGCTGGGTTTCTCCTGCCACTCTGGGTGGCTCCCAACAGAATATTAAAAACACAATGAAACATCAAACATTAAAAACTTCCCTAAACAGGGCTGCTTTCAGATGTCTTCTAAAAGTCAGATAGTTGTTTATTTCCTTGACATCTGTTGGGAGGGTGTTCCACAGGGCGGGCGCCACCACCAAGAAGGCCCTCTGTCTGGTTCCCTGTAGCTTCACTTCTCGCAGGGAGGGAACCGCCAGAAGGCCCTCGGAGCTGGACCTCAGTGTCTGGGCAGAACGATGGGGTGGAGATGCTCCTTTAGGTATACTGGGCCATGGTTGTTTAGGGCTTTGAAGCTCAGCACCAACACTTTGAATTGTGCTCGGAAATGTACTGGGAGCCAATGTAGGTTGTTCAGGACTGGTGTTATATGGTCTCGGTGGCTGTTCAACTGTGGAACGGTCTCGCTTGGGAGGTTGTGGACTCTCCTTCCTTGGAGGTTTTGAAGCAGAGGTTGGATGGCCATCTGTCATGGATACTTTAGCTGAGATTCCTGCATTGCAGGGGGTTGGACTAGATGGCCCTTGGTGTCCCTTCCAGCTCTACAGTTCTATGATTCTATGATTCTACCTCTGTCCTAACACCAGAACTCATGGACACCCTGTGAAGCTGAGTGCTGGAAGATTCAGGACAGGTAAAAGAAACGACAGTGCTCCCTTCCACAGGAGGCAGTGATAGCCACCAACTTGGACGACTTTAAAAAGAGGATTCGACAAATTCACGGAGGAGAGGGCTATCAATGGCTGTGTGATGGCCTGGGATTCAGACTTGGAGGGTGAACCTGAGGAATCCCAGCCTGCACAGGAGTCCCCACCTCCAGAACCAGCTGAGCCGGGGCTGGGGCTTGAGCCTGAAGGGTCCTCACCTGTGCTGGATCCTCAGGTGCAGGCACCAGCTGAGTCTGCTCTGGCTCCTGAGGTGATGGAGGACCCATTGCCTGCAGGTGCTCCACTCTCAGCCCCGTCAGGGGAAGCTGAGGTTGCCTCTGGGTCCGGTAACCCTCCAGCCTCTCCTGAGCTGCAGAGGCTCAGGGCAGAGAGGTGGAGGGAACTAAGTTCCCGCAGGAGGAGTGCTCGCCTCCAGGCCAGGAGAGGCGAGTCACCTGTGGACCGGGGCCGCCCTATGCCTCGGGGCAGATAAAAGCCAGCCATCCCAGTCCCAGGTTGCGGGAGCAACATTGTTGGTAGTCTGTTCCTGCCTGCACTCTGTCCTGCTCTTCTGCCAGAGTTCCTGACCTCACCCGACTCCCTGCCTTGGTCCCTGCTTCAGCTTTGACGGACAGCCTCCATACCACACCCTCGACCTTGGACTGGACTCGGACCTCACCGCACGGTTAACCCTTGGGACCAGCACAGGCTGCTAGCCATGACGGCAATGATCTGCCTCCATGGCTGGAGGCAGCAGTCCTTCCGAATACCGGTGGCTGGGAATTGCAGGAGGGGAGAGCGCTCTTGTGTTCAGGTCTTGCTTGCAGGTTTCAGTTTGGGGCGTCTGGACAGCTGCTGTGAGGGCAGAACGCTGGGCTAGATGTCCTATGGGCCTTCTTGCATTCTTGTCACTCACCAAGTCACAGGTGCCCTTAATTGATTGGGGTGGGGCAGCAGGGAAGGGAGGAAAGTGCGGGCAAGATTAATTGACTTGCCTTAGCAAGGTAAAGAAGTTCAAAAGTTTGCCTTTCATTTGGGTGCTCGGTAGGGGATGAGCGCTAAGTCCCTCAAACCAATCACTGGAAGCGCTAATAAGCCTTGATGAGTCCTGGCATCAAAGGCCTGGCATCAAAGTGGGGGCACCACCCTGTGGTCGGGGTTGAGGCCAAACCCCTGCTGCTGCTGCCAGGAGAAGGAGGAGGATCAGATTTGGATGAAAGCGCCATGAATATGTTTAGCTGGGCTGCAGGGCAGGATGTGGTCCTGACTGCCCTGCAGTTACCTCCTAGATATTTTTGGTAACTAGGCAAGCAGTCACCTTGCCAATAAACGTCCATATAGTTAAAGCTATGGTTTCCCCAGTAGTGATGTATGGAAGTGAGAGCTGGACCATAAGGAAGGCTGATCGCCAAAGAATTGATGCTTTTGAGTTATGGTGCTGGAGGAGACTCTTGAGAGTCCCATGGACTGCAAGAAGATCAAACCTATCCATTCTTAAAGAAATCAGCCCTGAGTGCTCACTGGAAGGGCAGATCCTGAAGCTGAGGCTCCAAGACTTTGGTCACCTCATGAGAAGAGAAGACTCCCTGGAAAAGACCCTGATGTTGGGAAAGATTGAGGGCACAAGGAGAAGGGGACAACAGAGGACGAGATGGCTGGACAGTGTTCTCGAAGCTACAAACATGCGTTTGACCAAACTGTGGGAGGCAGTGAAAGACAGGAGTGCCTGGTGTGCTCTGGTCCATGGGGTCACAAAGAGTCGGACATGACTAAACAACAACAAGGCAAGCTGTGGTTGTGTTCAAACTCCAGTTTACGATGCACTTAAGCTCCCTCGGGCAATAAAGCGAGATGAGCGCCACAACCCTAGAGTCGGCCATGACTGGACCTAATGGTCAGGGGTCCCTTTACCTTTTACCCTGCACTTGGATCTGCCAGCCCCGAGCCGCTTTGCACAGCTTTGATGATCTATGGGCCATGCCGGCTGGCCAGGCATCGCCCTTTGTGGGTGGGCAGGTGGCACAGCTCAGCACAACGCCACGTGGCTCCTGGTGGGGTGTTGCCCTGGTGGCAGCAGCAGCAGCGAGGGCTGGGCTTTTGTGGCAGGCTCCATCCAACCCTCTGTGCCCTGTCCCCTAGTGTGCATGCACATGCACCCGTCCTGGGTACCAGCAAACCATGCTACACCACTGTCCTCCCTTCCCCCCTGAAACAATTTCTGGCCTCATTCCTAAGCACTCCCCATGGCTGTGAAGTCAAACTACTGGTTTTATTCCCTTCGGATGCATAAGAGACTTAAGGCATCTGCGTAACATTTGCCTTACAGATATACGAGAAGGGCATAGCGTAGACAAATGCACTCCTGTAAGTAAATAGCACAGGAACTGCTCCAGCACCAGATCCCTGAAGAGAGAGCCTCTGCCTTCCACGCTGAAGCACCTCCAAGTCAACTCACAGCTAGGGATCGGGGAGGAGGCCGGTGAAGCCAGCATTTAAAGGCAAATCTGCCTGATTCGCAATGTCCAAAACAGCATGCAAAGCAAAACGCCGGCCTCCTTTGAAATTCGCTCTTGTCTGAATCTTGCAGTGTTGCTCTCCAATAAAGGAAGGCAGGAGCCAGGCTGAAATGAGCACAGACAAGGATCACGTTAGTGAAAGTGGTGTGCAAAAAGGCATTATCGTTAGGAGAAATTACCTTGCAGAACTGTGTAGTGTATTTGCACTAAAATGCTGGTGAATTTTCATCAGCTCCCCCTCTCCCTTTTAAGTGCAAACTGATGTGGAGAACTGAACTCCAGAGGGGGGAAATGAAAAGCCTAGAGAAATAGAAATTGACAGAATTGGTCACCTCTGTTCACAGCCAGCAATGTCTCTCTCTTTTATTCTGTCTTGGTTCGGATTGTTTATCTCTCCTCCTGGCTGCCTCCTTCTAGCTAGGGAAGGAAAAATCTGTCTGTTTCCAGTGAGCTATTACTTTTGCATACCACTTCTGTAAAAGAAAAGTGGGGGAGGGGAAGCTCACTTGAAAATGCGCCTTGCAGTATGTATTTACATTTTTTTAAATGTATTTTTTTCTCAAGATAAGCATGCATTTGGGCCACAAATTCCTTCAGAACACTCAGCAAACACAAGAGTCGGCATGTAATTTGGTTCTCATTTATTTTATTTATTTTTACATTTATATCCCACTTTCCCTCCAAGGAACTCAAGGTGGTGTATGTAGCTCTCATCCTCTTTGTTTTATTCTAACAACAGCCCTGTGAGGTAGGTTAGGCCAAGAGACAGAGACTGGTCCAAGGTCACCCAGTGAATGTCATGGCTGAATGGGGATTTGAATTCTGGTGTCCCAGGTCATAGTCTTTCTATATGATCTATTATAAACATATTCATGCAATAATGTGCACCTCTGCCTAAAAATACATATGTGCTCAGTACCAATGATCCTTCTGAAGCATACATAGCAGGAGATGGGAAGTTTATTTATACATTTATTTTATAAAATTTAAACAGTGCTTGATTGTAAAAAAAAAAAGCCCCCCCAAACCGTCAAAGTGGTTTACAAAGATGATAAAACAATAACATTATCAGTAAAAACAGTTAAAAACAACTATTTAAAACCCCGGGGCGGTGGGGGGGAACCTGTGAATTCAACCATAAACTAAAAAACAGATTAAAATATCCGTCAACTTTCTACAACATTCTGGAGTGGCTGGTCTAAACAATTAATCTGCAGCTAATCCAGAATGCGGCAACTAGACTGTGACTGGGAGTGGCCACCGAGACCACATAACACCGGTCCTGAGAGATGTACATTGGCTCCCAGTACGTTTCCGAGCACAATTCAAAGTGTTGGTGCTGACCTTTAAAGCCCTAAACGGCCTCGGCCCAGTATATCTGAAGGAGAGTCTCCACCCCCATCGTTCAGCCCGGACACTGAGGTCCAGCTCCAAGGGCCTTCTGGCGGTTCCCTCACTGCGAGAAATGAGGTTACAGGGAAGCAGGCAGAGGGCCTTCTCGGTAGTGGCACCCGCCCTATGGAATGCCCTCCCACCAGATGTCAAGGAAATAAACAAGTATCTGACTTTTAGAAGACATCTGAAGGCATCCCTGTTTAGGGAAGCTTTTAATGTTTGGTGCATTACTGTATTTTAATATTGTGTTGGAAGCCGCCCAGAGTGGCTGGGGAAACCCAGCCAGATGGGCGGGGTATAAATAATTTATTATTATTATTATTATTATTATTATTATTATTATTATTATTATTATTATAAGTTTGGGTGCTGCCCCATTGAAAGATTTCTTGCGAATGTGGAAGGTCTTCTGTGTGCAGTTTATAACAGAGCAAGCTCCACAGATGGAAGTGGTCGAGTGGACATCTATGGGGCAAGGTGATCTCTTAGCTAAACTGCAACCCTATATCTGGAGGGGGGAGGGGCAGGGGTCTGCTCTTAAGTAGCTACGCCTTCCTCGGTCCACTCCATTGCATGGCCAAGGCTACAGCCGGCCTTTCGTTGGCCTTCACAGCAATAGAGGCAGATGAATGATGTCAGGCACTGATCATCATTCATCTCCTCTCCTCCTCTTTTAAATTTATTTTCCGGAGAAGGGTGGGGGGAGGAGGGGGTTATGGGGAAAATCTCTGCTGAGAATCACTCATCCTTCCTAATAATGAGAGCTGTCACTGGCGCTGCTCCCTAGGAAATGATTTTCTCGGTAAATATTTAGCCTGTAACTGATTTATGGGTGGAGAGAGGGAGAAAAAAGAGGAACCCTTCTGAAAGTTTGTTGGGCTAGGAACAGGGCTCCAGGGAGACGGACTGAGCATGACATTGTGGGGATGTGTTTGTGTGTGTGCTGGGGGTGTAGCCCCATTTAGCTGTCCTTACCAGGCCTGGTTTGGAGGCTCCAGCTGGTTCAAAGTGCCATGGCCACACTGTTGGTGGGGACAGTCCATTGCTAGGACATAACCCTGGAGCTCTGGGGTTGTGATTCCCATGTTGCAGGATGTTGGGCTAATGACCCACGGGGTCCCTTCCAACTCTACAGATCTATGATTCCATGCCCCAGTGGGAAACCCACAAACAGGGTCCTCCACACCTGCAATTGCCAACAACTTGTATTCAGAGGCATACTGCCTCCAACACTGGAGGCACAACATAGCTCAGGGGTCAGCAAACTTACCGTGCCTCGGGCCAGTGTCTCCAGTGCCGATCGTGCAGTGGGCCAGAGGGCAGGGGAGCGCATGCCCATATGCGTGCGCACACACTATTTCCGGTGCACTTCCGGGTCGGAGGAGCACCGGAAATAGCTTGTGCGCATGTGCACGGGCCTCCTCCAGCCTGAATATGCACCGGAAATAACGCTTGCGCATGTGCACAAGCTATTTCCAGTGCTCCTCTAACCCCGAAGTGGGCAGCTGCGCAGCACAGCGCCGGTAAGAGTGGGTGGTGGCAGTGGGTGGCGGGGGTTGCCATGGGCTGATAAACGAGTCCCTCGGACCTTATCCAGCCTGTGGGCCTTAGTTTGGGGACCCCTGACATAGCCATTGGTAGCAGCCATTGATGGAGCCTCCAACTCCATCAATTAAATAATAAGTGCACCAGAAGAGCCCTGCTGGGTCTGGCCAAGGGCC
Source organism: Podarcis siculus (assembly GCA_034642415.1). Lineage (NCBI taxonomy): Eukaryota > Metazoa > Chordata > Lepidosauria > Squamata > Lacertidae > Podarcis > Podarcis siculus. The sequence goes on along the minus strand of JAXCMG010000019.1, from coordinate 17,417,081 downwards.
CATCTAGCCCAGCATCTACTTCTCACCATGGCCAACCAGATGCCACAATCGGAAAGCTACAAGCAGGACCTGGATGCAGCAGCACTCTCCCCACTGGTGCTTCCCAGGGGCTATCCATAGGCATCATGTCTCCTGAAGCAGAAGTAGAACATACTCACCATGGCAAGCAGGACGTGAGTGCAATGGAGCTGTCCCCACTTGTGATTCCTGCAGTGACTGAGACTCAGAGGCATGTTGCATCCCAAGAGTGGGAGCTGTTATATTTCTTCTCCCTGTCTCTTTGGGACACAAGAGTGTTTGTGGCTTTGAGGAGCGCTGCCGTCTGCTCCGACTCTCGGATCTCAGGCCCGGAGCGTCTCCCTTTCCTCTCGCTCTCGCATGGAATCGCAGCTGCTTGTAGAGATGAACACAAAGGAGTCTCTTGACATGACAGTCCTTCTCACAACTTGTCACCGGCAAAGCGCTTCCAGCCCGCCTGGTTTTCGGAGTTTGTCATTGAGATCTGAGGTGCTGGATGTGCTGAAAGTCTCTCTCTCTCTCTCTCTCTCTCTGTGTGTGTGTGCCTCTTCTGTGGGATGTGTGAGACTGATGGCATCGTTGGTGCTAATGACCCAAAACTGAGTGATAAATGGGAAGATTTTGGGAGAAGAATATGAGCTTCTGCAGAGTCATGTTCGTAGAAGAAATGCTGCAGAAAGGCGTTGGGTTGAAACTGGAGACTCAAGAAGGAGGGGTTGGGCTGCCCAGTAGGGAATGAGAAGTGTGTGTGCTTTTTGTGGTGGCTTTCAATGACTACTAGTCACACTGCCTATATTCCCCCCCCCCCCCAGTATGCCTTTGACTTCCAGGGACTGGGAATTGCAGGTGGGGAGTGGGGCTTGTTATGAAGACCCCTGAATGTAGCAGTGCTCTGGAGATCAACTGCAGGGGCACCAGAGCCCACCTGTATAGCAGACCTCCAACAATATACCGTATTTTTTGCTCTATAAGACTCACTTTTTCCCTCCTAAAAAGTAAGGGGAAATGTGTTTGCATCTTATGAAGCGAATGCAGGCTGCGCAGCTATCCCAGAAGCCAGAACAGCAAGAGGGATTGCTGCAGCAATCCCTCTTGCTGTTCTGGCTTCTGAGATTCAGAATATTTTTTTTCTTGTTTTTCTCCTCCAAAAACTAGGTGCTTCTTGTGGTCTGGTGCGTCTTATAGAGCGAAAAATACAGTAATTATGTTGTCTGATTTTTACTCCTTTTGTTGTTGTTACTCCACTTGTTAGGTTTTCTTTGCTGCAATTTGTACTTGTTAGTCGCATCAAGCTCAATTTTATTATAACAACATAAGGATGTAAGATGCTCAAAGAGATCATTGAAACAATGCTGAAAAGTACCGGGTAAAAGATGCTTAATAAAACTGGCAGCTGGATTCCGAACTAGTCCAAATTCCCAAACATCCTTCATAGCCTGGTCTGCATCGATACCCCAACCCTCTTTTGGAGTAATCTCACCTGGGTGTTACAGAAACATGGAAAAAAGTGACAGAATCTGGTTCTCTTGGGGAAGGCTGTGGCAGCGTGACAGGTTTCAGGGGGTCCTAAGCACAGTGCCAGCCATGGCCCCTCAATCTGGATGCAACCTACATGTAGAATTGGGGGCTGAAGGGGCACCAGGTGGGGAGCCAGGTCAGGTCCAAGGCTCAGAGATGACAGACGGACATTAGGAGACCCCTGGACCTGAGGCTATCAGGCAGGAGAACCCAGAATTACTTTGCAGACCACAAGGCCCTGTAAGGCCACAGTCAGTACACCTTACAGGCACCTTTTCCTGATGCACTAGATGTTTCCACGACCCCTCACTAGACCAGGGGCACCTAGCATGTGGGAGCCTATGGAATGGAGAAGGAGCTCCCATCTTCAGGCCAGAGGCCCTGAAGTTCTCCACGAGCGGATGGAGCCTGGAGGAAACAGCTTGGAGGCAGGAGCTTGAAAGATCTCATTCTGTGCTCCACCTCTCTTGGGGAGTCTTGAGTCATTTACTTGGAGCTATCTATGACATTGTTTCAGACCAAAATATGGCAGCGCTCTTGTTCTCTCTCCTTCTGTGGTTTCCAGCAACTGGGATCCTGAAGCATACTGCCTTCAACCATAAAGGTAGAACATTGCCATCAGGACTAGTAGCCATTGATAGGCTTCTCCTCCATGAATTTGTCCAATCATCTTTTAAAGCCATCCAAATTGGTGGCCAACTTTGGTCTCCTATGAGAGCGAGTTCCATAGTTTAACTATGTTCCGCATGGAAGTCCTTTATTTTATCTGTCCTGGTTCTTCCAACATTCAGCTCCATGGCATGTCCACCAGTTTGAGGGTTATCAGAGAGGGAGAAACATGTTTCTGTGTCTGCTTACTCGATCCCATGCATCATTTTTTCCACCTATATCATGCTGCCTCTTACTCTCTTTAAACTAAAAACCCTGAGCCCTGCTGGATCAGGCCAATGGTCCATCTAGTCCAGCATCCTGTTCTCACACTGGCCAGCCATATTCCCCAATGGAAAACCTGTAAGCAGGACCTAAGTAAGAGAGAGAAAGAGATCCCCCCAATCCACTTTTTCCAGGCCAGGCATAATGTTCTAATTTTATAGCACGCAGCCTCAACTTTTCTCGCAACTAAAAAGCCCCAGGCGCTGTGGCCTTTTCTCATAGGAGAGCGGTTCCATCCCCATTGATCATTTTGGTTGCCCTTGTTCTGAACCTTACCCAGGAGGTCCCAGAAAGGTGGTGTCTGGGCCTTGGCCATAGCGTGGCTATTGTTAGGACAGCGTGAATGATCCTGTTCCAGCTGGCAGGGGTCACAGGAGGAGTAATGCCGGCCACCGAGCCTGGAGGTTGCGCAACCTCCCTTTGATTCAATTGTCCTTTGGGCTAATGAAAGCAATTGGCTGCAGTGGGTCCCCTATCCAGCGCAAGATGTGGAAATGAGCGCCACATTTTCCTGTGCTAGGAAACAATTAGCACATTAGGGAGAGGTTGTATAATTGTTTTTCTTTCTCTTCCCCCCTCACCTCCCTCTTTTGCAAGCTACTTTGGCCGGCTCTGGAGGTTCTGCAATGCAGTCATTTCCTACGGAGGGCTTCTCCAGATGCCCAGGGATCTGACGGGCATGTGCTGCCAACAGGCACGCAGGAAGGATGTCTGCTGTGGGCTGGGAGGGCAAGCACCTGGCACCATCACCTTCCCTTTGCGTGACCTTTTAGGGCACCTTTCTCTTCTCCGCGCTTACAAAACAAAATGAGTTGGGATCCTAAATCTGGAACCTGAATATAGATTTATTTCTAACGCAGCTTTTCATCCATGTGCACATCATTTGCGTAGCGCCGTCGGTGCATCACGTGACAATGGGGCAGTTTGTTGTGGCAAAGCCAACAAGGGATCCTGGTGCATTTTAGTCATCACCAGCAGTTTCATGCTGAAGTCTCCCTTGGAAAATTTTTGTTGGTCAAGACATTGAGGTCCAGCGCTGAGGGCCTCTTGGTGGTTCCCTCATCTTGAGAAGTGCAGTTACAGGGAACCAGGCAGAGGGCCTTCTCGGTAGTGGCACCCGCCCTGTGGAACGCCCTCCCACCACATGTCAAGGAGATAAACTATTATCTGACTTTTAGAAGACATCTGAAGGCAGCCCTGTTCAGAGAAGTTTTTAAGGTTTAATGTTTTATTATGTTTTTATATATGCTGGAAGCTGCACAGTGTGGCTGGGGCAACCCAATCAAGATGGGTGGGGTACAAATAATAATATATAACAACAATAATAATTTTTTATTTATACCCCACCCATCTGGCTGGGTTTCCTCAGACACTCTGGGTGGCTCCCAACAGAATACTACTACCACTACTACTACTACTACTAATAATAATAATGTGACAAAACATCACATATTAAAAACTTCCCTAAACAGGGCTGCCTTCAGATGTCTTCTGAAAGTGAGATACTTGTTTATTTCCTTGACATCTGATGGGAGGGCGTTCCACAGGGCGGGCGCCACCACCAAGAACGCCCTCTGCCTGGTTCACTACTCACAGTGAGGGAACCGCCAGGAGGCCCTCGGAGCTGGACCTCAGTGTCTGGGCTGAGCGATGGGGGTGGAGACGCTCCTTCAGATATACTGGGCCGAAGCCATTTAGGGCTTTAAAGGTCAACACCAACACTTTGAATGGTGCTCGGAAACATACTGGGAGCCAATGTCAAGACGAGTGTTATGTGGTCTTGGCGGCCACTCCCAGTCACCAGTCTAGCTGCTGCATTCTGGATTAGTTGTAGTTAATAATAATAATAATAATAATAATAATAATAATAATAATAATAATA
>JAXCMG010000019.1:17388949-17412720 GCA_034642415.1 Podarcis siculus | reverse complement strand
TAATAATAATAATAATAATAATAATAATAATAATAATAATAATAATATCATCATCATCATCATCATCATCAACAAGAATAATCTACAATACAACTGGTATTCAGTATGACCTGATATGAGGCATCTTCTGCAGTTTCTATGAGTCCACCAACCCTTGTGAATCATTCACGCTTGCCACAGCTCCCCGCATGATGATGGGTACCTACTGTAGAATCTCCAGCTTCTGATTACATAATGTTTTTTGTTGGGGAAGGATGGGGGGGGGGGGAGAGGGTGTCTGCTAACCATCCTTCACTTTTAGAGATCCTATTTCAGCGAAGCATTTAATACTGTGCTCCATCAAAGCCGGCTTACAGGAGTGTGCTCCCCGATCTAGGAAGTTAACAAGGTTTTTGCTTAGAGCTCAGCGTCGCTGCTTGGCTGAACTTGCACGGTTCGAAGGAGGGGGGCAGGGAGAGCTCTCCACAAAGAGGGAAATTGCCTAGGAGACAGAGATGGATTGAGGCGGCTATTCCTAAAACACCTGTCACTTGGGTGTAGGGGGCAGGAGGAGGCGCAAGATGTATCATCCCAGTCTTGACATAAATCAGGGTGTTTGCAGCCTAGGCAAGATAAATTGGGAAGAGTTAATGGAGAAATAGCTGAGCAGAAATGGCCCCGGTTGACTTTGTCGGGGCTGAGTTCCAGCGGCCCGTTCCCTTTCCCTCCACAAGAGGGCGGAATGAGCCGTCCTGGTTCCTGGTGAAGAGGCCCCCTATTCCTGCTCAGGCAGCTCAGGCTGAGATAGGGAAAGAATTCTGCTCCCAGAAATTCTCCTTTGCCAACGCTGAGAGAGTGAATGTCTCTCAGACAAGTGGGACCTGCTGCACAATATAACAGTGTTGAGTGCTAAATTTTAAATTAGCAATAATCATGTCTCAGATTAACCTCGTTGGCTTTTGTTTCAGCCAGGCTCTCTCCCAGCACACTCCGTTCCATCCACCCTCATGCCCATTTTTTTAAAAAAACATTTATTTATGTTCCACCTTTATCTCCCAGGGATACCCCAAGGATATCAAGGTGGTGTACATGGTTCTCCTCCTCCCCATTTCATTTCATCCTCACAACAACCCTGGGAGGTTGGCTAGGCTAAGAGACGGTGACTGGCCCAAGGTCACCTGGTGAGCTTCATGGCTGAGTGGGGTTTTCAAACTCTGCTCTCCCAGCTTCTGTAAATCTGGGACTGTCCCTGGAAAATAGGGACGCTTGGAGGGTCCGAGATCTGCACCGTTCTATCCCATTAAAAGCTTGAGCAAACAACTAGAACACCTTCTGTCTGAAACCTGCAAGAGAGCTCCATAGAAGTTTTTGGTGGCTGACCACTGTCAGAGGCAGGATGCTAAGCTAGGTGGGTCTTTGGACTGCTTTGTTGGAGCTTCATGTCTGTTTCTTCTGACCTGGCCTCTCCTTTACTTATATGTTGTTGTTGTTTACCAATCCACGAAAACTACCATGCTTTTCCGTCTATAAGACGCCCCCATGTATAAGACGCCCCCTATTCTGGGGGACTCACATTTAAGAAAATGGGGGGAGATGACACAGAGTTGTTGAGCTTTTTTTAGGGGGGATTGCTGAGAATCGCTCACCCACATGCGTCACAAAATCTGCCTCCCGTCTGTCCTATTGCCAGCAGAAGCTGCCAATCACCCACCCAACTGCCGGAGCGTCAGCCAATCAACACCACCCATTGATGCAGCAACCAATAACATGCACAATAGCCGCTGGCAGCAACCAATCTAACGTCCACCCTACTCACTGTCCATGTATAAGATGACCCCCACTTTTTAGCATGATTTTTAATGAAACAAACATAGTCTTATGTAGTGGCACCTTGGTTTACAACCATAATCTGTTCCGGAGATCCGTTTGTAAACCAAAACAGGTTGTAACCCAAGGTGCGCTTTCGCCAATGGGGCCTCCCCCCCCCCCAAAAAAAATTGTTTGTAATCCAAAGAAAAAAAGGGTTGTAATCCAAAAAAAGGTTGCAAACCGGGACATGCACTTCTGGGTTTGACATGTTTGTAATCCAAAACGTATGCAAACCAAGACTTATGCAAACCAAGGTACCACTGTACACAGAAAAGTACAGTATGAATTATCTTCCTTCCGCTGTGGTTCTTCCTCATGCCTTACCTTCTCCTTTTCCTGCAGAGTGAAGAAAAAGAACAAGCCGTTGAACCTCAAGATCCACAACAGCGTCGGGAGCTGCGAGAACATCCCTGCCCAGCGCTCCCCCCTTCTCTCAGAGCGCTCCCTACGGTCTTTCTTCGTCGGACACCCGCCTTTCCTCCCTTCCACCCCTCCTGTCCACACGGATGGCACCTTCTCCACTAGTAAGTCAGCCCTGACGTGGGGCTACAGTGGGAGAGGAGGAAGGGGGGCGGGTTGGCAATCATGCCAGAGCACTGAGCATGCATTGAAGGGGGTGGGGCCCAGATAACCCTATGGAGTCCTTTCCGATCCTACAATTCCATCGAATTCCATGAGGGTGCCTGGGGGCTGGCGAGAGTCTTTCCACACAGGCCTGGCTTCCAGAACTGGCTTTCGCTACACAAGGTGGAATGAAAGTAGCCACGTTTCTAGATAAGAAAGCCGAATGCAAATTTTTGCAATGGTTTGTGTGCTGGTTTTAGAGAGCGCCCCAAAAGATCGCTGATCAGTCCCACTAATTCCAGTCCCCAGGCGATAAAGTGCCATTCGTTACGTAGCCAATAAATTTACTTATTTATTTATTTCATAACATTTCATGCACGGTGAGACCATAACCAAAAACCCACCAAAGGAAACCTCCAAGCCACAGTGGTACCTCTGGTTGCAAATGGGATCCGTTCCATACCTCTGTGTGCTCTGGAACTCGTCACGGTGTCCCATTGCACCAGAAGTAGTTTAGTCATACTGGCCACATGATCCAGAAAGCTGTCTGTGGACAAATGCTGGGTTGCTCGGCTTAAGTGAGATTAGTGCCGCAACCCATAGTCACCTTTGACTGGACTTAACCATCCAGGGGTCCTTGACCTTTACCTTCTAAGGGTGGATCTATGCACAGGAAAATAACCACTATAAATACGTCAGAAATTAGATCATTATAACAAAAGAAAAAAACCTATGGAAAAGCACGTAGAAAAATTTTCTGCTCTCTGGCTCCATCTGGTGTTGCATATTCATAACACAGTCAAATCGGTGTTCCTGTTCTAATGTAGCTGAGTCCCCAGTCTATCTCTCTTATCTTTACCTCAAGGAAGAACCTCTGCTGTTGTGGAGTAGACAGGGAGACACTAGCAGGCTTGGGAAGAACACTGCAGTTTGCAAAAGCACGAAACATATTTTTAAGAAACACACACACACCCCGGGGAAAAATTACCCCCAAACAGTCTGTTGCCTGACTGTCGGAGGGGGCAAGTTGGAAGACTAGGTGCATGGGAGTAATACAATGGAGTGTTCTGGGAAAAGGCAAAGATGGCCGGCTGAAACAGCAAACAGGAGCACTTGGTGCTGCAACATTCTGTTGTTGGATCCACTTCTTTATTTAAAATATAAATGATCCTGCCTCATCAGGCCAATGGCCCATCCAGCCTAACCCATGGATAGGCAACCTAAGGCCTGGGGCCCGGATATGGCCCAATCGCCTTCTCATTCTGGCCCGAGGTCGGTCTGGGAATCAGCGCGTTTTTACATGAGTAGAATGTGTCCTTTTATTTAAAATGCATCTCTGGGTTATTTATGGGGCCTGCCTGGTGTTTTTACATGAGTAGAATGTGTGCTTTTATTTAAAATGCATCTCTGGGTTATTTGTGGGGCATAGGAATTCATTCATATTTTTTTTCAAAATATAGTCTGGCCCCCCCACATGGTCTGAGGGACAGTGGACCGGCCCACGGCTGAAAAAGGTTGCTGACCCCTGGTCTAGCCCTCTCTTAAAGCCATCTAAGTTACTGACCACCACTGCCTCCTCTAGGAGCAAATTCCATCGTTTAACTATGTGCTTTCTTTTATCTGCCCAAAATCTCTCAACTACATCTGTATAGCAGACCGCCAACGATATAATTCTGTCATCTATTTTTTATTTTTACTTCTTTTAAAATTACTTTTGTTAGGTTTTCTCGGCTGTGATTTATATCTTTATTTGTTAGCTGTCTTGAGTCTTATCTTATTGTAACAAGGGAGGATATAAATGCTCAGAGAAAGGAAACAAAACAATTCCAAGTAGCCCTGGGTGAAAGATGACTGAACCGGTAGGTCCCTATTCATAAAACTGGCAGCCATATTCTAGACTAGTCCAAACTCCCAAACACTCTTCCTAGCCGGCTCTACATGAATGATGCATTTAAAAAACCACCAAATTAATCTACTGTAACTTGGACATTACAAAAGCATGGAGAACGGTGGCAAGATCAGGCATAAGAACATGGGCTGATGACCCATTTTGTCTATCACCACCACCACCATCACTTTTAATTTGTATACCGTCTTTCTATCTTGCAATACCCAAGGCGGTTTACAAGCTGAAGAGAGAAAGAATGTACACCTTATAGCAATCTAATGCAATACAAAAATCTGATAATAAAACATAACTTTAAAATACGCAAGCTACATCAAATAAAGTAACATTCAACATTCATTAGACTAGTATAGAATAATATTAAATATCAACATATAAAAATTAAACAGAAATCCACTCTTAACAATTACAATCAATAATTTCTAAACTACAATCAATAAAACAACGGCAAGCCACAGTGCATAAAATAATACAGCACAAATCGAGAAGCGGAGTCTGGAGGGTGGGGCAAGGCAGGTGGAAGGAGGCCTTGCCTGAGAAAAGTCTCTTTTCTCACCCCTTAGCATCTTCATGTCACTGTTTTGTTGTTGTTGTTTAGTCGTTTAGTGGTGTCCGACTCTTCGTGACCCCATGGACCAGAGCACGCCAGACACTCCTGTCTTCCACTGCCTCCTGCAGTTTGGTTAAACTCATGTTAGTAGCTTTGAGAACACTGTCCAACCATCTCGTCCTCTGCCGTCCCCTTCTCCTTGTGCCCCTCCATCTTTCCCAACATCAGGGTCTTTCCCAGGGAGTCTTCTCTTCTCATGAGGTGGCCAAAGTATTGGAGCCTCAGCTTCAGGATCTGTCCTTCCAGTGAGCACTCAGGGCTGATTTCCTTAAGAATGGAGAGGTTTGATCTTCTTGCAGTCCATGGGACTCTCAAGAGTCTCCTCCCGCACCATCATTCAAAAGCATCAATTCTTTGGTGATCAGCCTTCTTTATGGTCCAGCTCTCACTACTGGGAAAACCATAGCTTTAACTATAGGGACCTTTGTTGGCAAGGTGATGTCTCTGCTTTTTAAGATGCTGATGCTGTGTTAAGATGCTGGCACATGTCATTGTAGCCAACATCAAACAGGAGCACTTGGTGCTGCAACGTTCTGTTGTTGAATCCACTTCTTTATTTAAAATATAAATGATCCTGCTGCATCAGGCCAGTGGCCCATCTAGTCCAGCATCCTATTCATGCAGTGGCCAACCAGATGTCTGTTGGAAACCTTCAAGCAGGAACGAGCACAAGAGCCCTCTCCCCTCCTGTGGTTTCCAGCAGCTGGTATTCAGAACCTTTGCTGCCTCTGGCCACGGAGGCAGAGCATAAGCCATCGTGGCTAGTGGCCATTTCTTTCATTTGTCAGCGAGAGAAGGGAGGGGGAGAAACCCCATCCACGCAGCAAATGTCGTCAAAACAGGAGAAGACGTCCGGATGGAAGGGGTCAGGCCATCCGCGTCGCTGCCTGCCATCGGTGTTGCTGAGGTTTCCCTTCTGGCAGTTTTTGCTGACGTCGCCGGTGACATGGCATGCCCCAGATCGCCAAGCCAAGCTCCTGCTTATCTCCCGGGGGGACGTGATTTCGTTCACAAGTTAAATAGCAGCTCCAAAGGCATTTCTGTGGGCTGTGTGTGTGCCTTCTGGCTCTTGACATCAGTTGGCTGTTGAGATCTTTCCAGAAGCAGCCAGGCCTTTCTTAGCATCATACAGTGGTACCTCGGGTTACATACGCTTCAGGTTACAGACTCCGCTAACCCAGAAACTTGGGTTAAGAACTTTGCTTCAGGATGAGAACAGAAATCGGGCCCAGGCGGTGTGGCAGCAGCGGGAGGCCCCATTAGCTAAAGTGGTGCTTCAGGTTAAGAACAGTTTTAGGTTAAGAACAGACCTCCGGAATGAATTAAGCACTTAACCCGAAGTACCACTGCACCTATTTTGTTATGTGCAAATGGCTTTAGATACCTATTAGGTCCATAAATTACCATATAGCATATATTCCTCCTTACAAAACTTCTTGCAGTCCGACTAGCGTAATTTGTTGATTACAGTTGCTCTTCAAATAATTCGTATATTTCTTCCAATCTTCTGTGAATCTCTGGTCCTGCAGGTTTCGAATCCTTCCTGTCATCTTGTCCAATTCTGCATAGTCCATTAATTTTGTCTGCCATTCTTTTTTCGTTGGTATTTCTTCTTGCTTCCATTTCTGGGCCAACAATACTTTCTTAGCATCTTCTTATCTCCCATCCTCAGAGCTGCAGGGAGAAGGCGGATACTTCGGGAGCTGTTGCCATATTTTGCCTGGATGAGGAAAGTGGTTGAGTGTTGTGTCTCAGTGCTGGGGGGTCTGACTTGCATGCAGATGCTCCCAGCTTCAATCTTTGGCATCTCCAAGCAGGACTGGGGATGCCCCCCCGTCCATCTGAAACCCTGGAGGGCACAGACTACTGATGGACCAATGGTCTGACTCTGTATAAAGCAGCTTCCTTTGCCCATGGAAAAATCAGTGCTTTTCCCCAGTACCATGAGGACTAGAATCTTGCTGTTATTTTTAAAGGAACCTTCACAGCTTAATGGTAGAGCATTGGCTTTGCCTGCAGAAGGTCCCAGGTTCAATCCCCAGCATCTCCAGCCAGGACTGAGCATGTCCCCTGTTTGAAAACCTGGAAAGCCGCCACCAGTCAGTAGAGACAGTGCTGAGGTAGGATTGACAGATGGGTCTGGCTCTGTATCAGGCAGCTTTCTATGTTCCTACACTGGATTGAGCTGCAGTTTCCCCAGCTCTTTCCCTGCTGTGCCCAAGATTATTGAATTCCCTGTTTAAGGCCAGCAGAATTACTGGCTACCTGAAACATGGCCTTCTCAGTGGTGGCCCCAAGCTTTCCAAGTAAGTCTCATTCTGCCTAGGAATGGATGAATGTGTCGATTTTAGTTTCTCTTGATTTCTCATTTTTCTAATCTTAAATTTAGTTCTGCATCAGTTTGTATTTTTTTTTCAAGTCCACATGAAGTTTTGTGCAAATTTTTGTGGACATTTCACCTAATAGACATCAATTTGTATGCATTTTTGCCTGATGCCTGCATTTCCCAGCCTGTTTCCCCTATAATAGAATGTACCTTCATACATGGTTGTTTTTTTGCTGGTAGAAGAAAATCCCCCTTTGGTTGTTTTTTTTTTGGACGGAGAGCTACATCTCACAGTTTGGAGAAGTGCAAATATTGAAGAAGAACTGTATTTTGGTCCCTGTGTGTTGTTTTCTGGAAGCATGAATTAGTCAACAACCCCCCTAGCTCTGCCCCCTCTTTGACAGTGGGCAAAGGTGGTGCTCATTTTCTGACAGCCCTGGCAGTTTCCCTCCTGGTGCTGCATCTAATTAGCTGTTTCCTGCTGTGTCGTGCTATTTGTTCAGTTCTGTATAGTTATAAAAACAATCACTGGTTTTGATTGTTACATACTTTTGCATTATGCAATGAGGCACTCCAAAGTGTCTAGCTTTTCAGCAGTGACCACACCTTGGAAATGATATCGAAGTTGCTGCTTCACAGCAACTCTTTGGTAGGTCATGTCCCTACGAGCATAGCTGTCAACTTTTCCCGTTTTTCAAGGGAAAGTCCCTTATTCCGAATAGGATTCCTCGCAGGAAAAGGGGAAAGTTGACAGCTATGCCTATGAGGCAGTTGCAGGGACTGAAGGTCCATGCCTTCCCACAGCAGCCTAAGTCTCCTCCTCTCCTGGGTCTTTCCCAGGCAGCCTGAGACTATGCTGGTGTGCCCACCTTTGCTTCTCCTGCTTCATACCTCTCCTGTCTGGGAGACCAGGGTTGCAAGTATGTGTGTGTGGGGGGGGGGGGAGCATGTTGCAGCAGGAGGGGGAGACACCCTGGCTTCTTCACCAGTCTGATTTATCTCTGCCTCTTGGCTTCCCTCCTCCCTCTTCTGCTTCCGCTTCCGCTTCCGGGCTGCTCTCTGCCCCAGCCTCTCCCTGCTCACTAAACCCTGTTGCCTCTTCAGCTTCTGACACCACCTCCTCCCAGTCTTCTTCCTTTGACCACTCACCAGTGGGGGCAGATCCTGACCGCTGCCCAGCCGATTTAATTATTCTCATCTTTCCTAGGTCTCTCCCCTCTGCCACTCGCTCTCCAAAAATCCTCAGTGACATCCCTCCAACCTGCCCGATTTCCTCCATTAGTACTCTCTACAGAATTGCGACTTTCCTATTATTAAATTGTCAGTTAGCTTTAAAGGGCTTGACTTGGAGATAATGTAGAAGTGTGTATTTTGCTGGGCGACTTCACCTCTTTTGACCCCCTTTGCTTGCCACCCGCAAGGAGACGCAACAAGGTGTTTAGGACATGCTGTTTGGCTGCATTCGGGAACGGCAGATCAGCAGGTTAAGAGCTGGGTGTTTGAAACATCGGAGTGCTTAATGGCTAAAAGCACTTTCTTCTCGTGGAAGCCTCACTTTTCTTCTTAGATTCCCAACGGGATGGGGCGATGTTGGGTTCCTCCCTGCTTTCATTCCCTTGTCTGAGTGACTTCCCATTTTACTGGAAGTGTGAGGTTCAGCTTTCCTGACAAGATAGATGGATATTTCATAGTATCATAGAATCTTAGAGCAGGAAGGCACACCGAGTGTCATCTAGTCCAACCCCCCGCAATACAGGAATCTCAGCTAAAGCATCCATGGCAGATGGCCATCCAACCTCTGCTTCAAAAGCTCCAAGGAAGGAGAGCCCACCACCTCTTGTGGGAGTCTGTTCCTCTGCTGAACAGCTCTTACTGTCAGAAAGCTTTTGCAAATGTTGAGTCGGAATCTCCTTTCTTGCAATTTGAAGCCATTGGTTTGAGTCCTACCATCCAGAGTAGGAGAAAACAAGCATGCTTCCTCCTCCCTTTGACAGCCCTTAAGATATTTGAAGGGACATGGGTGGCGCTGTGGGTTAAACCACAGAGCCTAGGACTTGCTGATCAGAAGGTCACGGTTCGAATCCCCGCAACGGAGTGAGCTCCCGTTGCTCAGTCCCTGCTCCTGCCAACCTAGCAGTTTGAAAGCATGTCAAGTGCAAGTAGATAAATAGGTACCGCTCCGGCGGGAAGGTAAATGGCGTTTCCGTGCACTGCTCTTTTTCGCCAGAAGCGGCTTAGTCATGCTGGCCACATGACCCAGAAGCTGTACGCCGGCTCCCTCAGCCAATAAAGCGAGATGAGTGCCGCAACCCCAGAGTCGGCCACGACTGGACCTAATGGTCAGTGGTCCCTTTACCTTTACCAAGATATTTGAAGATGGCTATCATATCTCCTCTTAGTCTCCTCTTTTCCAGGCTAAACCTACCCAGTTCCTTCAAGCACTCCTCATAAGACTTAGTTTCCAAATCCTTGATCATCTTAATTCCCCTTCTCTGCACATGTTCCAGCTTGTCAACATCCTTCTTAAACTGTGGTGCCCAGAATTGGGCACAGTATTCCAAGTGTGGTATGACTAAGGCAGAATAGAGTGGTACTATAACTTCCCTTGATCTGGACACTATACTTCTGCTGATGCAGCCTAGAATAGCATTAGCTTATTTTGCTGCTGCATCACACTGTTGACTCATGTTAAGCTTGTGGTCCACTAAGACCCCTACTTTTCACGTGTACTGCTAGTAAGCCAGGTGTCCCCCATCCTATATTTGTGCATCTGGTTCTTCCTAAGTGCAGAACCTTACATTTGTCCCTATTGAAATTCATTTTGTTAGCTTGCGCCAAGTTCTCCAATCTGTTAAGGACATTTTTAATTCTGATTTGCTTACAAACAAACATAAACACAACTGTCAGAGCTGCCTCAGGTCCCAGCTCACAAAGGACCAACGCCAGTGTCTCTTTATATACAAAAGCCTATATTGGAGTTCATTGCTGGTGTTACATTTGTGGCGCGCAACTCTACGTCTGTCACCCTAGACCGTCGAAGCTCCGTCTGACTCCTCCCCTCCTCGGCACCAGTTTAACAGCCGAGCTTTGCCCCACCTTTTCCGTTTCTCCCTTTGCTCCTTTCTCCTCTGGGTCCTCCTGCCCTCTGGGGTTCTACCCCTCCTGGACTCTTCGGAAGCAGATTCCTCCGACTCCTCCCCCTGTCTCCGGCGGGCTTTGGGACCCGGCTCCCAATCCGGATTCTCTGCTGGCTCGCGCGCCTGCACATTTGAACTTGGCGCGCGCGCCCAGCCGGTCACCTTCCTCCTAACGGCTACACTGCTTCTGTCACTGCTCTCCCCTTCGGGGGGGCTAGCCGCAGCTGACCTCCGCTCCGCCCCCCCACTCTCCGACGGAGGCGTGGTCAGTTCCGATCTGCGGGTTTCTCCTTCCTCCTCCCTACGCTCGGCCGGAGAAGCTGGCCCGGACCTCCAACTGCCACTTTGAGACTCACCGCTGGCCCCCCTTGCCCTAAACCTGGGCGCCTCTTTCTGGGAATCTTCTGATTCACTGGAGATACTCATTGAATCTCTCGGGTCACTGTCATACCCTCCTAAGCTCCCCTCAGATTCACTCTCCAATTCCTCTTCCCCCTGTGGCTCTCCCCCTGAACCCCTGACAACAACAAAGCAGTTTGCATTGCCATTAAAAATTATGCAATATAAAACGTTGCGGGCGTAATCTAAACCCTTACTTTAATGGTGGCAGCCAGAGACTGAGTTGCCCTATGGATAGCTCAGTTGGTTAGAGCGTGGCACTGATAACGCCAAGGTTGCAGGTTCAATCCCTGTTTGGGATACCTGCATATTCCTGCAATGCAGGATTATGCAGAAATACCTATTAAAATACAGGTAGTAAAAACAGCACAGCACTGTTTGAAAGCCATATCCTTAAAAGCAGCCAGCTTCCCAAAGCCTGGTGGAACAAGAGAGTCTTCACCATGGTGGATAGCTCAGTCAGTAGAGCATAAGACTTTTAATCTGAGGGTCATGGGTTCAAGCCCCATGTTGGGCAAAAGAGTCCTGCAATGCATGGGGTTGGGCTAGATGACCCTGGGGTCTCGTCCTACTCTATTATCCTATGATTCTATGTGCATATTCGTCAGGGAAGCTGACAACATCTGGGGAAGGGCCATAGCTCAGTGGCAGAGCATCTGCTTTGCATTCAGAAGACCTTGGGATCAATCCCCAGTATCTTCAAGGATGGCTGGGGAAGACTCTGTGCTGGAAACCTTGGAGAGCTGCTGCAAGCCAGTGTCGGCAATATGAGCAGGATGGAGCAGTGGTCTGGCTTAGTATACTGCGGCTTTCTGTGTTTCTTTGTATTTATGGAGGGATCTCAACTCATGAATATTGAGCATGCTGAAAGCTCCAGGTTCAATCCCCTACTGCACCTTCCCTGGAACCCTGGAGAATTGCTGCCAGTCAGTGTAGACAATACTGAGCTAGGTGGAGGAATGGCTCGGCATAAGGCATCGGTCAGCTTCTCCTGGATGGCGTCTCGGCACAGTTGAGACCAAAGGAGGAAAGCTCAGTGCTCCACGGCGCAGTGGATGCGTCGTCGCAGCCGGGCTGTTTATTTGAGCAGCTCGGGTCACCTGCTTGGCCCCTCTCGCTTTCCAGGCGGGCGAGTGCCGTCCAGGTCTTGGGCCTTGTTGTCACACCTGCCTGTCAATGGGAGACAGCCGTGGCCTGCGGGGGCCCTTCTGCCGTGTCTTCTGTCAGCGCAGGAGCGGGAGAGGCGTGACCTTCCCTTTGTCACCCACTCCGTTCTGCCAGGCTGCTAATTTCCCCCCGCCCTGGCTTCTGTCAAGGCGAGACGGCTGTTGCCAAGAGAGGACTATCACTCGCAGCCCTCCCTCAACTTCGCCTTGGCCTGGTGAGTCCTTCGGCCTCGCTGCCAGGATTCTTAAACTTCTGATGCTATCGAAGCACAGGGTTTGCAGTTTCCAAAGCGGGAGGTGATGAATTGACCTCCCACCACCCCGAGAAGCCACAGGGACTTCTGGGAGACCTCCTTCTGAATCCCAGGTTCATTTCTAAAGCCTGCTTTCAATTGAATGGAAGATGCTCTCTGCACATGCTCAAGAGCAAGTCCACCCCTTTCTGGATGCAAATTTGAGGAGCGATTCAGCTATATCCTTGCATGAGCAGAATGATTCCTGCTTCTGTAGCAGGACTCATCCTCCCTCCCTTCCCCTCTCCATGGGCCTTGTGCTGTCCCCAAATCTTCTGGTTGTTTTTATTTTGGGGGGAAACTAATTTTGGGGATTGAAATCCAAGGCAGATCATCATCATCAACAACAACCTTAAGTCTTCTCATGCTCGCTTGGCACTGCCAAGCCCCCAAAGTTCATTTGTGTCCCAGAGCCAAGCTAGCTTTGGTGACATCTGATATTGGAATCCTCTCTGCAACTTCATCGCTTAGAGCTTGGTTTTCCAACCTTGGGTCTCTAGCTGTTTTTGGACTACAGTTCCCATCATCCCTGACCACTGGTCCTGCTAGCTAGGGATGATGGGAGTTGTAGTACAAAAACAGCTGGAGACCCAAGGTTGGAAAACCCTGGCTTAGAGGTTCAAGGAGTGTGTAAAATGGCTTCCATGTTCTTTTAGAGGAAATCGCTGCCAGTCCATCTTTTGAGGATTAAAAACAAAATGAGCTTAAAAACAGCTCTCCCCCTGAAACCCATCAAGGCTCTTCCAGTTCAACATTTCTGTCCTCTCCCTCCCTTGATGCTCCACTGAACACAGCGTGCATGTCTCTGTGTGCGGGGTATTGTTAATATCTCAGACCCTCCATCCGTCATCCCTGTAATGAAAATAATTACCTGCGAATCACGGAGGGTCTCGCTGCTTTGTTCAGAGGTTATGATTCCTGATACACTTTAATAATAATTTTTTGACAATGAGCATGTTACGGAAAGTAATTAAATCCCCTCAGCCACTTCCCCACCCTGCCCCCATCTCTTTTAAAACAGCGTGATTTAATTGAGGCCAGCTGAACGTTAGCAGAAATAAATTGTGGGTGATAAAGCAAAGGTTTTAATTTAACTTCAGGTAAGTAACTTTAATTGTCCGCTTGTTTGCTTCACAAAGGATGGCGGGGGCAGAAGAGGGGGGGGGCACATTTGTATAATGTGATTTAGTGATGAGCAAACAGCATTTTCAGAATATAAAAGGTCCTTTTGTACTTCTACGGACCAGATCCTTGCATGGTGTAAACTAGCTTTCTTCTGGGACTGTCAGCAGGTAATCTTTATTTAACGCCTGGCTCCCAAGGTATTAATTCCCCAACAGAGAAAGGAGCAAATCTCGTTGACACCATCTTCAAATGGGGGGAGCAGATACTGGATGAGCAGAAGCACAAAGCAGCAGATATGTATCTTGCCCAGGACATCACAGACAGGCCTGAGGACCAGGCTGTCTTGAGGACTTTGTTATTTGCTGTTTGGATCATAACATAGTTGTTCTTTTTCACTTCACTGAATTTTTCCATGTAGTTGCTAACTCAAGAAAAAAAATCAAAAGAAAAGGTAACATATTCATTTATTGCTCCCCCCCCCCACTTTTGCCTTTGACCCCCACCTATCATTGGGTAATACCTGAAGGAAACTGATTGGCTGCTGTTGGATATGTCTTTGGTGACTAATATTATAATCAGTGCTTTTTCTGGGGGGATGCAGGGGTACACATACCCCTAAACATTTTGTGAATCTAAGTTTGGCCTCATTGAGGGGCAGTATTTCAATATGAGTAGGAAAATGAGAGTACCCCTAAACATTTTGATTAAGAAAAAAGCATTGTTATTATATTTATTATTAATTATTATAATATGCTGCCTGTTCCATAGACCGGGGCTCAAGGTGCCTTACACAAATCAAAAGAACACAGATCAACTACAAAGATCTCAAAACATATGAAAGAGGTTTATTAAAAAGTAAAGGTAAAGGTAAAGGGACCCCTGACCATTAGGTCCAGTCATGGCCGACTCTGGGGTTGCGGTGCTCATCTCGCTTTATTGGCCGAGGGAGCCGGCGTACAGCTTCCGGGTCATGTGGCCAGCATGACTAAGCCACTTCTGGCGAACCAGAGCAGTGCACGGAAACACCGTTTAGCTTCCTGCCAGAGTGGTACCTATTTATATATTTGCACTTTGACGTGCTTTCGAACTGCTAGGTTGGCAGGAGCTGGGACCGAGCAACGGGATCTCACCCCGTCGCTGGGATTCGAACCACCGACCTTCTGTTCGGCAAGTCCTAGGCTGTGTGGTTTAACCCACAGCGCCACCAGCGTCCTTTATTAAAAAGTAGTTAAGCTGTAATCAAATTAAAACAATATAAAAAAACAAATGTATTAAAACACAAACAATAAAGGCAGCAAAGTACTATTAAAAGCTCTTTATTTAAAAAAGTCAGTTCCAAAAAAACACCCGAAAACAAAAACCCTGTCAGTTTGTCATGGAAATCTGGTGTCAAGGCTGGTTGGGAGCTGACCAGCAGTAACTCCCACGGCTTCAGTGTAGCTAACTCCTTAGACCTTCTGATCGGCAAGCCCTAGGCTCAGTGGTTTAGACCACAGCGCCCCCCGCGTCCCTTGAAAACCGAGGTACCACTGTATTATTCTTATTCTTATTCTTATTCTTATTCTTATTCTTATCCATGATGGATAGCCAGCCAACTTCTGCTTAAAAGTATCCAGTGTAGGAGAGCTCAGCACCATTAAAGTATCAGCGTGCTTTAAATGTATGGTTCTGAATGTGGCAGTTCTTGGGTTTTTGCATAGCGGTCGCCTCCCCTCCCTGCATTTTGTTGAGATGCACATTGATGCGGTGGAGTTATTCCTGAGCAGCAGAGGGAGCGCTGCTCTCCTCACAGGAAGCCACATGCAAATGTAACCTTCTGAAATGGCACATAATTAAGAACGCCTCAACCTGCAATATTAAAATGGGATATGAAAGCAAACAGAGGCGTTCATATCCTATGTTAAAAAAACACCCCGGGAGCGTGTTTGCTGAAGGATTGACAGGTATGCATAGGAAACCCAGGGGTCACTGCTGGAGTCTGCCTGGCCGTTTCAGGTGGTCAGATGTCCGTGGGCCCAGCTTGCATCCCTAATGGATGGCATTTGGGTCTCCGAGAATCATATTTGATTTTCACTTTGGTACCCAAGAGCCTCTTCTGTTAAAATAAACCCAATGCTTGTAACTGTGCCCAAATACTCTTTCTATAAATCGTTCTCTCTAGGGTAAACAATGCATTTATTTTCATTATTATTACAAGTGGAAGCCTATAGCATACCCTCCAACATTTCTCTGATGAAAATAGGGACATCCTATTCAATAATAATAATAATAATAATAATAATAATAATAATATAATATGCCACCCATCTGACGGGGTTGTACCAGCCACTCTGGGCGGCTTCCAACATATATAAAAACATAATTAAACATTTTTAAAGTTCCCTATACAGGGCTGCCTTCAGATGTCTTCTAAAGGTTGTATAGTTACTTATCTCCTTGGCTGGTTGCGTAACTCCATACCCTCCAACATTTCTCTGATGAAAACAGGGACATCCTAAAGAAAAGCGGGATATTCAAATCAGAAACTGGGAACAGCTTCTGTAAATCTGGGACTGTCCCTGGAAAAATAGGGACACTTGGAGGGTCTGCTACAGAATTTCACATTATTTCAACTGGGTCAGAAGCAGAGAGGGCAGGAAGAAATCAGAAGCGTCTGGGTATGAAATGGTTTTGTTGTGATGAAAATAAAAAATAATTGAATCAAGCCCAGCAGTTTTCAAACTCTGGAAAACCAGCAACGGGGGTTAAATTGTGGTGGAACTGCCAGGACACTTTGGGGTGTCCTGGTTTTTACTTTTTGAAATATGGCAACCCTAGAATGTTATGAAGAGTCCTTTTTACTCATAATTTTATTGTTTTATTCTCTTTGTAAACTGGTTTGAGCTTTTCTTTTTTTAAAAAAAAACACAGTCAAGTGGTGTATAAATGCTTTGAAATAAATAACAAACTAATTAGCATGTAGGTTTTCTCGCCTCCGTGCACTTTCCCTGAATTAATTAATTAATATCATTCCTGTATTAAAACTGTTTGCTGGAAAACATTCCCCGAGTGGTGTACGAGCCCCATTAAATATATAAAAAATGGTTCAAAGAAGCAAACGAATTCAAAAACAATGTATATTCAAGGCATATATACAACCATCTTTAAAGCTAAAGATCGGATTAATAAAGCACTTAAAGGAAAAGTAACTGAATCGTCTGTTCTGGGTAGGCTTGCTGAAACAGAAAAATTTTCAGCAGGCATCCAAACCAGTATTGCGAAGGCACCTCCCTAATGCCAATAGGCAATAATTAATTACTTTGGGCAGTATCTAGTTTTCTCTGTCCATTAGCGCAATTGGGACTCGGGGTTTAATGTTGCGCAACAGAGCAATCCCAATGCAGCAACTCATCACGTAACAGATTGCTCCATCTATCGGGCAGCAGAATTAGCAGCCACGTTCCTTTGGTGCAAAACGTTTCACCAGGGGAACAAGTGTCCCACCAAGTCTTCTTGGGAAAGGCCATAGCCCAGTGGTAGAGCACCTGCCTTCCTTGCATGCCTGAAACCCCCTCGTAAGAGGAAGTGTCAGCAAACTTGGGGGAGGTTTGGAGAAATAGCTAAAAAGCTGTACCCGCTCCAGGCCAGCCCATGGACAGTGCCGGATTTAAGTGTAAGCTAAACAAGCAATAGCTCAGGGCTCCACTCACTTGGGGTCCCCCCAAAAATTTAAAGGAAAATGAAACTGGATGTACATTTCCAAAATATAAGATAAAAACCAAATAAAACAATAAAACATACATCAACAGTGTTTTGTGTAGGCTCCTATGATGTAAGTAATGGACCCCTCCTGCTAGCCTGCTCCCTAAAATATCACTGGTTTGCTCATTTCTATAACAATTACTTTGATAAAATACCTATTTTGTTATGTGCAAATTGCTTTAGATACATATTAGGTCCATAAATCATCATATAGCATATAGGTAAAGGTAAAGGGACCCCTGACCATTAGGTCCAGTCGTGACCGACTCTGGGGTTGTGGCGCTCATCTTGCTTTAGCCGGCGTACAGCTTCCAGGTCATGTGGCCAGCACGACTAAGCCGCTTCTGGCGAACCAGAGCAGCACACGGAAATGCTGTTTACCTTCCCGCCAGAGCGGTACCTATTTATCTACTTGCACTTTGACGTGCTTTCGAACTGCTAGGTTGGCAGGAGCAGAGACCGAGCAACGGGAGCTCACCCCGTCGCGGGGATTCGAACAACGGACCTTCTGATTGGCAAGTCCTAGACTCTGTGGTTTAACCCACAGCGCCACCCCATATAGCAGACATTCAACAGAAAAACCAGTGACAATTTGTTGTTGACAAAGGACAGCTGGACATATAAAGGGCCCCATTACCTTCAGTAGCTTAGGGCCTCATCAAACCTATGGTAAATCCGGCCCTGCCCATGGATGAGGCAAAGTGAGGCGACCACCTCAGGAAGCAGGATCCAGAGGGGCAGCAGCACCAGCCTCCAAGGAATGAATGCATCACTCACTACTTCTGCTGCAGGATGGTTAACAGCTGCAGCGC
The DNA here is from genome assembly GCA_034642415.1 of Podarcis siculus. Classification (NCBI taxonomy): domain Eukaryota; kingdom Metazoa; phylum Chordata; class Lepidosauria; order Squamata; family Lacertidae; genus Podarcis; species Podarcis siculus. The sequence continues at coordinate 17,394,793 of JAXCMG010000019.1, read as the reverse complement.
ACTCCTTGGAGGCTGGATCTGTCCCCTCAAGGCCGCCTCTTCAATGGTGTCTTGGTGAATAGGAGGTGCTGCTTATCTCCTCCCACCCCTTGTTCACCTGTCTTCCCTGGCAGGGAGGAGGTTCGTCTCAGGTGCCAAAATGTATTGGGATGGCCTTGCAAGCAGCATGCTCAGTGGCCATGGAATCCTGACTGACTGTTGGGGTGGGGAATGAGAGAGTGGGGATGAAGAGAGATGGAATGGAGTACCCCGAAAAGGGCATGGCTGGCTATACTCCACACAGTATGACAACAACACAGTACCGCAACACAGTATCCCACTTGTCATGCCAAGATGCTGAGATTTGTTTAGAAGGCTATTTTTGTTTTTCAGAATTCATAATGACATCCCTGATATGTAATAAGTCAGACAATTGTGGCAGAAATAATTTTGAATCTGACCGCCTGGGATCAACTCTTTCCCCCTCTAATTTCTGTCTTTCAGATACACTCTCAGTACCTCGCTGGTCCCCGCAAATTCCTCGACGGGATCTTGGAAACTCAATCAAACACAGGTATGAGGTGATTGAAAAAACTCAGATACATCTTTTTCTTTATTTCTTTTTTTTAATGTTATGATTGAGAAACAGTTTACCTCAGGAGGGATATGGTTTCAGGTAAGGGAGAATTATTGCCTACTCTGTTGAGGGTCTAGTGCAAATGGTTACCAGTGAATGAGCAACCATCACAGTTTCCCAGGATTCTTTGGGGGAAGTCATGACTGTTTAAAGTGGTATCATAGTGATTTAAATGTACAGTGGTACCTTGGGTTACAAACACCTTGGGTTACAAACACTTTGGGTTACAGACTCTGCTAACCTGGAAGTAGTACCTCGGGTTAAGAACTTTACCTCAGGATGAGAACAGAAATCGCGCACCGGCAACGCATTGACAGCAGGAGGCCCCATTAGCTAAAGTGGTACCTCAGGTTAAGAACGGTTTCAGGTTAAGAATGGACCTCCGGAACAAATTAAGTTCGTAACCAGAGGTATCACTGTATGTACGAATGTGACCCAAGGCAGCTTCCTATATTCCTTCCTATGTTCCTATCACCATAGAATTCTGGGGGGAGGGAAATGTGTGGTTGCATTTCTGTGCTGCCATTTTAATTTCCCACAATGCCCTTGGCATGGCATCACTCCAGGGCAAATGGAAGGGCGCTGTGCCAAGGACCCCCTCAAGCCCATACCAATACCTGCTTCCCTGTGGTGCCTGGTGACTATTTGGACAGGGAGTCCGACAGTAGGTGGTGCTAATTTTAGTTTTGGAGCTTTAGAGACTCTATGGTAGCATCTGACCTCCAGTCAGTAGGTGGCACTGACAGGCCCTTATAACCCCATTAAACTCCACTTGGAAGATGGAGGAGAAGATGTTGTTTGTGTCTTCAGTCTGGATGGGAACGCAGTCCCAAGACCTGGTGGGGAGGGAGCTGTCCCCCCTCCATAGGAATCTGTACTGTCCCTCCTCTATAGGAATCTGGCTTCTTCTGGCTGAGAGCAAAGTGGCAGGACTAGCTAGCAGTGGTCTCTTGAGAGCCAAGAGCTGCTGGCTCCTGCTGTGAGGGGAGTTGGACCCCCCAAAGTGTAATGCCATTTCTCTCCCCGCCACAGAAATATTGTATTCCTCTTAAATCCATTATAATTATGAAGCATCCTTGATTGCTGAAAATGGACTCTGCTGGATACCTCATTTGAAAAACACAGAGATTCCTCTGAGACCGTCTCTCGCCCATTTACTGCTCACTGGTGAGGCATCAGCTGACCAGGCCAGACTGTTTACATACCAACTGTAAACTCTCAAATGAAGGAACCGCTAAGCAATGGCTGCAGCACCACTGGGCAAACCCCCTCCCTAAGAAACCAGAAAATGCATTGTGGTTATTTCTCTCAGTTATTGGCTTTGGCAACCTGACAGCCTTCTTCAGCTGAATCACTTTAAACCCAGGTCAGGGCGGGTAACTCCCAACCCTCTTGGGCTAGGTCATCTGTTGGGGGGCAGCATGCCAGCTTTGGGTGGGGCAGAGACCAGCAGTGGGCAGGACCAGAGTCAAAAGCAGATGAGGACATCCCTCTTCTCTCACTTTCTGACTCCCGCTTCTCTCTGATATCTCTTCCTTCCTCGCTCCCTCTCTTTCCAACACTCTTTTTTCTTTCTGACTCTCTCTCTAGGACACCCCTTTTTTTCTCCCCCTCTTTTTGACACCTACTGCTATTTTTCTTGAAAAAGAGGTGCTGGAACTCTCAATGAATGCCTGAGAGGAGCTGGAACGGAGTTCCAGAGAGTTCCGTCGGAAAAAAAGCCCACTGACACCCCTATCTTTCTCCTTCTCCCTTTTTGTCTCTGCCCAGCAGAGAGTCAGATCACTCTTACCAGAGGTCTAAACTGATCCCAATAGGATGCTTTGGAAATTATACCAGGGCTGCCTTGAGCCCCAAAGTTTGCCCAACCCATACCCTCACTTTTGCCCACCTCATCCTATCTGAGGGACAGAGCCACTCTACAGCGCGAGTAGTCTGGAGAAAAACCTTTCTCTGGAGTCTGCTTGGACTGTTTAATTTGCTGCATTATAATCTTGGACGCAGAGTGCTGATAAGCAAAAGGCCGGTGCTGGTGTGTGTGTGGCAATGCCCAGTCTCAATAAAGCCCCTTCTAAGCACTATTTCAATTTCTGATATCACTTAGATAAGGCTCCAGCTTCTGTCGATAAAACCACTGTGCTTTATCTATGACCTCCTGACCTTGAGTAAATGCTATGCCAGTAGCCACCCCCCCACCCCCTACTCTCTTGGAAGAAATGGGAATAAGATGGACCAGTAACAGGCAGGAAGGAAAGGAACACAGTGGGATGCGGGTTCAACCACCTGGATCGCTTCACTAGACATGCCCTGGAGCAGCGAAGGCATTTCTAAGGTGTTTCCCCACTCATAGGGCATGCTGAGGTCCTGATTCATTTCCAATAAAATCTTGAGTCCATGCTCTCTTTTTTTAAGATCACCGGTTTTGTTTTACCTCCCTGGGTTGCTAATGAGCAAATACGGACCCTGATTAGCTGACTGAAATTAACAATTGTGATGTGTTTCCTCACGCTCCAAACTCCCACTCAAGGATAGAGCGGCACATGCTGCAAGCAGAATTGATTCGCATCGGCTTCCTAAACCAGAATCAATAAGTAATTCTGGTGCTGCTGGTCTTGGTGACTAAGGAGAGCAGAGCACAATCAGGTTTATTAAAAATAACACATTTCACTGTTCTGAGAAGGAGCTTTTGCTTAAGACTTAACAAAGGTCAACCTTTCTCTCTCTCTCTGCACAGGTTTTCCACCAAGTATTGGATGTCTCAGACATGCACTGTCTGTGGGAAAGGAATGTTGTTTGGACTGAAATGTAAAAACTGCAAGTACGTCTCTCTCTCCCCCTCTCCCTCCATCTTTCAAATATAAGTAATTATTATTGTTTTTCATTGCGGGCAAAGTACACAACTGTGAGAACATAGAAAAGAGCCCCCCCCAGCTCCCTTCCCCTCCGTAACACATCCAAGTGATCCAAGAAGCGAGGAAAAGAACTGCAGCAATGAAAACAAAAGATCCCAGTCATCTAAATAATAGTTCAAAAGTACAAATAAAGATGAGACATTAAATAGCAATTATGAATTCCAAATTGAAGCCTATTGAGCTGGAGGATTAACATATTCCTTGATGCATACATGTGTAATAAAAGCAAAGTAGTTCTTAATGAGTTTGCTTGGCTTAGAAATGCCGTGACGGACCCTGAGTTTGTGTGCAAGATTTTCCACGTAGGCTACATGCCAGCCTTCTTGATACCAACAGGGGACTGACTGAAGGGAATCTGCCTCTTTTTTATTGCAGCATTTGTATCCCACTTTCCCTCCAAGATAAGTGGTTTCCTGCCTCCAAATTTCATCCTTGCAGCAACCCTACATTAGCATGGCTATCAGGTTGCTCTTGCGCATACAGTCTTGAGTAGACAAAGGGCCACTGCAGTTCCAAATGTTAGCTCAAGGTTGTGTGCATGGTTCTTCCCCTCCATTTTACCTTCACAACAACCCTGAGAGGTAGGTTAGGTAGAGAGTTAGCAATTGGGCCAAGGTCCCCCAAGTGGGGATTTCAAACACTATACCATACAGTGGTACCTCGGGTTACATACGCTTCAGGTTACAGACTCCGCTAACCCAGAAATAGTGCTTCAGGTTAAGAACTTTGCTTCAGGATGAGAACAGAAATCGTGCTCCGGCGGTGCGGCGGCAGCAGGAGGCTCCATTATCTAAAGTGGTGCTTCAGGTTAAGAACAGTTTCAGGTTAAGTACGGACCTCCGGAAAGAATTAAGTACTTAACCCGAGGTACCACTGTACTGGCTAATAAGAACAATGATGATGCAATGGGTGCCTATATATTATATACTGTATATATAATATCTTTATTGCCCCAAAGGTCCAAGCACTGCTCAGGGAATAAGTAGCTGATTACTAGCTTCCTTCCAGCTTTCAAATAGTTAAAGAGAGAGAGAGAAAAAAATAATTTAGGCAGAGTCAGCCGACCCTTTGGTCAGGTGGGCATGGAGATATTTATGTAGAATGGTTACAGCTGTCTTTGAGACACCATAGAAAAGACCGAGGAGGCTGCCTCATACTGAGTCAGATCTATTGGTCCAAATCACTGTTGTCTACATGGCTTGATAACAGCTCTCCAGGTTTTAGACAGGGGACATTCCCAGCCCGGACACTGAGGTCCAGTTCTGAGGTCCCTCTTGCGGTTCCCTCACTGTGAGAAGTGAAATTACAGGGAACCAGGCAGAGGGCCTTGTTGGTAGTGGTGCCTGCCCTGTGGAATGCCCTCCCACCAAATGTCAAATAATTAAAGAGTTAAACAATTATATGACTTTCCATAGACATCTGAAGGCAACCCTGTACTGGGAAGTTTTTAATGTCAGATGTTTTGTTTGTGTTTTTTATATTCTGTTGGAAGCCGCCCAGAGTGGCTGGGGCAACCCAGTCGGATTTATTAATAAAAACATAATAAAACATCAAACATTAAAAACTTACAGATAGGGGGCTGCCTTCAGATGTCTTCTAAAAGTTGCGTAGTTCTTTATTTCCTTGACATCTGATGGGAAGGAGTTCCACAGGGCGGGTGCCACTACTGAGAAGGCCCTCTGCCTGGTTCCCTGTAACTTCACTTCTTGCAATGAGGGAATTGCCAGAAGGCCCTCGGAGCTGGACCTCAATGTCTGGGCTGAACGATGGTGTGGTGACACTCCTTCAGGTATATTATTATTATTATTATACCTGGTGATGCCAGCCGGGATTGAACCTGGGACCTTCTGTGTGCAAAGCAGATACTCTGACCACTGAGCTACAGCCTTCCTAGTCCGAACTGCGGTTCTCAAAGTGCTCTTGTCTCTCCCGTTTCTTAGGCTAAAGTGCCACAACAAATGTACCAAAGAGGCCCCGCCATGTCACCTGCTGATCATCCACCGTGGAGGTAAGGGCAGCTACCGCCGTGTCTCTGAGATCTTCCGCCTGATTTGTAGCCCAGGACAGAGCAAGACAGTTGCCTTTCGTAGCTCTTTCTTTCTTTCTTCTTCAAACGCCGAGCCAGGTACATATCTCCTCTGGGCACTCCCAGGCCTGCTCTTCCCCTTTGCTTCGCTCCTTCCTCTTTTCTTGCCTGCAGTGGTGATGGCAGGGGGACACGATGAGGGTCCTGAGTCCGGGCCCTGGATCTTTTAACCCTTTCCTTCCCCTTTCTTTCTTTCTTTCTTTCTTTCTTTCTTTCTTTCTTTCTTTCTT
>JAXCMG010000019.1:17362104-17386921 GCA_034642415.1 Podarcis siculus | reverse complement strand
AATAATAATAATAATAATAATAATAATAATAATAATAATAATAATAATAATAATAATAATGATTTATTTATACCCTGCCCATCTGGCTGGGTTTCCCCAGCCACTCTGGACGGCTCCCAACAGAATATTAAGAGCACAATAAAACATCAAACATTAAAAACTTCCCTGAACAGGGCTGTCTTCAGATGTCTTCTAAAAGTCAGATAGTTGTTTATTTCCTTGATATCTGATGGGAGGGCATTCCACAGGGCAGGCGCCGCCACCGAGAAGGCCCTCTGCCTGGTTCCCTGTAACCTCACTTCTCGCAGTGAGGGAATCACCAGAAGGCCCTCGGAGCTGGACCTCAGTGTCTAGGCTGAACGATGGGGGTGGTATAATGGACTGAGGTTGTTTAGGGTTTTGAAGGTCAGCACCAACACTTTGAATTGTGCTCAGAAATGTACTGGGAGCCAATGTAGGTCTTTCAAGACTGGTGTTATATGACAAAGTCTTTTCAGTGGTGGTTCCCCAGTTGTGGAATGCCCTCCCTATTGAGTTGTGCCTGTTTCATTGTTACTAACTTTCAGGTGGAATTTGAGAATGTTCCTGTTTACCCAGACATTTGTTGGCGGAGGAATACTGTTCCTGGCATTCATAAGATCATTGGATGGAATAATGTTTCTTTAAAAAAAGATTAAACTGATAACTGTAACTGATTTTAGATGTTCTTAATTGTAATTGTTTTTAGAATGTTTTGATCTGTCTAGGAATGTTTTTGCATTCTTCTTTGTTTTAAATCGTACATTTGCTTGCCACCCTGGGCTCTTTGGGGAGGGAGGGTGGGATATAAATTCAATCCATCCATCAATAAAATAATTACATATCATTAGCAGAATGAAAGTAACAACAGTCAATACTAATCATATCCACTGGATAAATTTCTGTTCAGACATGGGACAAACAAAAAACAAAAAAATTAAGCATCATCCATTTCTCTTATACTGTATTGTTCCTGTAGGAATTCTCAGACATCTCTAGCCATGGAGCACTGAATGAATACAGTGGTACCTCGGGTTAAGTACTTAATTTGTTCCGGAGGTCTGTACTTAACCTGAAACTGTTCTTAACCTGAAGCACCACTTTATCTAATGGGGCCTCATGCCACTGCCGTGCCGCCGGAGCACGATTTCTGTTCTCATCCTGAGGCAAAGTTCTTAACCTGAAGCACTATTTCTGGGTTAGCGGAGTCTGTAACCTGAAGCGTATGTAACCTGAAGCGTATGCAGTCCAAGGTACCACTGTACTCTTGTTGTTCAGACAAAGGCCCAGTTTGAACAGGAAGTGATTATACCACTTCCTGGATGGGTGAGGAAACCACTGTTTAGGTGGGAATATCTTTGGTGGAACAGGAATCAGAGCAAAGGAACATAAAAGGATGAGGGGCTACGGGGGATAAGGATCCTCTTAGTGGTACCTCGGGTTACAGACGCTTCAGGTTACAGACTCCGCTAACCCAGAAATAGTGCTTCAGGTTAAGAACTTTGCTTCAGGATGAGAACAGAAATTGCGCAGTGGTGGCATGATGGCAGCGGGAGGCCCCATTAGCTAAAGTGGTACCTCAGGTTAAGAACAGTTTCAGGTTAAGAACGGACCTCCGGAACGAATTAAGTTCTTAACCAGAGATACCACTGTATTGTGACACTCAAGGGATGGGTAGAATGAATGAGACATTTGGAAGTAATTACAAAAACTTAAAGTGATGGTGGGAAGAGATTTAGCCAGGCTTGAGCATTGCTTACAAATAGCCCCCGTATAACCAGCAGTGCAAGGGATAAGAAACCAGGTCCCAGCACGGATCTGTGACTGGCTGGAAAGACGGAGAAAAAATATTTGGCACTCAGCGGTCAAACTTCACAATGGAGGCTGCAGTGCTCCAGCAGCCCGTATTGGGTAACTTGAGCATTTGACATATTAATTATCCATCTGGAAAGGGCAGCCCATTGAGCCGGTGGCGCAGAAATTGATTTGTGATGGCGAAGGTCATAACAGCTTGTAAAATGTTGCAAAGAAAGGAAATCGCGTGTCTCAGTGTGTGGCAACCAAATGGTGGAGGGAATTTGGTTCCACGTTGGTAAAGGGCAACAGAAACACAGGCCGGGAGGAAATGCTCTAGAGTGTACATGTACAATGGATATGATCCAGAGTGCTTCTCTTTGAAAGAGGATTGTTCTTGTGAGTTAAGGATGCAGACCGATGTGCAAAGCGAAACCGGCTGGCAAGGGAGAGGGTCAAGCAAAGCCAGCTGACCCGACTGTAAGCACAAGTTGGGCAAGAAGGGGAGTGCAGAAGTGAAGGGCAAGGGAGGCAGAAAATGCAGCCATCCAGAGCAACAGGCTTGATTGTTGGCTGGGAGTGAGACAGAAGCAATAGCTCAGTCGGTAGAGCATGAGACTCTTAATTTCAGGGTCGCGGGTTCGAGCCCCACATTGGGCAAAGGATTCCTGCATTGCAGGGGGTTGGACAAGATGACCCATATGGTCCCTTCAAACTCTAAAATTCTCTACAGTTCCAACTCATACAATCATGATTCTATGATGGATAAAAAGGAATGCAAGTACAGGAGGGAATTTTGTTCAGACAAGGCTAAAGAACAGAGAAGAAGCTAGAGGGATCAGAAGAAAGTTAAGCTACACAAAGGGGAGGAGGGCAGGGCAATGAATGATGGCTATAACTTGCAGCTCCTTCAAGAGTTAAAAATATATATCCTGTGATAAGGGCCCTGCCCTTCCTTGGAGTTAGGGACCTACCAGGAGCCCCACAAAATAAGCGAGTGTTGTGGACCTCTGAGGTTTCTCGTGATAAAAGGAAAACGCTCCAGAGTAGTTTAGCAATCACTTTTTCCAGGGAACTCTGGGAATTGTAGCTCTGGGAGGTGCCCTAACAACACTCAGCACCCTTAACAAGCAACAGCCCTCAGGAGTCTTGGGGGGGGGGGAGCCATAGCTGTTTAAAGTAGCAACATAGTGCTTTAGATGTATGCTGTGAAAGTGGCCTAAGTCAAAAGAAGGGGGTGGGCAATCTGTGGGATCCCAGCTCTCCTCAGCCCCAGCCAGCATGGCTAATGGAATGATGGGAGTTGGAGTCCAACCACACCTGGAGGGCTGCAGCTTTCTCTACCCCTCCTATGAGTAGTTAGGCACAGGGGAAGTTTAGCTTCTCATTTGGGTTTGAACTCGTAAGCTCTAGGAGCTTCAAAGGAAGCTGTTCTTTAGATATGTGGACTAAGTGCAAAATTAAAACCTTGATCTTTCTCTTTCTCTATTTTTCTCTCCATCCCCTCCACCCCACCCTATCTCTCCATCTCTCTCTCTCTCCCCCTCTCTCCTCTCTCTCTCTCTCTTCTCTCTCTCTCTTTTTGATCCAGCAAGGTTAGTCCGGACAGAATCTGTGCCATGTGATATTAACAACCCATTGAGGAAGCCCCCCAGATACTCGGACCTGCATGTCAGCCAGACGCTTCCCAAAACCAACAAAATCAACAAGGTGAGATGTTGCAGAGTTGCTTCGGTGGGACTGGAGTGACTGCAAGCCAGTCGCACTGGAAGCCCAAGGGAGTCAATAGCTCCATGGTAGAGCACAGAGCTTTGTATGCTGAAGGTCAGAAGTGGCTGGTGCCCAATGGGATTGGTGGGAGAGAAAACTGGGACATTGACAGTAGGTGGCTCCAGAGCCAATGATAGGCAGACCCAGAGCCACTGCCGGTCAGTGTAGACAATGCTAAACTAGGTGGACCCAATGGTCAGTCTCAGCATAAAACTATGTTTCTATGTTTCCATCAGTGGAACTGCTGGAGAAATGAGAGAGGGGAAAAAAGAGAGACCCTTCCTTGTTTGCCATGGAAACAAGTGCTCTGTAATGAAAATGAATCGTGGTGGGGAGGGGAGGAAATTGGCACAGGGTTTTTTTCTGCTTTGAAAAATAGCATCCCCCAGTTTACTTGCTGGTCTGTTCAGCCATCTGCTGGGCCAGAACTTTGCAGATGGCTCCTTGGGTTTCCAGGCATATCTGCCAATTCAAATCTCAAAGGGGCTGGTATACATTTCAGCAAATCTGGTCAAGGCTAAGTAGAAACCTGTTTTGGAAGGGGGTGGGTGAGGTTGGGACAGGCGTTTGTAAGCAGCAAGCTGGTTCAACAGCAGCAGAAGCTGTCAAGCCGAGAGATGAACGCATAATGTTGCATTGCAGTGGGCGCTCCTAAGACCTTGGAGAGCTGCTGCCAGCCAGGGGAGGCAGACTGGGCTTCATGAACAAATTGTCTGACTGGGTAGGTGACATCCCACCCCAGCTTTAACCAGAAATGTAGTGGTACATGGGAGCTGAAGACCTGTCCTATTTCTGCAGCAAGGTCCCTGTCTCCACCAACCTAGAGCTGCACACTCAGCATTTTAAACCATTCAGATGAAGACTTCTCACCCTTTGTGCTGATTTGAGCCAATCAGGTTGAAAGGTGGCTAGTCAGCCACTGAGGGTTGGCTCCTAGGGTCCTTCCAGGGAAGAACACAGAGGAGTTGCTCTCTCTGCTTCAAAGCTAAGCAATGTGGAACACCCAAAGCATAAGGTGCTTTAGCTTCAAAAGAATGGTGTGCAAGTTTTATTATGTACAGTGCAACTTCAAGGGTGACACAGCTTAGGTAGGTCACTTGGAAAGAAGATTTTGGAGCACTCCAAATCCTTTGCCCATTTACTTGCACAGAAAATAGTAGACCCAACTGAAAGGCAACACATGGAGATCTGCACTGATCGTTGCAAGGCACCCCTAATTCCCCCCCCCCCCGCAGAATTATCAGATTATTGCATAATCTTATAAGGGGGTGTGGCTGAGAGAGGGTGTGGCTGTGATTTTGCCACTACACTACTCCACATCACCCCATCATCAAACTTGCTGATGTTCTCCAAAAATTCTAAATCAGGGAAGGGAAACCTGTGATCCTCCAGATGTAGCTAGATTTCAGTCAATATAGCATCTTTGACCCAGACTGGCTGGGTATATTGGAAGTTATAGACCAGCAATATTTGGACTAGAGTAGACAACAGAGTGGGTAATACGGACAGAGCTCTGGTATAAACACAACTTCCTACATCTCTGTGTTAACTCTTGAAGGAAAAGGGAAGCCTTTGGGCGAGCTCAAGAGCTTAAGTTCTCTGAATCAAAGTTTTCACTCTGCTTTAAGGTAGGATGGTCAGACAGAAGAGGCAAAACTTTGCCATGAGCATGACTTTTCATGTCAGTGCAATGGATATATTTTGGTCCTATTATTGAGTTGTAAACCCCAGATAAATGACTATTTATTTGTATAGAAACAAGAGCAAATAGAAGACAGCTGGCTACGACTGGAGGAGTGGAATTTTGTACTATAGTGTGGACTCCAATATCTGAATGTTTTTGTGTCAATACCAATAGCAGCACTTTAAATATGGTCACACCAGCATTTCAAATTGCCCCTGGACACTAACTAGGGAGTCAATGCAACTGTTATAGCATAGAATCCAAACAACATGGATTCTGAAAGGCGTGAGGAGGGAAGCAGTCATTTATGATATAGCCTAAGTTGATATATTTATGACATAGCCTAAGGTGATTTGGTGAGGACCTGGTGTCATTATCATTAATTTGCATATATTTGCATTCTGCCAGTGTGCTTTTATCCCACCTCCCTACCCAACTTTTTGGCTAAATTTTGAATTCTCTCTTTAATTTCTAAAATGCATTAAAGATTTAGAAATGAATGTATCTGAAAATTTAAACCAGCAATCATATGCAAACATTTGCCCCACTCAGAGCACAGCTATTGAAATGAATGGAGACAACTAATTTGAGATCCATTAATTTCAACAGGTACAATCCTGTTTTGTTTGGCATTTTCTGTGGATGTCCTCCCACAAGGTCCTTTACTCTCGATGAAGAGCAAAATTCAACATCTGAGAGGCAAAATTTAGTCTCATTTAGATGCCATCCAAATCTAGGTTCATGGCATTAGCATTTTCACTACAAGTTGAATACAAGAAAGCACATTTTTCATTGCCTGCTGTGCCTTCCCTGCTCCCTCCCCCAGGCACAGCAGAAAAGAGCAAGAGGGATGGTGTGAAAGCGATTGTACAGCCACAGATTAGTAACTTGATTTCACTAGTGTGGGTTAGTGATAGAGGAAAAGCCAATTTATTCAGGTGTCATTTGAGCTGCCATTTGAGATGCTGTATGTGTACATGTATGTATGTATGTATGTATGTACGTATGTATGTCATGCGGGTGGCGCTGTGGTCTAAACCACTGAGCCTAGGGCTTGCCGATCGGAAGGTTGGCGGTTCGAATCCCCGTGACAGGTTGAGCTCCTGTTGCTCAGTCCCAGCTCCTGCCAATCTAGCACTTCGAAAGCATGCCAGTGCAAGTAGATAAATAGGTACTGCTCCGGCGGGAAGGTAAATGGCATTTCCATTCGCTTCTCTGGTTTCGCCAGAAGCAGCTTAGTCATGCTGGCCACATGACCTGGAAAATCTGTCTGCAGACAAACGTCGGCTCCCTCAGCCACTAAAGCGAGATGAGCGCCGCAACCCCAGAGTCGTTCGCGACTGGACTTAACTGTCAGGGGTCCTTTACCTTTACCTTTTTATGCATACTTCAGGAATGACTGGTGTCTTTTGGTAGGGCAGAAGGCAGGAGAGGCCAACAGTAGGTGGCGCTAGAGCAAATGATAAGCAGAGCTGGAATTTATGACGGCCATCTAATTCTAGTTTCGTCCCAATTCTCCTCCCTACTGAGTTGCACAAGGGGCAACACTCATTCTTAAGGAGGAAGAAACTGGTGGCCAGGGCTACCCCCTGGACTGGCTGTAATTAAGAAGGCAGGTGGGATTGGAAGAATCAGGACCGAGGTTGGTGGGGCAGTGCCCCATTCACCCTAATGGACCAGTTTCTGCTGTGGATGACATGTCCTCTGAATCAGAAGTAGCCCATGTTTTTTTAAAGTATGTGCTATAAGCCCAGTGCTAGCTGCTGCGGCTCACAGAGCGAAACTGCTTGGACGTCTCCTCTGCTCAGAATGGAAGGGAGGGAGGGTGTTCAATCCAGGCATCCGATGAAATGGGGGAAGATTTAAGGAGGTGAGTTCAGTGAGTCAGTACTGAGCTGAGCACAAACAGCAAACAGTCTTTGGTGCATTGCCAGTTTTCAAGGGGGCGTGTACTGAGACCTCTGGCAGTGGGTGCCAGCGGGCACATTGGCACCCATGGGCACCTTGTTGCCAGCCCTTGCTCTACCTGTTCCCTGTGTCTTCCTTTCCCTGTGTTACGACGAGCTGATATCCATTGACAGCCTCAAGCCTAGGGGGGGGGGGGGGGGGGGGCTGCAGTCCCTGCAGAGCCGCAATAAGAATGTGCAGCATTGTACAAAAATCCCATCTGTCTGCTTACCCTGAAGTGCCCTCTGTTGTCTCCGTAAAGTTAAATGGCCCATGAGGAATAATCAATGGAGAGTAACTTGAGCTGACTTGTGATTTCTCTGCGGGGAACAGGAGGCTGTTTCTTCCCCCCAGCCACTCCTCCTCACCCCCAATGTTTGATGCTTACTCGGCTGCCTATGGGAGGGGATCGTTCCCAAGCTCAAGCTGGTGCTTTGCTGCACTGCTGAGAATCTTTCCCCGCTCAGTGTCCAAGGTGGTCTGAGATCTCACCAGCTTCTAGTCACTTCACTTATTGGTCCAGGATCCCATCTTGTGTGGCAAGAGCTCACATGCATGGACACTCACCAGTTGCACTCTCACTGGTCTGTTCTTCCTCTTCCCGCAGGACCACATTCCGGTGCCCTACCAGCCTGATTCCAGCAGCAACCCCTCCTCGACGACGTCATCCACACCCTCCTCACCAGCTCCGCCTCTGCCGCCCAGTGCCACACCGCCCTCTCCCCTGCACCCCTCCCCGCAGTGCACGCGGCAGCAGAAGCAGTTCAACTTACCAGGTACGTCCTGAGCTTTTGCTCTGAACCGCAGGTGTTGCCCGTCCACATCCCTGAAAGTGAGGTTCTTAATTTGCCCCTGCACATTGACCAAACAAGACCCCGGGAGGCTACAGATCTGTTTGGGAAGGTTTCATTTTTAAATACTTGAGCAGAGGGCACCAGTGGATGCATTTCAGTTTATAAGAGATATATAAGCATTGTAGGATCACAGGGAAATCAACAGCACATCATGCCATAGCTCAGGGTTAGAACGTCCGCCTTGCAAGCAGAAGGTCTCAGGTTCAGTCCTTAGCACCTCCAGGTAGGATTGCTTAGAGACTCCTGCCTTAAATTTTGGAGAGCTGCTGCCAATCAGTGTAGACACTACTGAGCTAGATGGATTAGTGGTGTGACTTGGTATAAGTTTCCTATGTTCCTATCTGTTGCATAGAGGACACACACAGATTTTCTCCATCCTTAGAGTAGGCAATACTGACTTAGATCAGAGATGGGGAACCTGAGGTCTACGGAATTATTCCCAGGCCACACCTCTTCTCCACAGGCCACACCCACCAGCAGCCTTGCTTCACACATGTCTTGAGTGTTTTTTTGGAATGTGTCCTTGAACTCTGATCATCTTTCTTGCTTTCCTGCATGGAGGATAGAAAGGGTTAGATGGGTGTGCATAGGTACTACCCTACTGTACAAAGGTAATATTTGCATTTATTGCCCTCCCTTTTGCTCCTGGCCTTGTCCACCATTTTGGTCCTTGGGATGAAAAGTCTTCCCCATCCCTGGTGTAGATAATGCTGAGCTAGATGGACCAATGGTTCGGCTTGCAACAAGGCAGCTCTCTACATTTCCTTCAAAACAGCAAGACCTCTCTTGTCCCTCTCTGATCACTACACAGAGGTAGATCATTGACAGTGCAAATCTGTTGGTGCCTGCCATTCATCTTGGCCCATCATGGTTCTTCCTCCTTCCTCCACACTGATGAGAACAGTTCCTTCCATCACTCTTGTTTCAAGAGGTCCCTCTACAGTCAGACAACATGGCAAAATGCATGCATGGCCCTTAAGAAAAATGATTATGGGAAGTAAGGCAACCATTTTTCATCAGCTAGAGAAGAAACTCTAGGAACAGCACACTATCAAACCCATTTGGGTGTCCTCGAAAGGCCCCAGACAGTCATTCATTTTCAGACAGGGCTGGCTGCGTCTGAAGGCGAGGCTTAGAAAGACAGATTGAATTACCTGCATTTACATTTACACCTGAGATTCTCAGCTCAGAGGAGTGGGGGATTGTTGACTGGCTGGGGCCAATTCATTTGACTACAACTGATGATGGGCAAACTCACTCCAGTCTGATTAGAATTGAATTGATATTTATGAGCTTCTTCAAGAAATACTTAATTTGTAATATAGCTGAGCATCATATTGAGAAATTCAATACCAAATGGGCCAATTCAGAATTGGATTGGCATTTACAGGCTTCTTCTGTCCCAGGCAGCTCCTGGCCAGATGTGTGTGTTTTAGCCCAAGTGGGGGCAAGTTCCAGGTACAGATTTGCAGAATGACAAATCACATCCCACCTTTCGCAGTTCAGGATCCAGCAAGCGGCATTGGATCTAGCAGAGGTTAGGTTCTAGGGGATGTCAGATTCCAGTGAACATGGTCAAGCAAAGCAGAGGTTAAATTCTTGTGGAATCAGTCAAACAAGGCAGAGGATAGGTGCAGGTCAGCAAAGTAGGGCAAAGTAGAGGTTGAGTTCCAAAAAAGGCAGACAAAGCAGTCAGCACCCCGGACAGTTCCAGTTGAGCCACAGATCCAGACAGACTTGTATTGAATGTCACACTAAACCATTGCTTAGTGCAAACATGGGGACTTCCAAGGAGATTGCAGCTGCCTTGTTGCTCCCTTGCCATTTTGCTGTTGTGTTGTGCTGAGCGCCATGGTTTGTCTTAGCTTGTCATCTGAATCTGGACTCGTGGTTCAGCTCTCTCCAGACTAGCCCCAAAGTGTAACCAACAGACGACAGGTGAAGTTGAGAAGGCAGAGAAAGAATAGAAAATTAGAAAGCCCTCTGCTGCCTCATCTAAATGAGTGACAAGCCGCCATCCCCAAGTGAAAATTAATCACTCTTGGCCAACTCCAGGGGGGCATTTTCATTCCTCCACTGAAAGTGATGAGAAAGTCTGGGCCAAAGCATTCAGCCGAGGACTCATTAAAACACAGAGTAGTGGAACGAAACCAAATCAGCTCAACAGGCCAAATGCCTGCTTAAACAGAAACGGGTTTCACTTGGCAGCTGATGTTGAAATCGGCCGACAACTTGTGGCCCTGTGCACACTTACTTATCAGCAGAAATGTGCAGGGGATTGGGCAGCTGGTTAGGATGAGTTGTTGATGCAGAGGGGAACAGGGAAGCTTGGCGAGATCAGCTCGATCTCATGGGAAGAGGAGCAATAGAAAGTGAATGGAATTTAGTTGGTAGTGATTTTCTGGGTGCTGGTGTCATTTGGCTTGTGACTCCCTAACCCAGGGATGGGGAAACTGTGGCCCTCCAGATATTGATGGACTTAGCCAGCATGGCCAGTGGTGAGGGAGGATGGGAGCTGGGGTCCAATAACATCTGTCAGAGGGCATATTCCCCATCCTTCCCCTACCCAAATGCGTGAACTTTTGAGTGCTATATATGGACAAGCTTTTAGACTCCTGGCTTCCCCTGGCCTGGCAGGGGCATGGTCCCATGCCCAGTGTTCAGTTCTAGACAAGGTTATGCCTTGTAGATGTTTGTATAAGCTCTTCTGTTTAGCCCTAGTGCTTGGTTTCTTTGCAGGGCCATCCCATGTAGGAACTCAGTCCCAGAATATTTAGTGCGAATTACTTTGAGCTACGGTGTGCTCAGGATAGTAGCCTTCTCCTCTGTGCATTTGCCTAATTCCCTTTCAAAGCCATCCTTTGCGCAAGTGCTTCTTTTGACACATTGTCCTCCAAAGGCGTTCTGTGCTACTAATGAGACCCAAACCCATTTTTACAGTAGGGTCCCTGGATCTTGTCTACCCAGCTGGAATTTTCACAGCCTGGGGCAACTAAAAATTTGAATGGATCCATTTTACCAATGGAATTAGAATTTTTAAAAGCAAAGCCCTGGATTCTGCTAATAGTGGGATTTTGTGAAAGAGGCTATGTTTATTTGTCCATTTGATGGCATTTATTTACTTGGAGTAGTATTCAAGATGCCTCCAAAGTGACTTGCTGGAGCTGAACCATTTTGGTTTGTATCACTAGCGTGGCTGGGCATTTCCCTCCTTGTTTTCAGTGCATGATCAATCTTTATTGCTTAGTAGCCATAGGCCATTGCAAATAATACAATAAAATGTCTATTAAGACAGACACAAAACATGAGCAAATGCACTTCCCATTTAAAATAAGGGCAAGGTTAAAGCAAATCCTCTAAATGTCCTGGAATTACTCTTAAATTTAGCTTAAACCAATGAATCACCTTTACAACCCACTGATATTTGATTCAAAGTACTCACTCCGATTTCATTTGCCTGCCATTGCAAAAAATGCAGCTTGGTCATACGTGTGTGTGTGTGTGTGTGTGTGTGTGTGTGTGTGTACTTTTTCTCTCTCTCTCATCAGATAACAGGAAAAAATATTATGTCCTGTCTTGACAGCCCACGGCACTGAGACACGTAGTACAAAAACAGTTTTGTTCTAGAACAGAAATGTAGTGGACAGAAGCAGTAAATAACTAACTAAACCTTCATACAACCATTTCCTTGGTGGTCAGAGTAAACCTAGAGACCCACCCCAGGCCTTTCCAAAATGTAAAAATGCAGCAGCAATGTTGACAACACAAAACCACGCAAAAGCAATGATGTGTTGCAAAACAGAAGTGAACTGTTTACACCTGAAGGGAAGCCCAGGAACTGGAGCATGGAATCTTCCTCTTTATCAGCACTCTCCCCAGGGATGTCTTTAGTGGGCCTCCCAGGAAGCAACTTCTCCTCCTCTGTCCCTGAGCTGCTTTTATATCACAGCCCACAGACAGCAGAAAAAGGTCCACTTTTGCCTTAATCCACTCTACAGACTAGACTGCCCACAAGCCACACTTTACATCCTCATTTTGACACCTCCTGATCTGCTTACCTGCCAGACATGGGTTTGCTTCAGGAACCCAGGTTCACCCCGTGATTCCCAAAACAAATGATATCCAAGATTTCTTTTTCAAAGAACAGTCCAGTTCCTTCACACCGTCTACTCTGTTGAGGGCTGGTCCATTGGGGCAAAGGGGGCACTGCCCCACCAAAAGATTCCTTTCTGAGTCTCCTTAAACATTCAGCCCAGAGAAGATCAGCCATCTAGGTTGATGGCCATCTCTGCATCCTCTGGGAGCACAAATACAAAGCAAGCAATTATTTTGGGGGGAGGTTGTTGGGTGATGTTTTACAAGCCTCATTCCTGTCTGATTTCTCAGAGGCGCACTGGTGCTCTCTGACTACTTACCTTTCCTAAGCTATCCTTGTTCTCCTTTACAGCTTCTCATTACTACAAATACAAGCAGCAATTCATCTTCCCAGGTAAGTTTCTGGAGAACGGCTGCAGCCTCCCAGAGGCATCGCCTGCGCAAAAACCCATCTTCATCTGACACGTGGCCAGTTTTCCCCACACATTCAATTTCATACCCTGTAGAGATGGGAAACTCAACTTAGTTCATGTTTAAAGGCAATTCCATCTGTGTGTTTTTTGTAATATTTGTATACCGCTGTTCATTAAAAACAACCAAAGCACTGCACAACAACTTTACATAAAACCATGCAATAAAAACGACATGAAATGATAAAACCAGTCATCTATTAACTCAATTGCCTGCATAGAAAAGCTTTCAGCAGGTATTTAAAAGTTGGAACAGCATCTCGACCAGAGCAGCTTTGGGGATTGAGGGTTATCTTGGTCAAAGGCACACATTTGTTTACATCAGTTTTTAGACAAATTTTAAATTCTAAAACAACCGACAAGGATTTTTACATTTGCATTAAGAACATAAGAAGAGCCCCCTCACTTGGAACTCATCCAGCCTTTGAAATCCAATTCTCACCAAATTTCTGGGGCTGTCTCAACCCACCCTGACCAATCCTTCTGAATATTCCCAATTCGGCTTTAGACTCAGCCAAATCTGGTGCACACTCATAGTGATGATTTCATTCTCCTCTAACACAAAACTGCAACCTATTTTTTTACATTTATATCACACCTTTTACCTCAAGGGGCTCAAGGCGGAGTTCTTGGTTCTCCCCTCCTTGTTTTATCCTCAAAACAACCCTGGGGTGTAGGTTTTGCTGAAAGATAGTCACTGACTCAAGGTCACCCAAAGTGAGCTTCATGACTGAGTGAGAAATCGAACCATGGTCTCCTAGGTCTTAGTCTGGCACTTTTTAAAACCCTTTTTGGTCTGGCACTCTAACCACCACACCACACTGGCCCTCTCGTCACATATGCCAGCAGGATGCTTACTATGCAAACATGTTGTGGCCACTGCCAAGTATGTGAATTGCACGTGCGATCCTTCCCTGTTCTAAACCAGGTTCCTGTTTTGCTTTCAGATGTGCCCGAGACGCCCACCCGAGCGCCCCAAGTCATCCTCCATCCAGTGAATTCTAACCCAGTGTGAGTAGTCCTCATGAATTCCTGCTCTTATTCTGAAGCCCACCTCCACTGAGAACTCTCCTTGGAAGAACCTGCCTCTCCCTAGTAGGTATTGTAGTAGATCTGGAATCTGGATCTGGAATGCCCTCTTAGGAGAGTCAGATTTATGCTGGGGAGGAGAAAATGAAGAAATCGTACAGGAAAGCCAGGGCGGCGGGTGCACACGAATGTCTTTTTAATATGGTGAAGTAATTTCATAAAAACATAGGATTGTAGAGTTTGAAGGAATCTTTCCCCCCAATGTGGGGCTTGAACCCATCATCCTGAGATTAAGAGCCTGATGTTCTTGCCAACTGAGCTGTGTACCAATGGGCTGTTTCCCATGGTGTACTGATGGAAGGCTCGTTGGACCAGCAGAGACTTCCTCTAGCCCCCCCCTCCCCATGCCTCAGATCTGCCCCAGAGGAGAGAGTCTGTGGTACCATGGGTCTGGCTGCTAACCAAAATGGCGGTGGTTCAAGCCCACCCAGGGACAGCTGTGGGCAGGATTCTTGCATTGCAGGGGGTTGGACAAGATGACCCTTCCACGTTCCAACTCATTGAGTCTATGAGAAAGTTGAGAGACCCTTTGGCACAACATGGGATGTAGCCCAGGGGGCTCTAGGGGAATTGCAAATATTGCCCCCTTCCGCTGATGCAAGTCTCAGCTGGACCGAAGAGTTTTCTGCCAGTGCAAGAGAGACCACAGGATACAATCCAATCATATAAGGCAGTTTTCCCAACATGTTTTGATGTTGACTCTCTCAAAGCAGATCTCCCATGTATTAACTGCTGTGACCAGGAGTGGCTAACTTTTTTTGGCCCGAGGGCCACATTCATTCTTGACCAAACCCTCCTCAGGCCAGTATGGCCAGAAGTGGGTGCAGCCACCGCTCGCTCGCACACCCAGTCATGTGTACAGAGACCCTCTTTCTCAGGGGATCCATGCACCTCCGCTGAGGAGCAAGGTATCAACCACTCTCTGCTTCTCAATTGATCAACCTGACAACCACAGAGGGGGAAACTTGCATCAGAGAGCAATTTTAAAAAAATTGCTTGGAGGATCAGTTCAGGCTCCAGGCTTGGAATTAGCTCCACCCTTGACTTAGACACATCAGTGTTACCTTACAGCTGCTCTTCGGGAAGACAATCTATGTCTCTAAGTTATAGTGGGCAATAGCTATATCTCTATGCTTAGAAAGTGGAGGTAATTTTAATCTGTTTTAGCATTTTAACTTTTGTATGTTTTAAAGTATGGTTGTGATTTCTTCTTGATTTTACGGTTTTATCTTTTGTAAACCACTTTGAGGGTGTGTGTGTGTGTGTGTGTGTGTGTGTTTTACAATGAAGGGATGAAATAAAGAAGCAACACATTGTTCTGGGCAAGAGCTACCGTATTTACTCAAGTCTAATGTGCCATTGAAATTAATGAGCACCTCAATTTTCAGAACCATGAAACAAACAAAAAAAGAGCATTTGCTGGCGAGTGTAAATATGCCATTGAATCTAATGCACACCTTAATTTTCGCAACGTAATTTGGCCCCAAAATGGTGAGCATTAGATTTGGGTAAATATTGTATATATCTAAGTTGTGCTGGGCAAGAGGTGCTTCTCTCAGTTGCGCTGCCTGGGAAATAGCTGTGTTTTTACATTGTGCTGTGCAAATTTCACTTCCTGGTAAAGCAGAGGCTGCTGACTTCACCTTCATGCTTGCTTGTGGTGAATGTGAAGGGCTGTAGAAATAAAGGAAACAGAGCTGTCACTTGTTAAGGAAGGCTCACCACTGAAAGGACAAAAGACAGGAGAACAATAGGAAAAGGGAGACTGGTTTCAAACTAATAAGGTGCACACCCGTACAAGATTCTCACTCATCAGAACTGTGAAGGGGAAGCTGCAGGTGGACAGAACGGAGCTGGGAGAAAATGAGCCGGGAGCAGAGAGAGTTTCAAAACAGGGGCAGGCAGACTTCTTGTCAGATCTAGTTTGTTTTTTTCACTAGAACCCCATGATCTACCAACCACAGTCAGGTGCCAGAGACATCCAGGCAGAATGAAAGAATAGGTGCCTCTGATCACATCCTGAGCTCAGAGATTTGTTTCCAGTGACAAGTGGTAGGATCTGTCATTCTTGGTTCTTATTTTCCCAATCTTAACTTCACTTCTCCACATTTCTGCAGAAATTTGCCTTTAAAAAACCCCAAAACAACAACCTTTCAACAATTCAATGTGCATTTCTCCTAACAGACACATTTTTGCAAGGAGTTTTGGCTGAGGCTCATACACTTTTGCAAACATTTTCTCCTGATATAATGCCTGTTTCGTATGTTATTTTTGCTAATATATTCATTTTTATACACATATCCGCTTCATATGTGCATTTCTGTAAACTTTGGTTGGTTGGAAAACTGTGCCATGAAATTTGGGTTAAGCCCGAATTTCGAAGGAGGCTGTGTTTCAGTTCCTGTATTATTTTGAAAAGAGAAAATTTGATAGATACTGTGCTTTAAATTCAAACCGAATCTGATTTGTTCCCCATTCCTACATAATTTAACCTCACAGTCCTTTCACACAAGAAGAACATGCCTGATTAGCTTTTTTCATTTTAGCTCCCTAAATTTGGCGGGAAGAGTTACTAAGCTCTTGTTGCTCTCAAAAACTTCAGAGCCATAATCCATTTGCTGTTCTGTTGCAAATGACCCCGAGATCTTCACCCTCTGGCTAGTGGTGGCTTGTTCCCATGGGGGCTGACTGGAAGGGCAGAAGGCAAGGAGGCCAACAGTAGGTGGCGACAGAGCCCATGGCAGGCAGAGCCACCCAGTCCTCCTCCCTGCTGAGTTCTACAAGGACAAAACTCAGATCAAGGAAAAGGAAGCTGACAGCCAGGGCTGCCCAAAGTCAGAAGGAGGGCGCCAGGCAGGCAGGCTGACTGACTGACTGAGGCATGGAGAAAGGGAAAAGTTTTTCGCCCCTCTCTTGCAACACCAGAACTTGTTGACATTCAATGACACCAAATGTTGCAAGATTCAGGGCAGAGAAAAGAAAGTACTTCTTCACACATCACATAGATAAACTGTGGAACTCCCTCCCGCAGGAGGCAGTGATGGCTACCAACTTGGATGGAATAATAATAATAATAATAATAATAATAATAATAATATATTTATACCCCGCCCATCTGGGCAGCTTCCAACAGAATATTAAAATACAATAGTCTATTAAACATTAAAAGCTTCCCTACACAGAGCTGCCTTCAGATGTCTTCTAAATGTCAGGTAGTTGTTTATCTCTTTGACATCTGGTGGGAGGGCGTTCCACAGGGCGGGTGGCACTACCAAGAAGGCCCTCTGCCTCATTCCCTGTAACTTGGCTTCTCGCAGCAAGGGAATCGCCAGAAGGCCCTCAGCACTGGATCTCAACGTCCGGGCAGAATGATGGGGGTGGAGATGCTCCTTTAAAAGAGGATTGGACAAAATCATGAAAGAGAGGGCTATTGATGGAAGCTAGCCGTGAAGACTATGCTCTGCCCCCACCCAGGTGCTGGAAAGTGCAGGAGGGGAGACTGTTGTTCTTTTGCTTGAATCCTGCTTGCTGGTTTCCCACAATGGGCATCTTCTTGGCCACTGTGAGAACAGGAGGATGGACTAGATGGGCTGTTGGCCTGACCCAGCAGACTCTTCCTATGCCCTTATGGCGGGGCTATGTCCACTTGCCCCCCATAGCTCCTGTTTTAAAACATTAGTCATTATTTGGTAGGAAGAGCCTATAGGTGCATCAGAGCCCGACTGAAGTTGGGGTGCAGCAGTTTGTGAATGTGTGCTGTTTTCTTAACAGGAGAAGCTAGAAAGATTCGCCTGGTACAAAGCAGCTTCCTATACAGTGGTACCTCGGGTTAAGTACTTAATTCATTCCGGAGGTCCGTTCTTAACCTGAAACTGTTCTTAACCTGAAGCACCTCTTTAGTTAATGGGGCCTCCTGCTGCTGCCGCGCCGCCAGAGCACAATTTCTGTTCTCACCCCGAAGCAAAGTTCTTAACCCGAGGTACTATTTCTGGGTAAGCGGAGTCTGTAACCTGAAGCGTCTGTAACCTGAAGTGTCTGTAACCCAAGGTACCACTTATTCCAGTTGCAAATCTGGACACACACTTCTGCTTTCCTCTGCATCGTGTGCTCATGGATGGATGAATCAGTGCTAAGAAGAGCTTTGCCGGATCAGGCCAAAGTGGGGTCCATTTAGCCCAGTTCTCACCACCAGATGCCCCAATGGGAAGCCCAAAGGCAGGACCCGAGCGCAACAGCGCCCTCCCCCTCTTGAAATTTACAGCAAGTGGTTCCTGCCACTTTCGTCTTTGTTTACTCATGCATCCATCTGGCTCCATTCCTATGTTAATCTGCAGGCTTTTTTTTTTAATAAAGAAAAGTACAGAAATTGGCACTAAAGTACACATTTAAAATGCATTTTAAGCTTACAGCAATTTGGGGGCAGGGGAAGAACTCATGCGATTAAAACGTTTTCATATGCAAAAACAAATTCAGATCCAATACAGATGCAGACAACTCAAAGCGTTGTTGAAAAGCGAAGGCAAAGAAAAAGACAGGAGAGGAGGTGCCTGTCTGGTGTATAAGGGGAGGGAGTTCCAAAGGCCCAGTTGTTCTGTTGCACAGAACGGATTTCCTGATGAGATGCTACCCACAGGAGACCCTCTCCTGCAGAACTCGGTGACCAGCTGGGTATATAAAGGGAGAGACAATATTTTATATATTCTTCCTCCACTGATTCTGCCTCTCAGTGCTGTGGCACTTATGTCCAGCTTGCAGGCTTTCCACGGGCATCTGGATGGCCACTGTGAGAACAGGATGCTGGAATAGATGGACCATTGGGCTGATCCAGCAAGCTCTTGTTATGTTCTTATAACCTGGTCCCAAGCTCTATTGGGCTTTGAACCTCAGAACCAATGCCTTAAACATCCACAATGCTATTAAAAGCGAAAAAGTTAGATTTATACACTGCCCTTCATTATAAGATCTCAGGTGGTTCACCGAATAAAATACAAGACAGAAAGGATAATGAATATGCACAATAAAACAATCAACATTGAAATATAAGTCTCCCTAATTAAAATATGCAATGGAACATATCTCCTGTGTCAATTCTCTGTGCCTTTGGGTCCCACACGGGAATGTACAGACTCCATCCTTTGCTTAAATACAGTAATGATAAAGGGCTCAGAAACAGATCCATGGAGCCCCTGGCTTTGGCCGCTGCTCGTAACTTGATAAGCTTGTGTTGGATTGCAAAGGTCAAAGCGAAGGGGACGCAGAGCAGGGGACAGCGCTCGTGATGCAGGAAGCGACCGGCCTGCCAGTCCCACTGGGAAGGCTTCTTCTCCCAGGCTTTTAGGCAGGAGTAATTGACTTCTCTGCGAGGCTCGAGATCTCAGAGTGGCAGCTGTTTGTGCGCAGCAGATTAAAGAATCCTCCGCTGCTCTAACTCGGGGCTTACAGACGAATTGCCAAAGTCGGCTCCTGCTTTTAAAAATTAATGTCTCTCCTCTCCCTCCTTCCCGCCTCCCCCCCCCCCGCTCTGCCCCACAAACTTACTGAAGGCAATTCAGTCTTTGCAGGTGTTTGTGTAAAGTTGCAGGCAAATGACTCCCAGAAGGCTTTGCTCTTGCTTGCTCTCCCTGCCGAGAAACCCTTGGCGGAAAAGGGACCTGTTTGTGATGGCTGCCGCACCTGAGCTGAAGACAACGGCATTTCTCCTTACAGGGAGGCTCAGCCTCAGCTTAGTTTTTGAAATTTTAACCAAGTCTCAACTAGGGACGGGCAAATCGGTCAATTTTGGTTCTTTTCGTTTTCCAGTCTCCAGTTCTCCACATTTCCATTCTTGTTTGAGATTCCTTTCTTTTCTAAATCCCCATGAATATTCATCAGCATTCTAGTAGGAATTTTGTACCCAATTTTGTATGCAGTTTTGCCTAATACTGCATGTTTTTGCAAAGCGATTTCCCCTAACATAATGCACTTTTATACGTTGCCTTCACTATCGCATTATAATTACTACTTACCAGCCCTTCACCCTACTGTCCCAGGGCAGGTTGCAACATCAAAGCGCAATATTTAAAACAATTTGAAACAACTTACAGCCACAAAAATAAGGTGGGTCTTAGAAACCTAAAGCTCAAGGATCAAATGTCAGGGTAAAGAGTTGCATCTTCAGCATTATCCAGAAGCTGTATAGTGAAGCTCTCACAGTGAGGGAACTGCCAGAAGGCCCTTGGAGCTGGACCTCAGTGTCTGGGCTGAACAACAGGGGTGGACACAGTCCTGAACTGGGAGCTATGGGGTAACTCTTGCTCTTAGGTGACTCTGTAGATCGATGTCATCTAACTAGCCCTGCAAACAAATCAGGATGAATGCTCAGTGAATAGTTTCTCCCTGGAACCTCTCACCATCAGTCTTTATTGGTCTAAGTAGACAATCTCTGGCCTCTAAATTCACTCCTCACTGTTGCATCATTAAAAGGTCCCCTCTCTGTTCATCTGAAATACGAAATGGAGAGAGTTGGACTGGGAGGAGAAATAATGTTAGGTGAGGAGCTTTGTGCTGCCAGCGCCTCGGCTATTACTGCAATCTCTGGCTCCAGGCCTGGGGGAGATTAGCTGGCAATCAATGAAAACACAGGTGAAAAATGGAATCGGCAAGTAGGTATATTCCCTAGGAGTAAAGCCAAGTGGCTCATATCACTTGTTTGCAATAATTTGAAGATCCCTCCGAACTAAACAGGACTCTGGAGACATGACTGAGGAATCAACATTAGAAATGGCCTCAGCGTGATTCTTAGGGGGCTCAAGAGGGATGTTCAATCTTCTTCCCTCCAAGCCAGTGTCAATTTCGTGGCTAACTTTGCCTGCTTCTTAGTACATTGCATTTGGAGACGCTTGCAAAATTCTCCTCATCTGCATTTTGGCATTCCAAAATCGCCTGTTTTTGTCTCTGAAGTGAAAGTGCACTGTCAGGAATGCACCATGCCCCCCCTCAAAACAGCAGCAATGACACCATTTAAAATATAAATAAAAATGCATTTGCTGTTCGCAGGAGTGACACCAAAGGAAGGGTAGAGGTAAGATGCTAGTTTTGGGACACATCAAGGGCAAAGGATCTTCAGTTAGGGGAAGTTCAACTCAGCCTTCCCTCTAATGGCAAATGTGGGTGGTGAAGTGCCAATCAGTTTGAAAGCAAAATGGGCTTTCAAAAACAAGGCAGTGGTTTCAATATGAGGTACCCAAAAGTAATAGGGGTGTATAAAATTATGCATGGGGTAGAAAAAGTGGATAGGGAAAATATGGTCTTCCTCTCTCATAATACTATCTCTCAGGGACATCTAATGAAAATGGACATTGAAAGATTCAGGATAGACAAAATAAAGCTCTTCTTTATGCAGTTCATACTTAAACTATGGAACTCCCTCCCACAAGACAGGACCTGGCCTTCCTTACATCCTTGGACAAAGGTGATAATGAGTCTCAGGCCACATTCTACATTGAAAGCACTAGGTTACCTCTTTAAACACTCCTGGTTTCCTCCAAAGAATCCTGGGAGCTATAGTTTTGTGACGGGTGCTGAGAATTGTTAGGAGGCCTCTCTTTGCTTCCTGGAGCTACAGTTCCTAGAGTTCCCTGGGAAGAAGGATTGAAGGTTAAACCACTGCGAAAACTAGTTCTGGGAGGGCAATGGGGGCCTCCAAACAACTCTCGGCACCCTTAACAAACTGCAACTCCCAGAATCCTTTGGGGGAAGCCACAACTGTTTAAAAGTGGCATCATGGTGCTTTGAATGTATGGTGCGAATGTGGCTTCTGTGCATTCAGAGACGTGTTTCATTCTGCCGGAAGTCCTTGAGATAAAAATGTCCTTCGTCCACAGACACCCCATCTGTCATTACGGCAAACAATTTGCTTGTCAATCAACCAACCATACCTATATAAATTGTTGCATATCTTCCCATTGTTGCACCAGTCATCAGTATGGCTGGCTGGGTCAAACAACCATTTCATTTCAGATGAAAACCCTCATCACGGACATGTCATATTTCAGAAAACTAGTGGCCTTTCTGTTAGTGGGGGTGGGGAGCGTGCAGAGGGAAGAGAAATTATGAGATAAGCCCCAACCTCATATTGGGTCTGGCCTCCCATCAAACTGATTCACAAGAAATGACTCTTTGGCCTGCAGATCTATTTATATTTTCAGTGCGCTTCAAACGTATTGTTGCTGTTCGGCAAAATTAACTGTGCTTCGTTGATGACATGCATTATAACACAGGGATAATTTCGTCTATAAGGTTGTTTGGTTGGTGTTTCCTCCGTTCTTCGTATTATAAGCCTTTGATCAGTGACCCATTCGATTGTTTGAAGGGCGTAAGAAGAGAACAGCATCCCATAATTCTTTTTACGTGATTTGCTGTAGAAACTGCAGCCCTTTGTTCATTTGCAAAGGGAGGCAATCTCCCGCGACCCTTCTCCAGCCCCCCATTCAAGAAAATTCTGGGGGAGCTTAATGACTCTTGCCATGGAGACCAAGGTCCCATCTGCATTGTACATTTAAAGCAGGATCATCTCCTCACAACTCTCAGAACCCTTAATAAATTATAGCTGCCAGGATTCTTTGGGAGAAGGCATGACTGTTTAAAGTTGTATGATACTGCATTCAATGTATGGTGGTGCAGATGCAGCCTCAGTTAGACATCCTTCAGTCCTGTTGACATCCGCGGGACAAGTTAGTTACTCCTGACAAGTTTGGTCCCATCGATTTTCAAGTGGGAATAATTCAGCCCTTAGAGCATCTGTTTTTGCATGCAGAATGTCCAAGGCTCAACCCCCTGGCATCTTCAAGTTGGACTGGGGATGTCCCCTGCTTGGAGACCCACTGATGGTCAGTGTTGACAATGCTGAGCTGGATGGACCTTCTGTAGAAGGTAGCTTTCCCTGTGCTCCTGATGCTTCTAACTTTCAAGTCTTAATAATTTGCAACATTTGGTTTTCTCTGCAGCCTGGAAGGAAACCCATTACTTCAAATTGAAGTGGAACCAACCTCTGAGGTAAGATGCACACAAGGAACTGGTGACCACCCCATCCATCCCATGGCCTCAATTCAGGGGTCCTGAATCAGGGTGACCCACCCTACCCTGAATTTGACCGCAAAGTAGCTTGAGGGCAAGGCATATTATTATTTTTTATCTAATTAAACATACAGCATCCCCTCTCCCACATCCACTTCTGACCGAGAGCAGGGGGCTTAATTCTGCAGGTGTGCCTTTGCAAAGGAGAGCCTTGCAGCAGGCAGAATTGGCGTCTGTGCTGAACAGCTGTTCAGCAGAGGTGCTGATGCTGCTACTTTGCAAGCATCTTCTCTTCCGAAGGAAAGCCTTGCAGCAGGCAGAATCGGTACCTGTGTTCAGCACAGGCACCGATCCTGCTCCTTTGCAAGTGGCTGCTCTCCCAAGAAGTCACTTGTGAAGGAGCACTCTGCGCCACACAGGAAGGAGAATCATGTGGTGGGCTCCCCCCTATTCCTGGGAGTCAGGGGTCTTTTGTGGGCTTTCCCCACCCAATGCCTGCCTCTCCTTCCAGCTTGATGCTCTGCCCACTGGCAGTCACAAAATGCTCTGGGCCATCTAACGTGACCTGTAGTGATCTGTGGTTGTCTATCACCAACACATTTGACACCCAAGCCCATCTTAAGAGAGTAGAATCATAGAGTTGAAAGGGACCTCATGGATCATCTAGTCCAACCCCCTGCAATGCAGGAATTTGCACCCATATGGGGATCAAACCCATGCCTGCTTTTTCAGGGCTTGTCAGGTATCCATAGCTTGAGGGCTAGCTGATGCTGTGTTGGATCGTTGGATAGGCTAGATAAAATAGATTCTAAAACAGGTGTGGGAAACCCTTTGGCCCTCCAGATGTTGCTTATCTGCATCTCTCCTCAGCCCCATAGAACATGAGCAATGGCCATGGATGATGGTAGTTCAACAACAGCTGGCGGGCCAAAGGTTCCTCATATCTGCTTTAAAACATCATTGGGTGGCCTCCAGCTTGTGGGCTTAATCAGACCCACCAGAGCTGCACATTTGGCCCTTGTGGCTGTTTTGGTCAAGCCATGCCCATATTTCCTACAACCGATATTGTATGGGACATCTGGCATAGGGCAGGTAAAAACAAGGCTGGTCCAAAAAGAGGGTTTCAGGCACCACCAGTCCACTGATTTGTGCCACCTGTAAATCCCTGTGCACAGCTTTTTCCATGCCCTACAATCAGCTGATTGCCAGAGTTTCAAAGTGTCGCACACACATGGGATGGAAGTGGGTCACCTGACATCATTGTGCCATCAGGTGATTGAGTAGTAAATGGTGTCCCCGTGCAGGGACAATGGATATCATCTCCACTTGCATTAAAACAAATCTCTCTTGTTTTCCCCGCCCCCAGAATGAACAGGGAAACGACGAAGAATCGGAGGACGATTTTGAGGAGATGAACCTCTCGCTCCTCTCTGCCCGCAACTTCCCCCGCAAGGCCAGCCAGACCAGCATCTTCCTCCAGGAGTGGGACATCCCCTTTGAGCAGCTGGAGATTGGCGAGCTGATTGGAAAGGGCCGCTTTGGGCAGGTCTTTCATGGCCGCTGGCACGGCGAGGTGGCCATCCGCCTGATCGACATTGAGCGCGATAACGAGGACCAGCTGAAAGCCTTCAAGAGGGAAGTGATGGCATACAGGCAGACGCGGCACGAGAACGTGGTGCTGTTCATGGGGGCTTGCATGAGCCCTCCCCACCTGGCTATCATCACCAGGTAAGCCGTAACACTTAAGTACCACCTTAGGTATGGGAGGAAGCAGCAATTTTCACCCCGTCCCGGATTCCTTGCAATCAGCGTTGTTTCCATTCCGCTGCAGTTTGGCTTCTGCTAAAACCTGCACTGTTCTTCTTGCTGTCTGTGATGGCTGATGATTAATTACGTGATTAATTTTGATGCATTCCAGTGAAAGGGAAATGTCAAAGAGTGGCTGGGGAAACCCAGCCAGATGGGCTGGGTACAAATAATAGAATTATTAAAAATTATTATTATTATTATTATTATTATTATTATTATTATTATTATTATTA
>JAXCMG010000019.1:17344794-17362094 GCA_034642415.1 Podarcis siculus | reverse complement strand
TATTATTATTATTATTATTATTATTATTATTATTATTATTATTATTAAAAACAATGCAGTAAATCATATAATAATTTGGATAACATTTGTGGGCTAAAAATAACAGCCATAGCAAATGCCAGTGGCATTCACTGTTGTTGTGCAGCAGATTGCACAACAAGGATCAGCTGTTGCGCTAGAGAATGGAAAAATCGGCTGTGCGAGAGAAAACAGAAAGATTGTTGTGCAACATACTTCACAACTAGAACCAGCTGTTCCACAACTAGCTCTCCCTTGCAGCATTGGATTCCTTTGTTGCGCAATCTTTAAACTCTTGTGCTAGTGGACAGGAAATGTTGGATAAAGCCCCAAATGTGGAAATTTCAGGGAAGCAGACTTTGGCTAAGCATCAGGAGCCACTTCTTGGTAGGATACTGGCGACGTCACTAGGAGAAGCTAACCTGTGGAATTTACTGCCACAAGATACAGTGACATCCTTGGATGGCTTTAAAAGAGGATCTAACAAATTCATGGAGGATAAGGCTATCAGTGTTTACTTGCCACAATGGTGAGTAGTAATGCTTCTGAATGCTAGTTGCTGGAAATCACAGGAGGGGAGAGGGCTTTTGTGCTTGGGTCCCGCTTGTGAGATCCCATTGGGGTATCTGGTAGGCCATGGTGGGAACAGGATGCTGGACTAGATGGGGCATTGGCCTGATCCGGCAGGCCTCTTCTTGCATTCTCATCCATAGGGCTGTGATGGATTTTAAAGGGATGAATCCAACAAATTCAGAGATGATAAAATGATCAGTGGTTACTGCTCATGATGGCTATATGTCACCTCTGCATCCAGAAGCAGCATATAACAGGAGCCCAGGGAGTGTGCCAGCCATTGGATCAACATCTGAGCTTGCTAGCCATTGCCATCTGTGCTGGTAACCCATGCCTTGCTTGTGTACTGTAGTGATTTTAATGTTTATGTTTCAAGCAGAAAACAAAATCCTGGTCCAAGTACTGCAGCCAGTATGGGCCAGGACATTGCACCCCCTAAACCCCCAAATGCCCCCACAACACCTGGGCTCTCCCTCCCTGAACATGGTTCACCTGTCACAGGGATGGGCACTTTGCATGCCTTTAGATAAACAGATGATTCCAGATAACCTGCAAGACTGCAGGATGTCCCTCTCCAAAGGAAGGCGTCTGTGCAAAGGTTGCCCCGACTTCCCACCTGTCCAACACCAGAGAGTGCAAAACTGCATTTAAAACACCCCCCTTTAGTGTGTTCACATCGAATTGTGAGTTCTCTCTCGGCTAAGAGGCTCTGCTTGTCCTGGTGGAAATCCGCAAAGCACATCCAAGGTCTTATTCTTGACAGCTTGATGAGCCAGCTCCGCTACGACTGTGTGCTTGATGCCTTAATCTTGGTCTGCAGGGTTTCCTGCTCGGCTCTCTGTCAGTTCCCAGCCTCCTTTCTAAGGTCAAAGGGCAACATGATTGGATTGCCCTCAGTCTAATCGGGACATTCTCAGGCCACAATCACTGAGTGTTTATCTTCTTCAGCTGGGAGCTGGTCTTCCTCCCGAGGCTTCTAGCTCAGCTCATTAAATCGATACGTGAAACGTTTCTATTTGTGCCTGCTGTTTTCATGAGCTGTGGTATGAGGTGCACAGGACATCCTGTATGTGTTTTGCATTGCTATGGACACCGTGACTTCGTTGAACAGACCCCCTGATGGTGCCTGGTTGTTGTGGCAAGCTGTGAGTCATGAAGCGGACTGGAATTCTCTTCCCTTTCAATATTGTTACACTCCAATCTCTGAGTGATGAGAGATTCCATTGGTTCTCAAACCCAATCTCTGAGTGATGAGAGGTTCCATTGGTTTCGAGGACTTACCCAGGGTTCGGTTTCCTTGGAATGAAGGTCAGAGGAGACTGTGGTGTCTTTAGAATATGTGCTTTTCTTTACACATATATACAGCCTGAGCATAGGATGGAGGGGCTCACAGCATTAACACCCCAACAGTTCTTGCTTCCCCATTTGGTTTTCAAGGGAACCCCAAAGTCCAGCTTATCTTCGGCAGAGAGCAAGACATGCTTCATAGTCTTCAGCTTCCAGCAGCACACAGTTCTCACCTACCCAGCATCCCTGACTGATTGTTCTTTACTTAGGAAAAGGCTCACCCATTTGTTTCTATGGCAGCGGAACAACTGCTTTGGATATGCTAAATTGTGGTCCTTAGTTAGCCAGTCTTACCTATTACCTTGGCAAAGAAATCAGTTGGGCTGGTTTCCTCTTATACATTCCACCCTAACAGATACACAATCACTGCTTTGGAAGGGATCCAAGGTTCCATCAAGACTGAATCCACCCAAATTCTTAACGGACCTCCAGAATGAATTAAATTCTTAACCCAAGGTACCACTGCATTTACTAAAATATTTATATACTGCTGTATCATAGAAATATCTCACAACAGTTTACAGCAGTATAAAAACATGAAACCATGCAGTAAAATCATTTTAACAAATTTTTAAAAAGTTGAAAGCAAAAGAATTAAAACAAATCTCAGCAGGCCATTGTGGGGGATGTATTCTTCATTGCCTGCCTAGGCCCGGCAGAATACAAAAGTTTTCAGAAGGTGTTTAAAAGCTGGGACAGAAGGCGTCTGCTGGATCTCTGGTGGCAGAGCATTCCACAGGACTGGGCCGATGACACTAAAGACTCAGTTTCTTGTTGTTGCAAAATAAGCCTCAAGAACTTGGGGAATGACCAGCGATGCTCCTGCAGATGATCTTATTGATTGAGCTGGGATACGAGGGTTCAAGTGGCCCCTGAGGTACAATGTACCTAAGTTGTTCAAGGTTTTAAACCTGGCTCTGTAGTAGCAGTCTGTGTAGCTGTTTTAACAATGGCATCACATTTAAATAGACGGCAGACAAACCAGGTTTTTTTAGCTAGCATTCCATAAATTGGGTCAAATCTGTATTCCAGAGGTGCTGGAAGAGCTGGGAAGCCTCTCAGAGGCAGTCTTCAGAGGAGGAAGACAGAGGAGCCTCAAGCTGTGGAGGTAGCAGCAGTCCTTGTCCCAGGGGCTTGCCCCTCTCTGCTGCCTCTGGCAGAGCAGTGTCCCCTGAGGCTCATTCTGCAAAGATCCTTAACACAGGACAAGTTCTCCGATAGCAATGCAAAGTTTCTGTCCATTTTACAGAAGTTGCAAACAAGTTGATGTAGGGATTCCTTGGGGGGTCGGAAGGGAATCAGTAGAATGGTTTGAAGGTTTCCCCCCCAAGGGAATAACAGTGTGCATGTTTGGCATTCATTTTAATTAGTTTTCAGCAAGAACAGATGCAGACGCAAGTGTGGCTTGGTGTTCCGAGATGTTAAAAAAAAAAGTTCTTCTCTGACTTTCCCTCTAGCCTGCTATTATTTCTCTGTGACTAGTGGGAAGGTCAGGTAAGAGCTGGGCTCTAACTGCATCGGCTGGTGGGTGGAACTTTCTCCAGCCTGCACTATTTCCTTGTTCCTGGAGCTCAGAAACATCAGGTAGCTGGAGAAAGGATGGGGAGATGTAAGGAAAGGAAGGGCAAGAGGCAGTGGATCCTGAAAGGGAAACAGGGTGGTGATGGTGATGGGTCTAGGATAAGGTAAGGATTGCAGACCAGACTACAGAAGGACTCAGTCCCTCTCCCCTCCTCCTGTGCAAGCCTACGAGACTGGGTGGGTTGACCACGTGCCTTGGAAAGAATGGTTCACATCCCATTTTTAGTCCTACTCAGAGTAGACCCATTGAAATTAATGGCACGACTAACCTGGGTTCACCCGTCATGCACTTGGCATGTTTTTAAATAAACAGATGGTTCCTGGTGTCGTGTCAGTCTCCAGCATTCTCAGTCTCCAAAGGAAAGAATCTCTGCCAAGAGTTCCCGGCCTGTCAAGGACTGCAGAGTGCAAAACATTCCTGTTTGGCCTGTTTGCACCAAATTGCGAGTCCTCTTTTGGCTAAGAGGCATCACTCGTCCTTGTGGAGCCCTGCAAAGCACATCCAAGGTCTCCTTCTTGACAGCTTGATGAGCCAGCTAGGCTAAGACGGTGTGCCTGATGCCTTAATCTTGGTCTGCAGGGTTTCCTGCTCGGCTTTTCCATCAGTTCCCAGCCTCCTTTCCAAAGTCGAAAGTGTAAAATTATTGTATTGTCCCCAATCTAACAGGGACATTCTTGGGTTGTGATCACTGAGTGCTTCCCCTCTTGTTTATTTACAGTTATTTATTTATTGGTTTAGTAAGTTTCTAAACACCCTTCATCCCAAGGATCACAGGGTGGTTTACGACAGAAAATACAAAAATAAGAAAGGAAACATGGTAAGAAACAATAACAATACCCTCCTTCCAGTTTAAAGGGACATAAATTGTTTAGTTAGCCAAAGCCTGGGAGAAGAGGAATGTTTTTGCCTAGCGCCTAAATATATGTAGTGACGACTCCCAAGCAAGCCTTGCTGAGAGAGCATTCCACAAATGGGGAGCCACCACAGAAAAGGCCCATTCTCATGTTGCCACTCTCCAGATCTCTTATGGAGGGGGCATACAAAGAAGGGCCTCCAATGATGATTGCATGGGGCTCTGGGTCGGTTTATATGAAGAGAGGCGGGCCTTGAGGTATGGGATCCTGAGCCATTTAAAACCAGCCCTTTGAATTGTACCCAGAAAATGAATGGCAGTCTCCTCTGAGTAGGACTAGCATTGGATACAACCCAAAACATGGAAAAGACCCATCAGTTAGCTGATTTATAATAGCTGGCATAAAGGTAACAGCCACACTCAGAGATGATGATGATGATAATAATAATAGTATTATTATTATTAATAATAATAATAATAATAATAATAATAATAATAATAATAATAATATATCTATACTCCGTTCATCTGGCTGAGTTTCCCCAGCCACTCTGGGCGGCTTCCAACAAAAGATTAAAAATACATTAAATCCCCATCTCTTCTTCAGTATCTTCCAAGATCGCTTGTGACTTAATTCATGTTTTCTGCATCTGGGAGGTCTGCTTGACAGGCATCTTGTTTATAATAATACAAGGTGATCCAAAGGCTTTTAAACATTATTATTTATTCTGCTCCTCATCTTCCACTTTCTTAAAGGTATAAGACTCTCCAAGGATAGGAAGTGCAGCTCATGGCTCATTTTCAGAGTTGGGCAGGAAATGCCACCAGCAGGGAGAGGGCCGGGGCCTGTTTCAGACGGCTCATCCTCATCCACCAGGAAGTCCAGCACCTGCGGGGTGGGGACACCTGTTGGTGGATTCCTTGCCCTCTCCCAGCATCCAGTTCAGTACCTTCACCCCATCCCTCCTCTCCCCCTGACCAGCCCTGCCAAGAAGTCTCCACGCAGAGGGCAGAGCGACCGATTCGGTCACACTGGGTGCAGAGTGTCGGGGGTGCCACAGGGGGCTCTGCAACTATTATGCAGAATGGAAGGCAAGAGGATTGGGGGGGAGGGTGCTGAATTTTGGTGTTGAGCTGTTCACTGCTGAAACTTGGGACCCTAAGGTCTGCCACTCCTCTGCAGAAACTGGCAGAAACTCTCCAACATTTTGGGCAAGGCGCCTCTCCCATTGCTACCTGGAGATGCCATTGGGGGATGGTGTAGTGGTTAAGAGCAGTAGATTCGTAATCTGGGGGACCGGGTTCACTTCCCCGCTCCTCCACATGCAGCTTCTGGGTGACCTTGGGCCAGTCACACTTCTTTGAAGTCTCTCAGCCCCACTCACCTCACAGAGTGTTTGTTGTGGGGCAGGAAGGGAAAGGAGAATGTTAGCCGCTTTGAGACTCCTTCGGGTAGTGATAAAGCAGGATATCAAATCCAAATCCAAACCTGGGACCTGCTGCATGCAAAGCACCTTCTCTTCCCCTGAACCGCAACCCTTCCCCATAAAAGAAGCCTCCCATGTTTCTGCAATGGGGTGGCCGAGTCCCGCGACCCGCGTTTCCAGTCTAACTTTGAAAAGTCAGGCTCCTTTTCCAGAGAGCTCCCTCGTGGGAGCTTATCTCCGTCTTCAAAACCGTATTGGATCTCGCGCGAAAGTGTAAACAGCTTCCCAGCTCGAAGGTCCTGCTGTCGCGTTGATTAAACAATCATAAAAGGAAACGCAGTGTTTAAACATGGAAACCTTTGATGAAATATTAAAGGCAGCCCTCTCCCCTGGGCTTGCTAAAGGGGCCCTCTGGCAATATGGAAGCTGCAATACATGGTGCTCCTCCCGCCCCCCATCCCATTCATGTCACTAATGATGCTCGCTTTTGGAGAAGGTGGTTCGCCTCCAGCAGCTGGTCTCGGGAAAGCCAGGCTTAATTAGGCGCCGCTAGGTCCCTTGCACATCTTACTATCTCCCTTTTAATTATGGTTCTGCCGGAGAAATAACTGGGTGAGACACCAGCCTGATCCTTCTAGGGGAAAAACTTCTCTAGATGAAACAGGTCCTTTGCTGTGTCTCTTTTTTCTCCCTCTCTCTATGTCCCCCTCAAGGCAAAGAAAACATGTTTTAACGACATGGAAATCATTTTATTAGATGTGCTGCACATTATCGGTTGAACATCGAGGGAACTTGTGTGATGGCAGATCTCGGGGTCTGGGTGTTTGTGGCTCCTGAGAAGTATTGCTATAATACTGTAGCACCAACTTTCTTACATGATCGGCAGCCACACAAACTGTGGCATGACAGCCTTACATTTACTGAACTTTAGATAGATGATAGATAGATAGATAGATAGATAGATAGATAGATAGACAGATATAGATGCTTTTGAATTATGGTGCTGGAGGAGACTCTTGAGAGTCCCATGGACTGCAAGAAGATCAAATCTATCCATTCTGAAGGAAATCAGCCCTGAGTGCTCACTGGAAGGACAGATCCTGAAGCTGAGGCTCCAATACTTTGGCCACCTCATGAGAAGAGAAGACTCCCTGGAAAAGACCCTGATGTTGGGAAAGATGGAGGGCACAAGGAGAAGGGGACGACAGAGGACAAGATGATTGGACAGTGTTCTCGAAGCTACCAGCATGAGGTTGACCAAACTGCGGGAGGCAGTGGAAGACAGGAGTGCCTGGCGTGCTCTGGTCCATGGGGTCACGAAGAGTCGGGCACGACTAAACGACTAAACAACAACAACAAGATGATAGATAGATAGATAGATAGATAGATAGATAGATATGGATCCACCCTATTCTCTTGATTGTAATTTGTTTCAACATATTTTAATAATGTATTTTTAAATCATTGTAATCTGCATCGTGGGAACTCATTGATTTACTGAGTGATTTATTGCATTGGTATTCTACCCTTCCTCCAAGAAGCCCACGGTGGTGTACATAGTTTTCTCTGGCTCCTCATTTAATCCCCACAACAGCCCTGTGTGCTGTCAATGTTTCCCTTTTTTTAAAGGGAAATTCCCTTATTCCGAATAGGATTCCTCGCAAGAAAAGGGAAAAGTTGACAGCTATGCCCAGTGAGCTTCATGGCTGAGTGGCAATTTGAACCCTAGTCTCCTGTGTCCTAGTGAAACATCCTAACCCCTACATCACATTGACTCATCATCCCATGGCGATCTACTAAATGATTTGCGATCATAAAAGGTAAAGAGACCCCTGACCATTAGGTCAACTCTGGGGTTGCGGCGCTCATCTCGCTTTATTGGCCGAGGGAGCTGGCGTACAGCTTCAGGGTCATGTGGCCAGCATGACTAAGCCGCTTCTGGCGAACCAGAGCAGCGCACAGAAACTCCGTTTACCTTCCCGCTGGAGCAGTACCTATTTATCTACTTGCACTTTGACGTGCTTTCGAACTGCTAGGTTGGCAGGAGCAGGGACAGAGCAATGGGAGCTCACCCTGTCACGGGGATTCTAACCGCTGACCTTCTGATTGGCAAGTCTTAGGCTCTGTGGTTTAACCCACAGCGCCACCCTTTTGTGATCATACTGCAGCATTTAAGGCCAAATTAGTGCAAATCAGAGGAACTCACAAAGTGCAAGGATTCTAGAACAGAAGGTTGGGGTTGGGGTTTTCTTTTTGCTGTTGCGCAAGTCCTGCCGGAACAGTAGCAATGTGCAAGACTCAGTACTGTGCCTGCAAATCAGTATTTTATTGGAGGACATGTCTCCTAATGTCTTGTTATGAGCCATGCTGTGCTATTATTCAAGGCCTCCCTTTAGCTTGATTTGACTTTGCTGCTGAGAACGAATCCCAATTAATAGACAATCCAGGCTGGCTCGTCTCACCCTGCTTTGCCCAGGCAATTCTGCACCCATGTGCAGAGCCACAGTGGGTGTGGAGGGGAGCTGTGGGTGCAGTATATCCTGCCAGGCCCCTCTTGTGAATTTCCATCTTGCTTTTTCTTAAGAGGTGAGAGTAAGTCTCATTTTAGTCGCACAAACCTAATGAAAAGCATGCAGGCAATATCCATGCCAACTGCTCACTTAAGAAGCAACTCCGCAAAGATTTTCCACCTCATTAAGCCACCGCACTCCAATATGTCTGGCTGCAGGCCTGGTGGGAAGAGGCCCTGAAACGGACTTGCCAAATCTGGCTGCAAGGGAGTGGGTGAAGAGATCCCAGAAAAGAGGCACTTTTAAACGTGGCTGCATATTGGGGGGGAAAGCAGGTTGAAATTCCTGGTGTTTCTGGAGCTAGAGGTTTAAGCGTTGCCACTTTGGAATTGCTAACGCTTTGAGAGATGCACTGACTGTGTGTGCATTTTTGCTTTCTACCTGCTCAACCTGTGTAAGTCTCTTTTCCTCTTGAAGGCAATGACTCTGGGTTGTGTTTGCCCATTAAAACAGGGATGTGGGAACTTCCAAGGGCCTTCCAAGGGCAAGGGAGCAAGGAGAAGAGATCTATGTAAGCCTAAAGAGCTCTACTCCTGTCATAGAATGCTAGAGTCGGAAGGGACCCCAAGAGTCATCTAGTCCAACCCCCTGCAAGGCAGGAACCAGAGCTAAAGCATCCCTGACAGATCAAGGGGAGACCATTGGAGGTTTTTAAGCAGAGGTTGGAATGGCCCTCTGTTTGCATCCATGGGTTAGGAGCACACTTTAAAAAGAGCAGCGTGCGCTCTCCTGGACGAAAGAGAGATCCATGGAAAAGCTTCCTGGGGTGATTTGAGGGCAGCTACAAGGAGATCTCTAAACATAGGGATATA
Source organism: Podarcis siculus (assembly GCA_034642415.1). Lineage (NCBI taxonomy): Eukaryota > Metazoa > Chordata > Lepidosauria > Squamata > Lacertidae > Podarcis > Podarcis siculus. The sequence goes on along the minus strand of JAXCMG010000019.1, from coordinate 17,352,912 downwards.
GAAACTTGCCTTATACTGAGCCTGACCATAGCTCATTATGGTCTACATGGACTGAAGGAGACCTTCCAGAACTTCAGACCCTTCTTCATCACACAACCCTCCACCATGGAGCTACAGTCCTCCCTTTAAAACATAGGAACATAGGAAGCTGCCTTATGTCAAACCAGACCATTGGTCCAACTAGCCCAGTATTGCCTACACTGACTGGCAGCAGCTCTCTGAGATTTCAGCCAAGGAGTCCCTCCAGCCCTACCAGGAGATGTTGGGGGTTGAAGGTGGAACCGTTTGCTTACAAAGCAGGTGCCCTGCCAATGAGCCACAGCTCTTCCCCACAAACGAAAGGCATTGGTGGACCTACGTTTGGGGGGCTGTGAAGCTTAAACTGCTATGGGGGCCCCTTCGCAACCAGCAACGAAGTCTCAGTAACCACTGTTATCTTCTTCAATGGGGTTGTTCCACGACAGATCACCACAGATTATTATTTTTTAAAAATTAACTGCTACATCTCAGAATTTGATTAAAATTGCTTTACTGGGTTATCTCATATTACATGAAGCATCTTTTACAAAATACGCATTTTTTCCTGTTTTTTCTAGCAACCTGTTCACATACAGTTTCATCATATGAGAGTTTCCTTGAAATGTCATTTTCTAGAGACAATACGCATAAAGAAATTAAGTGCTCTTCAGCAGAACAGCCAACTTACTGCAATACCTTCCATTTACAACGCCTGTGCTGCTGACTCTCAAACTTTGGGGTTGTTGAAATATATAAAACAAAACAAAAAAGATTGATTTGAGATGTGCAACTCTAAATGAGTCTACTAGACCCAAAAAATTGTAAGCAATGTGGGCTAAAGTTGCTTCTGAGGCCCCTCTAGGGTTAGGTAACCCTGAAGCTGAAGCTTCATTCATTTCATAGTACAGTGGTACCTCAGGTTAAGAACTTAATTCATTCTGGAGGTCCGATCTTAACCTGAAACTGTTCTGAACCTGAAGCACCACTTTAGCTAATGGGGCCTCCCACCGCCGCTGCACCGCCGCCGCGCAATTTCTGTTCTCATCCTGAAGCAAAGTTCTTAACCCGAGGTACTATTTCTGGGTCAGTGGAGTCTGTCACCTGAAGCGTCTGTAACCTGAAGTGTCTGTAACCTGAGGTACCACTGTAGATCCATCCCTGTCTAAAGGATGACCAGTAGACTTGCTCCACAGGGGTGCAGTTGGGGCAGGACTTGGGACCAACACACTAGAGCCCCTCTCTACAGAATGGGCAGTAAGGCTAGCTCACTGCATTTTGAACCGAATGAAGTGATGATGCATGTTGCAGTCGGCTCCTGAGAACAGTAAGCACGGTGGTCAAAACTGCATAACTTTGTTGCTGTTTGCCAGACCAAAAGGTGACCTGCTGTGGACAATGAGCTGTTGAGCACCTTGCTCACGTCCCCCCCCCCCCCCCCCCGGCCCGCCCCCCCCACCCTCCTTGTTCACTTTGGTTTCTCTATGCAGGTCTCCCCCAAGTCTCCCCTCGCCTTCTGGCTTTGAGCTTGGACATCTCCCGCTCTGCTTCTCGCCTTACACTCTTCTGCCATGTTCCCCCTTTAATAGCATTTAAAGCAATGAAGCCCATATATCATATAATAAATAGCTATTGACTCCCGTCCACGGTCTGGATCAGGATTGATTGACCTGTGGGAATACTCTTTTCCTCAGTCAATAAGGGGCCGTGAAGGGGGAATAAATCTTGATGGAGACTGACAACCGGGGGGGGGGGGGGAGAGAAAGTCAATATACTTATTAATACATACATTAAATGAGCACACATCCCCCTCTGGGGAGAGACGCCATTTCATTCTGACAGCTGGCGAGTGTGGTGGGAGGCAAGCGGTGGGGGAGATGAGGAAAATGATAGGGCTGGAGACACCTGAAATTTCTGCTGTGCATCTTGCAGAACTTCCATCCTGTGGCCAAGGCTGGAAAGGGTGAATTTGCATGGTGGGGGGTGGGGTGGGACGGACAACATAGAACCATAGAATTCTAGAGTTGGAAGGGACCCCAAGAGTCACCTGGTCCAACCCCCTGCAATGCTGGAACCATTGCTAAAGTATCCCAGGCAGATGGACAGCCAACCTCAGTTTTAAAAGCCTCCAATGAAGGAGAGTCCACATGGGAAGCTCCCTTATATCAAACAGGACCATCTGCCCATCTAGTGTGGTAGTGTCTAAAAAAGGTGGTGCTGTGGTCTAAACCACTGAGCCTCTTGGGCTTGCCGATCAGAAGGTTGGCGGTTCGAATCCCTGCGACGGGGTGAGCTCCCATTGCTCTGTCCCAGCTCTTGCCAACCTAGCAGCTTGAAAGCATGCCAGTGCAAGTAGATAAATAGGTACCGCTCCGGCAGGAAGGTAAACGGTGTTTGCTTGTACTCTGGTTTCCGTCACAGTGTTCCGTTGTGCCAGAAGTGGTTTAGCCATGCTGGCCACATGACCCAGAAAGCTGCCTGTGGACAAACACCGTCTCCTTCGGCCTGAAAGCGCCGCAACCCCATAGTCGCCTTTGACTGGACTTAACGGTCCAGGGGTCCTTTACCTTTTTACCTTTTCAGTAGTGTCTGCAGTGACTGGCAGCAGCTCTGCAGGATTTCAGTGGCCTACCTGGATATCCTGGGGATTGAACCTGGGACCTAAGGCAGGCAAGAAAGGCTCTCTTTCACTGAGCTATGGATTTTCCCCATAAGGAAATATGAAAATCATTCTCTGGGTGCTGGTCCATGTGTAGCCCAAAGCTATGCAGTCTGCTCTTGTGCCTTTCCAGTCTTCCAGAGAGGGATCTCCCCCTGCCCTACCTGGAGATGCTGGGGATTAAACCTGGAGCTTTCTGAATGCAAAGCAGGTGCACTGCATCCAGAGAAAAAGGCAAGTCAAAGGTGGCATGATAACAGGTTTATAAGGTTGTGCATGGCATGGAGAGAGTGAACAGAGAATTTATTTTCCTCCCTCTCTGATAACATTAGAACTTTTGTGGACATCCAAGGAATCTGAATGTTGACAGACTCAGGGCGGATAAAAGAAAGCACTTCACCATGCAACCCACAGTTAAACTATGGAACTCACTCCCACTGGAGGCAGTGAGGGCCACCAACACGGATGGCTTTAAAAGAGGGTTGAACTAATTCATGGAGGATGAGGCTATTGAGGGCTATTAGCCCTGATGGCTCGGCTCTACCTCCACCGTTGGAGGCAACACTGCCTTTGAACACCAATTGCTGGAAACCACAGGAGGGGAGAGGGCTCTTGTGCCTGAATCCTGCTTGCTGGTTTCCTAAAGGCAACTGGTCACTGTGAGAGCAGGATGCTGGACTAGATGGGCCATTGGCCTGATCCAGGAGGCTCTTCTTATGTTCTCTAAGCACTGAGCTACAACCTTCTCCATATATTGTTGAATTTCCTGCTCTCAACTTCCCATGATATGTGGCTCTATTTGGGCATTCTATGGTTTAGAAAGAACTATGCCTCTGTATCACTTTTTGAGGGGGTAATACGATGCATCTGTGCCAATGAAGAAATGTGGACCTATCATGCTGTTTCAACTCTCTCCCTCCCTCCCTCCCTCCCTCCCTCCCTCCCTCCCTCCCTCCCTCCCTTTAGCCAGAGGACAGATTTGAACTAAGCAAGGTTTTCTAATCAAAAGGTTCATCTCTAAAGGCAAGGTCCCTGCCTTCCTTCCCCAATACCTTCCTCCTCCTAATATTCCAAAGGCTGCTAATAACGTAGAATATATTAGGAGCCTTCAAAGGGAAAGGAAGGAGTCAAATATGCTTTCCATGTTACTAGACCTCGCCAAGCCAATTATAAGCACATGCCCCCACAAAAAAGATGCAAAGGCAAAGGAGTTGACTAGTTTCCCATGGTGTGCAGGGAGCAGATAAGCTAAGGTGACCCTCACCTCTTCTGTAAGTGAGTCATGGGAGCATCTTTGCGCCCCCCCCCGAATGGGAGAGGTTCCTTCTGCTAAGGACGCACTGTGTCTCTAAATGGCTTGCTCCTAGACTTCTCTTCAGCTTGGGAAACGTTAACCTGACTTTATCTTGTGTACCAGGTGCCAAGGGCTGCCGTCAAAAACATGCTGCTGTTTAAATAATGTCCATCATGCCTGTGTTTAGTAGCAAGCAGAGCTAGGCAAGCATGTGAGAAGATGGGGGAGAGGAAAAGTCTTATTCCCAGACTCTCATTTTCCCGGCAAAGGCACCTCCGCGGAAAGTCAGAAGGCACGTGACAGCAGATGTCTTTCCTACACTCCTTGGCTAGGAGAGACTTTTCTCCTTCCTGCCATTAGAAGTACTTCCATTGAACTTTAATCCAGTTCGTGCTTGTTTTTGCTGATAATTCCTTGGGGGGGGGAAAGAGTGGGTAGGAATGTTGTTGTTCTGCGCAGGCTTCTTTTAGGGCAGGGATAGCCATCCTGACGCCCTTCTGATGCTGTTGGACTATGGTTCTCATTGTCTCTACCCATTGACCTTGCTGGCTGGGGCTGTAGGAGTTGGAATCCAGTAAGATCTGCAGGGTGCCATGTTGGGCACCTTTGTTCCAGGCTACTGCAGGTGCATCAATTCTATGATTCTGACATCCAACTTGTTTGCTGGTCAGTTTGCTTTGCGTCAAGGAGAGAGCTGTCCGTGGTCCTGACCACCACCAGCTTATTCTGGATGCTTGCTGTGCTTGGCCAGTACACTGCTGTGGCCTCTAGCTGGAAATCAGACATAAGGTGGGGTTAGCTGGGTTTAGTCACGCCTCGTCTTCATTTCCTTTACTAGAATCCCCACAGTCTACAGATGTTTGCTTAAGCCACAGTACAAGGGTGCAGAGGTTCACACACCCCTCTCCAACTCTAGGATCAAGAAGAAACTTTATAAATGTGAATGTATTTTTTAAAGGGATAGTTGTACATGCATTTGGAACAGAGGTGGGCAACACAGCCCCCTCCCCAATGTTGCTGGACTACAACTCCCATCACCCTTGACCTTCCTGGATGGGGCCAGAGGCCAGCAGCATCAGGATTACACCCCATGCTGGCTTACCCCTGAGTGAGAATCTCTGGATTTATAGTCACTGCGGTGTATATTTGTATTTGCAAATCACATCCTGAGGTAGCTTTGTATGGGGCTATGCTTTATACACCAACACTCTGAACTTTGCTCAGTAGTTAATTTGCAGCTGGTTGGTCTCTGTTTGTTTCCAAAAGTCCACCTTTGACTTTTGCAAGCCTTCCCTTGCATGAATCAGATTCAGCTACCATATGCCAGAGACAACAAAGAGCTCTGACTTCCTGCTCTCTTGAGAAGTGCCGCGTTGGGCTCCCTTTCCACCCAATTGGAAAATGCCAGAGGGGCATCACTCCGGCCCCCTGCCCTTGTTCCTTCGCAGGTTGCAATGGACTTGTTAGCTTCCTTCATATTTTTCTCCCTGCCGCCTCCAGCTCACGCAGATAAACAGAGGAGCCTTTCCTGCAAAGCAATTTGGGATTGGGCTTGCTTGGCTGAGCAATCTTCACACTCACCGCAAATTCCTCCAGCCTTTGAAATGGCCCGTTTCCCTGGGAGGGTGGGGGGATGTTGACAGTGGCGGAGGACTGCTATAAACATCTCTAAAATGAGATGCTTTTCCCATGCATACTTAAAAGCCATTCATATTACCCCAAGCCCTCTGAGAGCAGGAACGCTGTTAGAAAAGTAATGTTGCTTGCTTTGAAAGCTTAACTTTCCTCCGGCCAGTGGTTCACGGTGCAGTGGACTGGGCTGGAGTTGGAGAGCTCAGGCCCAGAACTTTCGCTGGAGGTGAAGGCGAGTAAATGACCAAGTTAGGCTAACCTGCTGCCCCATGCCCACAGGGCCGTCTTTAGCATATGCACTGCTGGGGTGCAAAGATCCGTTCAGAGCCCCCAAATTTAGTTAAGCCGCCCCCAAATGAACTTTTAGTGAGCTTTTTTGGGGAGGGGCAAACGCAAAGTTGTTGAGCTTTTGTTTCCTGACTCATTGGGAATATTTGATGCTACAGAGTAACAGAGTGATGGAGGAGGGGGGTGGGGGGTGGGGACTTTTTCCCCATTGCTTTTCACTGCTGCCAATCGAGAGGGACCGGTATACAGTAGGTATACATTTGCCACCCCCCAGAATTTGGCGCCTTGGTGCCCTTCAGCCCTTGCACCCCCAGGTAAAGACGGCCCTGCATGCTCACCACCCCTGGCACTCAGCTCAACACCTGGCTTCACCAGGATTTGTCCAGAGGAGCCAAGGATCAGGTTGGCATGGGAGCACAGCAAGCTGGTGTGGCACCTCTACTCCTGGAGGCAGTATATTCCTCTGAATATCAGTTACTGGAATCGCAAGTAGGGATACTTGCATTTGGGTTCTGCTTGTGGGGTGGTCACTGTTAGAAGAGGATACTGGACCAGATAGGAGCCAGCAGTCAGCATTTTGTTGTTGTTGTTGTTAATAGGATTAGATATATTCATGAAGGCTATCCATGGCTACTATGTGAGGGCTGCCATACTGGGACATGGGTGGCACTGTGGTCTAAATCACTGAGCCTCTTGGGCTTGCCAATCAGAAGGTTGGCGCTTTGAATCCCCACGACGGGGTGAGCTCCCGTTGCTCTATCCCCGCTCCTGCCAACCTAGCAGTTCGAAAGCACGCCAGTGCAAGTAGATAAACAGGTACCTCTGCAGCGGGAAGGAAAACGGTGTTTCCGTGCGCTCTAGTTTCCATCACGGTGTTCCATTGCATCAGAAGCGGTTTAGTCCTGCTGGCCACATGACTCAGAAAGTTGTCTGTGGACAAACACCGGCTCCCTCGTCCTGAAAACGAAATGAACGCCGCAACCCTAGCATTTGGCAGGACTTAACCGTCCAGTGGTCCATTACTTTTACCTTTTTTATGTCCAGATTTTCCCGGATGTTACTCTTACTGGGATCTCAAAGGCAGAATTGATGTCCTGGGGGGAGTTCTGAATTTTGGGGTTTGTTTAAAAAAAGCTCAAGAACTTCCAGGGTGTCCTGGTTCTTTTTACTTTTTGAAAGATGGCAACCCTCTGCCCCTGAATACCAGTTGCTCAGAATCACAAGTGGGGAGAGTTGTTCTGCTCAGGTTCTCCCTGTGGGCTTCCTTTAGGCATCTCATTGGCCACTGTGATAAGAAGAGGAAGCTGGACTCTTCTTAGGTTTTTATGGGAGCAGGAGGGGAAATAGAAGTGCCACATTCAATGAAGCAGGGGGCAAAAAAGCTGCTCTGGCATATTAGCACTCCTTGCGGGTAGAGGATCACCCGTATACAAAGGAGCGCATCTGCCCAGGTGCTTCTAATTGGCAGATTAAACGGTGCCGGGAACCTTGTGTGCGGTGCTTGTCTAAGCCACGGCATAGTTCGCGCAGGTTGCCGGAGCTGGCTTTGCGGTTAACAGATGCAAATTTCCATTTATAAAGCGGAGCGTGCCTGGGTAAACGACCTGATTTATGAAGGGCCTACTTCAAGAGCAAATCAGGCAGCACATCTCACAAAAAAGAAGCCTGTGTTTCGTTTCGTTTCGTTTCTTTTTTTACTTGCTACGCCTCTTAAACATGAGTCTCGATGAGGCTCCGGGTCAATAGGAACCTCGGGAAAAACATCGTATTCCCACCCCCACTCCCTCCACCCCCTGGATGGGCAAAGCAGAAGCGTTGCTATAATCCTTGCCTCCTTTGAGGTCTTTTCTTTGCCTCTTACAGCACTAAAGAAACTGTAAGAAAATAACCCGGCGAGGATTTGAAAAGATCTCGCAGGTGGCTGCTGCTCAATAGCAACAGGTGCTGTGCCTTAGCAGAAAAAGAGGAGGCAGCGGAGTTATGTATGAGAGGCTCCCCCTTCTCCTCCAGCAAGGAGTTTCCATACCTCCCAAGATTTGCCACCAAAGTTTCTCAACAGGTTACTCATCCGCTGGTGGAAAGCACTTGCGAGAGTGACTCAGCAATCGCCTCGCCTCGCTTCGTCTCCAGATCCAACAAACTTTAGTTTTTATTGTTTTAGTACAGTGGTGCCTCGGGTTAAGTACTTAGAATCATAGAATCATAGAATCATAGAGTTGGAAGAGACCAC
>JAXCMG010000019.1:17300595-17344394 GCA_034642415.1 Podarcis siculus | reverse complement strand
TCGTTTCCAGGCCTTTGACCATTTTGGTTGCCCTCCTCTGGACACGAACTTAATTCGTTCTGGAGGTCCGTTCTTAACCTGAAGCACCACTTTAGCTAATGGGGCCTTCCGCTGCTGCCGTGCCACCAGAACACGATTTCTGTTCTCATCCTGAAGCAAAGTTCTTAACCCGAGGTACTATTTCTGGGTTAGCGGAGTCTGTAACCTGAAGCGTATGTAACCCGAGGTACCACTGTAATGGTATTGATTATCCAGCAGTGGTTGGTGAGACGGGTAAGGCAGAAGGAGGTTCAACTGCAGGTGGCGCAAGAGGCAACGATGGGCAAGCCAAGTAATGACACATCTGAATCTTGGGTTTCTACTCAGATGGGATGAGAGGGCCTTGCTGTTCCACCCTTCGATGTAAAACAAGAAAGAAAGAAAAAGGCTCCTGTCTTGCAAGAGAAAGGAATGAATCCAGGGATGGTGCAGGATAGCCTGCCCTCCCAGGCAGAGCTGTTGCTGCCACCAATGGTACTTGGTGCCCAAGGGAACTGGTAGGGCAGAAGTTGGAGGGGTGAGCCTTTACGGTAGGTGGAGATAGAGACAGGCGATTCCAGGTTTGTCCCCATCCTCTTCCCTGCTGAGATCGACAAGAGTGGCCCTGAGACTAAGGAGGTGGGGGCTGGCATCCCCGGATTGGATCGTGGAATTGTAGAGTTGGAAGGGACCACGATGGCCATCTAGTCTATGCAGGAATCTTTTGGATGTGGACCAAATCCAGAGTGTAGTCCCTAAGACGGTTGGATGGCGCCTTGCGCGCCTCCTTCAAGCAACTCTTGCAGCCAAGCTAGTGCCAAACGTATTGCTCTGCTTTCCTTTGGACCACATCAGCGAGGCTGAGGGTGGGGTCTTGTCATCTGGGCTGTCCAGGACCCACAGATACATTGCCCAGGTTTGTGTCCTGGAGAGGTCACTTCAGTGCAGCTAATACAGTGGAGGTGCACTCCATTGTCTCTCGAGACGGACGGATGCTGACAAGTGGCACAAGACTTCTTCCCCCACTCCTTTAGAAGGCTAGCACTCCTCTGGAAACTTCAGAAAACGGTGCCTCTTGTTTCATAAGGAAAACACAGGTGGAGGGTTTCCCTCCTCCTCCCTGTTTGCATTGGTGCCATTTTTTATTACAGACCATCTGCTCAATGATCTGAACCTCCTCACGGAAGGCCAGGCCAGACGGACTAATTCCATTCCTTGACTCATTAATTTCCGCCGCGCCTTCCTTTGGAGTTGATGTGCATGCCCTTCCGAAGCCTCGTTGTGGACCTGATTTGCAGGCACTCTCAGAGGGGTGGGCTGGGACAGCCTCACAGTCGGGTTCGCAGTTGCCCCATTGCCCGTGAGATGGGCCGTGACGATGAGGAATGCAGAGAAGGCCTTGCAGGGCGGGGCAGGATAGATCTCATTTGCCAAGTGGACCTTGTGCTAGAGTGTGGTGTGGAAACATGAGCAGGAAAAGTGTCTCTGGAGAAAGCTCTGCCCTATCTCGTTCACATTTTGCATTCCCTTATGCACCCAGTGGATTATTGGGTCCTGTTTTGCTTGTCAGAAAGGAAACCACAGATGATCCCAAACTGGATATTGGGTGCATTCACACTGCCATTTATTGCGGTTTCCTGACATTTCCTGAACTGCTAATTTCTGCATTATATCCCGTGTTCTTTTTTCCTGGGGGTACTCAAGGGATTGCAGCACACACATCTTTTTCTTTCTTTCTAGAAGAAAATCGCTGGTTATTTCTCAGCTTTCACATGATGCAAAAGCTGCTTCCAGAAATATAGAGAGATTTAGCTCAAGTTTAGGGCTCATTTCTGAGTTACTTGCTTCCAGGGAAAAATCCATTCCCTGGGGAGAAATTATTAGATAACAGGCAATCCTCATTTTGTGCGGGGGTTTTCTGGACCCCTGCGCATGTTGACGGGGCCCACATAAAGCGTCCTTCCCTGTTCTGCCCTTTTAGTGACGTTTTAGGGTCACTTCTGGGTTCAGTGTCATGCTTGTGTTCACGGTCACTTGTCAATTGGATACATGTAGCTTGATTATTGCCTGTGCTCTGAAAATTGTAGCTCTGCATGGCGAATGGAACCTCCAGACAACACTCAGTGCCCTTAACAAACTACACTTCCCAAGATTCTTTGAAGGAACTCGCGGCTGTTGGAAGTGGCAAGAGGCTGCTTAAATTCAGATGGGACCTGAGTTGGGCCAGTGGTTCTTCTAGCTCATTATTGTCTACAGTGACTGGCAGCAGCTTCCTGGGGTTTCAGGCAGGGCTCCTTCGTGTCTCTAACTGGAGGTGCCAGGGATTGCATACCCTCCAACATTTCTCTGTTGAAAATAGGGACGTTCTATTCCATAATAATGATGATGTTAATTTTATTATTTATACCCTGCCCATCTGATTGGGTTGCCCCAGGCACTCTGGGCAGCTTCCAACATATATAAAAAACATAATAACACATTAAAGAACTTCCCTAGACGGAGCTGCCTTGGCTTCAGGTGTCCTCTAAAGGTTGTATAGCTACTAATCTCATGGGCTCAGGGGCTGCATAACTCCATACCTTCCAACATTTCTCCGATGAAAATAGGGACGTCCTAAGAAAAAGTGGGACATTTCTGGGGTCAAACCAGAAACTGGCTTCTGTGACTCCAGACTGTGCCTGGGAAATAGGGACATTTGGAAGGTCTGTAGTGATGACGATGCTAAGCTAGGTGGCCCAGTGGTCTAACTCGGTATAATGGAGGGCTATGGCTCAGGGGTGGACCACTGGGATTTATCCCGGGACTTCTGCATGTGAGGCAGATGTTCTGCCACTGAGCCTCGGCCTTCCCCCCACCCCCTGCACACCGTCCTCCTACGGGCTTCTGAAGAGCGGCAGGTCCTGCCTCCGGTGTCGCGAGGAGGGGGAGGCAGGAGCAGAAGCTGCGAGATGTCTGCAGGGGCGGGAGAAGAAGAACAATTAAAAGCTGCGGCGCTCCTGTCATTAGCGAGAGAACCAGATGAAATTAACACCTGCGATCCACTCGGAGCCGCTTTTATTTCGGGGGGGGGGGGGGCTGGCTTATTATCTGAGCCCAGGTATTGCCTTTGCCCTCTCTCGCTTCGCCTGCAATGTGTGTAGGTGGGCAGGATTGCCTGGAGTGGGGAGGCAGCCTCTCTGGTGGGGAGAAAGTTGCGGCAGAATCCGCCCACAGGCTCCATTACATGATTCAAATGTCAATACAGGCTTTAATTGGTTTCAGTGTCCCCTCCTTTCCCTCCCCACCCCCCACTCTCCGACAGCTGCATTTGGTAATTAAGACTCCACAAATAGATTTCTCGGCAACAGGTACGGGAAAAGGGGGAAGTTTGGTGGTTCGTCTCTGGCGTACAGAGGACACTTTCCTTCCTTCAGCAAGAAGTCTCGTTCCAGGCCACGTTCATGCCATACCTTTAAAGCACTGTGGTACCACTTTAATAATAATAATAATAATAATAATAATAATAATAATAATAAATTTTATTTATATCCCGCCCTCCCCAGCCAAAGCCGGGCTCAGCACTAAAATAGTGCAACATTCTAAAAACATTATAAAAACTAATTAAATCAAAATTGATGGCAACCATAAACTAAAGTTCTGTAAAGATTGCCAAAGGAGGGAGTCAGGCTGCGCCCTGACCAAAGGCCTGGTGGAACAGCTCTGTCTTGCAGGCCCTGCAGAAAGATGTCAAGTCCTGCAGGGCCCTTGTCTCTTGTGACAGAGTGTTCCACCAGGTTGGAGCCGCAGCCGAAAAAGCCCTAGCTCTAGTTGAGGCCAGCCTAACCTCTCTGTGGCCTGGGACCTTCAAGATGTTTTTATTTGAGGACCATAAGTTCCTCTGTGGGGCATACCAGGAGAGGCGGTCCCATAGGTACGAGGGTCCTAGGCCGTATAGGGCTTTGAAGGTTAAAACCAGCACCTTAAACCTGATCCTGTACTCCACCGGGAGCCAGTGCAGCTGGTATAGCACCGGATGAATGTGATCTCACAGCGAAGACCCCGTAAGGAGTCTCGCCGCAGCATTCTGCACCTGCTGGAGTTTCTGGGTCAGTCTCAAGGGCAGCCCCACGTAGAGCGAGTTACAATAATCCAGCGTGGATCACAGTGGCTAGGTCAGGGCGAGAGAGGTAAACAGTCGTGGAAGGAGCTACAGTTCCCCGGGACGAGGAACACTGGGAATTGTAGCTCTGTAAAGGGAATGCCTCCTGGAGCCCAGTTCTTACAGTTTTCCTTTTACTTTCTAACAAAGCCAATGTCCATCTGGTTCAGTGTCCCTTTTTCACAGTGGCCAACCAGATGCCCCAATGAGGAGCCTGCAAGTGGGATCCGAGTGCGACACATCTCTCCACTTATGATTCCCAGTGACAGGCATTCAGAGGCATGCTGTCTCTGACAGAGGAAGCAGAAGACAGCCACTGTGGAGCTAAGAAAAGCATAAAGCTAGGGTCCAGACATCCCAAACTGGATTCATGTCCTTCTCACTGCATCCTGGGGTGTACAAGTCCCAAACCATTTTGATTACCTGGATGAGAAATTGCAATCCTTCTACCCGTTTAAGTGCTTTGGCGTTTCCTCTATGTCCCGATCTTACAGCAATTTCCGTGGGTTTGGTTTCCCATTCCCACCGTTAATTCTTATTTCCCCATCTTCCTTTCCAGCTTGTGCAAAGGACGGACGCTCTACTCGGTGGTGAGAGATGCCAAGATCGTCCTGGATGTCAACAAAACAAGGCAGATTGCTCAAGAGATCGTCAAGGTATGAGCAATGGGGAATAAAAACTCAGGGAACACACACTCACACACTCTTGAGACAGGTGCCTGGTGCCTGGGACCCACTCTTGCAATGGATGCTTTGACGGATGTGATGCAAATGGTATGAAGAGACTGGTTCAGAGGGAAAGCAGACATCTTTCCCACCCAGCCAACGTCTACACACACATTCACAGCAGGAAGCAAAGTAGACATGTCATGTGGACATCTGATGCTATGTGGTGTGTGGGGTGGGGTGAAGCCCTATTTTACTTGATCTGTGTCCAGGTGAATCCTGAAATAGGCTGAAGGAGCCCGGGAGTAGTCGGTGGGAATCGCTTCATGACGTTTCTGAGATGAAAGGAGCAGTAGTGGAGTATCAGATTCAGGGTCCTTTCATGATAGTCACAGCCATGCCTCGTCTTCCTCACAAGCCACACCCCTCCTAAGATTTCAGATTACAGAATCACAGATCTGCAGAAGGGTCATCTAGTCTAACCCCCTGCAAGTGGCCATCCAACCTCTGCTTAAAAACCTCCGAGGAAGGAGAGGCCACCACATTCTGAGGTCTTACTGTCAGAAAGCTCTTCCTAAGATTGTACAAATGTCTATGATTATATACAAGGGACGCGAGTGGTGCTGTGGTCTCAACCAAAGAGCCTAGGGCTTGCCGATCAGAAGGTCGGTGGTTCGAATCCCCGTGACGGAGTGAGCTCCCGTTGCTCAGTCCCTCCTCCTGTCAACCTAGCAGTTCGAAAGCACGTCAAAGTGCAAGTAGATAAATAGGTACCGTACCAGCGGGAAGGTAAACAGTGTTTCCATGCACTGCTCTGGTTCTCCAGAAGCGGCTTAGTCATGCAGGCAACATGACCCGGAAGCTGTACCCTGGCTCCCTCGGCCAGTAAAGTGAGATGAGCGCTGCAACCCCCGAGTCGTCCACGACTGGACCTAATGGTCAGGGGTCCTTTTACCTTTACCTTTATGATTATATACAATAATCTTACAGTTAAATAATAATAATAACAGTAATGATGGATGGATGCATTGCAGTGATCAATGGATGCCTTCCAGCTAGATCTACTATTTTCTGTGCATGTGCAAATGATTTGGAGTGCTCAAATGTCTTCCCTTGGAATGGCTTAATTTGTGTTTTCCACGGCGTTCCATTGGACGTAACAGAACTTGCCCACCATTCCCTTGAAACTAAATTTGGAGATGTCAAATTTGGTTCTCTCTGTTTCACAATTTCCCCATCTAAAATTCAGCTCTTCACATTTCTGCAGCACCTTGCAATGTTTTCAAATCCTCATGAATACCCTTCTGCAGCTTGGTCTGTGGTTCTGAGTAATGTACACAAGCCTGCAACCGATTTCCCCATATCCAATACATTTCTGTATGTTATTTTCACAAGCATCTTGATTTCCACACTGGCGTTCCCCTAGCATATGCATTTTTGTGAACATCTGCATTGCGAAATTTGGATATGTGCCAATTCCGCGGGATGACTGTGTTTTGGTTCTCGTATTGTTGCGGAAAGCGGGGATTGGTTAAATGCAGAGTTAAATGCAAACTAAATCAGGTTTCTCCCCCACCCCTAGCTCACATACGCCATGTTGGGGCCCCCTGTGTGCAGTCCACAATCCTGCATGGAGTCTGGGACACTTTACCCTCCCCCCAGACCACACTTGGGAATGCTGGGCTTCCATTCATCCTCCTCCACATCCTTCCATGTCACATTGAAAGGTGGATTATCATACCAGGGCTATTTCTGTCCTATTAAACTCAAACCCAAAGCCATTTTCATTTCATTGGCTTTCATTAATTCCTTCCCCCCATCCGCTGCCTAATGAGCAGATACGAGTTCCTATCTACGCCAACGCGGCCCATGTTTCTTAATAGAGCTTGGCCAGAATCTCTCTCTCTCTCTCTTTTTCTCCCTATCTCTTTCCCCCTCTTCAGTCAAACTTTCCCAAGCAATGTATATGCCAAGGCTCCAAGACTTCTCTAAAAATTTTGCTACATGGGGTGTGTGTACCTGTCTGGCAGTTAATGCTTGTTAAATGATAAAATACTGTTGCCCAGTGCTATTTGTCTAGAAAAAGAGGTGCCGGAACTCACCAGGAACGCCTCCCTTGTTCTCTTATAATGGCAATGGTGCCCACCTGAGAGGTGAAGGAACCGAGTTCCAGTGAGTTCTGGCTGACCCCCCCCCCCCCCCGCTGTTTCCTAGCCCAAGAGAGAGCAGGCCAGATGCTTCCTTGCTCTCGGTTGTGTCCAATGTTAATCAGTTGCAGTTAACTGCAATGGCTAACTTGGGTTCATTTATTTCACTGAGTCTACTTGGATCAGAACTTAGTTGGATGCAGCCCTCTGCTTGTTGAGGTGCCTCACTCTGAGAGCTGATTTTGCCACTGAGCCAAAATAGGGGGCAGAGTGCATGCTTTGCCTTAAAAAGGCCCCAGATTCAGCCCTGATATCTCCAGTTAAAGGAGTGGTGGGGAGCCTGTGGCCATCCTGGTCTTTGTTGGACCACAACTCCCATCAGCCCCTGCAAGCATGGCCAATGCTCAGGGATGATGGGAATTGTAGCCCAGCGACATTGGTAGGGCATCAGGCACCCCACCACTGGGTTAAAAGTACTCAATAAGCAGTCTGAGTTGGGGGGGGGAGGAATATCTTTCACCCATGTGGTTGCCCTCTGCCCACACCCAGTATCGGAAACCCCCCTGATCCTATTCCCCCCACTGCTTTCTAGACTTATTCCTGGTCCCAGATTGCCAGGTAGGGAGGGATGTAGGTGTAAATACGCACCCTCTCATCATCTCTCATGAACAGTAGTTCCTCATGGTTCTTGGACCTGTTAGGGTGGAAGGCATGGAGCCCAGCAGTAGGTGGCGCCAAAGCCAACTTGTTCTGGTTTTGCCTTCATCCTCCTCCCTGCTATGTTCTGCTGCAACTACAGAGGAGGAAGCTGACAACCAGAACCACTCCCTGGGCTAGCAGTAAGGCAGGTAGGGACATGTGGTCTGGCTGCTAGTGGACAGACATAATGGACCAGCTTCTGCCCCCAAATGCTTTCACCCATTAGCACTAATAGGCAATTGTGGGTTGTGAACCTTACACCTGCCTTGTCCTGGTGTATAGTTTTTGCCACACTAGTATATTCAACAGGAACCGAGAGTCTGATAGGAGCAGAATATTTGGTGGAAGACCCACAGCTACTGCCCCCTGTTGCATTTGTCTTGACTTTAAAAAGCTCCTTGCAGACTTTCTGGGAACAGGGCAAAGGTGTGGAACCACCCTGACATAAGGACAGGTTGGCAGTTTAAAAAACCTGCGAGCCAGTAGGGGGTGCTAGCTACCCATGTAGCGTGCAGAGAAACCTGAAGACAATTCAAGGCTGCCTACCGGAGGCAGCCTCTTGTTTCAAAGAAAATGGCATGCTCAGATAGATGGAGGTCAAGCTGGGATAGGGAGTTCCAAGGAAGAGAAGCTTTAGCTTTCTAGGGCTCCATTCACATGGCACTTTATTCCATCTCCCCGACATTTCGTAAATGTCAATTTTTGTAGAGCAGTTGAGCCTCCACGCAATGTAAATGCCACTTCCGGAAAACAAGTGGAACATTGCACATACCCAGAACTCGTTTCTTTGTTATTTGCTTCCAGAAAAAAATCCATTTGCAGCCCCCTTTATCTAGAAAATTGTGGGAATAAAGTGACAAGATCTGGGACAGCAGACCAGCATACAGTTCTTTCTTGCCTTTTCCATGGGGAAATCACAGGCGAACAGAAGCAGTTATTTGCAGAAAGCGTGGGGGAGTAGCAGCGTGGTCCAACAGTGTTTGTTGTTGTGCCAAATGCTTGCAATTCAGCAGCATGTCTGTATAATGGTCAAGAAAGCCACTGTTTCATAGTGCAGCAGGTACTGTAGTAAGAAAGCAACACCAGAAAATGAGGTAGAAGCGTCAGCATTATAACCAGGAAAATTGACACAATATTCCTCATGTCTAAATGCACCCTAGGCCTTAAGGCACATGTCAGGTGTGGAAGGAGCTATGGTCCCCAGCCAGAGACCCAAGCATATTTTTTAAAATATGCAAATTCTCAAAAAGCAATTTTTTAAAAAGTAAAACATCTTAATGCAAACCTACCTAGTCCACACTTTCAGAAACAATAAGCAAACAGACACACGGCTATCCTTTGAAATTCACACATCTCTGGGTGAGTTTCTCAAACCAAAA
The DNA here is from genome assembly GCA_034642415.1 of Podarcis siculus. Taxonomy (NCBI): domain Eukaryota; kingdom Metazoa; phylum Chordata; class Lepidosauria; order Squamata; family Lacertidae; genus Podarcis; species Podarcis siculus. The sequence goes on along the minus strand of JAXCMG010000019.1, from coordinate 17,335,348 downwards.
CAGGTGTACATAATGGCATAGAATCATAGAATTGTAGGACTGTCATCTCTAGTCTGACCCCTGCAATGCAGGGACCCCAGCTGAAGAACCCCTAGCATACAGCCATCCAACCTCTGTTGGAGAGAGAGAGAGTCCACCACCTTCTGAGGTAGTCTTTTCTGCTTTAAAAACAACAGCTCTTACCCTTGGAAAGTTGTTCCTAATGTTTGGTGGGAATCTCCTTTCTTGTCATTTGAATCCATTGGTTCTGGTGCTACCCTCTGGAGCAGCGGAAAACAAGCTTGCTCCATCTTCCATGTGACAGCTGCTCAGATATTTGAAGGCGGCTATTGTATCACCTCTGTCTTCTCATCTCCTGTTGGCTAAACATACCCAACTCCCTCAACACGTCCCACCTTGTCAATATCCTTCTTAAACTATGGTGCCCAGAACTGCACACAGTACCCCAGGTGGGGTCTGACCCAAGGTATACAAGGGGCGCGGGTGGCACTGTGGGTAAAACCTCAGTGCCTAGGACTTGCCGATCGCATGGTCAGCGGTTCGAATCCCCGCGGCGGGGTGAGCTCCCGTCGTTCGGTCCCAGCTCCTGCCAACCTAGCAGTTCGAAAGCACCCCTAAGTGCAAGTAGATAAATAGGTACCGCTTTATAGCGGGAAGGTAAACGGCGTTTCCGTGTGCTGCGCTGGTGCCGGCTCATCAGAGCAGCTTCGTCACGCTGGCCACGTGACCTGGAAGTGTCTCCGGACAGCGCTGGCCCCCGGCCTCTTAAGTGAGATGGGCGCACAACCCTAGAGTCGGACACGACTGACCCGGACGGGCAGGGGTACCTTTACCTTTATACAGTAGTGGAACACATGCAAATGTCAGTGAAAAGCAACATGCACAAATACCTTAGGGGAAATTGCTTGCCCAAAGGTGTATATTGTGAGGAACGATGCAAAGGTTGATGACTTTCCATAAGGACTTTAAAAAAAAACAATAAACTGATGTGGAAATATAGGGAGCTAAAAGCTGGGCAAACGATTGTGCTGGAAAATGAAATTGGACTAAAAACTGGTTGGGCATGAAAAAACTGAGACAAACTGAACCTGACAGATTTGTGCATCCTTTGCACTAAGGAAGCCTAGATGTTCCTACAGAAGGGAGATAGATACCTGCCACCAATTACTCTTTTTCATGTTGATGCAAGGCACCTTGTAGCTTTTTTGATGGAAAAGCTGAGCGAGTGATACAAATCCCGTAGGTCAAACCAAAAACATAAATAACATCAGCGCCCAGGCAGATAGATTCCTTCTCCAGCGAAGGCTGGCTGACTGCGGCGGTTTTAATGAGCGCGGAGACCAGCGCTTTGTGGAGACAGCAAGGTGAACGACAGCTTGCCCTGCCTCCTACACCTTTCTCGCTTCTAGACCATTAGCGCCAGGCCTGTAAGCAAGTTGTGGGAGGGTGTCAGGGAATAACAGGGGGGGGGGGTTTGGTGAGCAGTGAAAGCTGTTTGCATCTGGGCAGTGGGTGCTTTTTCTATTCTTTTCTTGAACGATGAGGTCTCAGCTCATCAAACTCAAAGAAATCCCTACGGTTACAATTTGCTTTGTCTTGATCTCCTCAGTGAGGCGAGCACTTTTGCAGTAAGCTGCTAGTGTTTTATCCTTGTTCTTCTTTAACCAGTTGATGGATCAGAGGGCCGAGAGGTACTGCAAGTGTTCAGTGATCTCATAGTTCAAAGCTGCACAGATGGGCTTCAAAGGGTGTACATGGGGAGGGTGTGTATGGGGGGAGGGATTCTTGAGGAATCAGACCTTTTACGGATGTCAATACACACCAAACCATCGTGAAATTCCTGGAGCGGTGCGTGGTTTGGAGGAGGGCTGTCTGTCAGATTTTTATTTTGTTTTGTGCTACCCTGAACGTCACAGCGCTTGGCTTACATATATGCATTTCTTTCTATATGAATAGAAATGCAAGGTGTCGTCACGCTCTGCAGTTCACCTGGCTGCTCATTGGCGGCCATGGCAATTACAGCAGGAGGTACAGCAGACAGGAAAGGGGGGAAGGGTGGTAAGGTGATTCACATAACAGTTTAGTAAGCCATTCTATGTAGTGGCTTTTTAAAGGGAGTGGAGAGGGAGGAGTTTGGAGTGAGCTGTGATGGGACAGCCAAGGGCGCAGTGAGGTGTAAAGGGAGGGGGCTGGTCAAGGGTGCTGGAACGATGCTTGGCGACAGCCCCTAGTATTTAAAGAAGTTTTGAAATGTGTGCTTTAGGAGAAAATACCTTTACAAATACATATTTAAAAGCGAGGCTTAGTGCAGTCTAGCATAAGAACTTAAGAAGAGCCTGCTGGATCAGGCCAATGGCCCTTCTAATCCGGCATCCTGTTCTCACAATGGCCAGCTAGAAGCCTGTGGGAAACTCTCAAACATGACCCAAGCACAAGAACACTCTCCCCTCCTGTGGTTTCCAGGAACTGGTATTCAGAAGCATTGCTGCCTCTGACTGTGAAGCCATAGCCATCATGGTGAGTGGTCTATGCTTTCAAGTGCATCAGAGGAATTATGTGGTGGTTGGGTAGGCACCCCCTTAGAGAAGGCAAGAGGGGAGGTGTCCTCTTTTCAAAGAAAACCAAAAGGTCAAGAAGTGTAAGAGTTGGCATGTCTCAGTATTATGGAGAAACATGAAGGAGTGCAGAGTCCAGTCAAACCATGAAGGATGCATTTGGTGGGAATCTGACGCAGGGCTGTCTTTAGCAGATGCAGCGCTGGGGTGCAAATATCCGCCCAGCGCCCCCAAATTACCATGGATAGTGGGTGGGGGGGCTGAAGCTGTGCACTGCCAGCCATGCCCCCCCCGGCAACTCTCACCCATGCCGCTGTGGGAGAGAAATCCCCATGGAGGCTTGGGAAGGAAACTGCATGCCCACCAGCCATATAGTTGACGGGGCGCAGCTGGGGGGCGTGCTGGCAAAGCCATGCAGCTCCCCCACTCACTGGGGCGCCCCTGAGAGGCCGGTGCCCTGGCGCAATGCACCACTAAGCCCTATGGGAAAGACGGCTCTGATCTGACTCACTCCTCCTTTCAACCACTGTTGATGAATACATCCCAAAGGGGTCACTGTGTTAGGCCCCATCTTCACTATGCATTTAAAGCACAATCGTACCCCTTTAAACCATAATGGTTTCCCCCCAAGAATCATGGCAGGTGTAGTTTGTTACGGGCGATGAGCATTGGGGGGGGGGGGCTATTCTCCCTCCCAGAGCTACAATTCGAAGAGTGGTTTAACCACCAGTCCCTCTTCCCAGGAACTTTGTGAACTGTAGCACTGTGAGGGAAATAGAGGCCACCTAACAACTCTCAGCACCTTTAGCAGTTCCCCAGATTCCTTGGGGGAAGCCATGACTTTTTAAAGTGGTATGATCCTGCTAAATGTGTATATTGCAGATGGGCCCTTAGTTTGTTCCAGCAAAAGCAAACAGAGCTGATATACAACCTGCATTTTGATCATGTCACAAAATAAGACCCTTATGGGCCACAGGACACAGAGAAATAGAGTATATGGCAGGATATGTGCTACCAGGAAATCCATTAATTGTTCTACTGGAGTATGTAAAAGAAGATGTTCTGTTAGAAGACATGGAGATGGTAAAACACTTTCTGACAGCATCCCGGAAGGCAATTATGCCTTAAGTGCAGGGATAAAGCCTGGGCCAGATTATGAAAATAGGGACAGTGTCCAAATGATAAAATTAAGTAAGAGGGTGAGGGAATGGAGAGATATTGATGATCAGGGTACTAAAAAATGGGCCTCATTTGCAATGTGTGGCTGTCATAAAACTCAGGAAAAATGCTGAACCGAACATTTTATTGGGTGCATTGTAAAACATGAGGTTTCCATTGCCATAAAAAGATGAGAGGCACTTGTAAGGGTGTTCGCAAATTGCCTTGTAAAAGGATATCCTGCTTTTTCTTGTGTTTGTTACACTATTGGTTGCTTAATTTTACCATATTATTTGCTACCTCTCAGTAAAACAGCGACAGCGGAGTCCCTGCCACAGATGGCTCTCCCCTTACACAAAAGAGCAAGTTAGTGTAAAGGAGGATGGAAGGAGACAAAACCAGAATGAGTTGGCTCTGCCTTTTATTGCCTCTGGCGCCACCTACTGTTGGGCTCCATGCCTTGTGCCCTACCAGACCCAGAGAGCGCCTGCCACCACTGGGTTGCCTTATCTTCCTTGAAGCTGTGTAATGAAGGCCACTTTCACACCATATGTTTAAAGCACTATAATGCCATTTTAAACCAACATAGCTTCCCCCAAAGAATTTTGGGAGATGATAGTCTGCAACAGGTACTGAGAGTTGCTAGGAGGCATCTAGTCCCATTGCAGAGCAGCCAATTCCATAGTTTCCTGGGAAGAGGGATTGCTCATGAAACCACTCTGGGAATTGTAGTTCTGGGAGGGATATCAGGAATTATCTAACAGCTCTCAGCCTCCTTAACAGACCACAGTTCCCAGCATCCTTTGGGAGAGGAAGCTATTACCGTTTAAAGTAGTATCACAAAACTTTACATGTATGGTGTGAATGTGGCCAAAAGTCAATAAAGAGGAAAAAATAAAATAGAGTCAACTCAAGCTGGTGTGAGAGAGAGGTTCAGATTGCTCTTGACAGAACTCTGATTTGTAGAGGGCTTTCCACTCCTCCCCTGCTGCTGTCACTCAATTCATTTCAACTCTGCCCTGTCTTTTCCCACGACACCCTTTCAATGCCTTTTCTCTCTCTCGGCTTCTTTTCCAGGGAATGGGCTATCTCCACGCCAAAGGCATCCTCCACAAGGACCTCAAGTCTAAAAACGTTTTCTATGACAACGGGAAGGTGGTGATCACAGACTTCGGCCTCTTCAGCATCTCAGGGGTCCTGCAAGCAGGCAGGTAGGTGACCGGCTCTGTGGACCCATCGCTCTGCCTCTTAAATGTTCTCTTTTATTGGTAACGAACTGTTCATTTTCAGGACAGAACTGGGCAGGGTACAAGAGTTGTGAGAACACGCAACAACTGATAAGCAGCATCAGGCAATGACAGTAAGAGCTGTTCGACAGTGGAATTTGCTGCCAAGGAGTGTGGTGGAGTCTCCTTCTTTGGAGGTCTTTAAGCAGAGGCTTGACAACCATATGTCAGGAGTGCTCTGATGGTGTTTCCTGCTTGGCAGGGGGTTGGACACGATGGCCCTTGTGGTCTCTTCCAACTCTATGATTCTATGATTCTATGATTCTAGGTGGCAGAGCCAAAAGGGGGGAGGGTTTCTTGGCACAGGATGCGTCCCTCTGGGCTTCTCTGGCCCTAAGGAATCTCCCAAGCCACACCTTTCTCCAGGTGACATCTCTCACCGGTCCAGGTTCACATTCTCCTTGAGCTTGTTTGTCTGCCTGGGATTGTGCTTTTCATCTCTGTTAGTGCTTCTTGTCTGCCTGAACAGAAGATGGAGAAGGGCATGTGAGCCCTTGCAGGAATTAGCCAAGTGTACAAAGTCAAAATTTGCATTCAGTGCTCTGCCCACTTTTGCTTCTGGCCCTGCCCACTGCTGGCAAGTGGCCCCCAGGAGATTGACACGAAGGGAATGCGGCCCTCAGGCAGAATAAGTCTCTGCTCTCCTCTTCTAAATGCTCGTCCCTCCCCAGAAACTCCTGCAATCTGTTCTGAGATTTCCAGGTGAAGCTTCGCCTGCTGGCGACTCCTGATTTAGATGCAACTTACTGCGCTCTCAGCTATTGTGAAGTTTTTCCTCGCTGTTAATTTTTGCTCTATTGCAAAGCCGCCTGTGAGATAAATTGCATATTTTAATCCGTCTGTAATTATGGGGTGTCAGACGTGCCGGATTAGAGGAGGAGATAATGGGTTGCCCATGTCTCTCCCTCCTTCTGCAGCCGGTGTAACGGTGTATTCGTTGTCAGATTGAAGTGGTAAACTGTGCTGTGGGTGGGTTTAAATTTCGTATTCCCCTCAAGATGCTTGTCTATTTATACTCCCCCCCCCCTTTCCCCCCATCACGTACTCTCGGTCTATTTCTTGGACTTTGCCTTTTTTTATTCTGCCAATTTGATATTGGGGGAAATTGAAGGTTTTCCTGCGATCCACCTGCACTATGCATTTAAAGCTGCATCCTGCCACTTTAAATAGTCAGGGCTTCCCCCAAAGAAGCATGGGAAGTGTAGTTTGTTAAGGGTGATGAGAGTTTTTAGGTGGCCTCTGTTCCCTTAAGGGCCACGGGTGGCGCTGTGGGTTAAACCACAGAGCCTAGGACTTGCCAATCAGAAGGTCGGCGGTTCAAATCCCCGCGACGGGGTGAGCTCCCGTTGCTCAGTCCCTGCTGCTGCCCACCTAGCAGTTTGAAAGCACGTCAAAGTGCAAGTAGATAAATAGGTAACACTCCAGCGGGAAGGTAAATGGCGTTTCCTTGCGCTGCTCTGGTTCGCCAGAAGTGGCTTAGTCATGCTGGCCACATGACCCGGAAGCTGTATGCCGGCTCCCTCGGCCAATAAAGTGAGATGAGCGCCACAACCCCAGAGTCGGCCACGACTGGACCTAAGGGTCAGGGGTCCCTTTACCTTTACCTTTATTCCCCTTCCAGAGCAATAATTCCCAGAGTGATTTAACCAACAATCCCTCTTCTCAGGGAACTCTGGAAATTGTAGCTCTGGGAGGGGAATAGAGGTTTCCTAACAGCTCTCACTACTCTTAACCATTCTCAGAGTTCTTTTTTGAGGGTAATTTTTAAATTGCATTTATATCCCACCCCCACCCCCTTTTTTTGCCAAATTGTTTTTATTGATTTTCCAAATTTTAACAAAGCAACCACAAATTAAAGCAAATCTAATACAATTTTCCCAAAATTTGGTTGGCCGCACTCCGCTCTCAACACGTTCATAGTTTCCTCTTGTTGCTGCATTGTTTTCCCAGTTATTTCTAATTCACATTCCATTCCTTACAATTAGCCTTATATTACGGAAGTAAGTGTTCTGGTTTGCGAACTTTATTCAGAAGCTGAACATGCTCCGTTTTGAGTGTTACGCTTCTGATTTTGGGTGCCACACTTCTGTTTTGAGTGTTATGCTGAGATCTGTCTGTTTTTGCTATTTATTTTGTGTTTTTGTTTTTGCAGCTCTTTTTGTTCTGTTTTTGTGACTGTGTAGAACCCAGTTCAGCTATGATTGATTGATTGTGCGACTGCAGCACATTGTTTGTTGCTTTCATTTTATGGATCCATGATCTTGTTAGATAGTAAAATTAATGTTAAATTTCTGTTTTAGGGGTTGTTTTTAAAAGTCTAGAATGGATTAATCCATTATGCATTACTTTCTATGGGAAAGCGTGCCTTGGTTTTGGAACGCTTTGGTTCTGGAACGGACTTCCGGAATGGATTAAGTTTGAGTGCCAAGGTACCACTGTACTGAAAATGAGAACCTGAGAAACCGAGAGAAGCCACAGCTGACTGATCAGCCTCTCCCGACTCCCCCCTGCTACACCAACCTAAGCCCTCACCGCAGCTTAGCCTGGATTGTGACTCAGTGAAGGCGGTTCACAAACATAGGCAAACAGATCTGAAAACATCTGTCCCAGGGACAGCTCACCCTACCCTGGTGTGATTCATGCCTAGCAGAGGCTACTGTAGGAGGGAGTCTCGGGTTAGTTGTGGGCTCTCTCTGTTGCTGGAGCCCTTTGTTGGAGTCCTGCTAACGCACCACTCACAACCATGTCTTCCCATTTATTTGTTGTTACTCTGCGGAGGAAATTGCAGGGTTCCTCTCCCTGAAGAGCAAGAAGCTCTAATTAGTTGTGATACGCGAGATCCTTCTTCTGAGTGGCTGGAAGGAGAGCTTGAGAACCTTGGAAGATAAGGAGGCATCTTCTAGGGTTGGTGACAGCTCCAGGGCAGCTGCCTGTGTCCTAAGGCAGGGATGGAGAATTGTCTCCATCCTGAGAGACACATTTCCTTCCATACAGGTTTCTGGAGGCCATGTGCTGGTGGTGGGCGGGGCCAGGAGCAAAAGCTGGCGGGGCAAACATGAGGTTCTTCACACACCTCCCCACGCCCCTCTCTAACCTCCATCCAGGCATTGCCAGAGTTCAAAAAGACTTTCCAGTGAGGCAAAGACCATCAGTGAGCGTGACAAGTAGGGCTTGCGAGGGATGTGGCCTGGGCAAAGTCCCAAGGACCAGACAGAGAAGCCTGGAGGGCACAAGTTGACCCCTTGAAGGTTTGAAGGCCTTCAGCCCTGCCCATGCATGAACACTCATGTGTGGCCCACCATCCCACGACTCTGCAAGGCTCCTTTCAAGGTAAAGGGACTCCTGACCGTTAGGTCCAGTCGTGGCCGACTCTGGGGTTGTGGCACTCATCTCGCTTTATTGGCCGAGGGAGCCGGCGTACAGCTTCCGGGTCATGTGGCCAGCATGACTAAGCTGCTTCTGGCGAACCAGAGCAGCGCACAGAAACGCCGTTTACCTTCCCTATTTATCTACTTGCACTTTGAAGTGCTTTCGAACTGCTAGGTTGGCAGGAGCAGGGACCAAGCAATGGGAGCTCACCCTGTCGCGGAGATTCGAACCGCCGACCTTCTGATCAGCAAGCCCTAGGCTCTGTGGTTTAACCCACAGTGCCACCCGCGTCCCTGCAAGGCTCCTTTACAAACTGTTAATAACAGGCTGCGAGGCCATTTGATTTTGATTTTGTATATTTCAACCTTAAAAGCAGTTTCCCCCTGGCTTTCCAAATGAACTGCTGAAGAGTAAACGAATAAAGCATTTGGAGTGGAGCTTTCAGCCATATATATAAAATTGGAGGCAAGGGGATACTCCGAAGCAGTGACTCTTGAAATTAGCATAGGGGTTTTTACGAGTCCCCATTTTCATCTGCGGTTTCTTGGGTGTGGCGGATGGAATGTAAGTTACTGGAGCAAATTGTTAAGAAGCGAACAGAGCGATCCTAGCTATAGGAAGCTGGCGTCACTTTCTTCAGTGGCTTCAGGTAAGGTGCTGTAATACACCCCTGTTCCAAACTCTGTTCAGGAGTGGGGCTCCTTCGGGCTAAGCCAACCTGAGCCTGGTAGAGAGAAAACAAATCTTTAAACCAGAGTTTGACTTATATCACCCTTTTTTGTCAGTGTATGTTCCTCTGGGTTTGCCAGGCCATGTGGTTCAGCTGAAAGAGGATTGAAAGAGGTGTACATCTCTCCTCCCCCGTCCCCATCCAGCCATGCCCCTGGAACACCCATTTTTTTGGAGGGGGGACTTACAGCAGCTTAACTTTTGCCAGCTAAGCCCTGACTGAGGCAGCCTAGTCCCGGCTCGGTAGGGTATTTAATTATTTATTATTTAAGAATACAGAGAAACTAACCAAGGAAATGCTGGTTTGAGGGAGCTACATTGGGGTACCCCTGGCTGAGCCAGGATGAGGGAGTTATTGCGGCGTAGCCCTGGCTCAGTTAAGACCACCTGAGACCCACCTCCTCCATGCTCATCATGGTAGACCTTGCCTTTGGATTGCCCTGTAAGCCAACAATCAGAACTCATTTGAGGTGCTGGAATTCTTGGCTCGATAACTCCATAACAAGCACAGGAGCCAACTCCCAGTGGCCAAAGGTCCATTCACCCCTCCGATAGAATACTAGAGGAGGCCGTGGCCCCCCAATGTTAATGGGCATTGCCATTCGAATTGTGTGTTTGCACCACGTCATGTGATTGATTATGCAGGGCGGGGCTTACCTGTCCCCCCCCAATATTTTATTCAGGTTGGCACCCCAGATAACAGGCATTTTTGTGTTTTTTCTGCTTTGCCAAGAAATGCCATTTCTCCACGTTGTTGGCATAAGACAGGTGTCAGGATTCAAACTCGCAGCAGATCCCAAACTGGTGACCTGAGTGGTATGAGGAGGGACTCCAGTTCTTTACCCAGCTTTGGGCAAAGAACAGAACTCCAAAGGAGGTCAACCACTACTGCCAAGGAGGCATCCTTCTCCTGAGGAGCCAGAGAAGGTCAACTCCTGACCCCTACAGAACCTTTGACCCTTTGAGTGTGGTTGGACTCCAGCTCCCATCAGCCACAGCTAGCATAGCTGATGGCCAAGGGTCATAGGAGTTGCAGTCCTGCAGTCCAGCAACATCTAGAGAGCTGAAGGTTAGGTAGGGTGGAAGGCAAGGAGCCCAACAGTAGGGGGAGTCAGAGCTAATGAAAGGCAGAGCCAACTCGTTTTATTCCCATCCTCACTACTGAGTTCTGTTGTTGTTGTTGTTTAGTTGTTTAGTCGTGTCTAACTCTTCGTGACCCCCTGGACCAGAGCACGCCAGGCACTCCTGTCTTCCACTGCCTCCTGCAGTTTGGTCAAACTCATGCTGGTAGCTTCGAGAACACTATCCAACCATCTCATCCTCTGTCGGCCCCTTCTTCTTGTACCCTCCATATTTCCCAACATCAGGGTCTTTTCCAGGGAGTCTTCTCTTCTCATGAGGTGGCCAAAGTATTGGAGCCTCAGCTTCACGATCTGTCCTTCCAGTGAGCACTCAGGACTGATTTCCTTCAGAATGGATCGGTTTGATCTTCTTGCAGTCCATGGGACTCCTCCAGCACCATAATTCAAAAGCATCAATTCTTCAGCGATCAGCCTTCTTTGTGGTCCAGCTCTCACAAGGGTGTAAAACCTGAGATCGAGGAGGAGGTCAAACCTGACAGCTCCAAGGAGGAGGAAGCTGTGGATGGTGCAGTTTTGACTGCACTAGGATCTGTAGTCAGGGAATGGGAATATGAAGATCAGTGGTGGCTGCTGCTGTCCACTGGGACAGGGAGGGTGTAAGGCAGGAGGCCAGCAGTAGGTGGAGCCAGAGACAATGGCAGGTGGAGCCAATTCCAGTTTTGTCCCATGCTTCCTCACTGGTGAGATCTATAAACATGACACTAAGACTACGGAGGAGGAAGCTGACAGACAGTGGCACCCGCTGGGCTGGTTATAAGAAGATAGGCAAGGCGGCGGGGGCTTGCTGAAGGTATACTGCAGTTGGTGGGGCACTGCCCCATCTGCTCTAATGGACCAATGTCCTCTGCATAGCCGGTCTGCTTGGCAACAAGGCAATGAAACCACAATGTGATACTGAGCACGGAGTATAATATGGCTGCAACAGTGAGAGGGGGAAAGTTGGCACCCTCTTACCTTACACGTTCCGGCGCCATCGCTTTCCTTTGTGTCCCGCCGCCCGCCCAAGTTCTTAAAATGTATCCCGTCTCTTTTTAAATTAATTCCTAAGCCTTGGAGGTCTTGAACAAATCCAATTACAGAAGCACTTTCTCATTGGCTCTTTCAGTTTTTTAAACCAGAAAGCGAGCAGGGTGACCCCAAATATATATATATATATTTTCGTCTGTGCTTCGTTGCACCAGTCCGGAACATTGTGTATTAGAGAAGAAGGCAGCTTACTGTTTCTTAAAGGTTTTATTTGGCTTTAAAGCAATGCTTACAAGATTAGCGTTATCTTTTTCTGAGAGACCTGCAGATGCATTCTTCATAATCCTAGGGAAAGTTACTTATCTAGTCATTCATTTGCAGTATTTTTCAGTATTTTTAATACTGAAGTTAATACTAATTTAATACCAATTTCATACTAATTTCTGTATTTTTCAGTAGTGATACTTTTATTTAGTTACTTTAATGATATTAATTTTTAATCAATCAATAAATACATTTTAATACTTAATTTAAATCAGGCTTCCTCAACCTTGGCCCTCCAGATGTTTTGAGACTACAATTCCCATCACCCTGACCACTGGTCCTGCTAGCTAGGGATCATGGGAGTTGTAGGCCAAAAACATCTGGAGGGCCGAGTTTGAGGAAGCCTGATTTCAATGATAGTTGTGGAGCCCCAGACTTCTCTGCTTAGCCTCTGGAACTTTCTCAGACCACACCCCCTATCCTCAGACCACACTGCTTGTTGGTGCTGCTTCACAGCCTCCAGGCGTGCTTATTACTTAGCCAGAATATGTACTTATTCATTTTATTCTGGCATACATAGGATATAAACAGGAACAAGAACAATGAATGTAACATACCCTCCAACACGTCTCCAATGAAAATAGGGATGTCTATTCCGTAATGATTATTTTACTATTTATACCCCACATATTTTACTGGGTTGCCCCAGCCACTCTGGGAGGCTTCCAATATATCTAAAAACGTAATAAAACATTAAACATTAAAAAAACTTCCCAATACAGAATTGCCTTCAGATGGCTCAGGGGTCAGATAACTTTATACCCTCCAACATTTCTCCAAGGAAAATAGGGATGTCCTAAGGAAAAGAGGGACATTTTGGGATCAAATCAGAAACCCGGATGGCTTCTCTAAATCAGGAATGTCTCTGGAAAACAGGGACACTTGGAGGGTCAGATGTAATAATATAACAATGCCAGACATATCAAAAGACGGGGTAAAGAGGTGCGTCTTCAGCATTCACCAAAAGCTGTACGATGAAGGTGCCAGACGCACCTCTGTGGGAAGGGAGTTCCACTGCTTTGGAGCCAACACAGAAAAGGCCCTGTTCTGGGCCATAACCCCCCAGCCTTTGTTGGTAGTGGAACAACCGAGAGGACCCCCTCTGCTGATCTTAGCAGCCAGGAAGGTCTGTGGACAAGGAGGCAGACTTTTGGGTATGAGAAACTGAGATAAACTGTAATAGACAGATTCACCAACCTGCTACTTGTAACACCCATCCTTACCTGGAAACAAAGAAATATGACAATCTCCATAGCAATATGCCATTGCATTATGTTATAATCGTAACATAAACTGCTGTGTGAGGTCATTTGGAAAAATGGCATATGTACACTGTGAATAATTAAATTCGTAAATGGTAAAATGGTAAGATAAATTGAAATGTGTGGAAATGCCAAGACCGGCAACAGGCTCCCTGACTGGATGCTTCTCTCTGTCTCTCTCTGTAGGAGAGAAAACAAACTGCGGATCCAGAACGGCTGGTTATGCCATTTAGCCCCAGAGATCATCCACCAGCTCTCACCTGACACAGAAGAAGACAAACTTCCTTTCTCCAAGCACTCGGATGTCTTTGCCCTTGGGTAGGTGTCTCATGGGGTGAGTTGGGGGGTGGCAACGGAATGCAGTGGGTCAATGTGTTTGCTTTCTGGGACCAGGCTCATGCGCCCACCGAAGAGATGAGCAAACTTGGGTCCCATCTGCACTGTACATTTAAAGCACTTACCACCCCACTTTGAACAGGCATGGCTTCCTCCAAAGAAACCTGGGAGCTGTAGTTTGTTAAGGGTGCTGAGGGTTGTTAGGAGGCCCCTGTTCCCTTCACAGAGCTACAATTCTCAGGGTTCCCTGGGAAAAGGGACTGGTTGTTAAACCACTCTGGGAATAATAAAAGGTAAAGGGTAAAGGGACCCCTGACCATTAGGTCCAGTCGCAGACGACTCTGGGGTTGCGACGCTCATCTCATGTTACTGGCCGAGGGAGCCGGTGTACAGCTTCCGGGTCATGTGGCCAGCATGACTAAGCCGCTTCTGGCGAACCAGAGCAGTGCACGGAAACGCTGTTTACCTTCCCGCCAGAGCGGTACCTATTTATCTACTTGCACTTTGACGTGCTTTCGAACTGCTAGGTGGGCAGGAGCTGGGACCAAGGACCAAGCAACGGGAGCTCACTCCATCACGGGGATTCGAACCGCCAACCTTCTGATCGGCAAGTCCTAGGCTCTGTGGTTTAACCCACAGCGCTACCTGCATCCCCTGGGAATAATAGAGGGTCTCTTAACAGCTCTCAGCACCCTTAGCTGACTCTTCCCTTGCCCTTGAGGTGTTCACCAGCCCTCTTTCGTGCTGTCCTGAGATGTTTTCGGCTAGCTGGAATGTGTCCTCGATTGCTGATCTAGATCTTGCTTGTGTGCATGGAGGATAGAGAGGGGTGGGACTAGCCTATGGTATTACACATATGCCTACAAATGCACATATTGGTGAAAATGATGTATGGAAGTGCATTATAACAGGGAAAATTGCTTGCAAACGATTCCTCAAAACTGCATGTGTTTGTTAGGAGAAATTTGCACGAAAATGCTGGTGAATTTTCACGAGGCACTAAAAACACATAAAAGTGAATTGCAGGTTGCTGAAGAAATGCGTAGAACTGAATTTCGACAGTAGAACAGACTCCGTAGGGAAGTGGTGGACTCTCTTTGTAAGCAGAAGTTGAGTGGCCGTCTGTCAGGCATGCTTTAATTAAAAATGCCTGCATTGCAGGGGGTTGGACTAGATGATCCTTGGGACCCCTTCCAACTTTACAGTTCTATGATTCTATTATTCCATCCCTGCTGCAAATAAACTGGCAACATTAGAATGCATCCCCAGATGTTGGGGCAAGACAAGTGGGGGGCGGGATAGTTGAGTCTTGTGCAAGGATAGACGCCTCTTGGGTGAATGTCCTGAACAGAAAAAGTTTAGAAGCTACAGTGCAAAACTGTGGGCATTGTGTCTCCCCTAATGTACTTTCCATTTGTGTGATTAATTGCCCTGCTCTGTAGCAGAGGGAGGTGGAGACATCCTTTTTGTAAGCAGCCCCATTGCCCTCTGATGATATCTTTGTTCAGGCACAGAGAAGACTATAGTTTTTTATTCGATGGATTAATTTTCCCCTACTCCACTGTGATAGACACCTTAAAGAGCGCAGCGTTGAAGCGATTAGCTTATACTGAGTTCTTATCTGATAGCGCAGTTTCATCCAAAAAATACAGCAATTAAATCCAGTATATGCTTTCAGTATAACTTTAACCAAAAATACAGCGGGGGAAAGTAATTATAGGCTTTTTTTTTTAATCAGACTAAGCTCCTAGCAAACTTTTTCAATTTGAAAGTTTGCATAGAAAAAGCACCAGGCTTTTAAAAAAAAATCACACACACAAAGTAACAGGCGCTTGGTTCAAAATGGGTGCTATTTTTCAGCGAACTTTGTATGATTCCACAAAGGGCGAACCACAGGGGTTGTCAAGCCTTCGGGGACTACTGACACAGGTTGCAATCTGAGAAAGCACCATGAGAACCAGTCACACGAGGGCTGCTGTGAAGGGGAAGGCATGGCAAGTCACAAGATGGCTGCTGTGTGGACATGGCATATAACAAAATGGCTGCCACATCTAAACGAAAAAGTGACAGAACCACAAAATTCCCCCTCACAAGTCCATACCCCTACACCCCAATCTGTATCACAGGAATGAGAATACAGTGGTACTTTGGTTCTCAAACTTAATCCGTTCTGGAAGTCTGTTCCAAAACCAAAGTGTTCCAAAACCAAGGCATGCTTTCCCATAGAAAGTAATGCAAAATGGATTAATCCGTTCCAGACTTTTAAAAAAACTCCAAAAACAGCAATTTAACATGAATTTTACTATCTAACGAGACGATTGATCCATAAAATGAAAGCAATAAACAATGTACTGCAGTCACACAATCAATCAATCAATCAATCAATCAGTAACTGAACTGGGTCACAAAAAAACCCCAAAAAAGCCGCAAAAACAAAAACACAAAATAAATAGCAAAAACAGACAGACTCTCAAATTGGAAGTGTGGCACTCAAAACGGAGCACATTCAGCTTCTGAAGAAAAGTTCGCAAACAGGAACACTTACTTCTGGGTTTGCTGTGTTTGGGTTCCAAGTTGTTTGAGTAAGCAAGGTACCACTGTACAGATCAAGCAGGATGTTGATACAGATCCATGGAAAAGCAGTCATTCAGTAAACAGACAATTTTACCCAACCCACGCTTCAGATGCAGACTGGATATGGAAACTGAAACAAAGTTGTCCATTGAAATCTGCACTTCTGTGGATTTTCATGCTGCACTACTCTAGCCAAGTAATGCATAAATTATTAGTGAAACTTTTGCATCCAAAAATGTGGATGCTAGAATAAATGTACAGTAAAATGTGGACAACTTTTCACGAGGACTTACAGGGGGGGGGGAATAATTATTGCAAACTGATGTGGCAATGTGGAGAACTGAACTTAAAAGAGGAAACATGCTCCTAAACATGGAAGCTCAATTCTGCAGCTATTCACTCGTTAAAAGTTCCTCATCAAATACAAATGATAAGAGCTGCTTTGTACTGCTGAGTCCCACCAAATGGGTCTGACCAGCACAGTTCCTGGAAATGTACTGTAGGATCATAGACTTTTTGGAGAACTGAATGATTGCATACCCTCCAACATTTCTCCTATGAAAATAGGGACATCCCATTCCATAATGATTATTTCACTATTTATGCCCTGGGGAGAGTCCTGAGGGGCCATCTTTGGCCCAAGACTCCTGAAGGTCCCCATCCCTTGAAAGGGATGATGGCGCAACCCCACACTTGAGCTCTGGGAGTCTCTGCAGATGTCACAGAGAGGTGTAAGGTCTGTGCGTTACTAACGCTGCTTTCTCTCCCAACAGCACCATCTGGTATGAACTGCATGCTCGGGAATGGCCATTCAAGACGCAGCCTGCCGAGGCCATAATTTGGCAAGTTGGCCGAGGGATGAAGCCGAATCTCAGCCAGATTGGCATGGGCAAGGAGATCTCAGTAGGTGGCTTGGGGCTGTTTGAAAGGGGGAGGGAAGGCACAGAGACTTGGGAAAATGTTGATATTTGCTCATCTTGGTGACTCACAGATCGGGGGAAGGGAGAGAAATTCAATTCAGTTCCCATTTAGAGGCGAATCGATCCATTTTGCACTTTCTGATACAACACGAGGACTGAAATACGGCCATCTTTCAAGAGTCACACTCACTCAGATTTGGGGATGCCATGCTCAAACCAGCCAGGCTTTTCAAAAATGCATATTTTAGGGTATAGCATGCATGAAAACAAAGGTATTCACAAAAATAAGAGATAAAGATGAACCCTGTTAAGAAAAACCTGATTGCAAAAATGTTTGCACTTCTTCAAACTGCATACAAAATATGTGTTCATTAGGGAGAAACTATCACCAAAATGTTGATGGATTTTCACAATCGAGCTTTAACTTTTGTGCAAGGTGCCCCATGGGAGTCAGATTTTCTGGAAAGGAGATTTAAGAAAACCCCAGGGATTGATAGCTGCTGGGTAGAATACACCATACTTTACATTGTACATTGTGTTATGAGTTTTGGGGAGGGGGAAAGACGGGTGTGTGCAGAGAGCTTTCTAAAATCTGGATCCAGCAAGTGTTAAAACTAGCTTCCTGATGAGGTGATCGCCTGGGTGATGGGCCATTAGGAGAACAAAGGAAGTGGACCTATGTGTGTTAAGTTGTGGGTTGACATAGCAGCCGGCACAGCGATTTCTTCAAGTAGCTCTTTATTTTGTAAGCTGGAATAGAACTGACTGCGAACAGCTCAGCCGGCCTGCTTTTATAGGCAGCCGGCTGTCACATTGTAACCACCACAGCCCAGAGTTCCCGCCTAAAATAACTGACGCGGACCTGAGTGAAAACTATCTACAGACCTGAGTGAAAACTGTGGCCGCATGAGGGGTGATGTGTTGCACGAACAAGTATTCGGCGACCCGCTCATGCCAGTCTCCCCGGTCCAGCCGCGCCAGTGCCTCTTTTGCCGAGCGCACCATTCTTTCCGCTTGCCCGTTGCTGGATGGATGAAAGGGTGCCGTTAGGGCATGGCGGATGCCCAGTCCCAAAAGATACCGCTCAAACGTGCCTGACGTGAACTGCGGTCCATTGTCAGAGACAAGGACATCAGGACACCCATGCGTTGCAAACAGGCCTCGCAGCACCCGGATGACAGCTTCGGTAGTGGTGGAGGGCATCAGGGCGACCTCCAGCCATTTGGAATAGGCGTCCACCACTACCATAAAGGTCCGGCCGTGAAAGGGGCCAGCCAGATCGATGTGCACCCTCGACCAGGGTGTCTTTGGCGTCTCCCAGGTGTGTCCCTTAGCTGCCGGTGGTGCAGGCCTCGACTCTTGGCACGCTTGACAGGCGGACACCCAGGCAGTGATGGCATCGTCCATATTAGGCCACCAGACGTAACACCGAGCCAACGCCTTCATTTTGACAATTCCCGGGTGGCCAACGTGCAGAGCCTCCAGGACGCGCTGACGGAGTCCCTGGGGAATCACGACGCGGTCTCCCCACAGCAGACAGCCGCGATGAGCTGAGAGTTCATGTTGTCTGGTTGCGAAGGGCTGGAACTCCGATGCAAAAGGCCCTTGTGGCCACCCCCTCCACACCCAGTTGAGCACCCGGCTGATGGTGCGATCCTGGGCAGACGCGGAGGCCACAGTGGCAGCCGATACAGGCGCTGCCGGAAGATCCTCAATCAGAAGGAGCGATGAAGCTGGAGCCGGGTCTTCCACAAATGCTGGAAGAGGGCAACGGCTGAGGGCGTCGGCATGGCCCATCGATTTCCCCGGGCGATGGATGAGCCGGTAGTGGTAGGCAGCCAGGAAAACAGTCCATCGCAGCATGCGTGGTGAGAGGACCGGTGGAGTTGGACGATCACCAGCGAGGAGGCCCAGGAGTGGCTTGTGGTCAGTGATGAGGTCAAAAGTCCTGCCATAGAGGTATTCATGGAACCTCTTCACTCCAGCCACAAGTGCCAATGCCTCCTTGTCGAGCTGGCTGTAATTCCGTTCCGTCGAAGATAGTGTCCTGGAAAAGTAGGCGAGCGGTGCTTCTCTTCCATCTGGAAAACGGTGACTAAGGACAGCACCGATGCCAAAAGGTGAGGCGTCGCAGGCAAGGACCAGCGGCCTGGATTCACTGTACTGTACCAGCACACTGTCTGAAGAAAGGAGAGCCTTGACCGCGTTGAAGGCCGCCGTCTCCCGATGACCCCAGGCCCAAGGCGTCTTAGTGCTAAGGAGTCGGTGAAGAGGCTCAGCCACTGTGGCTTTGTGGGGCAGGAACATGTTATAAAAGTTCAGCAGCCCCAGGAATGCCTGCAACTCCGTTTTGTTCTTTGGGGTGGGGGCCTGCTGGATAGCGCGGATCTTGGATGTGGTTGGATGAAGGCCGGAGGCATCGATAAGATAGCCCAGGAACTCTACCTGTGGAACAGCGATCTGGCACTTCTCCCTCTTTACCTTGAGCCCGGCCTCCTGGAACCTGGTCAGCACGGCACGGAGGCGCTCGAACAGCTGCTGGTGTGAGTCTGCAGACACCAAGACGTCATCAAAATATGGTACCACGCCCGGAAGCCCTTGCAGGAGACGCTCCATAAGGCTTTGGAAGATGCCAGGAGCCACACTCACCCCGAACTGCAACCGGCGGCAACGGAATGCCCCCCGGTGGGTGACGATCGTCTGGGCTTCAGCAGTGGCATCATCGACTGGCAGTTGTTGATAGGCTTGGGCAAGGTCCAGCTTAGCGAAGACCTTACCCTCACCCAGGGAATGCAGCAGGTGTTGGACAACAGGAACCGGATAAGCGTGCTGCTGAAGTGCCTTGTTGATCGTGCACTTGTAGTCAGCGCAGATTCTCACCGACCCATCTGGCTTGACAGGCGTGACGATGGGGGTTTCCCACTTTGCGTGGTCAACCGGCTCCAAAACTCCTTGGGTGATCAGTTTGTCCAGTTGTTCGTCCACCTTAGCCTTGAGAGCAAAGGGAACCCGGCGTGGCTTTAGCTTGATGGGGGCGACTTGTGGATCAAGGCTAAAGGAGATGGGCGTACCTGTATATTGCCCCAAGGTGCCGTCAAAAACCTCGGCAAAGTCTTTGACCAGACCCTCAGTCTCTGCGTTAGAGATGCAGTTGATGCCGGTGACTTCCAGGCCGAGGGCATCAAACCAGTCTAGCCCTAGGAGGCTTGGCCGCTGACCTTCGACCACCACCAACCGGAGCAGGCCCGAAAAATCCTTGAAGGCGATCCGGAACCGGCCAACGCCTACCACGGGAATGTCGTTTCCCTGGTAGTCTCTCAGGTGTACGCGGTGAGAGTCGAGTTGCCTTTTGGACACTCTGGGTACCAGTCTTTTGATGGTGCTCCATGACACGATGGACAGGGCAGACCCGGTGTCGATCTCCATGTCACATGGAGCTCCTTCAATGAGCACCGTGACGTTCAGCTTGCGTCGCGTAGGCGAGTCGGTTTGGCCAATCGTGGTTCCAGACGGGCAGCGGCAGTTGGTGAGAGCGAAACAACTTTCCTTGGCAGACTGGAGTGAAGACTTGGACTTGCGAGTCGATGAAGGGGGGGTGTCAGACGGAGCCGATCGGCAGACCTTAGCGATGTGGCCCCTTCTGGAACACTTCCTACAGATGGCGTCTCTGAATCGACACTTGGCACGGGAATGGTTGCCTCCGCAGCCGGCACATTCCGGTTGGCCCTTGGACTTCTGTTGGAACTTCCTGCGCTCCCGCTTTGTCTGGTGCACGTCATCGTCTTCACTGGAGGATGCCTCATCACTGCTGGCCTCTTCATGATGCACCGGAACTGGCTTCCTAGCAAGATGCGGGCTGCTGGACTTGCGGATCTCCTGGGCGGAGCGTTCAGCAGCTTCTGAGGCCACAGCCTCCTCAATGGCTTTCTGTAGCGTGAGGTCTGGCTTGGCTAGGAGACGCCGTTGCAGATGGATGTCCCGGACCCCGCAGACGATTCGATCCATCAGGGCATCGTCTAAGTCTCGGAACTCACAGTGCATTGCAGCCTGTCGCAGGGCGGTGGTGTAGTTGTTGATTGACTCCCCCTCTGCCTGGTTCCGGTGGTAGAACGCATGGCGGGCAGCAATCTTGGACGGCTTTGGTGCGTAGTGGTTGCGGAGCTTCTCTTGGATCGTGTCCCATGGTGTTGCCTGGACTGCTTCAGGCGCAACCAATGCTCGGGCCGTCTCAAACACCTCAGGCCCACAGAGGCTGAGGAATAGGCCCCGCTTCCGATCCTTTGATACTGCTGTCAGCTCGTTGGCTTGGAGGTAGCAGTCGAACCGAGCGAGGTAGGAGTCCCATGATTCAGAGGCTGGCGCAAATGGCAGTAGAGGCACAAGTGAAGCCATGATTCCGATGCCGGCGTGAAGGGCGATGGATGGAACACCGTGCTCTAGCCAGAACGCTCAGCTCTGAATTGGTTCTGCCCAGTGATTTCGCTCAGTGATTTCGCTCTGTGATTCAGCTCAGTGATTCAGCTCAGTTCAGAGGCTGGCCGCATCTGGCTGTGCTCTGATGTCCATCTATCCCACCTTCGTCGCCAGTGTTAAGTTGTGGGTTGACATAGCAGCCGGCACAGCGATTTCTTCAAGTAGCTCTTTATTTTGTAAGCTGGAATAGAACTGACTGCGAACAGCTCAGCCGGCCTGCTTTTATAGGCAGCCGGCTGTCACATTGTAACCACCACAGCCCAGAGTTCCCGCCTAAAATAACTGACGCGGACCTGAGTGAAAACTATCTACAGACCTGAGTGAAAACTATATACAGTATCCCCCTGTTGGCCCAGGGTGAAACTACACTACATAACACCGTGACCTCCAAATGGTTGGAGGGACCCTCTCCCTCAACTGGCTGCTAGGTAGAAAAAGGCAAAGGCAAGCGTTGAGAGATGGAAATCAGGTGTGCTAGAAGCAAAGCAGCAAGCTGGGTACTGAGAGAGACAGAACAACGCTTGATTTCTGCTTGAGTCCAAGGCTATGGGAGAAAAAGAGAGAGACCCTTTTGGGGTGGTAATGCTGTGAGCCCCTCCATCGTTGGCTCAGTTTGCATAAATGTGTAAATAAACCACACGGGGACATGTGACCATTTGATCTCCTCCTTTGCACATCCTTTCCTTCCCATTGCCTTGCAGGACATCCTTCTCTTTTGCTGGGCCTTCGAGCAAGAGGAACGGCCGACCTTCACCAAGCTGATGGAGATGCTGGAAAAATTGCCAAAGCGGAACCGTCGCCTTTCTCACCCCGGACACTTCTGGAAGTCAGCAGAGTAAGACCGACATCCTCAGAGCACAGGAAGCTCCTGGGCTGATCATTTGTCTCTTCAGTTTGGCATTGTCTACACTGACTGGCAGCTGCTCTCTAGGATTTCAGACAGGGAGTCTCTCTGGTGATGCCAGGGATCGAATTTGGCAGCTTCTGCTCTGCCACTGAGTTACAGGGTTTACATATGCACTTTACAGTGGAACCTTGGTTCCTGAACTTAACCCGTTCCAGAAGTCCATTCGACTCCCGAAACCATTCGAAAACCAAGGCGCGGCTTCCAATTGGCTGCAGGAGCTGTGTCGGACGTCCAACTTCTGAAAAACGTTCAAAAACTGGAACACCTACTTCCGGGTTTTTCTGCATCCGGGAGCCAATTTGTTCGTCAACTAAGCCATTCAAGAACCAAGGTTCCACTGTACATTTAAAGCACTAGGGGGTGACATTGCAGGAGGTTGGGCTACCCCTTGGTAGATATTACAGCTGTCTCCTGATGGCTAAAGAACGGAAGGGCTGCAGTGATAAACAGATGTGTTTAGGGAGGAAGTTCCATGACTGGAAGGCCTCGACGGACAGAAGTACACTCTGCAGGCACTCACTTGCTCCTTCCTCGATAAATCCTCGTCTTGCTGGGCTGGGTATTTTGAGCAGGTTCCAAAGCAGTTCCAACTGGGGTCCAGTGAAGCCATCAGCTTGCACAGACATTTATGTCAAGGGCTTATCAGCAGCCCAGCAATGATAAAATAGCTGGCTTTAGGAATTCTAGCCGAGGCCGCCTGGTGCTTGCCTCCAGCACCGCTCACCGCGCTGACAGATCTCCCTCGGGTATAAATTTGGGGCTGTCCCCAACACACACTCACATCCGTTGCTAAGCCAACTGCCTGCTCACAGCTTGAAGTGAGCATTGCAAGATGTTTCTTCTCCTTCCCGGGCTCAGAGCTTGGGGAGGGTTTTCAAGAGGGGAAGAGAGAGAGGCCTTTGAGCAGGAACTGTGCCTGTTGCAAAAATTCTTTCCACCCCAGACTTTCTGCTAAGGAAATAACTAAGAGCCAATGTGGTGTAGTGATTGGAGGGTTGGACTTGGGCTTGGGAAACCAGGGTTTGAATCTCCACCCCACCCTGCCCTGCCCGTGAAGCTGACAGGGTCTGGTCTTGGGCCAGTCACTGCCTCTTAGCATAAGCTATCTCAAAGGGTTGTTATGAGGATAAAATTATGGGGGAGGGGACCACGTATACCACCTTGAGCTCCTTGGAGAAAAAATTGCGGCAGAAATGAAATTACCGTATTTTTCGCTCTATTGGACGCACCGGACCATAGGAGGGGGAGAACAGGGGAAAAAAATTCTCCCCCTCTCTGCTCAGCGCCGCTTCAGTGAAGTGGCAGGAGAAACGGAGCCCCTTCCACTTCTCCTCCCGTTTCGCTGAAGGGGCGCTGCGCAGAGAGGGAAAACTATGCAGTGCCTCTCCTGCGAAGTGAAGCCTGGAGAGCAAGAGTGATTGGTGTGCACCGACCCCTCTCGCTCTCCAGGCTTCAGGCGGCTTCAGCGAAAGCAACGCGAAGCCTCCAGAGCTCGGGGGGAGCTCTCGCTCTGCGCTTCGGACGCTTCGCATTGCTATTGTTGAAGCCAAGGAGCCTGCATTCGCTCCATAGGACGGACACACATTGCCCCTTCATTTTTGGAGGGCAAAAAGTGCGTCCTATAGAGCAAAAAATACGGTAGATAGGTAGGTCAGTAGGTAGAGCTTTTTGGAAGACCGGGCCAATGGTCAACACACTTTTTTTATATATATAAAAATCTCCTTTTTAGTTTATTTATTTCATAAAATTTATATAACATGTGATTATATTTTTTAAAAAAATCCCTCAAATAATTGCCATAAATTTTAAAAAAGAAAGTCAGTGAAAACAGATGAAAGCAACTATTTAACATTTAAAACATTTAAATATAATTAAAATCAATGATAAGCTAAAAACCACATCAAAATACCTGTCTGGATAGGCTTGCCTAAACAAAAAAATGTTTTTAATCAGACACCCAAAAGAGAACAATGAATCCAGCTGCCTGATGTCAATACGCAGGGAGTTCCAAAGTGTGATTGGAAGCTCCATAATAATAATAACTGGAGTTCTTTCCAATTATCAGGACCAGCGGTTTTGGGATTGGCATTATTGAGCAAAAAGACTGGCACCATGGTCAGAAAAATAAATACCCCAGTGAGGTTGGTGCATTAAGGCAAGTGGGGCAATGCCCCACCAACCTGCCTTCTGGTTTACCACCAAATCAGGGGGATAGCACTGCTCGTCCACTTCCTCCTCCTCCTCCTCAGTCTCAGCATTGCCCCATGTAGAACTCACAAATCTAGCATCAGTTGGCTCAGCCTGCCACTGGCTCTGGCGCCACCTAGTGTTGGGCTCCCTGCTTTCTACCCTACCCAGGATGCAGTGAGATGAGCCTCCAAAGGAATTGCATTGCCTCATTTGCTCCATCCTGTTTCACCTTCCTTCTCTCTGCTTCCTTCCAGGCTGTGATGGATGGCTCAAAATGACGGTGCCTTTCGTACGCTTTTCTTCCTCTCCTCGACCACCACCACCACCTCCTCCTCCTCTTCTCCTTGTTCTGCGAGAAGGCCAGAGCAGGGAAGCGAAGCTTGGGAGCGCTCCTGAGGACAAGGAGGCACGCACTGGCTCTGGTCTCTGGAAGGGGGAGCGCCTCCTGGCTAGCCAGAGGAGCACCACGCTCTGCTGGGGGGTCAAGAAGGATCCCATGAGCGGGTGAAAATCAGGTTCGATGCCAGATAGCCCCTGCCAGGCAAGCGGCAGAGGGGGGGTGCCCTCTGCTCGCCCTCAGGGTGCGAAAGACGTTGGAGGGCCCGTTGGCGGCAGGTGGTCTTTGAAACCCTCCCCAGCGGTGATTCTTGCTTAAGTGGGGGTAACAAACTTCATCAGACAGTCAAAGGTTCTTAGGACCTCGCCAGCACCCTCTGAAACCAACGGAGGAGAAGGATAGAAAGAGTGTGTGTAATATTTTGTTTTTGTTTCGTTTTATCCTGTTTCATTGCACCTAGTGGTGGAAGTGAGGTTTTCAGCTGTTTCCCAACATAGGGGTGTGTGGTGTGTGTGTGTGTGTGGTTTATTTGGGGAAAGAGGCCTTGTCTCTAGAACCTTTCAAGAACTCCTAAAACCTCAGGCCCTCGGAGATCTAATGTGGCCCTCTGAGCCTCTCTCCTTGGCCCTTGGAACTCTGCCCAGACCACGCCTCCAAGGCCACACCCCTCTCTGCCCCCTACTGTGCCCCCCATTGGTTAATTTTTTTCCTGGCTGGAAAGTGTCCTTGAACGGTGATAATATCTCTCCCTTGCCTGGATGGAAAGTTGGGGGTGCACATGGACTTTTGGTCACACCCACCACTGTTATGTGGCCCTCAGAAGGTTGTGCACAGGGGAATGTGGCCCTCAAGCTGAGAAAGGTTCTGTCCATGCCATCAGTGATGGTATATTTATTGTTTCAGCCTACTTCACTGTCTCTGTTGCTTCCTCTCTCTCTCGGTTACACATGGCAGATGTCAGGGTGTGAGAACAGGATGCTAGACAAAATTCACCCATGGATTGGCCTGATCCAGCAAGGCCATTATTATGAGGTCTCCTCCAACTGTATGATTCCTTAATTCCCAAATTTGCCAAGAAGCTATTTCACCAGGAATAATTCATTCTCCTTTTTCAAAGCTGTCACCAGCTCAGCACTTACCGTATTTTTCGCTCTATAAGACGCACCAGACCACAAGATGCACCTAGTTTTTGGAGGAGGAAAACAAGAAGAAAAAAAATTCTGAATCTCAGAAGCCAGAACAGCAAGAGGGATCGCTGCACAATGAAAGCAGCAATCCCTCTTGCTGTTCTGGCTTCTGGGATAGCTGCGCAGCCTGCATTCGCTCCATAAGACGCACACGCATTTCCCCTTACTTTTTAGGAGGGAAAAAGTGAGTCTCATAGAGCAAAAAATATGGTCAGTGCCGGAGAGCTGGCTAGCTTCCTGTTGGCGGGCTGGGAACAACAAACCCTCTTCCTGCTATCTTAGCACCTCGACTCCCCAGAGGAACATGCTGGTCTCCACAGTCGTTTCTTAGCCCTTGTTGGCTGGCAGATATTCAGCATGGTGAGAAGCGAGGCAAGGCGATCAGGATGCCCCAACAGAGAGGCAGTGCAGGATCTTCAGGAACAGCAAATTGGTGCAGAGAGGTGGCCACTGTCGGTAGCACACCCACATGGGAGCAGGTATGCGTCTCTCTCTCTCTCTCTCTCTCTGTGTGTGTCAAGCTCTTGTGCAAAAGCAAATCATTCCACTATAGGTGGCACAGAGCCACTTCTTTGGTTATGCTGATGGTGGTACTTCACTAGCTAGCTAAAGTCATTACCTTAAATAAAGGGACTGGCTTGGCAAGCTTGCTGTTATGCATTCCTCCCCCACAGATACAGGACCCCAAGGATTAGAAGAGACTAGGGGCATCATACAGACTGACACCCCCCCCCAGCAAACTCATAATAGTGTGCATAAACAGTGGTCATATCCTATGTGAATTAATCTGCATGTGCCTTATGTTCAGACCAGGGTTTCCCCAACTTGGGTCTCCAGCTGATTTTGGACTACAACTCCCATCATCCCTGACCATTGGTCCTACTAGCTAGGGATGATGGGAGTTGTAGTCCCAGAAAACAGCTGGAGACCCAAGTTGGGGAAACCCTGGTTTAGACCCACAGCATGTGGCGGCAGAAACCCTAGAAGCTGACATTGGCAAAAGATGCGGAGAAGCCTCTCTGTGAAGGCTGGTTAGGAGAAGCCCAGCCCAACTGCCTGAAATCGAGAGGGGGCGGGTGGGCAGGGGGAAAGTTCTGCAGCTCATCGAGGCAAATCTGTAAATAAACCCACGTCTCTATGGAGCCTGTACATAAATCCGAGCTACCGGATGACCCGTGCCCCTCCCTCGGATCTCCTATTAGATGGCATTGTGGTGATTTCCCTTATATTCTGAAGAGGGGGCTATTTTTACACTGGATAAATATCAGTCGATAAAAGCTGGGGTTAAAGAGGGCTGGTGGGGGGGAGGGGCTACATAGCAAAGATCAGGGAAGGGTGTAGAGAGAAAAAAATAAAAGATTTCTTATGATTAATGGAGACTTTCAAAAATAAGAATGCCCGGTGCAAATGATAGGCTGGCATCCTATCAATTCATGGAAATTCATGCCGAGTGCTAGACAGCTCCCTCCCCTTCTGCACCATTGTGTAGCAGATGGTCTCCTCTTGAACTCCTGGTTCTACCCACCAGCCCATCCAAAATCACCGGCAGTTTTTGCTGCTCCCAGCCTCCCCACAGGTTCTGAATCCAGGAAGTGAGAACCAAGAAGAGGCACGAGAACCTAAACGCAGCCCTGCTGGCTCAGCATCCTGTTCTTACACATTGGCCAACTAACCACCTTTACGAAGCATGCAGGCAAGACCTGAGCTCAACAGCACTCTCCCTTGCTTTTTGCATTTCCCGGCCACTAGTATTGCTGCCTTCAACAGTGGATGCAGAATATAGCCCTTGTGGCTAGTAGCCACTGATAGCCTTTTCCTTCTCCACGAACTTGTCAAACCCTCTTTTGGTGGTTGTCGGTGCTTCTTGTGGAAGGGGGTTCCATGGGCTTCACTGGGTGACTGTCTGACGATAGCCTAAGCAGAGCTTTCCCGGATCAGGCCATCTAGTCCAACATCCTTTTAGCACAGTAGCCAGCCGGATGACCCAATGAGAAAGCCCACAAGCAAGGCCCTCAGCGCAGCAGCAGCGACAGTGGGTAGGCTTTGCACTGGGAGTCCCGAGTTCAACTCCTGACATCTCCCCCTGGAAGAGCGTGCAAAGCAGACATTCCTTGTATGTTTAAAGCTGCAAATTAATTTTTGTTTGGTCTTATGCAAGAGGTGTGTGGTCGCCAGGAGCTGGAGTCAACCGTAGGCGAGCAGTCAGAGCTAAAACATGGTGTCAGTGAAGTGAACTCTTTATTCGAGAAACCAGAATGCTGCAGGCCTAGTGATCCCAGCAGGTTTTGATCCAACAAGGCAGTTGCGAGGACCAAAGGTCCTTGCCTTCCTGACGCTTCCTCAGGCTCCTCCTCTCCAAGGTCTTTCCCAAGTGACCTGCACACAACCCCCCTCTGCTATGTCTTCTTAATTTCTCTGGATGGTTTAGGAGATCAGGGAAGGGGGGAGCTGGTCGCAGCAGGAGGGGGAGACTCCCTGGCTTCTTCAGCAGCTGGCCTCTCTCTCTCCTGACCCCACTCCCCTCCTGCCTCCATTTCTGCCCCTGATTCTGAGCTGCTGTCTGCCACAGCCTCTTCCTGCTCACTAAACCCTGTTGCCCCTTCAGTTTCTGACACCTTCTCCTCCCATCTGCTCCCTCTTCTCCCTCTGACCAATTATCGCCCTCCCACCACCAACCCCCCTGGCTCTGAGCCTCCTTCCCCTGGGGCTGTCTCCCACCACTCGGCAGCCAGCCAGTCCATGCAGCTGTCAATCATTTGTTGTGAAGGGTCCAGAAGTTTCCTTCCAGTTGTTTGGTTGTTTTGTTTGTTTGTTTGTTACATTCATATCCTACCTTTTTCTCCAAGGACCTCAAGCTGGTGTTCACGGTTCTCCTCGTTCAATCGTCACAGCAACCCTGTGAGTTAGGCCAAGAGTCAGCGACTGGCCCCCATGGCCACCCAGTGAGCTCCATGGCCGAGTGGGGAGATTTGAACCCTAGTCTCCCAGGTCCTAGTCTGACAGTCTAAATGCCACCTTGAGCTCCTTGGAGGAGAGGGGGCGGGGCTATAAATGTAATAGGTTCTTTTTTTTTTTGTTTAAAGGGAAGTGCTGCAGCTCCCATTAGCTCAGTCCATTTGCAGCTCATGAAGTTCCTGACATTCTGGATCTCAAACTCTATACAAGAGACTGGTGTGCAGATGTTGAGCTGGGAGGGCTTGAGGGTAGCCAGGACATTTGAAACCTCTGCAAAACTCCAGGGATCCCATGCACCCTTGTTCTCAACGTCACCCTTGGAAACATGATACACATTGTGTGCGTGGGGTGGGGTTATGACGTTATGAAAACACTGAGCATTGGGGAAACTTCGTCGGCCGTTTTGACTCCATTATCTGTAAAATACACAGTTTCCACCTTCTGTACATATGAATATAGACTCACAACCTGTATGTATGTATATGGCAACATGCATACATATTTGCCAAATCTCAGACACTGTACAGGTTCTTTTTCTTCTTCTTAATTAATGGCTGCTTTTTGTTTTCTCTGTGTTGGTTCTGACTTGACAGAGTGAGCTGTGGTACATCATTGTGGGCACAATCAAAAGTGGAAGCTCTCCTGTGCAAACCCCAGTAAAACAGAGCTGAGAATGAGCAATCCTTTGTGGCAGAGCTCTTACACAGCTCCCATCCTTACAATCACAGAATCATAGTCACTCTGGCCAGTGACCAAAATAAACCCATTCATTCATTCGGAGAATCCTAGAGTTGGAAAGGTGCCTCCAAAGGTCATCTAGCCCAACCTGCTGCGATGCAGGAATTGAAGCCTTCATTATTATTCAATCGCAGAATCCTTCCCCCCCCCGCCACCCCAAAAGCATTTGCAACAGGATACGCATAGCAGAGCATTCCCTGAGAATTGTGTCTCCCTCCCCCTTTCATTTAGAGATTTATTTCTTTCTTTTTTTAAAAGAACATTATAAATAACTGTATATGGAATATAAATATATCTATTTTGTGGTGGTTGTTGCCGAATTCTCGTCACTGGAAAACAAACAAACCAACATTGACTCTAGTGCAAAGGGGGGGGGATCACGTAGAGGGGGGAAACAAAACAAAACCCCCACCCCAAACTCTGAACTGGAATGAAAATATAAGGCACGAGGGTTCTTCTTTGAGGATTGTAAATTTTGTACAGGACCATTTCTAAAAGTTTTCTACACTCGAAGGAAAAGTATTTATTATTTCTGCTGTCTGACTGGGGTGTGAGTTGCCGTGGACTGTAAAGAATAAAAATAATAAGAAAAATGGGTTGCTCTCTTCTTCTTTTTTCTCTTGTGCTTTTGTGTGGTGTTTGGTGAGGTTAATTCTGTATGACTTACTTATGCCAATAAAGACTTTGAAAATGATGCCATTCCATTCCTTTCTTTCTTTCGTTCCTCTAACTCCCCACCTTCTGTATTTTTTAAGAATAGTATATTTTTTTAATTGGTTTTCAATGATGCCTAACAAAATATAAGCAGACAGCTTGCTTGCTTATTTATATCCCAACTTTTTCTCCAAAGAGCTGAGGGCAGTGTAAACGGTTCTACCCCTCCTCATTTAATCCCCACAACAACATCCCTGCAAGGTAGGTTAGGCTACATATCTTTGAAGGTGACCCAGAAACTACAACTAATCCAGAATGTGGCAGCTAGACTGGTTACTGGGAGTGGCCACTGAGACCATATAACAGGTCCTGAAAGACCTGCATTGGCTCCCAGTACGTTTCCGAGCACAATTCAAAGTGTTGGTGCTGACCTTTAAAGGCCTAAACGGCCTTGGCCCGGTATACCCAAAGGAGCGTCTCCACCGCCATCATTTGCCCGGACACTAAGGTCCAGCTCCGAGGGCCTTCTGGTGGTTCCCTCACTGCGAGAAGTGAGGTTACAGGGAACCAGGTAGAGGGCCTTCTCGGTAGTGGTGCCTGCCCTGTGGAACGCCCTCCTATCAGATGTCAAAGAAATAAACAACTATAGTCATACCTCGGGTTAAATGTGCTTCAGGTCGAGTGTTTTCAGGTTACACTCCACGGTGACCCAGAAGTAACGGAGCATGTTACTTCTGGGTTTCGCCGCTCTCGCATGCTCAGATGCTCAAAATGACGTCACACGCATGTGTGGAAGCGGCGAATCGTGACCCGCGGGTTGCGTTCACTTTAGGATGCGAACAGGGCTCCGGAACGGATCCCGTTTGCATCCAGAGGTACCACTGTATCTGACTTTTTGAAGACATCTGAAGGCAGCCATGTTTAAGGAAGTTTTTAATTTTTGATGTTTTATTGTGTTTTTTAAAATCCTGTTGGAAGCAGCCCAGAGTGGCTGGGGAGGCCTGGCTAGATGGGCAGGCTATCAGTAATATTATTATTATTATTATTATTATTATTATTATTATTATTGTTGTTGTTGTTGTTGTTGTTATTATTATTATTATTATTAGAGGCAGTAGCTGGCCCAAGGTCACCCAGTGAGCTTCATGGACAAATGGCCCAACTCAGTATAAAACAGCTTCCTGAGTTGCTGTGGCTTCCTATGTGTTTGCTTAATGCAAAAGAAGTCCAAAGTGGGGAATGGGATTGTCAGCAAAGGGGTAAACATGATGTCATTCATCTCAGGTAAGAAAACATGGAGGAAAGGAAGGTGTGGTACTGACCTTCATTACCACTGATGCTGAAAATATTTTCAGCTTCCTCCTGGCATTTTGCATTTGCAACGCGATAGGGTGACAGATTCCCTTACGATGCCATAATATTTGTGATGACACAGTCTAGACGACTCGGCTCCTCTAGAGAACTGTGGCACATAAACAGACTGTTTGCAGGCCCCACTGAAAAATTGGGTCTTGGTGGAACCTAGGAAGCTGCCTTACAGAGCGTCAGACCATTAGTCCAGCTAGCTCAATGCTGTCTACACTGACTGGCAACATCTCTCCCAGGTTTCAGTCATGGACTGGCTGGATCAAGAGGACTGGTGGGAGGGACCAGCCGGGGAACCCCCAAGGGAACCCTCAGGGGAAGAAAGCTCAGAGCCAGGGAATTGGTGGTAGGACGACAATTAGCGGATATCAGGGGCTGGACTGAGAAGGAATGGTGGGAACCCCCCCCCCCTTCTTGCACCTTCCTGAGAAGAGGAGGACAGTATAGATTTAGAACAGTGGTTTGCAGAAGGTCACAGTTTGGAAGCTGCAGAGGGGAGGAGCTGGGAAATATTGGGAGAGCAGCAGGAAGAAGAAGCACCAGGGGAGAGACAGCTGACAGACACAGTGTCTCTTGAAAGCATTCCTGACCACCCCCTTCCCAGAACCAGGGAAAGCAGAAAGCACAGATCAGTTGGCCCAGGGGTGACGTACAATAGGAGGGGCTAAGGACTTTACTTGGAGCAACACCATTATGTAAGAGAGACTGCATTCCTTCATCTGTCTCTGTGAATATTGAATAAACTACCTGGTAAGAACTCTTATTTTTTATCTGTTTCTTGGCATCCCACCATGGGAGGAATAGGATTCCCTGAAGCCTTGACAGTGGTCAGAGGGAGAAGTGAGAGCAGACTGGGAGGAGGAGGTGTCAGAAGCTGAAAAGGCAACAGGGTTTTGTGAGCAGGAAGAGTCTGTGCCGGAGAGCAGCCCAGAACCAGGGGCAGAAGCGAAGGTTGAAGAGGAGGAGGGCCAAGAGGCAGAGATGTGGCAGGATGCTGAAGAAGCCAGGGGGTCTCCCCTCCTGCTGTGACCAGCTCCCCTTCCCCTGGTCTCCCAGAACCAGAAGAGGGAGGAGCAAAGACAGGCGTGATGACAGTAGCCTGGGAGATGAGATGTAGGGAGCTGTGGGAAGTCAGGGACCTTCAGTCCCCTCAACTGCCTCATGGGGGCAAGATCTACTGGGACGCATTGCTGTGCTCACTAGGCCTGGCCACCTGAGCAGTTAGCTTCACTTACACCGAGTGATTTATTGCTGACCAGCACCTGACACCTGTTCCTGACAGGTGAACTATTCCATCCGTACCTGGCGAGGCCATTGGGAATCAAACCTGTGACTTCCTACATGCAAAGCAGATGCTCTACCACTGAGCTACCATGGCTCTTTACCTTAGGAGCCTTAGGCATCCCAGTTCTAGCGTATGGGCAAAAGAAAAGGCATTTTTAAATACCAAGCTGCTTGGAGGGGAAGGAAGCAAGCAGGGTAGAAATCAAAGAGACGCTACTGAATCGGAGGCAAGACAACAGAAGCAAATGGAGCAGTAAAATGCCCGATTGGATAGGATTAAAGCAACATTAGATTTCCCTTTCTGATCTGGACCGCTCTCCATTGCTGACTCTGCAAATGCTGGGACTTTGCAAGTTATTTCAGAGGACCGGCTCATCCGACTGTGGCTTCCCAAGGGACAGGATTCTCCGATTAGGGTGGGCTGGGCTCCCGAGGAGAAGCCAGCCTGAGGGTAGCATTAAGGAACCAGGGCTCATCGCACAGACCGCGGCTAGTCACCGTGGCAAAACGACACTGCTGACTCTTCCTTCTTCATCGCCTCCCTCCTTTAATGCTTCCTTTCAGTAAATAGTTTCATTAGCCTGCATTTAAGGACAAGAAAAGCAAAACCCTTTGGGGTAAGTAATGAGATAAATTGCCACCCTCCCCGTTCCCCCTTAGGAATTAAGGCTGCAGTGCTTGGGCAAAGCGCCTTATTCAGCACTTCCTTCTTCCTGAACCTGGGGAAACTCTGGCAGAAGTTTGGGGAGAAAGTTAAGTCAAACTTGAACAAAGGCAACCAGGAGCTGATGGAGAGGCAGAGACAGAGGCCACAGTCACACCATGCCTCCAAAGCACTAGGACGCCACTTTAAACAGCCATTGCTTCCTGCAAGGAATCCTGGGAGCTGCAGTTCATTAAGGGTGCGGGGAATTGTTAGAGCTACAATTCCCATAGTTCCTTGGGGGAAGAGGGATTGGTTGTTGAAGCCATCCATTTAGATGGCTTTAAAAAGAGGATTAGACAAATTCAGGGAGGATAAGACTATCAATGGCTGCTAGCCAGGATGGCTATGCTCTGCTTCCACAGTTGGAGGCAGAGATGCTTCTGAATGGCAGTTGCTGGAAACCACGGAGGGGGGGAAGACTTGCTGTTGTGCTTGGGTCCTCATTGGGGCATCCAGGTGGCCACTGTGAGAACAGGATGCTGGACTAGATGGGCTTTTGGCCTGATCCAGAAGGCTCTTCATAAGTTCCCCTATGGGGAGGGAGAGAACCTTCTACAGTCATACCTCTTGTTACATTTGCTTCATGATACGTTTTTTTCAGGTTGTGTCCCACGGCGACCCGGAAGTATCAGAAAAGGTTAGTTCTGGGTTTCGCCACTCGTGCATGCACAGACGCGCAAAATGACGTCACACGCATGCGCAGAAGCGGCAAATCGTGACCCGTGTGTGCGCAGACGTGGTTGCGTTCCTTTCAGGTTGCGAACGGGGCTCCGGAACAGATCCCGTTTGCAACCAGAGGTACCGCTGTATGTCATCTTGTGCAACTTGTAAGAAAGGTGCAATATACATGAAATTAGGTGGTCATTGGCCTGATCCAACGGGCTCTTCTTATGGTTTGATTTAGAGAATCTATCTATCTATCATCTATCTATCTATCATCTATCTATCATCTATCTATCTATCTATATCTATCTATCTATATCTATCTATATCTATCTATCATCTATCTATCTATCTCTATCATCTATATCTATCATCTATCATCTATCATCTATCTATCTATCATCTATCTATCAATCATGTATCTATCTATCTATCTATCTATCTATCTATCTATCTATCTATCTGTCATCTGTCAGCTATCTATCATCATCTATCATCTATCTATCTAGAGAGAAACTTGTATCTCTTGCGGTATCCATTTCTTTAGGAAATGTCAACCCAAGTTCTAAGCAAGTTAGGGAAAAGCTCTTCCTTTGTCAAGTCTCTCTCTCTCTCTCTCTCTCTCTCTCTCTCTCTCTCTCTCTCTCTCTCTCTCTCTCTCTCCCCCCCCCCC
>JAXCMG010000019.1:17155341-17300495 GCA_034642415.1 Podarcis siculus | reverse complement strand
CCCCCCCCCCCCCCCCCCCCATTTTGCAAAGAAGGAAATGACACACTCCTAGAAGGACCCCTCCCTAAACCCCCAGTAAGAATCTGCCGTTTGGCGATAAATTACAACCATGATCATAATCTGCCCTGAACGTTTGGACAGCAACAGCAGGGATAGACGCCGCAAAGATGTCACGCTAATGAAAATTATGGCTCGGTTGCGCAGATAATGCCATTGTTCGTCCCATTTATAGAACTCGCCTTCCAGGCCACGTGCCACGTACCTCCAGCCGGTTCCGCAGCTGCCGTGAAGCAGAGATTTGAAAAGGAAAAGGGCAGGGTGGGTTGATGGGAAGCAGCTCACCCTTAACAAGCATCCTAGACTCAAGCCCAAGTCAATGTGTTAAGAGTTTATCTCCTATTTTTCCTGCAGATGTTGACACAACACTAGGGATGGGGAATTTATCTTTTGACCTCTGCTTGCATTTTAATGCAGAGCTACTTAATTTGCACTTCTAAAACATATATGTGAACCAAAACTCATTCTTCAAAAATATTAAATTCTCTGAATTCTTGACACACTTCTCCAGCCAAAAAATGTGTGGAAAAATGCTTATATTGGTCAAAGTCATGTAGGGTACAGTAAGGTAAAGGTAAAGGGACCCCTGACCATTAGGTCCAGTTGCGGACAACTCTGGGGTTGTGGTGCTCATCTCGGCCTATAGGCCGAGGGAGCCGGCGTACAGCTTCCGGATCATGTGGCCAGCATGACTAAGCCTCTTCTGGTGAAACCAGAGCCTCGCACAGAAAGGCCCGTTTACCTTCCTGCCAGAGCGGTACCTATTTATCAACTTGACTT
The DNA here is from genome assembly GCA_034642415.1 of Podarcis siculus. Classification (NCBI taxonomy): domain Eukaryota; kingdom Metazoa; phylum Chordata; class Lepidosauria; order Squamata; family Lacertidae; genus Podarcis; species Podarcis siculus. Next base: position 17,299,658 of record JAXCMG010000019.1, on the reverse strand, counting down.
TGATGTGCTTTCGAACTGCTAGGTTGGCAGGAGCAGGGACCGAGCAATGGGAGCTCACCCCATCGTGGGGATTCGAACCGCTGGCCTTCTGATCGGCAAGTCCTAGGCTCTGTGGTTTAACCCACAGTGCCACCCGCGTCCCATAGGGTACAGTAGCATGTCCCTATTTTCATCGGCAGGTATGGAGTTATGTGACCCTTGACACAAAGAGATATGTAGCTATATAACCTTTAGGAGACACCTGAAGGCAACCCTGTATAGGGAAGGGTTTTTTTAAAAAAATGTTCAACGTTTTATTATGTTTTCAAATATGTTGGAAGCCACGCAGAGTGGTTGAGGCAACCCAGTCAGATGGGTGGGATATAAATAATAAAATTATTATTATTATTATTATCATTATTATCATTATTTGTTGGACATCCCCATTTTTCATTGGAGAAACGTTTCATGTATATATGAAAAATCAATCAATTTGAGTCATGCGACTCTACTAGACCCCAAATGTTTAAGCGATGTGGATTAAAGTCGCTTCTGGGGCCTCTCCAGGGTTAGGGGTCCTGAAGCTTAATCTTCATTAGCTTCATAGTAGATCCACCCCTTGTGGACCTTGGGGGAAGTGTGATTTTTTCTTTCCGCCTTCTCCTTTCTGCTCATTCCACAACCCTGCATATTTTAAAAGGCCATGAATAAACTATGAAAGGTTGCTCACACCTCACACTGGCTCTGGCTGGATCTTTTCATCTTCAAAAGCCGTCGAGGAGACATTAACAAATGAGCACACGCAAACACCCAGCGAGTCTCCAGGCGCTTTCGTCATCTTCCTACATTGTTGGAGGAACTCCAAAGGTTGAGAGAGAGAGGGAGACAAAGCTGGATGCATATGTCACATAGAGCCACCCACAGGAGTCTGGTGCCTAAGGAAGGAAATCCCCAATTTGATGATGATGATGATAATTTATTACTTATACCCCGCCCATCTGGCCAGGACTCCCCAGCCACTTGGGCCGCTTCCAACAGAATATTAAAAACACAATAAAGCGTCAAACATTAAAAACTTCCCTAAACAGGGCTGCCTTCAGATGTCTTCAAAAAGTCAGATAGTTGTTTATCTCCTTGACATTTGATGGGAGGGCATTCCACAGGGTGGGTGCCACTACCGAGAAGGCCCTCTTTTGCCTGGTTCCCTGTAACCTTGCAGTGAGGGAACTGCCAGAAGGCCCTCGGCGCTGGACCTCAGTGTCTGGGCTGAAAGATGGGGGTGAAGACACTCCTTGAGGTATACTAAGCCGAGGCCATTTAGGGCTTTGAAAGTCAGCACCAACACTTTGGTGAGCCACTGGATCATCCCCTTGTGCAATGCACATTTGAAATGGGTTTGCATGGGCGAGCTTCTCCATGGGCTGAACTTTTTACCCAGTTTTCTGGGGTGGTGAATGGTGCTCAAGGGATGCCCACTTGCCATTTTCATTCCAGGGAGGGTGAAAACAAAATATTGGGTGGCACAGGACTCACCATCATCCCCCTGGTTCCCATGGGGAACCTCAGTCCCCAAATGTGGGTCCTCAGGCTTCTTTTTCTGGCACTACCCCTCCCTCAAGGGATGTGGATGGCGCTGTGGTCTAAACCACAGAGCCTAGGACCTGTCGATCAGAAGGTCGGCGGTTCAAATCCCCGCGATGGGGTGAGCTCCCGTTGCTCGGTCCCTGCTCCTGCCAACCTAGCAGTTCAAAAGCACGTCAAAGTGCAAGTAGATAAATAGGTACCGCTCTGGCAGGAAGGTAAATGGTGTTTCCGTGTGCTGCTCTGGTTTGCCAGAAGCGGCTTAGTCATGCTGGCCACATGACCTGGAAGCTGTACGCCGGAACCCTCGGCCAATAAAGCGAGATGAGCACCGCAACCCCAGAGTCGGTCACGACTGGACCTAATGGTCAGGGGTTCCTTTACCTTTACCCCTCCCTCAGCCACATCTCCCCTCCTGAGGCCACCCTTCCTATCAACCCTCAAGATTTTTGCCTGGCTAGGAACGTGCCCCTTGAACTGTGAAAATGCCACTCGCTTGCATGGCTGCAGAACAGAGAGGGCTGGGTGAGCATGTGTAGAAAACGACCCCGCTATACAAAGCTTTCGTTACATTCTTGTTTTTATTATGTATTTTGTGTTTTTATTTCGCGTTTTTTATGTTGTGAACCTCCCTGAGATCTGTGGATGGAGATCTGTGGATGGCATACAAATTTGAATAAATAAAAATAATAAAACAAATTGTCCCAAGAATCTCTTTCGACAACAACTTCTGGATGCGATTAATAAACGTGCCCCTCGTTACGCCAGCAGATAATTCAAAAAAAGTAATCCGAAAGACCCTGATAATAACATAATGAAAATTGCATAGCTTTAAAAGGATGTTTAGTTTATCAAAGGTCTCTCTCTCTCTCTTAGCTTTGTTTTTAATACTGTTTTGCAGCTACAGGAAAAGCAGCCTTAAGGGCACCAAGTCAGGAATAAGTCAACAATAAAGAGTTTTCACGTTTATTAGCCCAGTTTTGTAAGATCTGTTTGACAGTTGCTCCAAATAACATTTGTTAAGGCTAGCCTCATTTCTGGTGTACTCTGTGATTCCAAAAAGCGAGGCGGTGTGAACTCTGGATATTACTGAAGAAATCCCAGCCGCAAATCTCATGAGGGCAACGGAAGTGCCCCAAGGAGCCTGGCCAGCAGTTCAGACTCACTTTTGGGAAGTGCTAGAGCTCAAGGGGAGAGCTTAGGGTGCAGAAGGTCCAGGGTTTAAGGTCCCAGTGTGGTGTAGTGGTTAGAATGCTGGACTAGGAAGTGAGTGACCAGGGTTCAAATCCCCACTCAGCCATGAAGCTCACTGGGTGTGACCGTGGGCCAGTCACTGTGTCTTAGCCTGGCCTACCTCACAGGGTCGTTGTGAAAATAAAACACGGAGGGGAAAACCATGTATGCCGCTTTGAGCTCCTTGGAGGAAAGGTGGGTATATAAATTAAATGATCCAATAAATTTTGTTGTTGTTTAGTCGTTTAGTCGTATCCGACTCTTCGTGACCCCATGGACCAGAGCACGCCAGGCGTTCCTGTCTTCCACTGCCTCCCACAGTTTGGTCAAACTCATGATGGTAGCTTTGAGAACACTGTCCAACCTTCTCGTCCTCTGTCGTCCCCGTCTCCTTGTGCCCTCTTTCCCAGCACCAGGGTCTTTTCCAGGGAGTCTTCTCTTCTCATGAGGTGGCCAAAGTATTGGAGTCTCAGCTTCAGGATCTGTCCTTCCAGTGAGCACTCAGGGCTGATTTCCTTCAGAACAGATCAGTTTGATCTTCCTGCAGTCCATGGGACTCTCAAGAGTCTCCTCCAGCACCATAATTCAAAAGCATCAATTCTTAGGCGATCAGCCTTCTTTATGGTCCAGCTCTCACTTCCAATAAATAGAACCTAATAATTTATGGCATCTCCAGGTAGAGTTGGAAGAAACTCTGAAACGCTGGGGAGCAACTGGCAGTCATAGAGTTGTAGAGGTGGCAGGCACCGCGAGGGTCATCTAGTCCAACCCCGGGCAATGCAGGAGTCTCTTGCCCAACATGGGGCTCGAACCCACAACCCTGAGATCAAGAGTCTCATGCTCTACCGTCTGAGCTGTCAGGTCCATGTAGACAACACTGAGCTAGGTGGACGGATGGCCTGGCTCAGTATTGGGCTGCTTCCTATGTTTTTGCCCATGATGGCGGAACCTATGACTCAAATCCCTGGCCATCAAGGGTAACAGTTTGGCCAGGAAAGATCCGTCCAAAGTCCTGGTCACGCGCTGCAGTCAGAAGGCATCAGGGAGCGGCTCCCAGATGGTCTGCAAAGAGGACAGCTCGAAGCATGTCTCTCCAGGATGCCGGAATGTGCAGCTTCAATAGGCTTGAACTAATGCGCAATGACGTGAATCGGGTCTGTGAGTCATTCCAGCAAAGGCTGCTCATACGGCAGGGGGGACGACCCACTTCCTCTGTGAGTAGCAGTCATGCCCCAGCCCCTGCCAGATGTCCACACCCTCCTTTTCCACAACACAGCGAATTGGTGACTCTCTTCAAGTTCCACTAGTCTGGCTTTCTCCCAGGGCTGGTAAACGCTTGATGCAGGGGTGAGGAACCACAGGCTGGGCACTTAGTGTGGCCCTCCATGCCTCTTCTTCTGGACCTCAGAACATTCCCACTCAAATCCCTCCCTGGCCCCTGAGAAGGAAGCCAAGCCTTATGAGGAACAGTTGAGGGAGTTCAGCCTGGAGAAGAGAAGACTGAGAGGTGATATGAGAGCCTTATTTAAATATCCAAAGGGCTGTCGTGTGGAAGATGACACAAACTTGTTTTCTGCAGCTCCAGAGGGTAGGACCCGAACCAAGAAAATAGATTTTAAACATTAGGAAGAATTTTCTGATAGTAAGGGCTGTTCAACAGTGAAACAGACTCCCTCAGAAGGTGGTACACTCTTTCATTGGAGGCTTTTAAGTAGAGGTTGGGTGGTCATCTGTCAGGGATGCTTTAGCTGAGATTCCTGCAATGGACTAGATGATCCTTGGGACTCCTTCCAACTCTACAATTCTAAGGGGGTAGGCAGGAGATGACTGAAGGCAGACAGAGCTTGGTAAGACAGCTCCCCACTTGCTTTAATGAACCATCCTTCTCTGCATTAGCATTGCACTTGCAGAACTCAACAAGGAAGAGATGTGCAACCAGAGAGTCATTTTGGACTCACAGCTGTCCATGGAGGAGCAGGTCAATTGTGTATCCAGGGCAACTGTCTACCAGCTCCATGTGGTACACCGGCTGAGACCCTACTTACCCACAGACTGTCTCACCAGAGTTGTGCATGCTCTAGTTATCTCCCGCTTGGACTACTGCAATGTGCTCCACGTGGGGCTACCTTTGAAGGTGACCCAGAAACTACAACTAATCCAGAAAGCGGCAGCTAGACTGGTGACTGGGTATGGCCACCAAGACCATATAACACCTGAAAGACCTACATTGGCTCCCAGTATGTTTCCGAGCACAATTCAAATTGTTAGTGCTGACCTTTAAAGTCCTAAATGGCCTTGGCCCAGTATACCTGGAGCATCTCCACTCCCATCATTCTGGCTGGACACTGAGGTCCAGCTCCAAGAGCCTTCTGGTGGTTCCCTCACTGTGAGAAGTTAGGTTACAGGGAACCAGGCAGAGGGCCTTCTTGGTAGTGGCACCCGCCCTCTGGCATGCCCTCATGTCAGGTGTCAAGGAGATAAACAACTATTCGGCTTTTTGAAGTCATTTGAAGTTCAGGGAAGTTTTTAATGTTTGATGTTTTATCGTGTTTCACATATTCTATTGGGAGCCGCCCAGAGTGGCTGAAGAAAGCCAGCCAGATGGGTGGGGTATAAGTAATAAATTATTATTATTATTATTATTATTACAAAGAGGAGGATGGCAGCAAAAACAGTAGAATTAGTTGGCTCCACCTCCATTGTCTCTGGCGCCACCTGCTGTCGGGCTCCCTGAATCCCACCCTACCAGTATCCAGCAGCCAGGACTGTCAAGAACCAAGTTGCAGCCTTGCCTGCCTGCTCTTTCCAGGGGGGATACAGTACGTCGCTTTTAGCTTGAGCTCAGTTTACTGGGTCGGAAGCTGCACACAGTTTGCCCTGCAAATTGCCCACCTGCTCAAAGGGAAGGAAGAGAAGTAGAGCACTGACCCAGATCAGAAAGGCCCCTGCAGCCCCAGCGACTAATCTGGCTATTATTGGAGCAAGTCTCACCGCTAAAGGGATTGTTGCTAAGAACGCCTCTTAAATGCACGAGGGATTATCCCACTTTTCAGGAACTATCCGGCACATTAGAGGGATTAAGCATTAGCCTATCAAGCACAGACAGTTGGAGCTCCCAAATGGTATGGCAGGCAGGCTGGATGCTCAATGCATACTTAGTCTTCCTTGAGGCAGCCGCCGCAGCCACATTCCTGCTCTGGTTGGGACACATTGCAGGATCATAGGAAGCTGCCATGTACAGTAAGTCAGATCATTCATTCATCTAGCTCAATATTGACTGCTCTGACTCACAGCAACCCTTCAGGCTTTCAGACAGGAATCCTGGTATGGAATTGAACCTGTAACCCTGGGGAACTACTGTCGGTTAGTGTTGGCAATACCGAACCAGATGGTCTGACTCAGTATAAGGCAGCTGACTAACTTCCTATGTTGGTAAAATGGGTGATATACAAGAGTTGAATCTGATAGAGGATTTCAACATAGCAACAAGTTGAAGTCCTTTAGGGGTGTTGTGCTAGCGGACTAGTTGTGCTTGTGGACGCGGGTGGCGCTGTGGGTTAAACCACAGAGCCTCGGACTTGCCGATCGGAAGGTCAGCGTTTCGAATCTCCACGACAGGGTGAGCTCCCGTTGCTCGGTCCCTGCTCCTGCCAACCTAGCAGTTCGAAAGCACGTAAAAGTGCAAGTAGATAAATAGGTACTGCTCCGACAGGAAGGTAAACGGCGTTTCCGTGCGCTGCTCCGGTTCGTCAGAAGTGGCTTAGTCATGCTGGCCACATGACCCGGAAGCTGTATGCCAGCTCCCTCAGCCAATAAAGCAAGATGAGCGCCGCAACCCCAGAGTCGGCCACGACTGGACCTAATGGTCAGGGGTCCCTTTACCTTTACCTTAGTGCTAGCAGGATGGCTTGTGCAAAAGGAGATGCAGGAAGTAAGCATGGCTGGCGGGAGCCCAGATTGCTGTCACACCAATGCTTCCCCTTGAACAACATGTTGCAGAAGAATCTTCTGCCTGCTGGCACAACTCTTGTGCTGGTTTTTGTACTGCACAACAGCTCTTGGTGTGGCGGTCAGAGAACATTAAATCGGGGCCTGAATATGCAATTTTTGACAATGCAAAACAAAACAGAAACAAACAAACAAACAAAAACAGCGCTCCTACTTCTTCCACAATGTAGATACCATAGTTTGGGCAGCCCATCTTGATGGACTTGGGGTGTTCAAACTGCTAGGCTGCAAAGACTCCAAATGCAGCTAGCTATATTTGCCCTGGCAGCCTTTGAGATTGAGAGTAAGCTTCTTAATTGGAAGAGAGAGGGGGGGGGGGAATCCAGGCATTGTTATATTTGCCAAGCACTATTTTTAAACATATTGTTATGTTAGAGTTGCCATATGTCCGGACATAGCCGGGAATCTGCTGTCAAAGATCAACAACTTTGGTGTCCGGATTTTCACTTTTTGAAATATGGCAACCCTTGTGTTATGTGCCACCCTAATCTCTGAGCGGTGAGAAACTCCATGGATTCCTGCGCTTACCCAGGGTTCTGTTTCCTTGGAATGAGGGTTAGTGGAGACTGTGATGTCTTTTAGGATATATGGTTTTATTTGCACATATATATCCAGGCTGAGCATACAAGGGAGGGGCTCACAGAATTAACACTCCCGTAGATCTTGCTTCCCCTTTAGGTTTGCAGGAGATCCCTGCAGTTCAGCACAGAGCAAACAGGTCTCTTTCTCTCCAGCTTCCAGGTGACACCAACTCTGGCCCTTGTTCTTTTCCCTACCAGCCAAGGCTCAGCATCCTCTGAGGTTAAACTTTGGACCAAACCTTCTCTGAGTTACTAACAACAGCTGTATCTGCTATCACTGTTTTAGTAAACTCTTCAGCATACCTTTTGGGCGGTTTACCCTTTGTGGCCCTTTCAGATCTATGTACTATACACAAGTCTCCCATGATAGGCTTCCCCTCTTTAGGAGAATGCTGGGCAGGCCAGGTCGTCCTCTTATATTCCTGCTGGAATTGACAAGACATCTGACCCTCACCTGAATCTCATAGCTCTCCTGTAGCTGCCTCTGATTACTTATCATTTAACTCTTGGGGGAAATAATTAGCATCACATGTCATGTGCATGGAAATTTCTGAACCAATTAACCAACTAGAAGGATTACTGTTAATAGCACCAGTTTTCCCAAAACTTGATATTGCTGCATAGTTTTGATGAACTGCAAAAGCATTTTTAGTTTGCTTTCTGTTGCCACCCTGGAACTTTTCTTTATTAGTGCCACTTTGTTTTGTACGATTCCTTACAAATGAAGGAAAAAAACATTTCTGCTTGTATATGTTGATAATATAATTTTGGTTACTGAGGACAAACAAGATTGTACAAAAGCAAGATTGGGTGCAGGCCTGGCCAGGACATAGGCGTCCTGACTGTGACAAAGGTGACCTGTGTGGTTGCTTGCTTGCTTAATTAACAGCTGTTGGGAACTTCAAGGTCCCTGCTCTACCTTCTTATGGTCTTTGTACTGGACCTGGAGACTCCAATAGAGAGCATTCCATGTCAAGAAGGAGGGCAAGTGGGCACTCTATCAAATGACAGGACAGAAGTTACACGGAGCAGGGCCTTTTCACTGGTGGTGCCCGTTGTATGCCTTGCTCTTCCCTGTATTTTGGAGCTTTAGAATTTAGGAAGACTTTGGAAGAACAGGCTGACAAGTCTTATCAGCTGCTGACGTATGAGCGGATTTTATTTCCTGCTATTCTGTGCTTCTGGTGCACCAGGGTTTACACCAGTGTAATAGAGTTGGCCAGGATACCAGAAGGGATACAATTTACGAGCTTTCTCCATTATCTGCACAGCAGGGGGTGTTTAGTCAACAGTGCAAAGGCTGAGATGAAGTATTCCCTGCTGGTACCTGCTTTCAGCAATAGGGGTCGCTCTTTGATAGTACCCAATTGGTTAGCTGTCAGATTCTAGAGCTTCTTATTGGTGGCTCTTAGGTAATTCACAAAATACAGAGTCCATTCATAAAACACAGTGTTCATTCATAAAGCAGTAACATAAATCTCCATTGCTACACATTGAATGTATATTTTAGCGGTTGAATGTACAAGTTTATGGGCATGCTGTAGTGTAGTGCTTATGAGACTGTGAATAAAAGGTGGTTGGGCTCATTGTCTCAGGGCCTGGGGGGGGGAGAGGTGACAAAACTGATTTCCAACAAGTACCCCCCTTTATTTCCATAACAAGTCCTTGAGTCTGTACTCGGAATGGTGACACCAGGGACCTAGAAGGTGCAGGGCTTGTCAGTCCAACCCCTGCACAGACTCATCAGGACTGGCCTTAAGGCAATTGGAGCAATTGGGCCAAATTAGGCCCTGCTGGCCACTCCTGAAGGAGCCCCTGCACCAGGCAATCTAGATGGATTTTAATATAGCTATAAGATTTTGCAGACTTTGGCTGTGAACTGGGGCCCTACCCCCCCCCCAAATAAATAAATGAATAAAAAATCAAGTTGCGCCCCACTGCTTCAAATTGGGCCCCACCGGCTAGCCCTGAGTCTAATAGTTGCTGGGCCTGAGTTGCCCTGCCCTTGCATGAAGTCTTGGGTTTACAATTTTGGGAGAGGGGAGACTGCGGCACTGGGGAGTGGGCAGGCTGGTGAGGCCCCCTAGAATTAGAGGCCCGAGTTGCCCTGCCCTCGCATGAAGTCTTGGGTTTGCAATTTTGTGAGAGGGGAGTCTTCCTGCTGGGGAGTGGGAGGGCTGGCGACGCCCCCTAGGTTTAGAGGCCTTAGGCTTCAGCCTATTTAGCCTATACATAAATCCGGCACTGCCTGCGGCTTTGCTAACCCAAAAACTGCAATGAAATGTGATTTATTGTAGCCTAAGTATTTTCAGAAGGAATATTTGCTTAAAGGTGGACGAGGGCAGATGTAAATCTAATTAAGTTTTAACGTGCTTGGAGCAATCACCATTCTGCTTAACTCTGCTGGGAGAGAGTAAGGATTTCTCTCCCAAACCTCTCTCTCTCCAACAGGGAGTTCCATAATGTAACTATGCACCATGTGAAAAAGTCTTCCTTTATCTTTTAACCCTCAAGCAGGATCAGAAAACAAGGGAACTCTCCTCCTCAGCTGTGGCTTCCAGCAACAGGTATTCCAAAACATGGCTGACTCTGACCGTGGAGGTGGAGCATAGTCATTGTGGCTGGTAGCCAACAATAGCCTCCTCCTCCACAAATTTTGGGATTATAGCTCACCTGGTGGGGGTGGGAACTTGCCCCCTTCCCTCCATGGATGCTTGTCTTTGTGTGTCTTTGTGTACATATAACCAGCCAAGCTCCAAAATGTGATATCTAAAAAGGAGCTTATCCTTAAAAGTCCCATAGCGCCCTTCTAATCTCAAACACCTGGGATCTCCAGTCCACTCGTGATCCTTCCCAGCCCATTGTCTTCAGGGCGGAAGGGAAACTGATTGACAGGTTGCGCTCCCAGGCTCTGCCGTGCTCCTCGGCGACGCAGCAGCAGGGAGCGCAAGAGTGCTGGTTTTAATTGCTCACTTTCCCTCTTCCATTGCTGTGTGGCCAAGGCCACCCCACTGTCTGGGCAGGAGGCCTCCCTTGGGCCGTGCTTGCTGACCACAGCAGCACTAATTGGATCTATAGCAGTAGGGGCTGAGAGGGGGCAGGGGCCGTGTCTGGGGTCTCCTCCAGAAGCCTTATGCAAAGCCTCCTCTCAGCTTCCTCCTGCCGCTCAGGAGATTCTCTTTCTGCTCCGGCTATTTTTGTGCTGCCCTTGGAGGCTCCAGCAATTGCCGGTGCTTTTTTTAAAACCTTCGAACAGAGGGGCAGGGTGTGTGTGAGTGAGTAGTTGGTTGGGCAAAGGATGGACAAATTTCAGTTCTCCAAGTTTTTTCATTTCCCCCATCTTATTCAGTTCTCGCCACTCCCCCAACAATTTCCCAAAAACCCCTCATCCTTAAGAAAATTTGTTGGCATTTTAGTGAACCCTTCTCTTAATAAACGTATTGCTTTTTCATGCACTTTTGATGGATATGCACATTTTTGCAAGCATTTTCCCACTCGTTTAGTGCACTTTGGATGGTATTTTCATGAATATATGCATTTTTATGCACGCTTAACTCTGTGCATGCCTTTGTGCACGCATTGCTTGGCTGGGGAATGGCACTGCAAAATTCAGAAGAATGCAAATTTCAGAGGATGGCACAAACAGAACCACGCATACCCCAGTGGACCCCCTTCTCTGCTTAAGAACATAAGAAGAGCCCTGCAGGATCAGGCCCAAAGCTGATTGGGCCCAGCATCCTCTTCTTACAGTGGCCAACCAAACGTCTAAGGATGCAAGTAAGATGCAAACGCAACATGACTTCCCCACTTGAAATTCTCAGCAACTTCCTTATTTGAAAATCCCTCCAATGGTTGTTGATGGATTTCACAGATGACGTCCTGGAACGATGAGGGTGGTTGAAGTTCATCTCTGCTCAGAATGCGGCAGCTCTCAGGTTGCTTTGGCACGATAGACGCTCTGTTTCCGAAATAACAACGGAGGAGTGAGTCAACTACTAATTCTAACTCTGACTTGGAAGCTCCCCATCTGGACAGGTTGCCCTGATATACTCTGCTTTAGCATTATACGAGAATAAGAGGCCTATAATGAGCTTCTTCAGATGCCACCCCTTCTGCTCCTGGCCTTCACACTGCTTTTGAAGAGGGTCAAGGATGATGTGGGCCTCACTGTGATTGAGCACTGAGCTATCATGGTGAAATGAGTCCATGGAGGAGCTACCAGCCGTGATGGGTATGCTCTGCCTCCACAGTTGGACGTAGCAACGCTTCTGAATGCCAATTGCTGGAAACCACAGGAGGGGAGAGGGTTCTTCTACTCGAATCCTGCTTGTGGGTTTCCTGCTGGCATCTGCTTGGCCACTATGAGAACAGGATGTTGGACTGGATGGGTCACTGCCCTGATCCAGCAAATGGTGATGGTGATAATAATAATAATAATAATAATAATAATAATAATAATAATAATAATAATTTACAGTGGTACCTCGGGTTACAGGTGCTTCAGGTTACAGACGCTTCAGGTTACAGACTCTGCTAACCCAGAAATAGTACCTTGGGTTAAGAACTTTGCTTCAGGATGAGAACAGAAATTGTACGGTGGCTGCGCAGCGGCAGCGGGAGGCCCCATTAGCTAAAGTGGTACCTCAGGTTAAGAACAATTTCAGGTTAAGAACGGACCTCCAGAACGAATTAAGTTCTTAACCAGAGGTACCACTGTATTTATACCCTGCCCATCTGGCTGGGTTTCCCCAGCCACTCTGGGAGGCTTCCAACAAAATATTAAAAATACATTAAAACTTCAGTCATTAAAAACTTCCCTAAACAGAGCTGACTTCAGATGTCTTCTAAATGCCAGGTAGTTGTTTATTTCCTTGACATCTGATGGGAGGGTGTTCCACAGAGTGGGCGCCACTACCAAGAAGGCCCTCTTCTTGCTTCCCTGTAACCTCACTTCTCGCAGTGAGGGAACCGCCAGAAGGCCCTCAGAGCTGGACCTCAGTGTCTGGGCAGAATGATGGGGATATAAATAAGTTGTTGTTGTTGTTATTGACATGAATATTTTTGGCCAGGCATCCAGAAGGACCACCCACAGAACTCACTGAGCTGATGCTCTTCTGACTGATCCAGGTTTGATGTTCCTTCACTGAGAAACAGAAATTCAGGAGATCTGTGAACATAAGTCAGTGCCCATGAACTTGTGGGTCAGGGAGAACTGGGGCATTAGGCACACCGGATCAAAATATGGCAGCTGGGGGCTTCAAATCGAATCAAAGAAGAGATGTAACTTGGGACAAACAAACATAGGGCTGCGTCCACTGCTAGTCCTACACAGAGTAGACCCAATAAAATGAAGGACCCTAAGTTAATCAAGTGCATCCATGTCAAGGGGTCTACTCTGAGTAGGACTAGCATGGAGGGGACCTTTTTGTTATTAACTAATAAAGATATTATAGTGGTACCTTGGGTTAAGTACTTAATTCGTTCTGGAGGTCCATTCTCAACCTGAACCTGTTCTTAACCTGAAGCACCACTTTAGCTAATGGGGCCTCCCGCTGCTGCCACGCTGCCAGAGCAAGATTTCTGTTCTCATCCTGAAGCAAAGTTCTTAACCCAAGGTACTATTTCTGGGTTAGCGGAGTCTGTAACCTGAAGCGTATGTAACCCGAGGTACCACTGTATTATATGAAAGAGTTAAAACGTTCATAAATACAAATTTTTAAAAATCTGTTCTGAAGGCAGACCATATTAGACCATGATGAACATGTTGGATCAAATCAGCTGATTATATAAACAAACCACCGGCTCCCTTTTTTTTGGAGAGGAGGTGCTTTATATTGTTTTCATGCGTCATCATTTTTTTAAAAAAATAATAATATGGCCAGGGCCCTCGAAAGTTGGAAGCAGTCCAGAGGGCTTTGAGGGGAGCTGTTTAAATGCCTTAATTTGGGAGTTGGATCTCACATGTTAGGGGTGGGCCAGCTCCCTCCTCTCTCTCTCTCTCTCCCCGAATTCGCCAGTCTGGTCTGAAGGCCAGACTTGGCTTTGCGTCACTGATCAGTCACCCTCCTGAAATACTGTCCAGGTCAGTGGAACCTGAGAAGCTTATTCAGCTGATGCAGGTCAAGGTCCCCTGACAAGGATAAGGCAGCTGGCTCAGCGGAGCCAATCACAAGGTAAACCCCCACCCGCTCCAAAACACAGACGTAACACTGAGTGCTGGCCAACGGCGTCATGGGAGGGGATTCCAACCGAGCCACAGCTCTTGAGACCGGCCAATCGAAAGAGAAACAAGAAGCTACGAGAACCCGAGAAAGTGGCAAGGAGGAACGAGGATCACGGAAGGAGGCCACAGTGTCTCAGAGATCAGGGTGGGGAAGAAATTTGATTCCGCTCACATTTAAAGAGAGACAGTGTGGTGCAGTGGTTAGAGTGCTGGACCAGGAAGTAAAAAGAGCAGAGGAGATATTGGTTGTGTGCAGACACAGTCTCTGAGGAGAGGTGGGGACTTAGGCAGCTGTGGGAAGGCAGGGACCGTCAGTCCTCGCAACTGCCCTCGCTGGGGTAAGACCTATGGGGAAATTGTTGCTGGGTTCACTAGGCCTGTGTTGTTTTGGTTCCTTTGAATAAAAAGTTACTGTATTTTCCCGTGTATAACACACCCACCCACCCGTGTATAACATGCCCCCTATTTTTGGAGACTCACAATTAAGAAAATGGGGGAGATTGCCCACAGTTTTTGAGCTTTTTTTGGGGGGTGTACCTAAAATCGCTCACCTGCCTGACCAATGCTGACAATAGCACGCGCCGCCAAAGACAACAATAGACTGAACAGTAAGGTAAAGGTAAAGGGACCCCTGACCATTAGGTCCAGTCGTGGCCGACTCTGGGGTTGCAGTGCTCATCTCGCTTTATTGGCCGAGGGAGCCGGCGTACAGCTTCTGGGTCATGTGGCCAGCATGACTAAGCCGCTTCTGGTGAACCAGAGCAGCGCACGGAAACGCCGTTTACCTTCCCACCGGAGCGGTACCTATTTATCTACTTGCACTTTGACGTGCTTTCGAACTGCTAGGTTGGCAGGAGCAGGGACCGAGCAATGGGAGCTCACCCCATCGCGGGGATTCGAACCGCTGACCTTCTGATTGGCAAGTCCTAGGCTCTGTGGTTTAGACCACAGTGCCACCCGCATCCCTAGAATGCTCGGTAGCAGCCATCAAACACCAGTCGTTTGCCCAATTGCCATAGCGCCAGCCTATCAACAGCAGCCCTTGCCACAGTCACCAATCGCCCACCCTATCGTTGCTGACAATCTCCTGTTCGTGGCAGCAACCAATCACCAGTCCACCCTCTGCACTATCTGTGTATAAGACGACCCAAACTTTTTTACATAATTTTTAAATTAAAAAAAGCGGAAAAAATACAGTAACTGCTGACATCAGATACATGAAGTGTTATCACGAGTTACAGCTCATTGGACTGAGGGGTTGTCAAAAGTGACCTTAGAGGGAATTGAAACACAAGAAAGTACTGCCAACCAATTATTACTTAAATGATAATTCACAAAACAGTTCTCGATGACTTGGACATTCTGACACTGGTAGACCAACTAATACATATAACATGTCTCAGATCCTTTGTCCTGGTTCAATCCACAGTTGATGGCACTGAACCTCTCGAGGCGGCACAGTCTCCCTTTGCTTCTAGGATGACCTCTTTAAGGCCACTTACAGGGTGCCCTGGAAGTTTCAAATGTCCCCCCATGAGCTTTTGAATATTGCCTTTCCTGCCATCAGATTTGTGTCCATTGATTCTTCTGCACAGAGACTGACCCTGCCTGTCCTATGTTGAATGCAGAAGGGCTTTGCTGGCAGATGGTGGCAGAGATCACACTGGAATATGAGCTGGTGAATGAGGCCCCTGTTGTTGTGTGTGTGACATTATGAGGTCCTGAAATACGGTTGCTAGAGTAAGACGCAAGGACAGAGTCAGCATCTGGGTCCCCGTCAGACTGCATTGCGTATCAACTGCCTGCTTACGTCCGAACCTCTTGCGCATTGTTGCTTCAATTTACTTTTAAAAGCCTGGCTAATTTTATGCAGAAATAAAATTCAAAAAGTATCTGTAATATATATACAAAGAAGCTAAGCCTCATGCTGTCCTAGATTTCTGCAGCATACTTTTTAAGTGAATTAAAAAGGTAAAGGTACCCCTGACCGTTAGGTCCAGTCGCAGACGACTCTGGGGTTGCGGTGCTCATCTCGCTCTATAGGCCAAGGGAGCCAGCATTTGTCCGCAGGCAGCTTCCAGATCATGTGGCCAGCATGACTAAG
This sequence comes from Podarcis siculus, assembly GCA_034642415.1. Taxonomy (NCBI): domain Eukaryota; kingdom Metazoa; phylum Chordata; class Lepidosauria; order Squamata; family Lacertidae; genus Podarcis; species Podarcis siculus. Next base: position 17,283,949 of record JAXCMG010000019.1, on the reverse strand, counting down.
CTGCTTCTGGCAAACTAGAGCAGTGCATGGAAACACCGTTTACCTTCCCGCCGGAGCGGTACCTATTTATCTACTTGCACTTTGACAGGCTTTCAAACTGCTAGGTGGGCAGGAGCTGGGACCGAAAAACAAGAGCTCACCCCGTCGCGGGGAATTCGAATCACTGACCTTCTGATCGGCAAGCCCTAGGCTCTGTGGTTTAGACCACAGTGCCACATCTATAATTTTATAGAGTTTATATGCATTGCTGTACCTAGCTGTTTATGCACTGGCTGCTTTAGGAAACCTCCCAGACTAAATCTTCAGGTTATGTTAATTCGGTGAAGGTAAGCATGCGAGCCTCAGAGCTCTATATAACAGCCACCTTCTTAACAGCATCATTTTTATCAGAGGAACTGATAAAGGAAGAAGCTGAAAAAGTTTTGCTATGGGGGGTTTACAGTTTCTGTTTGGCAGTCACTCTGATAAATCTATAGTGCTAGGGATTTAACAGCATCCTACCAGGGTCAAAAACAAACTTGTCTGAAGTGCTGTTCAGTGCTTCCATTACTATTTATTGGGAAGGGCATTGGGTGGGGAATTATACAAATAAGCTCAACATTGGGATCTAGTTTCTGGCTATGTTAATGCAGAAAGTTTGTTTATACAGAGGGATATCATACTTGGGATGAGTTTATATTAAGCAATTGACAATCATATGCATATTAGGATATTAAGAATATACACATCTGTATATTAATATGTGGAATTTTTTATATTTTCACTCTCACTCACATGTTTTCTTTCTCTTTTCCTCACTCTATATTTTTAAAAATGGAATTATTCTAATGAAATATGAATAAATACAGAGGGATATCAAGAAAAGACACCCATCCTAATAAGGAAAGTTTCATCCTTCTCCATATTTCCAACTTTTTCTTGATTTCTCTCCATGTTTTAACATAATTATCTTGAAACAAATTTGAGTTCCTTTCTGTTAACCATACCCCCAAATATTTTACTTTTTTATCTATCATCAGACCTGTTCTTCCCTCTAGTTCTTTTTTTCGCTCTCCTTCATATTTTTAACTAACATTTTGGTTTTAATCTTGTTGCGTTTAAAGCCTGCTAATTCACCAGTTATTTTAAATTTCTTCCGGCACCTTTTGGGCAGAAACCAATGGTTCATCTAATGATAATATCACACCATCTGCAAAAGTTTTTAGCTTGTAGGACCATTGTCCCACCGTAATTCCTTTAATCTCCTGATTACTTCTTATTTTCCGCGCCAAGACATCTGAGACTAACATAAACAACAAAGGCGACAGTGGACAGCCTTGTCTTGTCCCTTTTGATATTTTACACATCTCAGTAGTAATGTTGTTCACAACTAACCTTGCATTTTGATCTAGATATATTAAGCGCACGACTCTTAATCTCAGGGTCATGGGTTTGAGCCCCTCATTGCGCAAAAGATTTCTGCATTTCAGGGAGTTGGACTAGATGATCCTCGTGGTTCCTTCCAACTCTATAATTCTGTGATTGAGATTTTCAGAAAATGCCACCCACTAGGTAGAGGAATCTCTCCCTACCCCTTTCCTGTAGGGGAGCACTCCATCATGTCAGCATTGACCGACAAGTCTGACAATGCACAGTCTCCAAATTTAACTACCGTATTTTCCCATGTATAACATGCCCCCATGTTTTGGGGGACTGAAATTTAAGAAAATGGGGGGAGATTGCCCAGAGTTGCTGAGCTTTTTAAAGGGGGGATTGCTGAAAATCGTTCACCCATCTGACCATAAAGGCCAACTATCAGGTAATCCCTTGCAGGCGGAAGCTGCCAATCGCCCACCCAATTGCCGCAGCGACAGCAAATCAACAACACCCATTGTTGCAGCCACCAATAATACGCACACGGATAGCAGAAGCAACCAATCCCATGTCACCAATATGCACTGACCATGTATAATATGACACCCCCCCCCCCATTTTAAAACTTATTTTTGAAAGAAAAAACCCTCATCTAATACACGGAAAAGTATGGCACCTCATTGGGCAAAAAGCACAAAAGGGTAGATTTCCCCCCTCTTGTTTCCGAACAGCAAAACTCGGATCCACCTTAACTGTCCTGCCTCTGCCAGATAATATATTGAGTGATTCCTACCTCCTCCCCTTGTTATCTTCAACACAACTGGTAACAAGCATTCTAAAGTGATCGCTCAAGAGGAGGAATTCAGGATATTTACTTAAGACGAGGCTTCTGTAAAGATTTAGCTGCGGGCATCTTCATCTAATGATGGAGGGAGGCAAAGGGAACTGACATTAAGCAGGGACCAGTGCAGACCATGAACATATCACACAAGTGCAGGAATGAAGGGTATTTTCCCAGCGTTCAGGATCTTAGCTTTCTTGTTGGTTTGGTTTTATGTGTGTGTGTGTGGGGGGGGTATGTTTCTAGCCCTCATGGCTGGGAAGAGGATAAATATTAGCTTTAAAAAAACCAAAAACCAGTCCTGAAGGGCTGCTGCTGGATTCTCCTATACAGTATACAGGCAACTCTCAATTTGTGCACATTTGAGACATGTGCGACTGCACATGTGCATGCCATATTCAGCATCGGAAGAGGGCAGAATGGTGTGCAGCTGGCTTACATGTGCTCCACCAACACATGTGATGACCCAGAATGTAACCCCCAGTGAATGAGGGGCTGCCTGTACACATAATTGTTCAAGAACAGGCAACAGAGACTAGGAGTCGATTATTGGAAATGGGGGAAATAGACTCCCCTAAGAATCTGCTGTGGGTATTTTTTGCGGGAAGAGGACTGGAGCTTATTGAGGTTGCTGACTTATATCTGTTGATTTTCTCAGAGTGGCCCATGGTGGGTGTTGGCTGAGGACATACTGAGGTTGATGTCCCGGATCATTATGCAGAGCGATCCTGCTTAATGCCAGCTTCTAAAAGTGCTGTTTAAGCATCTGCCCCCTTCTCCTTCAAATGAAGAAGGCAGCGAGTGGCTGCTTCAAACAGCCCTTTTGAGAAGCACTTTAAGGCAGTCTCTGTGTTCCCGTTTCAGCTGAAATGCAAGTGTGGGGACTGCCTTACAGCGCTTCTCAAAAGGGCTATTTGAAGCAGTTTATGGGCTTATCCTGCGAACGGCAAGGAGCGCGGTGGGGGAGACTCTAGATTGGTCCAGATTGGGCCCCCTGGCACCACATGATGACTGTAGGACCAGTCTGGATTCCGAAAGGTCCTGGGCCAACTCAGCCCCTGGTCCTTCTCCGCCCCCTGAAAGCTTCATTCCAGGGTTTTCTGTGAGCGGTTCTGCAACAGGGTGCTCTGCACTAGGGGAGTGACGCTGGCATCACTCTGAAATCTAGAGGCAGGTGGAAGGCCACAGATGCTAGCAGTGCTGGGCGGTGGGACATGTCTGTCTATCCACACCCCTCCTAACCCAACACAAAGTCACTTGAGATTGCTCTGTAAATCACATTGAGCAATTAATTCACTGCCCCATCTCTTTGGGTTACTCAGACTACTTTTGCTGACCTATTTTACTCTTCCTCCTTCCCCGCAACAAATAGTTTCAGCAACCCAATTCTCAAGTTGTCCTGTATTCCTGTATTTGATTTAGTCGGTGGCAAATTTGCTCAAGTGTTCCGGCAATTAGTAATGTTTGCTTTGCAAACAGAGAATTCCACCCCCCCTTGGATTTCCCCAGAACTGCCGAACTCAGGGGGAAGATTTGCAATCTTCAGGCTGCCTTCTGTGTTCAGACACAGGCAGGTCTGGAACATCAGCACACAAAACATCAAAGCAGTTGCCCCTGGGGATGCTTAATTTTTTTGCACGGGTGAGTCTACCCCAGGGAACCACAGGTGAAGTTGGGGGGTGGGGGAAGCCTTGTCAATCTTCTCCATTTAGAAATGGGTGCAGGATTACAGTCCCTGGGACATCTTACACATTTACATTTTTCACATTTTAAAAATGAAACACACTGTCAGCAGTAAACTAAAATCAATAAGAATGCCCTGAAAAATACAATCCAAAATTGGTCAAAAGGATAATTAAAGAGAAGCAAAAACAACTGACTACTTTTACTGAAAATGAAATCATTGTTTCATTCTAGCAGCCTTAGGCTCCTGTATATTTATTTGTTTAGAGCATTTATACCCCTCTCCAGAGTGGCTTGCACACAACCAATTAAAAGGAAACAGTCCCTGCTTGCAGGTTTACAATATAACCCCCCCCCCAAAACCACGACACACAAGGAAAAATGAACAGGGAGGGAAGAGGAAGTAATTAAACTCAGGCACCAATTTTAAAGCAGTTGATCACATAATGACCATCTGGCACAGTTCAGTTAAACAGGACCGTGGGGAGATCTGATAGCAGGGGTGTAACTATAGGTGTGGGCTTTTGCTACCACACCTTGCTTGTAGGCAAGGTGGGCATCTGGTTGGCCGCTGTAAAGAGTAGGCCTTTTTTGGCCTGATCCAGCAAAGCTCTTTAATGCTCACATCCGGTGCAAAGTGCTTAAATAATATCGATGTCGTTATTGATTTCCAGCATCAGGAGGCTGCCAAGGCAGTCAGAGGAGGCCTAGTTACAGGATCTGGCCCCTGGAATTGATGGCCCTGTAGCAAAGCGATGCATTTCTCACCACATGTGTATCCACAGAGAAACAAACACACACAAATGCTCCCAGGTCACCGTCATGCCTTCAAGATGCATCAGTTTCTCCCGTGCGTTTAATCGCCATCGTTTATTGCGAGCAAACAATGAACCGCTGCTTGAACCTTTTTGGAGCTGCATCCCAGGGAATAGACGGGGTGACTTTGCCTCTGCGCTCCTTGGCGCGGCAGGAGGCTTTTGTCCGCACCGCGAGGCTTTATTTCTTTGCTATAATCTCCCGAAGAAAAGCTTTTTTGCCATGTTGGGCGATATTATTCCAGAGTCAGCCTACTTTCACGAGTGAGATCAATGGCGCCATAAGCTGCCTGTGGGCTTGTGAGGCCAGGGGAGAAGGACTTTGCCTACTGCTGCTCCCCACATTTTGGTCACAGCCTCATGTTCCCCGAGATGCATAGGGGGAGACTGACCCATCTCTGGAGGCCCTGAGCACACCAAGTTGCTGGGATTTATATTTGACCTTAAAATCTCACATCTGGCTTCCAGAGGATCAGAGAAAACATAGATGAACTGCAAACATAGGGAAGCTGCTTTTTACTGAATCAGACTATTGGTCCATCTAGCTCTGTGTTGTCATGGAATCCCCAGGGACCCCAAGGGTCATCCAGTCCAACCCCCTGCAATGCAGGAATCTCAGCTAAAGCATCCATGATAGGTGGCCATCCCACCTCTGCTTAAAAACCTCCAAGGAAGGAGAGCCCACCACCTCCCGAGGGAGACCGTTCTATTGTCGAAAAGCTCTTACTGTCAGAAAGTTTTTCCAGATGTTTAGTTGGAATCTCCTTTCTTGCAACTTGAAGCCATTGGTTCGAGTCCTACCTTCCAGAGCGGGAGAAAACAAGCTGACACTGAATAGTGGCAACTATCCAGCATTTCTGGCAGGGGTCTCCCCCAGCCCTATCTAGAAATGCCAGGGACTGAACCTGGAGACCTCTGCATGCAAAACTTGTTCTCTCTCCTACCGAGTTAATACACTTCCCCTAATAAGTTTCTAGTCCTCATGGTTCTGAATTAAAAGCAGATTTAAATAGGAACATGGGCAACTGCCTTATACCAAGTCATACTCCATATATCTCAGGATTGTCTACATTGGCATTGCCTGTCCATCCTGGAGAAGCTGAGGACTGAACCTGAGACCTTCTGCATGCAAGGCAGGTGTCCTAACAACTGAGCTTCACTGCTTCCCATGACACACAGGAATATAGGAAGTTGCCTTATCATCAGATCCCATCTAGCTCAGTGTTGTCTACACTGTCTGGCAGCAGCTCTCCAAACTTTTAAGCAAGGGTCTCTCTCCTCCGTTCCTACCTGGAGATGGTGAGGATTGAACCTGAAACCTTCTGCATGCAAGGCAGATGTTCTACCACTGAGCTGTGGCCCTGACCTGTGCATAACATGGTGTTGAATTATCTGTGATCCTATGATGCTTACGGAATATATCTCTTAGAAACTGAAATGCATCCCCCTGGTGTCCTCTGCTGATGCTTTAACCACTGTGCTGAGGCCCTTCTGTCCCATACAGGACTCGAACCTGCAACCTTGGCATGATCGGCGCCATGCCCTAACCAACTGAGCTATCCAGGCTGCCTTCAAGCATGGAGTCCTGCAAGCCTGTGCATGTCTGCCCAGAAGGTAGCTGCACACTTGAGTTTAGCTGAGGTGTGCATAGGATGGCAGCCCAGCCTTCTAAAACAGGCATAGGCAAACTCAGCTCTCCAGATGTTTTGGGACTACAACTCCCACCATCCCTAGCTAACAGGACCAGTGGTCAGGGATGATGGGAGTTGTAGTTCCAAAACATCTGGCGAGTTGAGTTCGCCTATGCCTGTTCTAAAAACTGGCTAAAAAGCAGGGTGTTGTGTTTTTTTTTGCAGTAGTAGTAGTAGCAGCTGACACTTATTGCAGAGGTGAACTTAGGGCAGCATGGCTGGTTCCACCACACAGGGCACCAAGAGTTGGAAGGGACCCAGAGGATCATCTATCCAACCCCCCAAAATGCAGGAATATGCAGCTGTCCCATACGGGGATCAAACCTGCAACCTTGGTGTTATCAGCACCACACTCTAACCAACAGAGCTATTCAGAATCCTGCTTGGGGGAAGAGGCATGCGGAGGCTTCCTTGCACCCTTGGGCAAGGAGATGTTGGCCACCCAGAGAAGTAGCTTCTAGCCACTCTGAACCAGAGGGGTGTGATTTGTGTGCCTTTGGCAGGGGCAACCTAGCCAACCCCTAGGTACAGCCCTCCTTGGGGGCGTACCATAGACATCTGGACTACATGAACTTTGGGCCTGATCCAGCAGCAAGCGTCTTCTTTTTTCTTATCTATCCCCTTTAAAACCTTGAACAGCAGATGAAGCAACTTGGGGGGGGGGGGGCTGGTCCGGATCAAGCCTCTGGTGCTGAGGTTGTGCAGGGAGGGGTTAACACCTACATCTACGATGACCCTCCCCATCACCAATTTGACACTGAAGAGAAGATCCAATTAGAGTCCAGCAGGTGAAAGTCAAAAGGTTGGGGTTACATTGCAGGCCTGTCCTACTCAAGAGTAGACCCGTTGAAATGAATGGATCTGCTAGCCACAGCCATTCACTCCAAAGACTCTGCGCTGAGTAGGATTAATACTGAAGCATCCCGCGGAGCTGCCTGTAGGGAATGACACGCACGCGCGCCCTACTCTGAGTGGGACTAACATTTGATGCACATCCCACGGAGTCGGGCCACCTGTTGGATTCCGGGCTGAGAGACGGAGCAGGCGGCCTGGGCACAGAGTGCGACCCTTAACTACCGCCACCCACCCCTCTTCCTTAAAAAGGTTCGCTAGGCTCGCCGGCGGTTCTCGCGCGCCGGGCCTCTCCGCGCAGCCGTCGGACTCCAGCGCCCTCCAACGAGCGCCCCGGGCGGAAAGGTCACGCCGCCTCTCCTGGGAAGCGCGAGAAGAAGCCGCCCGCCGAGGCCGAGGCCGCGAGAGGGCAAAGGAAGGGGGAGGCGTCGGCAGCCAACGGAGAGAAGCGGCGGCAAAGGCGCTCTGCCGTGCGCAAAGGCTCGCCGTCGGGGGGAGCGAGAGAGCGCACAGCCTTCGGGGCTTGCGCGCTTCCCGCCGCCCTTACGGGCGACCTGCCGTCGGAGCGAGAGGAGAGAGGCAGACAGACGGGAGCCAGGCAGGCGAGTGACTGGGGGCGGAGGGAAGGGGGCTGGCTCGAGGGGAGGGGAGGCGAAGGGGTGGCTCAGGGGTAGGGGAGAGGAAGGGACGGATTCTTGGCCCCGGCGCCTGCCTCCTTCCCTCCTCCGAGGGGGCGTCCCCTCTCCTCTACCCCTCCAGCTTCCTGAGCGGGGAGGGCGGTCGGGGATCTCCTCCTTGCTCTCGACGGGAAGCTGCGCAGAGGTGCCGCCGCCGGTCGGGCTAGCGGCTTTCCAAATATAGCACGTGCGCCTCGCGCGAAAGGGAAAGTGTTTGCGTGGGGGTGAGGGGGTAGCGATTGCACGCCCCCTTTCGCTCCTTGGTCCGAGGATCTCGGCCGTCGACTCGAAATTTGAGGTGGGGGTGGGAGGAGGAGGACGGGGGAAGGGGCAGAGAGCTGTCTGCGTGCGCGCTGGCTTCCCATAGCAACCCAGCTTCGAACGCCCCCCACATCATTCCTCGCTTTTTCCCGGGGGGGGGGCGCGAGGATCAAATAGGGCTAAATTGTCTGAGAGAAGGGGGTGGGAAGCTTTTATCCCCCGCTTCTAAATAGCCCAATAAAAGATTATTTTTGTATGTGGGGGGGTGAGATTTGAGTTCCTGAACCTTCCTGGTTATGGATTTAGTTTGCAAAGCGGGGGGCGGGCTTGCGTTAAATCCACGTCTGCAGTGCTATATGGCTGCTGGTTTCTAAGGCTGTGTGCAAACTATGAAGCATAATAGAATCACATTTCTTTTGCCCTCTCAAAGAATTGTGGGTGCTGTGGTTTGCTAAAGGTTGCTGGGAATTGGAACTCCATGAGGGGAAAACAACAGTGCCCAGAATTCTTTGAGGGGCATGTGCTTTGAATGTGCTCTTAAAAGTATAAGGTAAAGGACCCATGGATGGTCAAGTCCAAGTCAAAGGCGACTATGAGGTTGCAGCGCTCATCTCACTTTCAGACCGATGGAGCCGACATTTGTCCACAGACAGCTTTCCGGGTCATGTGGCCAGCATGACTAAACCGCTTCTGGTGCAATAGAACACCGTGATGGAAACCAGAGCGCACAGAAACGCCGTTTACTTTCCTGCCGCAGTGGTACCTATTTATCTACTTGCACTGGCATGCTTTCGAACTGCTAGGTTGGCAGAAGCTGGGAAAGAGCAATGGGAGGTCACCCCATCGCAGGGATTCAAACCGCCGACCTTCTGATCGGCAAGCCCTAGGCTCAGTGGTTTAACCCATCTTCAAATATCTGAAGGGCTGTCACATGGAACATGGAGCAAGCTTGTTTTTCTGCTGCTCCGGAAGGGAGGACTGCAACCATTGGATTCAAATGACAGAAAAGGAGATTCCAACTAAATGTTAGGAAGACGTTTCTGATGGTAAGAGCTGTTCTACAGTGGAGTGAGCCACCATGGAAAGTGGTGGGCTCTCCTTCGTCAGGGGCGAAACAAGGCTTTATTTTGCCCGGTCAAGGACCCAATTTGGCACCCCTCCTTTACATTTACATACAAACACACACAGGCTGCGAGCCTCAATGGCACCCTCTGGAGGCTTCACCCAGTGCAAAAACTGCCCCACCTCATAGCTACAGCACTGACTTCACTGGAGTTTTTTAAAAACACAGGTTGGATGGCCACCTGTCAGGGATTATTTGGTTGTGATTCCTGCATTGTGGGGGTTGGACTAGATGACCCTTGGGACCCCATCCGATTCTACAGTTCTATGAAATGCAAGGGAATACTTGGAAAAGATAAACAGGGCTGCCTTGGGTTCTTGAGATTCCCCACGCTGCTATAAGCCTGACCCTTTTGTTCTGCAAACTGTAGGAAGCCTCTGTGCCCTATCTCTTAGTTTTTCTTCTCTACAGGAAAAGGTGGGGCTCGTGATCTCTCTCTGTGAATGCGGCCTATGCAGGCAGTGAGTGACTTACCCTTTCCTACCTCGTGTACTCAAAATGCTTGAGCCTTCCTAGCAGGGGGTGTGGTTTCCATTTCTATAGATTCCCCCGGGGACTTTAGAGACCTCTTTTTTTTTGCTGGTGGGATTAAAACCCGCCTAGTGGGGGTGTTGTTGTTAAGGAGAGAGAGTGACTCTTAGGCAGGGGGAAAGGAACAGCTGTGATTCACATCAGGAGCAAGTGGTTTGCTGAGAAACAAGCAAAGTAGCAGCAGCAACGGGAGGTCGTGGGAGGAGAACTGGTTGTAATGTAAAGGACGGGTAGCTCAGGCGGTAGAGCACGAGACTCTTAATCCTGGGGTCCCGGGTTCGAGTCCCACATTCGGTGAAAAATTTCTGCGTTGCAGGGGGCTGGACTCGATGACCCTGGTGGTCCTTTCCAACTCTACAAGTCTGCGATTCTGTGAGGCAGAGGCGGGTCTGGGCGATCTTGTGTTTCCAACCTACACTTAACACAGGGATGCCCAACTTGGGGGGCTGTTCGTTCTCCCCACAGGCAAAGAAATGATTGAAGGGATGGAACGACACGCCTACAAGGAAGGGCCGAAGCATTTGGGACTTCTTAGAGAAATGGAGACAAGATAGAATTTTTTTAATGATGGAGAAAGCAGAAAGAGAAAAGTTTTTTTCCTCCCTCCTAACATGAGAACTCATGGACAACTTTTCATGTTGTTGACACACTTTTTAGACGTGCATCATTTCGCGACACAGTTTTACTAGCAAGCGGGAGGTTAAAGGGGTAAAGGGGACCCCTGACCATTAGGTCCAGTCATGGCCGACTCTGGGGTTGCGGCGCTCATCTCGCTTTATTGGCCGAGGGAGCCGGCGTACAGATTCCGGGTCATGTGGCCAGCATGACTAAGCCGCTTCTGGCGAACCAGAGCAGCGCACGGAAACGCCGTTTACCTTCCCGCCAGAGCGGCACCTATTTATCTATTTGCACTTTGACATGCTTTCGAACTGCTAGGTTGGCCTTCTGCATGTCGTTAAGAGTCGTCAACAGGCTCATCACAGCTATCTGCCAATCACCCATTCCCACCACCCTTCTGAGTAATACCCCTCCCCACCTTCTCACTATATAGAAGGATCTGGCAACTTCTGTTTCAGTGTATCTGAAGAAGTGTGCATGCACACGAAAGCTCATACCAAGAACTAACTTAGTTGGTCTTTAAGGTGCTACTGGAAGGAAAAAAAATTTTGTTTTAACCTTTCATATGGATTGTTTGGACTTTATAACAGGCAGGTGGAATAGATACCATTACACGGATGGACCTTATGCATGAACTGACTAGAGAATGATCTGATCCACTGGGTCTTCTGCTTTGTTCGTTTGTTGAACTTTATGAGTTACTTCTGTTGAAATTTGGTACAATGAATAGTATATCTTACATATCTAAGAACACAGCTGGTTACATCTCGTGTGTTTATTGAGGATGCTTTACGTGACCATAGGTTGGTTTGTTGTTGTTTTGGGAATTGCAGGAGGGCAGAATGCTGTTGTGCAGCTCTTTTCATAGGTGAACCGTTGGCAGCTCTTTTCATAGGTGAACCGTTTGCCATAGTTCTGAACCAGCAGAGGAAAATGGGTGATGCTGAAGATTTCTTTAAAGCACCTGGGTATGAGAAAGAGACAGTGAGATTTTTATTTATTTTTTTGAGCGGGGGGCATCTTTGTCATTGGACCATAGCTCAATGAGAGAACACCTGTTTTGCAACCTGAATTCCCAGTTTCATTCGCCGGCATCTCTAGGTAGGACAGAGGGAGACCCCGGAGGTTGTGCACTCTCCTTCCTTGGAGGTTTTTAAGCAGAGGCTGGATGGCCACCTGTCATGGATGCTTCAGCTGAGATTCCTGCATTGCAGGGGGTTGGACTAGATGACCCGTGGGGTCCCTTCCAACTATGATTCTATGATTCCTGACTTAAAACCTGGACTGCCACTGCTAGCCAGTCTAGACAATACTGAGCTAGATGGACCAAGGATCTCACTCGGTATAAGGCACCTTCCTACGTTCCTATTTAAACCTGCCTTTAATACAGAACGGTGAGGACTAGCAACTTCATTTTTAGGAAAGGAGTCATAACTCAGGGGGAGAGAACTTGCTTTGCATGCAGAAGTTCAATCCTTGGCTTCTCCAGGAAAGTCTAGGAATGCCCCCCCTCCTTAAACCATGGGTTGTTCCCCCCCCCGCCCTTAATCCATGGAGTGCAGCTGCCAGTCAGTGCTGGCAACAGAGGTAGATGGACCAAGCCTCCAGCTCTATATCAGGCTGATTCTGTGTTTCTAAAAGTGAGTGCCCTCCCTTCTTTCTCCCCCTCTCTCTTTACTGCCACCCCCTTTCCTCCTCTTGCTATCCGCAGGCTGGCCGGACCTCATGCGCAGGTCTGTCTCTCCCCCTCCGCTCTGCATATTAAATACGATTGTGATAATTGCAGGCAAGGTTCCCAGCACTGGTCCAGCTGTCTGGTTTCCAAAATCCAAATGGTCCCAAGATGCAGGCATCCAGATGTCTTGCTGGTGCTTCTCATGTTCTTCATCCCTGGATGCCAGAGATGCTGTCCGAGGGGCATGCCTGCACACAGCCAGCCGGTGCGCCTTTTTTGAGAGCTGTTGACAGGGCGGGGTGTGATATTGGTGTGAGGATCACTGCTGGCTCTGCAAAGTGAAATCGCTGCTTTTCAGATCTCCAAGGGTGGGCTGTAGGAGAGTTTGCCTGCGGAATGAGGAATGGGGAATTCCATCCAAAACAGGCGGTTCTCCTTTGTTCTGCATATTTTGGGGAGTTTCTGGGGCCCTCCCACTCTTTCTCCAGAGAAGCATTGATCATGCTGCTCAGTGGTAGAGCCATCTACCTTGCATGCAGAAGGTTCCGGTTCCAATCTCCAGGTAGGGCTGGAAATTTATCTGAAGAGCTGCTAAGCTGGTTGGACTCTGCACAAGGCAAGCTTCCTGTGTACTTGTGATGTCTCTGCCAGGGTAGATAAGGTTGAACACATTGCTGGTCTTTTAGGGTGGTGTCCTTGCGGCTGACCAATGTACTGCTTAGAGCAGCCTTTCTCAACCTGTGGGTCCCCAGGTGTTGTTGAACTACAACTCCCATCACCCCTAGCTAGCAAGGCCAGAACTCAGGGATGATGGGAGTTGTAGTCCAACAACATCTGGGGACCCACAGGTTGAGAACCTCTGGCTTAGAGAGACCTCCAAAAATTTAGGAATGGAGGAGGGTGCTTTAAGATTAGATTAGATTAGATTAGCATTGTCTACACCAGGGTTTCCCAAATGTAGGTCTCCAGCTGCTGTTGGATGACAATTCAGGGAGTTGTAGTTCAAAAACAGCTGGAGACCCCAGTTTGGGAAACCCTGGCCTACCCTAACTGGCAGTGGCTCTCCAGGGTTTCAGGCAGGGGGCTTTCCCAGCCCAACCGGGAGATGCTGTTGGGGATGGAAGCCGGGACCTAAAATCTGATTCGAAGCTAGACCTGCCAGTCCCAAGACTTCTCTCCCTCCCCCTCCCCTCTCTGGCATTTTCCATATATGGCAAGCTTGGGCAGAAGGTTTGGCAAGTGTGTTTCCTGCAGTATTTTTTTTCTGACCTCCGAATCTCCGCAGCACCACGAACTGCTCTGGAGGTTCCCACTTCAGTTCGGGTCATTTCAGAGAGATCCTGCAAGCCTTTCTGAAGTGCCCTGCTTCAGTTCAGGATCCATCCCAATCTGCTAGGCACCCCCTAACACCTGCTGGCTGTTTTGTATCATTTATCTTGGGCAGGTGGACTTTTGAGCTTTGTAAACTGTCCGGAGTGGCTTGCCGATACATGAGACCCTAAAAACAACCAGAACCCTCCTGCAGTTGTGCAAAGAGATTCCTATGAGTGTAATGCTGGTTGTCTCTGTGGGATCAAGTGCTGCTTTGGGAGAGAGAACTTGGAATGAGCAAACTGCTATATGTCAACTGTAGCTCAGGGATATGAGGTCCCCAGTTCAGTCCTTGAATCCCACAGCTTTAAAAAGGAGGCAGTAAAACAAAACCCAACATTTTAAGGGGAGGAGGAAGCTCCAAACAGCTTCCCTGTCCACACAACAGGAATAGTGTGAACAGTTCCTATGGGAAGAGGCTAGTCCCTAAGGATTGCAGAATCCTGCTTCTCTTGGTGCAGAATTTGTAGCCAGAACTATCGACAGCAATTGTCCCTGGTGGTGTCAGGCTTGAGGAATCCTCTCCCCCCCCCCCCCCCGATGGCACCAGGAGGCAGGGAGGAAAGAAGAAAGTTCTTATGTATGATTTATTCAGTTATCACGGTAAAAGACAAAGAATTCCGGTGATTCCTCCATAATGGAGTTTCTCACACTGAGCTCCTCCCCCTCTAGCAACAACACCTGCTTCTACAGCGTCTGTCCATGGACAATTGTCTCTGCACTATTTGTTCTTGCACCCTTAATGAATGCCGCATTTTGGGAGAAGGGGGGTCGGTTATGCTATCCAGAGACGTGTCTCTGCCTGTCCTCCCTCTTCTCCTAACACCACATAACTCGGCTGTTCGCCTGTCTCTGAGCTGTCATCTTCCTCAAAGCCCTGCTGTAACTCGAGATTGCCTTCCTACTCTCTGGAAGCTACAGGAGAAGGGGGGTGGGGAGACCTCTGCCATTTCTCCTCCTCTTCACTTCAGTCCCTGACAGTGGGTACATGTCAGGTGTGTGTGCAGGAGCCAGGCCCTGTGACCAATAGGACTTTGCAGGACTGGGCCTTCCTAAGTTTGTTCTGAAGAGGCAAGGCGCGGCCTCACAGGTGAGGCTGATTGGTAACTCACAGCACCTGGTGGCAAGAGCCGGGAAAGGGATATAAGGTCAGCATTTCCCTTCGGCTCTTTGCCACAGCAACACATTTCCTGCCTTGCTGTGTTTGGCTTCTTGCTTCCTGATCCTTGAACCTCGGCTTCTTGACTCCCTGCTTCTTGATCCTCGGACCCTTGACTTCATGACTCCTTGCTTTCTGACCCTCGGACTCTTAGCTTCCTGATTCCTGGCTTCTGAACCCCTGTTCCTGCTCCCACCCCGCCATCTTGCCCCTGGTCTTGACATCCCATGCCGGGACTTCGATCGCCCGTGAACCGGACTGTGACAGTACGTGGAGCCTCCTTATTCAGGAGCAGTCAATGGAAGACTGATCCACAAGGGCACTGCCCCACCAGCATCAGTGTGCTCTCCAGCCAGCTCTCACCTGCGTACCTCTTTCCTTCAACCAGCCTAGTGGTTGGCACAGCCTGCCAACTTCCTCCTCCTCCTCCTGAGTCTCTGTGTTGCTCTGGTAGAACTCAGCAGGGAGGAAGGCGAGGGACAAGGCTGGAATTAGTTCGCTCTGTCGCCACCTACTGTGGGCCTCCCTGCCAGTCCCAGTGCGCAACAGCCGCCACTGGAGGCAAGGCTGTGGATTTCATTTGACTTGATTTGAAGCGACTTCCTAAATAAGCAGCCATTGGCATGGAAAGGGAAATAACCCCAGTCTGGCCTGCAGAGCACGTGGGGCTTCGTTAAAAATTAAAACGACGCCCCTGGCGTTCCCTAGGAATTCTCCGAGAGCTCCATCGCGCTATAGGCTCGGATAGCCAATACCGTTGGCTTCAGGCATCTTCACACTTAGTCTCTTAAGAGCGCACTTGGCAAAGAGGCATAACTGCGTGCGGGGGGAATAAAGGTCTTTAAGAACTTGCGTATCACACAGAAACAATGGGTTTCGTGGAGGGTAAGGCTCTCAATGGTTACTGGCCACATACACTGTACTCTGGCCCCACGGTCAGAGGCAGCAACACTTCTGAATGCTAGAAATGGCAGGAAGGGAGAGGGAGTCTCGTGCTTGGATCCTGCTTGAGAGATTTCCTTAGTGGCCACTGTGAGAACAGGATTCTGGACTGGAAGGCCATTGGCCTGATCCACCAGGCCTCTTATGTCTATAATGCAGAGGTTTTCAACCTTCTTTGAGTCCACAGCTCCCATGACCAACTACATTCTGTCTGCTGTTCCCCTGTAGGGAAACGTGCTCCAAGCCTGAAGAGCCCAGTTATATCACCCATTGCCTGCAGAGCCAGCAGCTCCTCACCCTTTTCAAACACCCTCTTTTGTGGAGCGTTCCCTCAGCCTCCTCTCCTCTTCCCTCCTCACCTTAGGAGTCCTCCCCTGGTCTCTGAGCTGCCCCCGCCCCCTAAAAAGAGGGGCCTCCTCAAACCACCCCACAAGGGCCTGGGAAGAGGATGCCCCCAGCCTTAGTGGCCCAATGGAGACTGGCCAAAGCCAGCCCCTTACTCACCTGACTATCATTCAAGGCACTCCAAGGTGCCACGGCACACTGGTTGAAAGCTACTGCCTTAATGGCTTGTATCTCATGTTCGTCCTGCTCAGAGTGGACCTGTTGAAATCACTGGGCACAACAAAGTTGGCTCCATTAATTTCAAAGAGCTCTACTCTGAGTAGGACTTAGATGGTCACCCCTCCCAGTAAGAGCAGAGAGACAACTGACCCGAGTTTTACACCTCCTCCTTCTTGTTAGATGCTGCAAATGAAATTACCAGAGTAGCAATGTTTTGTGCATTAGCAAGCATTGCTATGTAGGAACTGGGTGGTTAAACCTCTTTCCTAACTATCCTACTGCTCAGTAATCCATCCTAAGCGTGGCTGGGAGCATGCAGCAACACCCACCCACCCACCCTAGGTTTTTGTTTTGCTGCACTGCTGATTTTTAATAGTCTTGCTGGCCTTGCAAATTGTATCCATTTGACTATAATTTAGTGGCTGATCTGTGATCATCATAATGAAGTACTGAACTCATGAAATATCTCAAAGCCGTTTCAGAATAAAAGCACCAGCAATAAAGACAATTATGCAATTTCAAATATATATTTAAAATGGCAATTAAAATAAAGAGCCGGAAACAAATTCCCTGTGCTTAAATGATTTCAAATCTGCCCCATCCACTATTGGACTCTGGCTCCTGGGTGGCTGCCCAGAATGAAATGTGGTCCTCAGGCTGGAAGATGCTGTTACTGATTGAGTGTAACCCCCCCCCAAAAAAACTTCCACATTTAAGTGCTCTGAACTTACGAACCTGCAACACTTCTTTTTAAAATATATATATACAGTGATACCTCGGGTTACAGACGCTTCAGGTTACAGATGCTTCAGGTTACATACTCCACTAACCCAGAAATAGTACCTCAGGTTAAGAACTTTGCATCAGGATGAGAACAGAAATTGCGCGGTGGCAGCGGGAGGCCCCATTAGCTAAAGTGGTATCTCAGGTTAAGAACAGTTTCAGTTTAAGAACAGACCTCCAGAACGAATTAAGTTCTTAACCCGAGGTACCACTGTATACTAATAATATGAGGTTGTCAACAAGATTGTGCCCCATACAATCCTGGGCAAAAACACTGGGACAAGAGGTGATGTAAAGGAACAGGCAGGAGGTACAGCAGCTGCAAACCCTCCAGATCCTTTGGCAATCCTTTAGAGGTGTGGCACCGTGCCCTTTCTGGGCAAAGCACTTGGCAACCCAAGCTGGAGCAGAAGAAGTGAGTTCTCCTGAGATCTTCCTTTCCGTGACAGTGTGTGCTCATTAGCGAAATCTGCCAAACTATCTCAGATCTTCTGAACTTTACTTTTTTTAAAAAGGGGGGGGGGGGAAATAAAGTAGACATTGCAGACTTTGGTTTACTTCTCAGACCTTGCAGGCCGGGATGCAGAACTTTTGGCCTTCCAGATGTTCGTATATCTATTTATCTATCTATAAATATTTGTATACTGCAATTTTGGTTGCAGCTTTGGGGGATTTTTAGTTTAGGGAAAAGGCGAGTAAGTGGTGACTGGACGGAAGTTTACAAAATTTTGCGCGGCATAGGGAAAATGGGCAGAGGGAAGGTTTTCTCCCTCTCTCATGATGCCAGAACTCCTGGACTTCCAATGGAGATAGATATTGGAAGAGTCAGGACACACAAAAGTGCTTTTTCGTGCAGGGCAAAGCTAAACTATGGAACTCCCTCCTGCAGGAGGAAGTGAAGATCACCAGCTTGAATGGCTTTGGAAAGAGAATTGGACAAATTCATGGAGGAGAGGGTTATGAAGGATGTGGGAATGTTCAGGGTGGCAGGAGAGGATATATTGTTTATTAATATCCTTCCTAACTTGCACTAGCAGAGTTACATTCCCCCTTTTATATGCACAGTAGCTTTTTGTATTTTATTTGTGTTGTTTTAATTTGTGTAAGCCGCCTTGAATCCTGGTCCAGGATATAAAATAACAACAACAATAGCAAATATTGTGGAGCTGGCCCTAAAATGCGCTTCAGACAGAATGCATCTGTTTCTCAGCGGGACGCAAAAAAAATGCCAGGAAGGTTAAATTGCCCTCTGTTGACTTTAAAACCTAGTGACAGGTACATTTTATTTAAAGGAAGCATTTCTCTCTTTAACACCAGCACATCAATTGCAAGAGAGGGGCTCAGAAGTGCTTTAAAACAGCATGTGTGAAATTGGTCCAAGCTGGATTTCTCTCTTGAGCCAGATTTTCTCTGCTCCGGTGGGTCGCAGGGAGCTTTAAGCCCTGCAAGGACGTAATCAGACTTGGCTCTGCCAGTTTAGGGTAGCCAGCTCCTGACCCTTTTCCTCGAATCGTGCCACCTCACTGAACAAAGTGACGCGCGAGGCTGATCGAACGGGGCCTCATCAAGGCAAATGGTATTGTGTTGGGATGACAATGTCCTGGTCGGCTGCCAAGATGCCTGGATGTGTGTGAGAGAAAGCGGGGGGGGGGGGGGAGAGAAGAGTTTCTGTCCCAGACCTCTCAAGGAGCACTTGCTCAATTAATATAGCAGCTGCCCTCTGAGAAATGCTAATTCCTTGGGCCGGTTTGACTTTGGAAGAACAGGTGACCAGCCCTTAAAAAAAACACCACTACACACACCCCACAACACTCTTGATTGCTCCTCTACTTTTGTGGGACAAGAAAATCGATAGATACCTCTTTGAGATTCACAGAGGGAAATCTTATCTCTTGATGGATCCTCTGAGATTAAAAAAGAAGAAGTTCAAATGAAATTCGTACACCCCCAAGATGAAGGGCAAGTCGAGACATCTGCGGGCTGCTGAAAGAGGGAGTGATGGCGGGTAGGTCTGTGCATCTTTGCTGGGCCATCTAAAATTCTGATGATAACCAGGATCTCATGATTCGTGAGCCCTTTGCTGGCAGGCGCCTTCCTCTGCTGGGTCCTTTGCTCACCTTCCTGGGGCAGTAGGAAATTAAGCCATGCTGCAGGGATCTTAGTTCTGATTCCTTAAGATTCCTGCCTTGTATAAGAACATGGATAGGTGCCTCATAACCCAGTCAGATGGTCCATCCAGCTCAGTGTTGTCTACACTGACTGGCAGCTGCTCTCCAGGGTTCCAGACACTGAACTACATATATATATTTAAGATTAAACCAGGAACCACTTGCTTGCTGGCCTCTACCACTGAGCTATGGCTTGCATCCAAAAGCAGAGGGTGGCATTCATATAGCTTCACACAACAACCCTGTGGGGTAGGTTAGGTTGAGGCAGAGTGACTGCCCCATAGGAACAAAGGGCCTGATGAACAGGTCAGCCTCCTAGCTCAACGTGGTCTACCTTGCCTGGCTGTGGGGTCTAGAGTCTCAGACAGAGCTCTTTCCCGCTTGCCTCCTTCCTGAGACTTCTCACGGAAACGTGTGGGATTGCGGCTGAGACCTTCCGCCTTCTGCGAATTGTGGGCTCTACCACTGTGTTCTGACCTTTCCCTTAAGCAAACAAGAGCAGAGACAGTTGATGGGCTGGAATTTATGGGGCCATGTGGTATTGCTATTTGGGTTAAGGGGTCGTGCTATGGGGAGAAGAGAGTTGCTGTCGCAGACCTACTGCAAGCACACAGGTTTTCCTGAGTTCACAGATGTGCATGGATTAGAATGGCTACTCTGGGTAAATGAGCAGCTTCCCTGGTTTTTTGAGGTGGGGGCCTCAATATACCTTTGGACCATATTCCCTCATGTGCAGCCTGTGTGTGGCCTAAGGTGGGAAGTGGGTAGTTTCGTCTCCTGGCTACGTTCAGAACGCATGAAGCCCGATGTTCCAAGACACTATATTATCGCCATTGTGCTGTTTTTGTTACCTGCCCTTCGCCAGCAGGTCCCAGGGTGGGCTGCGGCAATTTAAGATTCAGAATTAAAAACAGTTGAAACATATCACATTCATAAAGAATTATTTGAAGCCGATGGTTGGAAGATTCCAATTTCACCTTTCAAAGTGACTTCAGTTGTGCTTTTCCTTGAAGTTCCATTTTACGTAACACAACATCTTGACATCTGGTGCTTTCGGTGGTCCTAAAGGCTTAGCTTTGGAGCACATGGAACAACTCTTCTCCAGGGTTCTTCCCATATGGGCCTTCTCCAGACCGACCCTAGGAGCCAATCCTCAGGAATCTCCTTTCACTTGGATTGGCTCCACTCAGCCCAAAGGGTCAGAAGACCTCTTCTCAGTGGCTAAAAAGCTCCCCTTTCATGCTGATTGGGCAGCGCCAGGCTGCTGGAGACTGGGACCCTTCTGCAGAAATAGTACTGGGGTTTTGAGCCCCTGCAACCTGGGGACACCACAGCTCTTGTCGTTGGTCTCCTTGGATTGGCTGCTTCCCAGTTGGGCTACTGGATAGGCTATGGTGCTGTTCCTCACCAATGTGTATCTGTGTGCTGAGGGAAACCAGCAGAGGGAGTGTGGCACAACTCTGATGCCCTCCTGCTAGGCTGTCTGCATGAATGGGCTGCTTTGCTTTGCTCTCAGACTTGGAGAGCATTGTTAGGGCTGCTGGCCAGGTATAGGAACTCTGTAGGGACTTGATCCTTGCAAATTCCATTATGAACTGGGGGTGAGGGCAGGAGGGCCATGGCTCAGTGGTACAGCATCTGCTTTGCATGCAGAAGGTCCCAGGTTCAATCCCTGGGGAGATGGGGAAACTTGTTTGGGGGACCAGATCAGGCCCCTGGCCTGGCTTGGCCTGGACATTACCGCTCTCTGCCTGCCCCGCATCTTGAGGGTTAAGGTGTTCTATGCACAGCAAAACCTTTTATCATTTACCAAGGGCAATGTTCCATTTTAATCTGAGCAAATGCCGGCCAGATAGCATTTCTCCCTCGGCATCCACCATCTCATTACAGACCTCCTTAAGCGCACATTCTCTGAGACTCCTCGGTGCTCGCCGTGTGCCGAAGACATTTATTCCTTCCTAGGCAGCTGGAAAGTTACCAGAAAGATGCAGAAAGTAAGCATCTGAAAAATGAAAATGAAGAGGAGGACTTGTTGAGTCCCCAACAGCCTGCTAGGAATCTGATCCGATTCCTTGAACGAAGCCAAGCCAAGCTGCAAGCTGGAGCTGTTGTTTTTCTTTTATAATCTGTTTGTTACTTGCAATGGTTTTGTTTCAGAACAAATGAATGTTGCACAGCCTGCCTTGTTAACGCAAGATAGGAACTAGTCAGGGGAATTTTGATAGGTGAGCTGGACCTGTGCTGCTGAACATTTAAGTTTGTGTGTGTGTGTGTTTAACTCATGTTTTGGACACACAGTTTCAAAGTCAGAGTACGTTGCTGGGAAGAGGGCACAGCAGCCAATGTTTGCAAAATGAGACAGAGAGAAGAAGTCCTTTGGCTGGACCTGTGCTCAGCTCTTTGGGAAGCACAGTTAAGGGCTGGCAAATCACGTCTTTCTCCCTTCCCCATCAGCTGATTAGCAGGTGGGTTGTCTTGCCCACCTGTCAAAGTTGGCCCACGGATTTTTATCTGGCTTGTGGAGCCAGAAAGGATCTCATGGATACCAATGGCTCCTAGCCATGATGACTGTGTTCTGCCTCTGCAGTCGGAGGCAGAAATGCTTCTGAATGCTGGAGACCACAGGAGGGGAGAGGGCCTTGTGCTCGGCTCCCACTCAAGGCTTTCCCACAAGGATCTAGTTGTGCATTGTGAGATCCCACAAGGATCTAGTTGTGCATTGTGAGAACAGGATGCTGGATCAGGAAGGGACTTGGCATCTTTCCGCAGGGCCTGCAAGACAGAGCTGTTCCACCAGGCCTTTGGCCAAGGCACAGCCTGACCCCCTCCTTTGGTAATTCTTCATAGAACTCTAACCCAGTGGTTGCCATCAATTTGATTTGAACTGATTTTATAATGAATTGATTTTAGAATGCTGTATTATTTTACTGTTGTTAGCCACTCTGAGCCCGGCTTCAGCTGGGGAGGGCGGGATATAAATAATAATAATAATAATAATAATAATAATAATAATAATGGCCATTGCCTGATCCAGCAGGCTCTTACGTTGCCGACTCTTGGGTTAGAGTTTAAATTCTCACTTTGTGTTGAAAGCATGCAAAACGAAGCACATCTACCCTTCAAGATTCACACATCTCTGAATTTTGCAATGCAGTTCTGCAGCTGGATAGGTAAAGGTAAAGGGACCCCTGACCATTAGGTCCAGTCGTGACCGACTCTGGGGTTGCGGCGCTCATCTCGCTTTATTGGCCGAGGGAGCTGGCGTACAGCTTCCGGGTCATGTGGCCAGCATGACTAAGCCGCTTCTGGCGAACCAGAGCAGCACATGGAAACGCCGTTTACCTTCCTGCCGGACCGGTACCTATTTATCTACTTGCACTTTGACGTGCTTTCGAACTGCTAGGTTGGCAGGAGCTGGGACCGAGCAACCAGAGCTCACCCCATCGCGGGGATTCGAACCGCCGACCTTCTGCTTGGCAAGTCCTAGGCTCTGTGGTTTAACCCACATCGCCACCCGCGTGAAAATGTGCGTTTCAGGGCAAAGTGTGCATAATATGAATTTATTAGTGAAAACCACATATTCAGTGCATTACCTTAAGAGAGAATAGCTTGCCAAGGTGTGTATGTATCAAGCAAAACTGCATACAAAAAATGTGTACAATAGGAGACATGTGCTCTAGAATCACAAAGTTGGAAGGGACCACAAGGATCATCTAGTCCAACCTCCTGCTGTGCAAGAATTTTTTGCCCAACATGGGGCTCGAACCCCTGACTCTGAGATTGAGTCTCATTCTCTACCATCTGAGCTATGCTGGCAAGTTTTCCTGAGGGCCTTTTAAAGGGGGGGGGGGGGAATTGCAGACTGATGCAGCCATGTGGAGAACTAAATACTGGTAAAGTGAGGAACTAAGATAAACTCAAATTGACACATTCACTCATGCCGAAAGATGGTTTCGCATTGTCAGTCAGATTCAGGGGCCAGTTTGGTCAGGTTCTGTACATTTAATTGGACCTTCTTTTCCCTTTGCTTCCAACAGCAAAATATCTTGTCCTAACCCTGGTGGTCCGTGTTGATTTTACTCATCATCGCTAAAAGTGAGATGCCATCTGACCATCCCATTAAAACAGTTTTCGCTGCTATTCATGCTTAAAGGAAAGAGAGCGAGAGCACATTTCCTTCTAATCATAGATGTTCTGAGATTTGCATTTGAATACTGTTTCCTATACCCTGTGCCCAAGTTGCTATAAATTCTTTAACCTGTTCCATTTAATGGTAAAACTTTTAGCAACGTATATGTATATTTTTGGATAACACTTAAAAAAAGAAAAAGAAAATCTGCACTTGTGAGCATCTTCTGTAATTCCGCAAATTCCCTTGATTGGCTCATTTGAAGTGCTTCAGATGAAAACAGAAGCAACACCCACCCTCTGTTGTCCCTGTATTGAATTTTGGATTGCAGGCTCTTTGTCCGTGTTGACATGCCATGCATCCTGATTGGGCTCTATACTAGGGCTGGGGAATCTCAGGGAATGTAGCCCTTGAAGACTTTTTGGCCATAGAGACTCTCCATGCCCAGGTTCGCAGTTTGGGAGTACTGCTGGATTCTGCCCTGAACCTGGTTTTGGTGTTGGCCAGGAGTATGTTTGCAAAGTTACATCTCGTCTGGCACCTTGCCCGTTCCTTGAGATGTCTGATCTGGCGACAGTGGCTCATTCCTGAGTTACATTCTGGCTGGAGCTCTTGGTGGGGCTGCCTTTGAGAAGTGTGCAAAAGCATCAGCTGGTACAGAATGCTGGGGCCAGACTCCTAACTGGGGCTGGTTACAGGAAGCAGGTTACTCCTCAGTTAAAACTAGCTACCGGTCCATTTCCAGACACAATTCAAAGTGCTGGCTATGACCGATAAAAGTCCTATATGGCTTGGACCCAGACTAGCCGAAAGATTGTGTCTCCCTATGCAAAGCAACCCGGGTGCTTCAATCCGAGAGTGAACACCTTCTCTCAGTCCACATCAGAGGCAGAGTTGGTGGTGGCTTTTCTGTGGCTGCTCCCAGATTGTGGGGTTCCCTCCCAAGAGAGGCCAGACTGGCTCCCTCTTTGCTTTCCTTCCTCCGGCAGGTCAAGACCTTCCTGCTCAGAGAGACCTTTGGAAACTAAAGTGCCAGACGATGCTGACCGCTTGGCTGCGGTCAGAGCAAACTGCATTTTAAATGCTGGTTCTAAATGTGTTCTAATGTATTTTAATCATTGCTTTTAACTAGCTTGCTTTTATTCCTTTGTATTTTATAATGTTTTTGAATGTTGTAAGCTGCCTTGAATCCCAGCTTGGAAGATAGGCAGAATATAAATATATTTGAAGATGATGATGATGATGATGATGATGATGATGATAGCATATCCTCTAACATTTCTCTGATGAAAATAGGGATGTCCTATTCCATTATTACTATTACTATTAATTATTATTATTATTATTATTGGCTTCCAACATATAAAAATAAAAATAAAACATTGAACATTAAAAAAACTTTCCTATACAGGGCTGCCTTCAGCTGTCTTCTAAAGGTTGTCTAATTACCGTATTTTTCGCTCTATAAGACGCACCAGACCACAATACACACCTAGTTTTTGGAGGAGGAAAAGAAGAAAAAAAATATTCTGAACCTCAGAAGCCAGAACAGCAAGAGGAATCGCTACACAGTGAAAGCAGCAATCTCTCTTGCTGTTCTGGCTTCTGGGATAGCTGCGCAGCCTGCATTTGCTCCATAAGACGCACACACATTTCCCCTTACTTTTTAGGAGGGAAAAAGTGAGTCTTATAGAGCAAAAAATACGGTAGTTATCTCCTTGCCTCAGGGACCACAGAATTCCATACCCTCCAACATTTCTCCAATAAAAATAGGGATGTCCTAAGGGAAAGCAGGACATTTACAGGATCAAATCAGAAACTGGGACAGGTTCTGTAAATCCGGGACTATCCCTGGAAAAATAGGGACACTTGGAGGGTCTGTAATAATAATGATACTCATTCCCAACACTCCTTCAGAGTTTGTCCCTGGCTGGAGTGTGTCTTGAACTCTGATAATGCCTCTTGCTTGCCTGAAAGAAGGGGGAAGACGGGTGTGTGTGTGTGTGTGTGTGTGTGTGTGTGTGTGTATGTTTGTGTGTAGAAACTAGCCTCCTGGCTTGGTGCCCCACCTACCTTTGTTTCTGCCCCACCCACCACTGGCATGTCCCCCCACCCCCAGAAGGAAATGTGGTACCCAGACTGGGAAAAAGCTTCCCCATCTCTGCTCTGTACATAACCATGATTGTTAGCAAGCCAGCCAATTAATGCCCATCCTTTTCGGTTAGCAGGCCCGGCTAGCTGAAAAATACCCATAACGTTACAGCCCTAACTAGCCGTTGAGGTGATGAATGGCCTTTTTCTCTGCAAGAGAAGGCAGGTACAATGGAAAGTCGCCTTGACAATAACAGGCTTGGGCAGCAGGCGAGCGAGCAAGAGGCCATTTGGTGCATTAATCCCAAACTCAATTACAGCAGCCCTAAACTTTCTCACCAATGTCTCTTGCTTTCTCCCTCCCCACCCCGAAGCCCCCAGAAGAGTCTGCCCACGAGAGCAGGCGGAAATCAAAAGAAATGGTTGATAGCAGATAAGCTCAGGCCAGATGTTGGCCCCAAAAGGGTTCAGGTATCCATCCTTGCCATTTCCCGCCACACACACAAATTGGCTACTGTCATCATCACTTCCATGCGGTTTCCCACACAACCCATTTGTCAGCCTTAGACATGAGAACCTAAGCAGAGCCTGCTGGATTTGGCCAGTGGTCCATCCAGTCCGGCATCCTGTTCTCACAGTGGCCAACCAGGTGCATGGAAACTTGCCATGAGCTCCATTCAGACTTTCCAGATAGGGCTGGAAATGCCTTGTTCGGAGACCTGCTGCCAATCGGCGTAGATGACATGGAGTTATTAGAAGGGAAGGCTGGCATAAAATGGCAAAGGGGTGGCAATTTGGGGGAGAGCAGGTGTAGCGAGACTTTGGCCCTCCCAGTGTTTCTAAGCTCTACAACTCTTCTCATCCCATGATTGCTGGGGCTGATGGGAGTTGTAGTTTGTGGAATACTCTCCCAAGGGTATTGCCTGGCGCCTTCATTATATATCTTTAGTCAACAGGCAAAAACATTCCTCTTCAACCAGGCCTTTGGCTGATTAACATTCTACAGCCTTTTAGATGTATTTGGGAGGTAAAGGTAAAGGGACCCCTGACCATTAGGTCCAGTCATGGCTGACTCTGGGGTTGCGGCGTTCATCTCACTTTATTGGCCAAGGGAGCCGGCGTTTGTCCACATACAGCTTCCGGGTCATGTGGCCAGCATGACTAAGCAGCTTCTGGCGAACCAGAGCAGCGCACGGAAACGCCGTTTACCTTCCCGTCAGAGCGGTACCTATTTATCTACGTGCACTTTGACGTGCTTTCGAACTGCTAGGTTGGCAGGAGCAGGGACCGAGCAACGGGAGCTCACCCCGTTGTGGGGATTCGAACCGCCGACCTTCTGATCGGCAAGTCCTAGGCTCTGTGGTTTAACCCACAGCGCCACCCGTGTTGGGGTTATTATTTTGCTGTTTTTGTTTTAACTATTTGTTTTTTGCTTTTACCTGTATTTTTTTTACCTTGTGAACCACCCTAAGATCTTCATAGAATCTAGTCCAGCTCCATGAAGGGTGGTATACAAATCTAATAACTAAAAATAAATACTTAGTTCAGCGATGTCCAGGGTGCCCAAATGTTTCTCACGCTTGAGTTGGAGCTCAAATGTTTGCAAAATTATCCTTGCAATTGGTGATCATGTTTTCTCCTCCCCCTCTGCATTTATACCCCACTTTTTCTATGAGCATACATGGTTATCCCCTGCTCATTTAACCCCCACAACAACCCTGTGAGGTAGGTTAGGCTGAAAGGCAGTGACTGGCCACCTAGTGAGTTTCCCAGCCGAGTAGGGATTCGAATCCTGGTCTCTCCCAGGGCCTAGTCTGACCCTCTAACCATTGTGCCACTTAGCACCATTGAGTAAAGAGACAATACAATTTGCATGTAAATTAACAGCTGCTCTGGAACAAGAAATCCTTGTCTCTGTTTAGACCCAGATGGATAGAACTGAACTTTGTGGCCTGCTGTAATGCAACAGCTTCACATTGGAGTTTCCTCTGTTCCAGAATGCGCACCTGAAGATCAGGTTTGTGTGCGCATTTAAAAAAAAGCAGAGGATAAGAGTCTCCATCCCCATTGCTTCATCTTTAAACTCCAAAGGAGAAAGAATCTGAGGATCAGGCCCCTGGGGGGAGAAGGAGAAGGCTGTTTAGTAGCTTGAACAGATGCCTTCAGTTTGTGTCATCAGACTTTGTCCTTGCAGTTCTCCCTGCCGGAAGCTGGGTGGACAGAATTGGCTTGGGATTATCGCAGGGAGAAGTGTTGATAGCAGAGAGGAGAGCACCTGTATCCATTCCCACCCCTGCCTGGCTCCCAGCCCTCCCCAGAGATCTTGGCCAGCATGGCGACATCTCACAGCAAAACTTCCGAAGCTCCCTGAGTTCCACTCCTTTGAGTCTTTTCAGTTTGCTGGCTTTGGGATCTGAGCAGAGAATCCCGGTCCCCAGGAAGAGGAGGCTACTGGACGTGAGTTTGGCAGGTGGGAGAGAGACAGACATTTCTTAATTTTAGGGCTCTTTTCCGCTTGGGAGAGCACAACTGGAGTTCTTGCATTGCTGTCTGCTGTGAATTATTCCTACTTTAAGAGTGGAAAACCTCTGGCCTGTAGGCCAGATATGGCCCTCCAGGCCTCTCTGCCTGGCCCTCGGACGTCATCCCTGGCCACACCCCTTCTGCTTTGCACCTTTGTTGAATGTTTTTGTTGTCTAGAAGGCATCGTGGCATTCGGATAACACACCATGCTTGCCGGGAAGGAGGATAGAGAGAGGTTTGTGAGTGTGTGTAGACACCTAAGCTAGTGTACAAATTTGCATGTGTTGCTCTGCCCACTTTTGCCTCTGGCCCTGCCCACCGCTGGCATGTGGCCCAGAAGGGCACGCATGTTCCGCCGTCTCTGTCATAGTATTTTGATTTGTGTTGCTGGAAGACCCCAGGATAGACAGGAGTAAGTCCCACATGGTGACTTTGATGGGTTTTTCTGTGCTGAAGCAGTCAAAACACACTCTCTGCAAACTGGAATTTTATGCCATTTGCTACAACATGCACATTTCATTGGGTTTTGGGGTCGCCTTTTGAGTCTGACTTGATCGAAAATCCAATGCTTGAGTTTCAAGGTGAGATGGGGTGGAGCAGTGGCAGGGAGATAGAATTCGTGATGGATCAGTTGCAGCATTTTGATGGGGAAATATGACACGAGGCTCTGATCTTCTTCGGACATGCCTGCAAATTTCTTCCTGCAAAGAAGGCAAAGAGCTGGGGTGGGGGAAAACAGAAGCTGAAAGTTAATGCTAAGCATTTATCCTGCTCCTTTTTAAAAGTGTGCTTCATGTGTGTGATCTCAATCTTCACAAAAACCCTTTAAGGTAGGACTGAAGTCACATCTAGCTAGCAAATCTGCCCAGTAGTGGAGTTGGGTAGTTCTAAGCACTGGACTTAGTGCTCTTATGGGATAGGGAAGGTGCTCTTTAGATGATGGTTAAGCTTAAGCAATTTTAGCCCACTCTGCTGCATTTCAGGGGAGCCCTGCTGCTCATTCTGCAGAGTGGACTCCTGAACTTCTGCTGCACAGTCCTTCCCTGATTTGCTTGGGGTGCAGTAGAAAACAACAACAGAATTTTGATTGAAGTAGGGATGGAGAGACACTGAGAGGTTTTTCTTTAAAAACACAAACCAGTTCTATCAAGGAGAAATAGCAGAAGTGGGTAAGCCAGCACCAGGAAGCTAAAACCACACAGCATTTTCAAACTCCCTTCTTGCTGTACTAAAACCTTGTTTCTCCTCTCTGTGTCACCCCCTGCTTGCTGTACTCTGCCACTGTTTAAAATCTCTACCTTTCCCCTCTCAGCGACCCTCCACAACTGCTTTGCTCAAACTTCTGCCATGGTTTTGAGCACACACTTTCCTCCTCCCTTTTTGCTCCCATGGCCACTGCTATTGTGCAACTTGCCTTCACTTTTGCCCTTGTTGTTGTTGTTTAGTCGTTTAGTTGTGTCTGACTCTTCGTGACCCCATGGACCAGAGCACGCCAGGCACTCCTGTCTTCCACTGCCTCCCGCAATTTGGTCAAACTCATGCTGATAGCTTCGAAAACACTGTCCAACCACTTTTGCCCTGACCCCTTGCAAATCCAGGATTGTGATGAGGCACTCAAATCCTCCAATGGGGGCTGTGTCATGACATACTTGCGTTTTTATTATAGAGAGAGAGAGAAGCAGTCTATATGACCAAATAGATATCCACATGCGTTTGATGATGATAAGATATACATTTCAACGTAGGAAGGGCAGAAAGATCTCCAGTCCATTGAGGAATTTATTGTTTTAAGCCTTGAGAGTCTGTCTCTTTGCAACCAGAGTGGTCCTCTCTTTCTCTCTTGTTACATGGGGAGCTTCAACGTTTGCACCTGTACTTTTGAATATCAAATGGTGGGGGACTCTGAAGCCCACTGCTAACGTGATGGACAGCTTTAAAACCCATCCATCACCCAGCATCATTTAATATCCATGGAGCCTGAGCAGTGCTGACTGCCACTTGGCACTCCTGTTATGCACTGCAGACCACCAGATTGCTCCCTGCGCTCTGCCAAAGTGCTTGAGGCTTGCCGTCCCCTTGTCATTGGACCTGCTTGTGACCGAGGAAGGAGCTTGCCAGGCAGCCATGCCCATCTGGTCCTCTTTGGTAACTGTGTCAGTATCCCCAGAAGAGTCTCCCCCGTCCTTCCCTTGTCCTCTGATCTTGCTGGGGATGCTATTACAGTGCTGCTTGTGTAGGAGTCTGGCTGGGCTGGGCTGGACTAGCTACTCTATCATGTACCGTGGAACCTTGGTTCTTGAACTCAATCTGTTCCAGAAGTCTGTTTGACTCCCCAAACGTTCAAAAACCAAAATGCAGCTTCCGGTTGGCGCAGGCGCCCCGGAAACAATAGCCGACAGCTGCATCGGACATTCGGCTTCCAAAAAACGTTTGAAAACCGGAACACTTACTTCTGGGTTTTTGGCATTCAGGAGCCGATTTGTTTGTCAACTAAGCCATTTGAGAACCAAGGTTCCACTGTATAGTCATTTGCAGGCCACCCAGCATCTTGGATACCGCCCATAGATTCCAGTTTGTTGGTGGAGGATAGCAGCAGGCCAGGAGTCAGACGCCTCAGGCCTGGGGCTGAATGTGGCCCTCTAAGCCTTACTACCTGGCCCTTGTGACACTCCCCAGAGCCACACCTCCTCTCCAGCCACACACTCTCTTCAGAATAATAATAATAATAATAATAATAATAATAATAATAATAATTGCATTGGCATGAGACTTAATATCAGGGTTGTGGGTTCAAGTTCCATGTTGGGCAAAAGATTGCTGCATTGTAGGCAGTTGGACTAAATGACCCTTGTGGTCCCTTCTAACTCTGTGATTCTGCTATTCCTCCGATGAGCCATTGTCTCCATTTTTTAAAAGTGTTGTTGTTATTTATTAATGAAATGATTTCTCATCCACCCTTCATCATAAGGTCCTAGTTCAGTTTTTTTAAAAATATTAAAATCAGTTTAATTATTTTTATTTATTAAATTTGTATACTGTGCTATAATTGTAAATCTCAATTGCAGTCATGAGAACAAGGGTGGGTCCTGTATATGGTGTCAAAATCCACCGCAGATTCCATACACCTGCTAAATGCGATCGGTTTCTTTAGAGTTTCCTTCTCCCCCACACCTTCACTGTTTCACTGAACTGCAATTCCCAGCAGCCCCAGCAAGCATGGCCAATGGCCAGGGATGGCGGGAGTTGTAGTTTGGCAACATCTGGGGGGCCAAAGGTGCCCCACATCTGCCCAGACCGTTATCCTCCTAACTTCCTCCCCTGCCCCGCTTTGTGGCTCCGCTGTGACGGTCCCGCTTGCTCTCTGCGGAGCAGTCATTGCCACTTGGGGTGGCGGGGTGCAGGTGGCAGCGAATGTGCCCGCTGTCCCAAGGGTGAAATGAGGACCTGTGCTGGAGAAGGGCTGTGAGCCGTGCCCATCACTCTTCGTTTTGGAGCCAGCCTGGCACCCTTCATCCCCCTGCGCTCCGGTTCAACATGCCACACGCTGAAAGCAGATGGCACCCAACAGGCACCATCTCGAATCTCCCTGACTTTTGACACTTGATCGGGGAGTGGTGGTTATTCTTAGCTGCGGTTATTCTGCCTCTCGCACCCTCTCTCGCTCTTTCTCTCCCTCTCCCACCCCGCCCCGAGGAAGGGGCCGGAGGCGCTCTGCCTGCTCCAGTTTCGTCCCTGCTTTTATTTCACGTGTCAACATCAACAACCCCCTCGCCCCCCAGCCTCCCCTCTAATCTTCTCCATTGGATGCAGCTCTCAGGGCGCGTTTGCTTGTGACTGACATGCTGTCAGCAAACACTGTCTGGAGCGGCTTGCGTCTGCTGGTGGAGGAAGAGGGCTCTGTTGCCTTTCCAAAGTTCCCTCTCCCTCTCTCCCCGCTGCATTGCAGAGCTTAGCTTGCCATGAAATGTGCTATTCGTGGCATGTTTAATTGCCAGCTATTATCATCATTATCCTCTTTAAACACACACAACACCCACTGTTTCGTTTCTGCCAGCCTAGGGAACTTCAGAGAGCCTCCGAGTTGGCCCCTCTGCGCCAAAATAAGGTCCGCTAAGATTCAGGACAGACAAAAGGAAGGCAGCTAAACTGTGGAACTTTCTCCCACAGGAGGCAATGGTGGTCCCCAACTTGGATGGTGTTGAAAAAAGATCCCAGGCAGCTCCAGGGATGACTGGGAACATCCCCGTCTCAAAATCTGGGGAGCCACTTCCAGTCAGTGTAGAAAGTTCTGTGTCCAGCTCTGAGGGCCTTCTGGTGGTTCCCTCACAGCAAAAAGTGAAGTCACAGGGGGACCTGGCAGAGGAGGGCCTTCTCGGTAGTGGCACCCTCCCTGTGGAACGCCCTCCCATCAGATGTCAAGGAAATGTATAACTGCACAACTTTTAGAAGACACCTGAAAGCAGCCCTGTAGTGGGAAGTTTTTAATGTTTGATGTTTATGTTTTTATCTGTCTTGGAAGCCACCCAGAGTGGCTGGGGCAACCCAGCCAGATGGGCAGGGTCTATTTTTTTAAAAAATAGATAGATAGATAGATAGATAGATAGATAGATAGATAATACCTGCTTTGTGTATCTGTGTCTAATCTTTCCCCTTTCTAGCTACCAAAGAATCAAATCAAATCGAGGTTAAGGGGTTCTCTCTCTCTCTCTCTCTCTCTCTCATTTATTTGGTTTCTAAGATTACAGTTTTACAATCACATATCCAACGTACAACATGAAAACAAGATTCCAAAGAATCTCCTGGACTCCCCTCCTCCGCTTTGTGGGTCCTGTTGTTAGTCATTTCCTCCTGCATCTTTTATACTAATCCAGATCTTTTACATCTCCATTATATCCAAATTCACCATTAAACTACAAGTGTTACTCCAATCCTGCTAACAATCTTAAGGGGTTTTCTCAGGACGGTGGAGGGTGTGGACGCTGTGTCAAATTGGTGAAGTGGCGTTCGCCCTTCTTCTGATAGGAAATGCTCTGCAGGCGAGGGGTAGGGGGGCGGACAAAATGGGTCAAGGAGGGTCAATTGGTGAAGAGTAAGATATGTCCCTGGGACGCGGGTGGCGCTGTGGGTTAAACCACAGAGCCTAGGACTTGCCAATCAGTAGGTCGGCGGTTCGAATCCCCGCCATGGGGGTGAGCTCCCGTTGCTTGGTCCCAGCTCCTGCCAACCTAGCAGTTCAAAAGCACGTCAAAGTGCAAGTAGATAAATAGGTACCGCTCCGGCGGGAAGGTAAACGGCGTTTCCGTGTGCTGCTCTGGTTCGCCAGAAGCAGCTTAGTCATGCTGGTCGCATAACCCGGAAGCTGTACTCCGGCTCCCTCGGCCAATAAAGCGAAATGAGCGCCACAACCCCAGAGCCAATCATGATTGGACCTAATGGTCAGGGGTCCCTTTACCTTTACCTTAAGATATGTCCCTATTTTGATCTGAGGAAGATTGGAAGGCATGCAGGCACTGCCATCTCCCCCTGGACTGGCTGTAAATAAAAAGGCAGCTGGGTGGAGGCTGGCTGAGGGCAGACTGAGGTTGGTGGGGGCAAAGCCCTTTTTGCCCTCGTGGACCAACATTCCCTGCTTCTTAAAAAGGTAAAGGACCCCTGAAGGTTAAGTCCAGTCACAAACAACTCTGGGGTTGCAGCGCTCATCTCGCTTTACAGGCCGAGGGAGCTGGAGTTTTGTCCTCAGACAGTTTTTCCAGGTCATGTGGCCAGAATGACTAAGTTGCTTCTGGCAATACCAGAGCAGCGCATGGAAACTCCATTTACCTTCCCGCCGGCATGCTTTCGATATGATATGATAATCTTTATTGTCGTTGTCCCATACAGAACAATGAAATTGAAAAAAATATACATCAGACATTCAAAAACCAACAAGCCTGCTATCCCAACTATCCCAGCCTGGTTAGCCCCTAAGAACTCTGATACCCCATAATTGAATACAATATACTCACATAGAGACTACCTTACACTGCATTTAAACCCAAAATTGCATTTGGATAGAAACTGTTTCTCAGGCAGCTAGTCCTAGCCTTTATAACCCTGTACCTTCTTCCAGAAGGCAGAAGCTGAAAGAGATCATTTCTGGGGTGTGCACTATCCTGCACTATCTCTGCAGCTTTCTTATGGCACTTGGAAGCATAGATTTGATCCAAGGTGGGAAGAGTTTCGAACTGCTAGGTTGGCAGGAGTTGGGACTGAGCAACGGTTCTGATCGGCAAGCCCTAGGCTCAGTGGTTTAGACCAAAGCGCCACCTGTGTCCCTTCCCTGCTTCTTACTGATAAGAAAAAAAGAAGAGCCTGGCTGCTGGATCAGGCCAAAGGTCCCTCTAAGTCCAGCATCCTTTTCTCACAGTGGCCAAAGGGATGTCTATGGGGAGCCAGCAAGCAGGACCTGAGCACAAGAGCCGTCTCTCATCCTCTAGCTACCAAGCAACTGATATTCAGAAACCTCCAACATGGAGGCAGAAGAGAGCCACTGGAGTTGGCAGCCATTGACAGCCTTCAAGTAAACATGCCTAAGATTCAGGTGTGTGGTTGGAGTGTGTGCTTTAAATTGTCTTCCTGAAATTTATTATCTACCATGGCCATGTTTGTTTTGCAAGGAGAGCCGGGGAGCATCCGGAGAGTAAATATTGCCTGCCTTTGCTCTCCTCCTCTCCTACCTGACGTTGTTAACTGTCAGGATTGCAGAAGGCTGGGTGGCATGTTTTTGCCGAGAGACAGGCAGGCCAAAGCATCTCCCCTGACATGCATAACTGTGCATGAAATAGGTGCCTTTTTTTAATTACATCCCACTGGGAAATGGGCAATGTCAGCTTCCAAACAGACTGCCCTCCTGGCTGAGCTTAGAGGCTCCCGCAGCTGCTGAGATTTAGCTGGCAGTTAAAACACCAGGTAACTCTGGACGGTAATTGCTGGAGGTTTACAAGACCCGGTGCTCAGCAAGCAAGGAGAGCTTGTTGCCTTCCCTCTCCTCTCCCTGCAGAAAAATCTCATTGTGATACCTTTCCATAGGGGAGAGGACAGAACCCTGAGGCACCCCACAAGTGAGAGCTCAGGGGTCTGAACACTCACCCCCCCACCACTTTTTGAACACAGCCCAGGAGGAAGGAGCGGAACCACTGTATAACAGTGCCCCCAGCTCCCAGGCCCTGTTCAGAAGGCTGTTATGGTTGATGGTATCAAAAGCCGCTGAGAGATCCAGCAGAACTAGGAAACAGCTCTCACCTTTGTCCCTAAGTCTTCACTTAGGCATGACAATGGCTGCATTCACATAGCACTTCATTCCATTTCCTCGACATTTCCCTCACTGTTAATTTCTGTATTACAGTGGTACCTTGGGTTACATATGCTTCAGTTTACATACGCTTCAGGTTACAGACTCTGCTAACCCAGAAACAGTGCTTCAGGTTAAGAACTTTGCTTCAGGATGAGAACAGAAATCGTGCTTCACTCCGGTGGCACGGCAGCAGCAGGAGGCCCCATTAGCTAAAATGGTGCTTCAGGTTAAGAACAGTTTCAGGTTAAGTACGGACCTCCGGAACGAATTAAGTACTTAACCAGAGGAACCACTGTATAGCTGAGCTTTCGCACACCATGAAAGGCACTCTTGGAAAATGAGTGGAACATAGCGCCTCTTTGATGCTTGTTTCCATGTTTTATTTGATTCCAGAAGAAATCCATTTGCAGCCTCCTTGATCCAGAAAATTGTGCTTGCAAAGTGGCAGAATTTGGGGCAGACTACTGGCATCCAGTTATTTTCTGCTGTTTTCATGGCGGAACAGAAGAGGAGAGTGTTGGGGGGAGCAGCTACATTGTCTGAGGATGTCCGTTGTTGTGCCACACCAGGCCCAATGGAGTGAATGAAGTTTAGAGCAAAATAACCCATTTATTGGTAAAAAAAGCCACGATTCCGTAATGCAACAGGTCCTGCAGCATGAAAGGAATGTTGGAAAATGCTAACATTCCAGCCAGCAAAACCAACACCATATTCCCCATGTCTGAAGGCACCCTATGTGCTCTAAACACGAGTTCTGTCATATTGGAGCTCTTTGTTCCATGTGATTTGGTTAGCCCCTCCCAGGTCAATCTTTGCCAGGTGGCGACGTCCTTATGTTTGCCTACCTGGGCAGATAAGGTTTCTGTTCATTGATGGTGTTTTTATCCACCTCCTTGTCTCTGTTTGCATCTTGCAATGTTCTTTTAGGTATCCTTGTTTCCCCCCCCCAAAGTCGTGGTTTCAATTCTTGTGAGCTGCCCTGAGTGATGCATCTGCATCAGAGAGGCAGAATATCCTCCTGTGAGTAGAAAAATAGGTTTCTGGAAACTATTTGTAGGGTGAATGTGGGGCATAGGGGACCTGTCTTCAGACTCTGAGTGTGGGCTGACCACTATTGGACACAGGATACTGGGCTACATGGACTCTTGATCTGATCCTGCTAAGGCTCTCCTTATGTTCCCTTCTTGGCTGGATTGGGCTCCTCCCGTTCGTGGTTATTGCAAAACTGATTGCGTCCTTGTGTGCCCAAGTGATTTCTTTTTCCTCTGTCAACACAGTGGCAGCTGTTTGCAAAATCCTCAACTGCCATTTAAACAGCGACTTTTTGATGAGAAGTTCTGGTCTGCTGGAAATATGCTTGCCTGGGCACCTTGCTGCTTGTTGGATTTCATTGCTCTGTCTGTGCGCAATTTCATTTTGGGGGAAAGGTGCTATCAATTTAAACTGGCCCTTGAATTAATTAGCCCTGAAAACTCCCTTGCTGCTGCCGAGAAAATGAAAGCCTTCCAGAGGAACCTGCCGTGACCTTTTAAGATCATTGGGCTTAACATTGCGAGGTCAGAATCTTGGCTAGCTGCACTGACAAAGACAGGGACATAAGAAACTGCTCAATTATGAGTTAAACCCAGAATTGCCTGTAGGGCTGGGCAATACAGTGGTACCTCGGGTTATAGAAGCTTCAGTTTACAGACGCTTCAGGTGACAGACGCTTCAGGTTACAGACTCTGCGGCAGCAGCGGGAGGCCCCATTAGCTAAAGTGGTACCTCAGGTTAAGAACAGTTTCAGGTTAAGAACAGACCTCCAGAACGAATTAAGTTCTTAACCCGAGGTACCACTGTATCTGGTTTTCAACTTCGTGACATATCACCAGCAAAACATCACAATAGACTGATTTATCAGGATGTCTGATATAAGAAAGGAGCTACGTAGAGGCATTGGCTGGCTTCACAGTTTTTCCCACATTGTCATTTTTGCGTAGCTCATACACACGCGCACGCACGTGCACACCCACACATCATGATTCACAATACATTGCCAGGTCAAAAAATATGAAACCAATATGGACTTGGTTTTGGACGATTTATCGCTCAGCCCTAATATACAGTGGTACCTCGGGTTACATACGCTTCAGGTTACATACGCTTCAGGTTACACACTCCGCTAACCCAGAAATAGTGCTTCAGGTTAAGAACTTTGCTTCAGGATAAGAACAGAAATCATGCTCCGGCGGTGCGGCAGCAGCAGGAGGCCCCATTAGCTAAAGTGGTGCTTCAGGTTAAGAACAGTTTGGGGTTAAGAATGGACCTCCGGAATGAATTAAGTTCTTAACGCGAGGTACCACTGTATCGCGCGTTAAGAACTTAATTCATTCCGGAGGTCCATTCTTAACCCCAAACTGTTCTTAACCCCATTAGCTAAAGTGGTGCTTCAGGTTAAGAACAGTTTGGGGTTAAGAATGGACCTCCGGAATGAATTAAGTTCTTAACGCGAGGTACCACTGTATCCCATAAAGAAGGCTGATCGCCGAAGAATTGATGCTTTTGAATTATGGTGCTGGAGAAGACTCTTGAGAGTCCCATGGACTGCAAGAAGATCAAACGCATCCATTCTTAAGGAAATCAGCCCTGAGTGCTCACTAGAAGGACAGATCGTGAAGCTGAGGCTCCAGTACTTTGGCCACCTCATGAGAAGAGAAGACTCCCTGGAGAAGACACTGATGCTGGGAAAGATGGAGGGCACAACGAGAAGGGGGCGACAGAGGACGAGATGGTTGGATAGTGTTTTCGAGGTTACCAGCATGAGTTTGACCAAACTGCGGGAGGTAGTGGAGGACAGAGGTGCCTGGCATGCTCTGGTCCATGGGGTCACGAAGAGTCGGACACGACTAAACGACTAAACAACAACAACCACTGTATCATGATTCGTGATATATTGCCAGGTGAAAACCTATGAAACCGATATCACAATATGGACTGCAAACCGGTTTTGGACAATGTATTAATATATCGCTTGGCTCTAGTTGCCTGCTCTGACTGTCTGAAAGCCTGCCGGCCAGTGTAGACAGTATGGAGCTTGATGGACCAAGAGTCTGGCAGGCGAAGACAGCTTTCTATGTTTGGGGGTACTTTCCATTGACTGACACATTGGCATATTCATTCACTTGTAGCTCACTGCAGATTATCTGCAAGGATGTTTTCTAGGCATGCAATGCCAAGGGAATTATGGGTCCCTGACTTCCTCCAGGGAAGGAGCTTTAATTCAGGTGATTTGCCTGGACCACTCACTGCTGCTGCTGCTGCGAGTCATATCCCTCCATCTGTATCACCTCAAATTTGCTCCTCTGAAAGCAATTTAGCCCCCTCTTGGAACTTCTGCAATCCATCAAATAATACCAATCTCCAGCCATAAATTAAAGGGAAGCAGGATTGGACACAATGGGATTATGCCACTGGAACGATAAATCCAATTTCCCAGAGAGGAGAATCAAAACAGCAGGCATATTTCAAGCCATGACACGAGGCAGACTTTCCTCTAAAAAAAGAAAAGAAAGAAAAAGAAAAAGAAACGGACAGCCAGAACACCAAACTTTCTTCCATCATCTTGCCTAGTTTCCTAAAAAGCATTTTTTTTTCCTGGGGGAAGGGGATGTGGCCCTCCAGGCCTTTCTCTCTGGCCCTTGGGATTCTCCCCAAGCCACGCCCCTTAACAGCACCACTCTGCTCCCTCCTTAAGGGTGGTTGTTGTTTAGCCAAATAGGATGTTTCCTTTGATTCTGATAATGCTTCTTGCATGCCTGGATGGAGAATAGAGAGGGGTTGGTGAGGAATATCGTAGTAGCAAATTCAGAAGTGCAGGTTCCCCTCATGGTAGTCACCGCTATGTCCTGTTCTCTGACCTGTGGGAAACCCATAAACAAGATTTGAGCACAAGAGCGCTCTTCCTCCCTTCTTTAAAGAACAAACTGAATTGCTCCTTGAATAGCTTCTCTGAATTGCCCCAGTCTTGGCTTCTGTTCCTGCAAAGAAGAAGAAGAGTTTGGATTTGATATCCCACTTTATCACTACCTGAAGGAGTCTCAAAGCGGCTAACATTCTCTTTTCCCTTCCTCCCCCACAACAAACACTCTGTGTGGTGAGTGGGGCTGAGAGACTTCAGAGAAGTGTGACTGGCCCAAGGTCACCCAGCAGCTGCATGTGGAGGAGCGGGGAATCGAACCTGGTTCCCCAGATTACGAGACTACCGCTCTTAACCACTACACCACACTGGCTTTACTTATTGGTTTCTTTTCCTTTTTGAAAAACAAAAACAATTCGGTTCTATGAAATTCACAACTGCAGTTAGGTACTTGAGATGGACTCTCAGTTCATTTTTTAAAAAAACATTTTAATTTTTTCTTAAAGCAATAATAATAATACAACTAGAAATGTTATGAAAATGTTATATAGATGGTATATTACCCCAGTGAAACTTGGAAAGATGTTTAAAGTCAGTAATAAATGTTGGAAATGTCAGGAGAAAGAAGGAACATTTTATCATATGTGGTGGGAATGTAAGAAAGTGAAATGCTTTTGGGAAATGATTTATAATGAGATGAAAAAAATGTTGAGATATACTTTTGTTAAGAAACCAGAAGCAATGTTACTAGGCATATTAGGAAACGATGTTGAAAAGAAAGATGTGAAGTTATTTAGATATGCAGTTACAGCAGCTAGAATTTTGTTGGCCCAAAAATGGAAACAGGAAGAAATGCCAACGAGGGAAGAATGGAGAATGAAACTGATGGAATATGCAGAAATGGACAAATTAACGGGAAAAATTTGAAACCATCGCGATCAGAAATTCACCGAGGACTGGAATAAATTTACAGAGTATATCAAAACTGTGTGTGAACAGGAAATAACGCTTGTTGGATTTCAGGAAGCTCTGTGAAAAGAACAGTTAGGAATGTCGCTTAAAAGACAAGATAAAATAAGGACTGTTAAAGTGCAACATAAATTTAGGAAATGTGAGAAGTTGTGAAAATTATGGAAATTGTCAGATAGGCTGATGGAAGTCTAAAAGATGTATAAGTTAATTTGGGTGTTAAATTATAAATGGAATGGTTATTGGAAATTTGAATAAAAATTAATTTTTTAAAAAAAGAAATGTGCACCCCACCCTCGTGACAATTATTTATCATAATTATCCAACTTTCCAAAATTTTTACACTTCTTGAGATGGTTTCACCCCTTTCTGTTTCAACAATATGAATTCCACAAATATTTTCCATATTTCCTCCAAGTCATTTCTCTTGCATATTCCCCTTCCTACTTTAACAGCATGCGTTAATTTATCATAAATTGTATGTATCCCACACTACTTTGTACCATTCTTCTATTTGATATCCACCTTGCCTTTTCCATTTCCTAGCTATGATAACTCTTGCCGCGGTCAACAGGTTTCTAAGCAAGTCCTTCATGGCTCACATAGACTCTCAGTTCATGAGAGGAAGTTGCTGATGTTCACTTATCCGTCACATGTCTGGAGCATAAATCAATCCAGTGAATAGGATTGGTCTTCTCTGCTATTGTTTTCAAGTCCACAAACGATACGTAATTGATTGCATATTGTTTCCTTTGCATTGAAATGAATGGTTGCTGAACGACATAATGATGATGTAATTAATGACATAAAATTCTGCCACAGTGAATGGTGAGACAAATAGCAAAGCCTCTGTTGGAAGGCGAACTGCAGCAGAATGGAAACAGCGTGGCATGTGGTGAATGTGGGTCAGGATGGAAATGGATGCCTCCCTAAACCCCTAGGTGTTGCTGAAGGTCACTCCGTGTGAATCAAGCGTGTGCCCTAAAATACATCCCAGAACCCTCTGCAATTCCCAGGTGTTCTGTGGTAGGTGGCTGCTTGGCAGAGAAATCAAGGTGTTCGCAGATGGTTGAAAGTTTTGAAAGCTGCTGTTGTAGTTGAATTAATCAATAGGGCAAATTTTAATCAGGCTGAGATCAAATGACATGTTTGTTTTGATTTTTTTTGGAGGGGAAAGCAATTTTAGATCTCGTATGTCACTGTAATAAGGAATGAGAAATATTTAAAGATGACCTTTCCTTCTAGCTAAGAGTGATGGTACTGGATTTTTTATTTAGATTTTTTGGAGGAAGAACTTTTACTTTGGTAGCCTCAGAAGGGCAGGTATGTTGAGGTTTTGATAATGAGTAGTTAAGTTTAATATACAGGCAGATTACTCTTTCAATTCAAATGAAGACTGGTTGACTTTTTTTTTTTAAAGCAAGAGTTTGTTGAATAACTCAGGGTAGGCATGGTGCTCTCCAGATGTTTTTGGACCACAACTCCCATCATCCTTGACCTCATCCATCATGGCCGATGGTCAAGGATGCTGGGAGTTGTAGTCCAACAACATCAGGAGGGCTCCATGTTGGCCATCCCTGGAATAAGTTGTATACCTTTTCTCCAGCAAGCAGTACCACCTTCAGCTTTTCTAGAGAAGAACATGGGAAGATTCCTTATAGTGAGTAGAATGCCTGCACTGTAGTAGTATAGTAGCATATTGATATTGAATGAATGCCGATTTCTGGTCCATATCAATTTTGCATATGCATATTCATAAGTTCATCCACAACCTTTCACCATGGTGGCTGGAGACGATGGGGGTTCAGAACATAAGAGCCCGGCTACTAGATCAGGTCAATGGTCTATCTAGTTTAGAATCCTGTTCACACATTGGCCAGACAGATGCTTATGCCCCAAGGAGGACCCACACACAAGAGCACCTTCTTCTAGCAACTGGTATTCAGAAGCATTACTGCCTCTGGCTGTGGTAACAAAGCCTAGCCCTTATGGCTGGTATAGTGTCATCCTCTATGAATCTGTGCAGTCCTCTTTTAAGCCATCAAAGTCAGTGGCCGTCACTTGCCTCCTGTGGGAGCAAGTTCCATAGTTTAGCTCTGTGCTGCTATCTCCTCCCTGAGGTGGTCTCCTCACTCTGCCCAATGATAGGGCCAGCCCTTTCCCCATAGTCCTGCCGCAAGTGCACTGCTATTCCCGAGACTCACTCAGTATTGAAAAGCGTCCTTCGGTCAGCAGCCAGCAGGCCCACGAACTGTGTTCTGGGAGGTTGTGCAAGGAGGCTGACTTAGGATTCGTGTCTAGCTATTGTCCACATCAACGGGCCTTCATTATTAGCAGGCTGTATCTAAGATGCTGCAAGAAAGGATGTGCCGGAGGGTGATCAGAATGATTAAGGGCTTGCGGTGGGAGGGGGGGAGAGCTCCTCTGTGATGTGTCTGAATAAGGCTGAGTTTGTGGTTCAGCTTTTGAAAAGGGACAAAGAAGAACTGGGGAGGGGGGAGACTGCATGGAAAACAAAAGGAGGAGATGGACACAATGGACGGGCCTGTTCTCACAATGGGGACAAAGGCACCTTGAAAAGAACCAGATGATAGTGATGCCAGAAAAGGAATTCACCCATGTCACTTACGCCAGGGAATGTGTGCGTGTCCAGGCTCCAACCCAGGGGTCAGCAAAGTTTTTGTGGTTCACGGTCCCGCAGACACCGCGGTGGGTCGGAGTGTGCGTGTGTGTGCATACACACGCATACGCAAACACTATTTCTGGTGCTCCTTCTGGTGCCAAGGAGGTGTATGCAGCTTCCCATTGGCTGTAGGAGCTTCCTGCAGCCAATAGGAAGCCAGCCAGCATTGCGAAGGTGGTCCCCGCTCTGCTCTGTGCCAGTTTAGCGTGGCACACAGGAGCCGACTGAGCAGGCGGCAGGGGTCCCGTGTCCATGGGTCGGTTAAACAACCCCCATGGGCCGCTTGTGGCCCGTGGGCCTTAGGTTGCCCACCCCTGCTCCAACCCCTTGAGGGAGGTTTGCTTGCTTATTGTCAAAGCTTCAGCAACAAGCAGGTAAAAGTCCATACCCATCAACGTTTCACAGATGAAAAATAGGGATGTATAGGGATGCATAGGCCCATCCCATTTTGCCGTCCGAGATCATGCTGGAATTATGCCATGCAATCCTGGCAGTGGAAGGGGCAGGAGGGGAGCCTGTGGGATGCTGTCCCATGGGTTTTGCTGCCCGAGGCCACTGCTTCAGTCCACCTCATGGGTGGGCTAGTCCTTCCTGCATAGCTCTTCTGTGCCTCATGCAGAGCCGGCCCAAGACATTTTGGCACCTGAGGCAAATCACATAATGGCACAGACACCCCACCAGGGAAGAAGGGGTGAGTGAAGATCTACATCGGGCACAAGGGGTGTGTGATTCAGGCAGGACTATGGGGAAAGGGCTGGCCCTATCATTGGGCAGAGTGAGGAGACCACTTCAGGGAGGAGTTAACACCACAGAGCTAAACTATGGAACTTGCTCCCACCACAGGAGGCAAGTGATGGCCACCGACTTTGATGGCTTAAAAGAGGACTGGACAGATTCATAGAGGATGAGACTATTGAT
The DNA here is from genome assembly GCA_034642415.1 of Podarcis siculus. NCBI lineage: Eukaryota > Metazoa > Chordata > Lepidosauria > Squamata > Lacertidae > Podarcis > Podarcis siculus. The sequence continues at coordinate 17,240,301 of JAXCMG010000019.1, read as the reverse complement.
GGATACATCTCCTTGGAGACCCAGTGAATCCTGCCACCTGAGGTGGTTGCCCCATCTTGCCCTATGGGTGGGCCAACCCTGAGAATGCACAACACTTTGAGTCTCATGCTAAGGATTGTCAATCCCTTTTCTGCCCCCACCGTTGGGGGTGGTATGCCTCTGAATACCAGTTTTTGGGACCTGCAAGTCGGGTATGGGGCTGTTCCTCTCAGGTCCTACTTGCAGGCTTTCCGTAGGCATTGGTTTGGCCACTGTGAGAACAGGATGCTAGACTGGGTCAAGGAAGTGACCTACATCACTCTCCTAGTAGTTTGTTCCCAGGTAGGGAACTTGTTAAATAACAACGCAACCAATATTCAAGCAAGGCGATACCCTACTTTATTGACTTTACTGCATTCAAGGGCAGTCCCATAAAATGATGGGAACTGGAGTGATCACAGGTTTTTGCACACCTTCTCGCAAACAGCATACATCCTATATGTTATATAATTACTGCCGTATGTCCATTACGCATCAGCTGTGACATGACATCTTCACGTACAGGTCAAGTTGGCCGGTACCATAGCTAATGTTTGAGCAGGACAATAAACTGAAGCAGATCTGACAAAACATTAATCTTTCAGCTAATTAAACAGACAGATTCTTCACCATCCCTGTCTCTGATCAGTATGGAAGGAGCATCCGTTTGAGATTAGCGAAGGCCTTTCATGCCTCTTCTGCAGCAATGCTTAAGCAAATATACAGATTCTGGAGAAGCGGAATATTGGGGTGTTAAAATATTCCCTTCACAACTAGATGGGCGTCCGTCAGGGCTCTCCTTGTGTTCAAGAGCCTAAGGCCTTGGCGGACAATCCCAGCTATGATAGGGATGAGATCTAATGAAGCTGAAGATTTGGGACAGACAGAAGGAGTGACTTCTTCACACAGGGCATAGTTGTACGTATGGGATTCAACTCCCACGGGAGGCAATGATGGCCCCCAACTTTGATGGCTATAGAAGAGAGTTAGACATACCCATGGAGGAGAAGGCCATGAACAGCTACTAGCCACAATGGCTGTGTTCTACCTCCCATTGTTGGAGGCAGATGTGCATTTGAATAGCAGCTGCTGGGAGACACAGGTGGGGAGAATGACTCTTGCACCCAGGACCTGTTGGCCGCGTTCCCACAGGCATCTGGTTGGCCATTTTGGGGACAGGATCCTGAACAAGTTGGACTCCTGGCGTAATCTAGCAGCCCCTTCTTACTACTTCTAACACTGGAAGACTCCCGGTTCCTTGAACTCTGGGTCTATCAAACATCTTGGCTCAAAAAAGTAATAATAAAAAATAATGTTCCTTTACATTTCTGGAATGACAATTTGAATGATGATGCTTTTCCTTTGAGTTTATTCATAGTGCCAAGGAGCTTTTGTTAGGTTGCCCCTCCTTCTCGTTTTCTTCTCTTTTCTCTTTTTATTTCATTTGTGTGAGGGGAAGGTTACATGAGAAGCAAAGATGTTTGGTGTAGAATGGTTTCGGCTGCATACTGTTACAGAATCATAGAATTGCAATATAACATTGACTAAAACTTTAAAAACCTTTAAAAAAACCATTGTGTGTTCTGCACCGCCCCCCTCCCTTAAGAACAAAATCTGGTGCTATTAAGAAGTAACTTGTGATGGGGCTGAAAGCAAGGATGTTGTTAGGTCCACGGCTCTTGCAAGCAGCTCGTGCTTGTCACTGTGGGAACCGGGTGCTGGGCTCTTCCATACCCTCCAACATTTATATGATGAAAATGTTGTTGTTGTTTAGTCGTTTAGTCGTGTCCGACTCTTCGTGACCCCATGGACCAGAGCACGCCAGGCACTCCTGTCTTCCACTGCCTCCCGCAGTTTGGTCAAACTCATGCTGGTAGCTTCGAGAACACTGTCCAACCACCTCGTCCTCTGTCGTCCCCTTCTCCTTGTGCCCTCCATCTTTCCCAACATCAGGGTCTTTTCCAGGGAGTCTTCTCTTCTCATGAGGTGGCCAAAGTATTGGAGCCTCAGCTTCAGGATCTGTCCTTCCAGTGAGCACTCAGGGCTGATTTCCTTCAGAATGGAGAGGTTTGATCTTCTTGCAGTCCATGGGACTCTCAAGAATCTCCTCCAGCACCATAATTCAGCAGCATCAATTCTTCAGCGATCAGCCTTCTTTATGGTCCAGCTCTCACTTCCATACATCACTACTGGGAAAACCATAGCTTTTACTATACGGACCTTTGTTGGCAAGGTGATGTCTCTACTTTTTAAGATGCTGTCTAGGTTTGTCATTGTTTTTCTCCCAAGAAGCAGGCGTCTTTTAATTTCGTGGCTGGTGTCACCATCTGCAGTGATCATGGAGCCCAAGAAAGTAAAATCTCTCACTGCCTCCATTTCTTCTCCTTCTATTTGCCAGGAGTTGATGGGACCAGTGGCCTTGATCTTGGTTTTTTTGATGTTGAGCTTCAAACCATAGTTTGCGCTCTCCTCTTTCACCCTCAATAAAAGGTTCTTTAATTCCTCCTCACTTTCTGGCATCAAGGGATGTCCTATTCAACAACAACAACAATTTTGCTATTTATACCCCGCCTACATGACTGGGTTGCCCCAACCACTCGGGGAGGCTTCCAACATATATAATACAATGGTACCTTGGTTTAAGAACAGCTTAGTTTATGAACAACTTGGATTAAGAACCGCTGCAAACCCAGAAGTAGGTGTTTGGTTGTGAATTTTGCCTTGGAAGTAGAACATGTTGAGCATTTGTAAATTGAGTCTCCCACTGCTGTGGGAAAGCATGCCTTGGTTTAAGAATGCTTTGGTTTAAGAACGGACTTCTGGAACAGATTAAGTTGGTAAACCAAGGTACCACTGTAACATTAAACATTTTAACACTTCCCTATGCAGGGCTGCTTTCAGAGGGCTCGGGCGTCAGGTAACTCCGTGCCCTCCAACATTTCTCCAGTGAAAATAGAGACATCCTAAGGAAAAGGGACGTGGGTGGCGCTGTGGGTTAAACCACAGAGCCTAGGACTTGCCGATCAGAAGGTCGGCAGTTCGAATCCCTGCGACAGAGTGAGCTCCCGTTGCTCTGTCCCAGCTCCTGCCAACCTAGCACTTTGAAAGCATGTTAAAGTGCAAGTAGATAAATAAGTACCGCTCCGGCGGGAAGGTAAACAGCGTTTCCGTGCGCTGCTCTGGTTTGCCAGAAGCAGCTTAGTCATGCTGGCCACATGACCTGGAAGCTGTACGCTGGCTCCCTCGGCCAATAAAGCGAGATGAGCGCCGCAACCCCAGAGTTGGTCACGACTGGACCTAATGGTCAGGGGTCCCTTTACCTTTAAGGAAAAGCAGGTTATTCCAGGGTCAAATCAGAAACCGAGACGGCTTCTGTCAATCCGGGACTGTCCCTGGAAAATAGGGACACTTGGAGGGTCTTTTGTCTATTATCCATTCATACAAGAGGAATCAACCTGCTTTGGAGAAGAGAGATTTGATGAACTAAGGGCGATATGTTCCTGCGCAAGACCACTGCCAGGGCAAGAAGAAATTGTGCCAGCACGTTTCCCTCTGCCTTTCTTGGCCTTGCCTTACGTGACCTCTGCTCTTGAGGACTCTATGGCTATCCATAGGTGTCCCCCCCCCCCACTTTCGGTGTCTTGGGCCTGGTGTAGCAAAGGTGGGAGGGAGGGGGTGGGAGACAACCGCACTGAAATCATAAAATTCAGGCGCTGGCTAATAATGTTAGGAGGCTGGTGATTATTGCAGAACTCCCAGTGCGGCCCAGCAAATGAACTGTAATTCTGTAATATAATTTCCTTTTCCCGGCCAGACTAAATGTTCTTGGCCACTGGGAATATGTAGAGAAAAGAAAGCTGTCTCCGAAGGGCTGTCAATCTTGATTGCATCAGCGATCAAAGGCGTTCCTGCATGGCCCCGACGGCCATGCGCCACTCTGCGCAAAGTGAGCGCTTCTGAAGGCGGCCAGCCAGGCCTCTTGATCCCAGGCCTGGAGTGTTTGCAGCATTGATTCCTTCCAGTTGGATTAGGCTGTGGCTTAGAGATTCCCAATAATAGCCCCTGGTGCGCTACCACCAATGCTCAGAGCATACTGAACCAAGAAGCTGCTGTATACCAGGGCGGCCTTTGGGCTCATTGGACTAGGTTCTTCTACTCTGGTTGGCAACCCAAACATAAACCTTTTTTATTTAAAAAAACTACTTATTTTTTATAATCTATTTGTATTGAAACTTTTTAGCATTAATCTAAATAAAAATTAAAAATCAACAAAAAGATAGGAAAGGGGAAGAGGAAGAAAAGAAAGAAGAAGAGGAAGAAAACAGAGCCCCCATTAGAGGTAGATCTTAACCCTTGTCTTAGGACTCAACTACATTAGTCAAGAAACAGCATTTTAAATACGTTATAAACAAGCAACACCAGATGGCGCTGTAGAGCACTATTTTTTTCTATGCAATTTTACATAGAGTTTTCTTCTTTTGTTATAACAATTTAATTTATGACTTATTTATAGTGTGTCCCTCCCCCTGTATGTAGATCCACCCTCATATAGAAGGGGTGGGCCCTCCTAACTCTCTCACACACCCTACTAGCTCTCAGCTGGGAGCTTCCCTTTGTTTTCCCAGCCTCCCACCATGGCAAATCTTCCCTTCCCTGCCTCTCACACAGGGTCTTTCACCTTCCATCCATCGCTTTCCTGTGCATACCCTCATTAACTCAGAGTAGAGGACCTCAGAAGACGAAACCAAACATGAGTAAAAATAACATGAATAGAAGAGAAAGAGAAAAGACAAGAAATAAAGATAATAGAAAGAGAGAGAGAGAAATAAATAAAGCACAAAGTTTTTTTAAAAATCAAGTTTCTAACCCTCACAGCTGTGCTTGTGGGGGGAAACCAACACCTCTGATCTCAGCCTTCCACATGAAAGTGACCTAAGATTTGGCTTCCCTTGTACAAAAGGGTTGCAGATGCTGGCTCTGGGCATTTGTGTGATTTGAAACCTGAGCCAGGAGACCAGCTTGCACCAAGGACACTGTCCCTCTCCTGGAGCTCTCAAAAGCCCGCTAACATCTTTCCAGCCCGGCGCTGTTGTTTTTTGGACCTTTTACAAATACATTGGGGGATTTCATTTCCCCATTTTACTCCTCCTGCTGTTCCTTCTGCATTGCATCAAAGGAAGCTGAACATCTGCAAAGAGTTTGGAGAGAAAGGAGGCTCTTTGTTCTCGAACCGGAGCTGCAGGCCTGTGTCCTGTTTGCTGTGCCATGAAGGTCAGTGAAATGCTTTTGCAGGGCCCGCTGCAGCAAGCAGCACAGTGGGGGAAAGGGGGCAAGAGACCTGGTTCCGTGGCAGATGGTGGTCTTTCCATTCTCATTCCCCAGCATCTTCAGGAATGGCTGGGAGCATCATCTTCCTGAAAACCTGGGGGAGCCACTTCCGGCCAATGTAGACAGTACTGAGCTGGAAGCGTGTAAACTGTGGGGCTCATTCCTGCAGGAGGAAGGGGGTGGCCACCAACTTGGGTGGCTTGATAAGAGGATTAGACAAATTCATGGAGAGTAAGACTGTGTCAGAAACCGGAGTCCAGAGTAGGTCAGCAATGAAACACCAGTGTCAGTGAAGTTAACTCTTGATTCAACTCTTTCCTGTAGGTCTTTCCCCAGTGAGGCAGTTGCAAGGACTGGAGGTCCTTGCCTTCCCACTGCTCTCTAAGGCTTCTCCACCAGTTCCTTCCCCAGCAGCCTAAAGCTCCTTCACCTTGTCTCTGTTTGTTCTGACGTCTTCATTTCTTTGCATGTTCTGGGACACCGGGGGGAGTGGAGTTGGTTGTAGCAGGAGGGGGAGACTCCCTGGATTCTTCAGTGACCCCACTCTACTTCTGCCTCCGATTCTGGGCTGCTCTCTGCCACAGCCTCTTCCTGCTCACTAAACCCTGTTGCCTCTTCCGCTTCTGACACCTCCTCCTCCTCCTCCCAGTCTATTCCCTCTTCTCCCTCTGATCACTCATCGTCATCCCACCACCAATGCCCTGGCTCTGAGCCTTCTTCCCCTGGGGGTTCCCTTGGAGGTTCCCCAGCTGGTTTCTCCCACCGCTCCTCTGCATCCAGCCACTCCATGACAGTCAATAGCTGCTAGCCATGATCGCTATGCTCTGCCTTCACGGTTGGAGGCAGTAATGCTTCTGAAGACCAGTTGCTCCTGTGCTTGAATCCTGCTTGTGGGTTTCCCATAGGGGCACATGGTTGTTCATTGTGAGAACAGAAGATTGGACTAAATGGTCCATTGGTCTGATTCAGCAGGGCTCTCCTGATGTTCTTAAAAGGGCTAATGGTATAAGGCCACTTTCCATGGAAGTTTGGAGGTCAGGGGTGGGTTCTGTGGGCATATCCCTTAGGATACTCTGCACAGGCCCTGGGTTCAAGCCCGGGCACCTCCAGTTAGGACCTAGAAAAGGAACCCATGACCTTCCAGATCTTGCAGGACTTCAGCTTTCATCATATCTGCCCATGGGCCATATTGGCTGGGACGGATGGGAGTTGGAACATCTAGAGGAACATCTAGGAGGCGCCAACCATGAGTTAAAAGGATCTGGCCTATCTGCTTGATTCACGGCCAGACTGAGCAGGCAATACTATGGACAACCAGTGTAGCCTATAAAAAAAGTAGCGTTTCCCATGCTCCAAGTATGTCTCCACAGCCACAAAGCCTAGAATGACATTGGCAATACTGAGCTAGATGGTGTAGGGGTCAAACTTTGTATACGGCATTTCCCCGTGTTCAGGGGAAAGGATGATAGCTCAGTGGTTGAGCACATGGGAGATGCTGGGGATTGAACCTGGGACCTGCTGCAAGCAAAGCAGATGCTCTACCACTAAGCTACGACCCTTCCCTTGAGACACAGCAACACAGGAAGCTGCCTTATACTGTGACTTGACCCTTGGTCCTCCCAGCTCAGGATTGTTAGCACTGACTGGCAGTAGCTCTCCAGATTTCCAGGCTGCAGACATTGCCAGGCATCTCTGGTGATTCTGTGAATTGAACCTGGAGCCTTCTGCATGCAGAGTGGATGCTTTGCCAGTGAGCTACATCCCTTCCCTTTTCCTATGGGAAGCCTTCAAGCAGGACGCAAGTGCAATGCGCTCTTCACCACGTATGATTCACCGACTGGCACCCGGTGGTGTACTGCCTCTAACAGCATTGAGCTTGCCCTTTGCTTCTGCCCTAGCTTGCAACATGCTCTTCCCATCCTTCTTATGTTCTGCATATTTTCTAAAATTATTCACTTTATTGCCCTGAATGTTTGCTCTGCCTCCGAAATTATTTTTACTTAAAGGTTAGGCTGGCAATAGTCTTCCAGCCTGCTTTGAGCCGCCTCGGCTTCTCAAGTTGTTAAAAATTCCTGGCTGCAGGCTCCTTTAGCACTCCCCGGTTGCATTTAGAGAATGAATGATGGAATTTGGCTGTTGTAATGGAGCCCCGGGGCTCCAGGCTGTCGTTTGGGGGTTCAAGAAAGACTTATGAAGGGAACGGATTCTTTTAAAATCCACTTGCTACCGAGTGTTGTTCACTTAGCTTACTCTACTCACCCGTGGCAGATCTTGTTAGAAGCAGAAGTAACTGCCAAGGAGCTGGATTTTTTTTTTTAAAAAAAGCAATGCAGGAACTAACCTTTCTGCAACAGAAAGCTACTACAGTGGCTTCACACGTCATAACCATCACATTTATAGCATCCTGGATTTGTGCATATCTATTATGGAAGGGCCCGTACCTTGGGAGAAGTCACCCAATTTGCATGGTGAAGGTCTTGGGTTTGATCTCTGGAATCTCTCATAATCATCACCATCATCATCATCTCACCCAGTTGGGCCAGGAACAGTTCCTGCAACCTTATCATAAGGGTGGTTAGAATTTGGAGGAAGCTACTGGCTATAAGGATAGCAATCATGTTTTGCACTAGGGTTGTAAAGGATTACCAAGTCCTCTTGCACCCCCACTGCCTGAGACAGTGTACCTCTGAATACCAATTGCTGGGGATCACAGAGGGGCAGAGTGCTTTTGTAGTGTGGTCTTTCTTGATGGCTTCTCACAGGCATCTGCTTGGCCACTGGGAGAACAGGATGCTGGGCTACACGGGCCATTGGCCTGATCCAGTAGGCTCTTCTTGCGTTCTCTATCTCTGTTGGGGAGCGGGGAGATACAGTGGTACCTTGGTTTTCAAATGTCCCCATTGATGAAAGTTTTGGAACTCGATGCCATAAACCCGGAAGTAAATGCATTGGTTTTCGAACGTGCCTTGGAAGTCGAACCGGATTTCTGTTTTGAGGCTTCCATTTTGAGTTTTCGGTTTTTTAATGTTTCGGAACTGGAGCAGTCTTCCGGAACGGATTATGTTCAAAAACAGAGGTACCACTGTACGTGGCTTCAGGAGCAAGCCAGCAATAAATCACAGGGAGTAAGTGAAGTTAACTCTTTATTAGAAGAAACAATGTCTGCTCAGGAGTGCCAGGCCTAATGCACAGCAACTCTTCTCGGTAGGTCTTGCCCCTATGAGGCAGTTGCTGAGACTGAAGGTTCCTGCCTCCCCTCAGCTGCCTAAGACTCCTCCTCCTTTCCCAGGTCCTTCCCAAACAATCTGAGACTACACCAGCATGCCTGTCTTAGTTTCTCCCACTTCATACCTCTCCTGGTCCTGGACAACTAAGGGGAGATGGGAGCTTGTCGCAGCAGGAGAGGGAGACACCATGACTCTTCACCAGCCTGACTCCTCTCTGTCTCTTGGCCTCCCTCCTCTCCTGATTCCACTTCTGATTCTGATTCTGGACTTCTCTCTGCCACAGATTCTCCCTGCTCGCTAAACCCTGTTACCTATTCAGCTTCTGACACCTTCTCCTCCCAATCTCCTCCCTCTCACCACTCCTTGTCATCCCAGCATCAATCCCTGGACTCTGAAACCTTCACCCTTTGGGGTTCCCTAGCTGGTGCCTCCCACCACTCCTTTGCTTCCAGCTGGCATAAGGAAGGGCCAATGATTGATTCAATGGCTCCAACCAGGGATGGGGAAACCAGCCTAATTTGGGTCCCTAGAGAAGGACCATAGCTCAGAGGTAGAGCATCTTCCTTGCATGCAGAGAGTCCCAGGTGCAATCACTGTCATCTCCAGGTAAGAAGACACCTGGTTCAATTCCTAGCATGCTAGCGGGTGCCTTGACCAAACCCACACTTGACATCACATGTGACTTGAGATGTGAGGCATGTGGACACTGTTTGGAGAAAAGGCATTGTGGGCCAAGTGACCCTTATCAGGCCTGAGTTGCTCTGTGCACTGGGGGTGTCCTGTCGCCCCAAGTTCCCCACCACTGCTTTCCAGGATTGGGAGCAGGTGGCTTCCCAAGACTTTAAAGGTCTGTGGTCCTCTTCCAACTCACACGACCCAGCTCCAAAAGCGGCGGGTTCATTTCTGTAGCAAGCAAAATCGTTTGTTGTTGTTGTTATTTTTCCCGGAAACAACATTTTCCTCTCTGGGACGAGTGGTTTGGTGACAGGCAAATTAATGAACATCTAATAAACCTTAAATTAAATTTAACGGTCTTGCTTGCGTGCCCAAAGGGGGAGATTCCATCTCCTCTCCCAGAAGTGCTGCTATTACAATGCTTTATGTTAACAAGCACTCGCTCAATATCCCATTAAAATCATTTCAGTAATAAATCTACCTGCTGACAGTCTTTCGGTGAATGGAGCCATTAGTCTACAGAAGCTCCTCTCCTGGCTTTCTTCTACTTTGCTTCCTGAGAGGTTAATTGGAAGGGTGGGCAGATTTAGCCTCTTGTCTCTTGCGAGGGAGGAGGGGTGGGGAGATCCTGCCTTACGCCTTCCATAACAGCAGTGTAAAAGTTTTTGACACACGTTTTGTGCAGGGATGAATGAACCTGTCAGTTTCTGTTTCCCCCCCCGGTTTCTCGTTTTGCACTAGTTTTAAGTTCATAAGAAGAGCCCTCCTGTGTGAGGACCCATCCTGCTCTCTCAGTGGCCAAACAGATGACCAAGCAGGACCTGAGTGCAAAAGGTGCTCCCCCCTCCATCAATTTCCAGCAACTATTTAGTCTCTGCTAGTTCAGTGGAGCCTCCATTTGCAAAGTTAGCTCAGGCAACAAGCCTTGGGTCCTCAGATGTTAGCCATCCCTGACCATTGGACATGGTGGCTGCAGATGGTGGGAGTTGAGAACATAAGAAGAGCCTGCTGGATCAGGCCAATAATAGACTATCTAGTGCAGCATCCTGTTCTCACAGTGGCCAAGGTCAAGGTCAAGGTGAAGGACCCCTGGATGGTTATGTCCAGTCAAAGGCAACTATAGGGTTGCAGTGCTGATCTCACTTTCAGGCCGAGGGAGCTGGTGTTTGTCCACAGACCCTTTCTGGGTCATGTGGCCAGCATGACTAAACCACTTCTGGCACAACGAAACACTGTGATGGAAGCCAGAGTGCATGGAAACACTGTTTACCTTCCTGCTGCAGTAGTACCTATTTATCTACTTGCACTGGCATGCTTTCAGACTGTTGGCAGGAGCTGGGACAGAGCAACGGGAGCTCACCACCATTCTGCGGATTCGAACTGCTGACCTTCCAATCGGCAAGCCCAAGAGGCTCAGTGGTTTAGACCACAGCACCACCCATGTGTCCCACTTTTTTACCTCACAGTGGCCAAACAGATGTCCCAAATGGGAAGCCCACAAACAGGGTCCTCTCGCCTCTTGTGATTTCAGGCAACTGGCATTCAGAAGCATTGCTGTCTCCAGCTGTGGAGGCAGAGCACAGCCATTGTGCTTCACCCTCATTGTTCTGCCCAGACACTGAGGTCCAGCTCCGAGGTCCTTCTGGTGGTTCCCTCACTGTGAGAGGTGAGGTTGCAGGGAACCAGGCAGAGGGCCTTCTCGGTAGTGGCACCTGCCCTGTGGAATGCCCTTCCAGCAGATGTCAAAGAAATAAACAACTATCTGACATTTAGAAGACATCTGAAGACAGCCCTGTTTAGGGAAGTTTTAACATCTGATGTTTTCATGTATTTTTAACCTCTGTTGGAAGCCGCCCAGAGTGGCTGAGGAGACCCATCTGGCTGGGTCAGAAATAATAAATTATTATTATTATTATTATTATTATTATTATTATTATTATAGCTAGTAGCCATCAATAGCCCTTTCCTCCATGTGTTTTTTCCAAGCATTGGTTTGTATTTTAAGATAAAAAAAATTAAAAAGCCTTCGTGAATGTCCACCTGCATTTTTGTGCAAATATTTACTGTTAAGAATGTTTTTGTCCAATTACACATTTTTTTCAGAGCAATTTACCCTGATATGAGGCAATATGGAAAATTGTTTTTGCTAATATGTGAGAGACCAGGGTCTGAATTACTACTCAGCCACAGTGGGAACTTGGGCCAGTCCCAGTCTCTCACCTACCTAACCTACCTTGCAAGGTTGTTGTGAGAATAAAATGGAGGGACCGGGAAGCACACCACCTTGAACTCCTTGGAGAAAAGGATGGGTATAAACGCAATAGTAGATAAGTAAAGATAATCTACGCAATTTTGTACGTGTTACTTGGCTGGAGAACAGCACTGCCAGATTCAGAGAACTGCGAAATTTGAAGGGCGGGTGCATTTCGGTTCACACACTGTTCAGGAAAGTGTGAATAAAGTAAGTTTGCCTTTAAGTGTGGTCTGAATTGACTTTCTCCCCCATCTCTAGATGTGTGCAATAAATCATCTGTTTATTTTAGTTCTCCGGAGGCGGTAGAAAACCTTCTTGGATCATTAACCTGTTAACCTTAGTCAATCATTAACCCACCTCAAAGACTGGGTTTTTAAGAATAGTGGGTATTGGTTGGGGGTAGGGGCAGTCTCATTCCAGAAATGAAATCCCCTCTCCCATTTGATTTTATCCATTCTCCCCACCCCCAATAAGTCTACTTCAAATTATCCATTTAGGACACTTAGCTGTGGCCCCAGAAAGACAAAAGCAAAGTTGAAATTCAAGTATAACTGGAACATGCCGATTTCCATGGCATATGTGGGGTGAGAATGGCCCTAAGCTTTGCAAAATGTCCCAGTGAATAAGGAAGCTGAGCGTCAGAGTTCCCTGAGGCAAGTTGGAAACGGTGCCATGAGTTTTCAAGAAAAGGTAAGCAAAGGTGAATTGAAAACAAGAAACAGAGGGCGAAGACGAGAAGGAGCAGGTTTATAGGCTATCACCATCAACAACAATTTGTTTATTTCTACCTCACCTTTCCCCATGATGGGACTCAAGGTTTTTTGTTGAATAAATAGCCATCGGAAATCAGATTTGGAGGACCAGGGCGTGGCTAAGTTGTTGTTGCTTTTTTAACCCTTGGCTGCTGTTGTGGTCCTGATTGGAACCTACCGTATTTTTTTGCTCTATAAGACTCACTTTTTCCCTCCTAAAAAGTAAGGGGAAATGTGTGTGCGTCTTATGGAGCGAATGCAGGCTGCGCAGCTATCACAGAAGCCAGAACAGCAAGAGGGATTGCTGCTTTCACTGCGCAGCGATCCCTCTTGCTGTTCTGGCTTCTGAGATTCAGAATATTTTTTTTCTTGTTTTCCTCCTCCAAAAACTAGGTGCGTCTTGTGGTCTGGTGCGTCTTATAGAGCGAAAAATACGGTATATACACAAAGTATCAAATGTGGTGACAGTAATAATAATAATACAACAAAACAACAACACCACAAACTGGCTTATAAGTACCAGTTTTACTTATAAGCCAGTTTGTGGTGGTGGTGTTTTGTTGCCAGATTGGAACCTCCCAACACTCACACAGACAGGGGTGAAACTAGGATTTTATTTCACCCAGGTCAAAGACCCACACACAACCTGGGAGCCTCAGTGAAGCCTCTGGAAGCTTCACCTGGGGCAAAAAAATCCCCCTCCCCCCCCAGCTATAACTCTGCACACAGGAACATAAGAAAGAGCTGTAGCTCAGTGGTAGAGCAGTGTGTGAACCGAAACACAACCGGCCTTAAAAAATCACACTCCTCCAAATCTTGCAATGCAGTTCTCTAGTCAAGTAATGTGTGTGGAAATACATATGTATGCTAAGGTAAATCGTGCATATACAGTGGTACCTCGGTTCTCGAACGTAATCCATTCCGGAAGCTCTTCCGAAACATTTAAAAACTGAGGTGCTGCTTCCGATTGGTTGCAAGAGCTTCTTACGCACAGCAGAAGCCATGTTGCATGTTCAGGTTCCGAAAAACGTTCGAAAACAGAAGCATTTACTTCCCGGTTTGGGAACTGAAACGTATGACAACCGAGGCATTCGGGAACCGAGTGCATTTAGCAGTGAAAAGATATGTGTGAAATATATCATATTAGGGGAAATGGAGTTATTATTGGAAATTTGCCTTGGGGAAAATGTGCAAAATTGCATGCAAAAGTGTGTGTGTGTGTGTGTGTGTTAGAAGAGATTTGCACCAAAGATCTCAGAGAAGCCCCTGCTCTGCATTCACTCAGGGGAGCAGGGCTTTTGAGTGTGGCTGCCCCTGTTCTGTGCAACAGCATCCTTATCAAGATACAACAGGCACCCACTCTGTGCACTTTCCAGAAGTAAAGTCATTTTTATTCTGACAGGCTTTCACCGATGGATATGTGGGTCTTTACCACAAGCTCCTTGGGGTTTTATTTTGTTATAAACGTCTTTCTTGTATTAGTGCTTTGAAACTGCTTTTTTTATTGTCTTATGCATAAACTGCCTTGGGACGGTGGTTTGGGAGGCGATTGATAAATTAATGGTAATGATAATAATATGCTGATGAATTTTCACAAGGACCCTTTAAAATCAACATCATCATGGCTTTTTTTCAGCCGGAACTTGCCAGAACTTCCAGCACCTCTCAGGTGGGCACCATTGCCATTCTAAGACAGGGGTCAGCAGGGGGTCGATCCACCATCCCTCAGCCCTTGTGGGGGGGCCAGACTATATTTTTTTGGGGGAGGGAATGAACGAATTCCTATGCCCCACAAATAACCCAGAGATGCATTTTAAATAAAAGCACACATTCTACTCATGTAAAAACACCAGGCAGGCCCCACAAATAACCCAGAGGTGCATTTTAAATAAAAGGACACATTCTACTCATGTAAAAACATGCTGATTCCCGGACCGCCTGCAGGCCGGATTGAGAAGGCGATTGAGCCAGATCCGGCCCCTGGGTCTTAGTTTGCCTGTCCATGTTCTAAGACAACAAGGGAATGCTTTGTGGTGAGTTCTGGCACCTTTTTTTTGTAGAAAAACAGCAATAATAAGAATGATGATGATTGCAAACTGCTGTGAAAATGTGTCAATCTCAACTTAAAAGATAGGGAAAGGGGGAAAAGGGAAAGAATCAAAAATCGAGAAATCCTCCCATCCTTAGGCACAGAGACCTTTTCCTGCTTCTGCAGCAGCCAGTAGCATCCTCGAAGGAAGCTCTAGATTGAACCGTCCTTCCCTGAACTGAGAAGATCAGAGTTACGGGTGCCACATGTAGGATCACTGCCATCTCTAGGCAAGGCTCTGAATAGACACGAGGCTCCTTCCTCCGTCGCCCGCCCCCCCCCCCCTTAACTGGAGCAGAGAAAGGACGAGCCCTGGCGCTGGTCCCAATTCAGATCCGTCTCTCTGCCAGGGCCACCTACTCTCATCTGCTGTGTGTGCATATGGTTTACACAGGCTCAGGAGCATTTAATATAAATATGTTGAGCTTTTTTCCTCCCCCCTCCCTTCTTGATCCTCTCCAGTGTTGTAATCCCTCAAAGATGCTCCGAGTTATGCACGGGCGGCTAAGTATCTCCAAAGCCGGCACGCTTGCTGCTACTCTGGGAGCCACCGCCGCAGGCTCAGCTTGATCCAGAGGCCAGCGCAGGCAGCTTCCGGGGGATATTAGGGCTTTGGAAAAGCCCAGGAGAGGCTGTGGAAATCCTCTCTGCTCAGGGCAGGGTCTTAACAGTACTAACCCAGTGCCGTGTGTTTGTGAATGGTGTCTAGCAAGACACTCAATTTCTCCCCCCCCCCCCTTCTCTCTCTCTCTCTCTCTCTCTCTCTCTCTCTCTCTCTCTCTCTCTTTGTGTGTGTGTGTGTGATCCTTGGTTTTAAACAAAATGTATTAAGTCTTTTGGAAGCCACATGTAGCAAAGATGGGGACTCCACAAACGGCATGGGGGGGGGGTTAAAAGTAGCCCCCCAGGCATGGGCGTCATAGCCAGGATTTGTGTTACTGGGGGCAGGACACCCATCTGTCATCTTCCTTTGTCTGGCTCTGTCTAGCAGATTTGGAATGGAATGCCTCACCGACGGTTGTTTTAAATTACATTCTTTTGACCCCAAGTGCTCAGAAAAAAATCTGTCAAAATCTCCAGTCCTTTGAAGATTAGGAGGTTAAATAAATAAAATTAACATCACCTTTCATGCGGTTAACATTTTGCAAAATTACAAAGAACATGCCTTTTTCATATTGTTTTTTTAAACTAAAACAAGTTTTCTTGGATTTGCTGAAAACCTTTTCAGCACTTCCTTCTCAAATTCTTACCCCCCATGCAGTTTTTGTGTGCACACTCAGTAAGCAGAGCCCATTGAGATGTTCCCCTGTCATAGTTGACCTTAGCCAGGTCTTTACTCTCTGTAAGGTACTGAATGACCACTACATGGTAAAAGTGGTGCATGGCTGAGCAAGAGAAATGAGCAGAGGCTTTTTGGGGTAGGGTAAAAGATTTTTGCCTCTTTTACTAGGTCCTCTGTTCTCAGCTCTTTTAACTGCTCTTTGCTGAGTCTCAAATATTCTCATTACTTCTACTTTTAAGGTAAAGGTAAAGGGACCCCTGACCATTAGGTCCAGTCGTGGCTGACTCTGGGGTTACGGCACTCATCTTGCTTTATTGGCCAAGGGAGCCAGTGTACAGCTTCTGGGTCATGTGGCCAGCATGACTAAGCCGCTTCTGGCGAACCAGAGCAGCACACGGAAACGCCGTTTACCTTCCCGCCGGAGTGGTACCTATTTATCTACTTGCACTACGTGCTTTTGAACTGCTTGGTTGGCAGGAGTAGGGACCGAGCAACGGGAGCTCACCCCGTTACGGGTATTCGAACCACTGACCTTCTGATTGGCAAGTCCTAGGCTCTGTGGTTTAACCCACAGTGCCACCCGCGTCCCATTTCTACTTTTAGTTAAGTATTATTTACTTACTTGATTTAGGCCTCTCTCTTTGCAATGCTCCCCAACCCACACCCCTCCCCAGCTCTGCTTCACCCCCTCCTTGAGGGTTTTACCCTGCCTGGGATGTACAGTAGTTCTGTTCATGCCTCACGCTTGTCTGACTGTTGAAGCTGCATTTGTAGACACTAGCTGACTGTGCAAAGGTTAAAATGGGCACCCGTCACTCTGCCTACTCTTGCCTCTGGCCCCACCCATTGCTGCTATTTGGCCCCCGGAATGTGGCCCCTGGGATGAGAAATGGTTCCCAGCCTCTGCTCTGCAGAAGAGTGCACAGCACTGGTGTAGAACTGTGAGTAGTTGTTCAGAGAGGGGGGTCAAGAGAATAGAGATCTCCCAGGAGGGCAGTTTATGGCCAAACAGGGCCAAACAGCCAGGCTCTGGCCTTCCACATGTTGTGGGCCTGTGTTCAAAGTCCCCAAAGGAGAACCCACATCCAAGGATGATTCAGGATGACTTGAAAGCAGGGAGGGCCATCTGCATCCCGGATGCCACATGCAGCCCCTGACATAATTTCATGTGAGTTCAGTGAGATGATGGGGAGAGAAGGAGCATGTGGGAAGGAGAGCCAGGAAGGAATGATTGAGTGGGGGGGGAGCCTGCTGGAGGGGCTCAGTTCATACCTCCTCTGGAGAGAGTGGTCTCTATTTGTGGGAATGTTCAGGGTGGCAGGAGAAGATATATTGTTTATTAATATCCTTCCTAACTTACGCTAGCATGTTCCTTTATGTAGCAGAGTTACATTCCCCCTTTTATATGCACAGCAGATAGCTGGTTGCAGGTTCGTGTGAGCCTCTCACTATTACACAATTAAATCTGTCTCAGATTGAATTGTATGTTCCTGGTAAGTTCCCTTGAATCCCTCTTAAAAGAATAAAGACATGGCAGTCTTATTCAAAGTCAATAAAAGAAGTTTACTTACATCAGTTCACAGTTGGATTCCTGAAGGCAGACTTAGTTACAAATATGTACATGTGGATCTACCCCTTTTTGGGGATGATCCCAGTGCTTCTGCTAGCTGAGAGCTAGCAGAGCAGTCCTAGCTAGAAGCTGGTCAAATGAAGAAGGAAGTCAAAAAGAGGAGGGTGTGCTGCGTGACTCGTCCTTTTGTTACCTGGACAGGTTAGGTCACGCCCACCTTCTATCACATGCAAAAGGAAGGATGGTCCAGCCAGGAGGAACAGGAAGTTTCAACTGGCTGGACCAAACATTCCCTCACATGTCTTCTCCAGCATTACCAGAAACGTCATATTTGACTGCCTCTCATGGATCACATCCCACACTATTCCCTCCAGGGATGGAGGAGAAACCCACTTTGCATTTAAAGACAAATCTACCTAAGCTTCAGTTCAGGACACTATGCAGTAACCGAAATATGGTCGTTCTTCAAAGTTTGCTCTTCTCTGAATTTTGCAATGCAGTTCACCACCCTCTGCTCAGCTGTAAAGCTTACTGAGTGGGTCAGTCACTGCCATTCACCTTAGCCTATCTCACTGGGTTGTTGTGAAGGATAATAAAGCAGCAGAGTCATTTACTCTGCTCTGAGATTTGGGGGGGAAAGGATGAGATTTAAAACAACAACTAGATGTGAACTATTTGTCCTGGGACTTCCATCTGAAGAGACCTGACAGAGCAGACCCAGTTCCTCTGAGGTTAAGCTCCCAAATGCTACATTTTCTCAAAGGACACACCCTCCGTATCAGCACCATTGAGAGTGAACAACTGGACAACACCCAGAAAGCCAAATCAAGCCATTGCCATAACAGTTCTTTAAACCAGACAGTGAAAATGCTTTTCAAGTTTCCCCAGTTTTCAGCTTCTCTGAGTTCTGCTGTCCGGCTCTCCATGAAATTCTTTGGATTTAACTCTTTTATAACTTATGTAAAGGCATTCCTAAACCTCTTGATCTTTGTTAAAACTCTCTAAGTGGCCTACAAAAATGCAACATGAAAATAATCAACAGTGTTATAAAATAACAGAGAGGGTGCATTGAAAACTAGCTGAGCAGCATTATTGAAAACAGGAATTCGGTAATAACGAGGTCCAGTCTTATGGGCCAGCAAAAGCCTGAGTGAAAAGAGTCACATCTTTATGTGGCAGCGAAGCAACTGATGGATATTTCAGTAATTAGCTCCTTTCAAAAACATCTTTTAGAAGTATTCTGCTTTCGCATAGAGGGAAGGGGTGGGGTGAGGAATGAAGCCTCTGTTGTGCCAAGATTGAGAGAAAACCACAAAAAAACAAGGATTACCATAAACTGATTTCAATTTGAGATGGCGCTGAACTTTAAAACAGCTTGTTTTTTGTTTATTTGTTTGCTTCTTCTGATTTCCTTCATATTGTATTACATTTTCCTTTTCTTGACTTTACGACGCAGTTAAAGACATCATCCCATAGCATTTCAGTTACCGGTATGTGGAATTACGCTGCATCGCCGCGCCAAGTTGTCTCTTCCTTATGTTTAAATTGCATCAGGCTGATCAGGGGAGATTGAGTCCATAATTGTCTTGCCAGTTTCAAAGTTGTCTCTTAGGGCTTGCTTTTGGATAGCAGAGATCTAAGGTTAGGGCTTGTATCGCCCACCTCTATTGACTGGACAAAAAAAGTGGGCAGGTGGGGGGGGGATGGAGGGGAACAGAGCGCCTTATGCTTCAAGTTTTATTGGTAAACTACTTGCCTCTGATAGAGAATGATGGTCAAGGGCCCAGAGAAAGCTTTTGGTTTTGGCCCATGCTGGTATGTCCATCATAAGGACACATGGATTGACATTAATAAGAAGTGAGCTTACTGAAATTCACTCTCTATTCAGGGACACTTAGGGTCCCCCCAAACAACCCGTTTATTCAGCATCCATCTGGATTTACTTTCATCAAAGCTTATGCAGAGGCTGGATTGTATCTGGTCTTCACTAAGCATTAAGAATATCAGAAGAACCTGCTGGTGTAAAGAAGGAGGCCAACAGTAGGGGGAGTCAGAGCCAATGGCAAGCAGAGCAATTGCCAGTTTCCTCCCCAGCTTCCTCCTGCTGAGACTAAGGAGGAGGAAGTTGACAGTCGGTGTACTGTACTGGTTGTAAGTAACCCTGTACTGGTTGTAAGAAGGCATGCTGTTGGGGGCTGGGGGCAGACTGAGATGGGTGGGATGGTGCCCCATTTGCCTCCACTAATGAAAATATAGCTGGGTCTTGCAGCTTCTTGGAAAGGAATAGATGTGTTAAAATTACAGGGCAGCCGGGGTGTGTGTGTGGTCAGGGCAAATGAATGACTTGAATGAATTTAAGAGTTGCATGTGGAAGCTGCTGCACAAATTCTTGGCTTCCCATGCGACCTTTGCTGCCTGATCCTGTGCATGGTTAAATTCGATGCCTCTGTGTTTGATCGAGCTTCCTTCTGCAGGGACCAGGGTTCAACCTCCCCCCCAGCTATGAAGCTCACCAGGTGACCTTAGGCCAGTCACCTTCTCTCGAGCTGAACTTCGTATTTAGTTAACCTGTGGAACTCGCTTCCACAGGAGGCAGCAATGGCCAGCAACCTAGATGGCTCTAAAAGAGGATTAGATGAATTCCTGGAGGAGAAGGCTGCCAACGGCTGCTAGCCATGAATGCTGTGCTCTGCCTCCCCTGGAGGAAGTAATGCTTGCTGGGAACCGCAGGAGGGGAGAGAAGCTCTTGTGCTCGAATCCTGCTTATGGGATTCCCACAGCCATCTGTTTGGCCACTGTGAGGAGGACAGGAGACTGGACTAGATGGGCCACTGGCCTGATCCAGCAGGCTGCTCTTAAGACAAGATGCTCTCCATCATCTTGGAAACAAGATGCTCTCCATCACTTCATGTTGCCCAGTGCCTACTGGATCAGACTGGTTCTCTATTTTCCTTCCCCTGCCCCATATACTCCCAGAGATTGGGCTGTAGTGGCAGCGATTTTGCCGCCGGGCTCTCCTGCCGGGCGTGTTTCTAGCAGATGCCTTTCTATTAAATTAGTTCTCTCTGCACCCAAATGGAGGGAGGGGAGATAATTAGGTTTTCATTAGCCAAGGATGATGTATAACATCTGGAGGTCCCAGCCAGGCCGGGGAAAGGAGAACGGTGTGTTGATGGTGCCTGCGCCTTTGACATGCTTCTACTGCCTTTGCTTAATTGGTTTTCGCTTCTCCTTCCCTTGCCTTTGTTTATTAGAAGCGATCTCTCCTGCGGGCAGAACACATTCCGCTCCATCCTTCAAGGAGGAACCCAGGGCAGGAACCCAGCCAGTGTGGAGTAATGCTTAGAAGGCTGAGCCAGGACTTGGGAGAGAGCTTGGGTTCAAATCCCAAGTCAGCCACAAAGTGCACAGGGTGGTTTGGTTTGTGGGGGGGCAGTTGTTGTTGTTGTTGAATGTAGTGTCGGGCCAGCAGCTTGCATGGCTTTAAAAAGAGCATTGGACAATGTTCATGGAGAATGAAGTTCTCAGTGGCTATTAGTGGCAGTGGCTGCCTTGTACCTGTGTTTAGGCCCGGTTTTGGCACAAAAACTGCTTTGGTCACCCAGTATGATTATCTCTGTTGGGAAAGAAATGGGGAAAATGTGTCTCTGTTAATTCTCCATGACCTCTCAGTGGCTTTCGATACCATCAACCATGGTATCATTCTTGGGTGACTGTCCAGGTTGTGGGTGGGGTGACGCTGCTTTGCAGTGGTTCTGGTCCTTCTTGGATGGTCATTTCCCGAGGGTGATGCTTGGGGAGTGTTCTTTGGTCCCATGGGGTCTTCAATGTGGAGTTCCTTTGGGTTCAGTTTACACCCCACCCCGCTGTTTAACATCTACATGGAAACGCTGAGTGAGGTCATCCAGAATTTTGTAGTATGTTGTCAGCAATATGCTGATGACACACAGCTCTGCTTCTTTACCTCTGCAGGTTTGGCAGATGTGCTGAACTCTGTTGTCTTGCCTCGGTGACGGATGTGAGCCAACAAACTGAAGCTCAATCCAGATAAGACTAAGGCACTGTTAGTGGATGGTTCCCTCAACCATTTGGATGGGAAGTAGCTGTGAGAACAGAATGCTGGACCAAATAAGCCTGATCCGGCAGGCCCCTTCTTATGTTCTTATGCTGTGTTCTACCCTCACTGTTGGAGTCAATACACCTCTGGGTACTGGTTGCTAGGAATTGCTAGTGTGTAGGGTGCTGCCGCACTTGGATCCTGTTTGCAGGATTCCGAAAGGCATCTGTGAGAACAGGGTGCTGGATCAGTTGGACCACCCACTTGACCGAAGGCAGCCCTGTTTAGGGAACCTTTTGATGTTTAACAGACTATTGTATTTTAATATTTTGTTGGAAGCCACCCAGAGTGGCTGGGGAAACCCAGCCAGATGGGTGGGGTATAAATTAATAATAATAATAATAATAATAATAATAATAATAATAATAATAATAATTGATTGGTTATAAGTAAGAAGGCAGGCATGGGTAGACTGAGGTTGGTGGAGCAGTGGGCCATTCACCTTACAGGACCATCTTTGGCTCTGTTCTGCAAAGCACCTGAGTCTCAACCAGAACACAGTCAATTTCCATTTGCAAATCATCAGAACCGTCACTTCCTGATCAGGTGACAAGAAAAACTCTTGATCATGAGCAGACTCTGCATACATGTGTGTGTTTGCCTGAACGCCTAATGCGTTGCCATGGAAATCCAGAACTATTACAAAGGCTGATGTCAAACACAAGTCTCCATTGTACTTAAGAAGGTCTAGATAAAAGGGGGTCATCATGATGTTAAACAGCACACAACATACGCAATGACTGATTCTGTTTGAGACTCCTGGAACAAAGCCACCCACCCATTTTTAGGGGAGAGGCTGTGTCTTCCCTTCTTAGGTGCAGAAGGCAATAATGAGGAAAGGGTGTGGGTTGGTTTTACGGGATATCCAATGGCCATTGTGGATAGACATAGGCTTTATGCTGTGTCGGGCCAATGGTGCATCTAGCTCAGTATTGACCACACGGGTTGGCAGCAGCTCTCCAGGGTTTCAGACCAGGCTCTTTTCCCAACCCCAACTGGAAATGCCAGGGCTTGAACCCGGGACCTTCTGCATGCAAAGCAGATGCTCTACCATGGAGCTATTGGCCCCTTCCACAAACATGGGGACCTAGGAAGCTTCCTTATACAGAGTCAGAGCATTGGCCCAACCAACTCAGTGCTGTCTTCTAGGACTGGCAAGAGATGCTATACTGCTGAGCTACGGCCCCTTCCTTTCCTGACATGGTTGAGGAAGACCTACCAGGGTACTACCATTGCAGGCATTGACTTTTCAGCTGCCACATTTTGTCCATTCACTTTGTATGCACAGGACCATCGGATCGCGCACACCCTCTGTTGTATTTGCCCTGTGCTACTTCGTTTTCCTCCCCCCTCCAGGACTCTCAAAAGAATCCAACTTTCTGGGAAGAACAGAACAATTCAAGTTACAAGAAAGGAAATTCCAGCTAAACATCAGGAAAGACTTTCTGACAGTAAGAGCTGTTTGACAATAGAACTGTCCCCCTCGGGAGGGCTCTCCTTTCTAAGTGGAGGCTGGATGGACATCTGTCATGGATGCTTTAGCTGAGATTCCTGCATTGCAGGGGGTTGGACTAGATGACCCATGGGGTCCCTTCCAATTCTATGATTCGATAAATTGCACAATCCCTGCAGGATTTTTTTTATCCAGCAACGTTGTGAGATGTGCCATAACGCTTTGGGATGAAGAGTTAGCTGCCATGCATAGCAAACTTTGCCACATCCGCCACTGTTACTTTTCCGATCAGTTCAAATTTAGCAGGATGTTTTGTTTAATCTTTGTTTTAATTGGAGCCTATCCACCAAACCTTTTTTTTTTCTGGCATAGTGGCTAAGAGGCTGAGCTAGGATTTGAAAGATTCGCAAATCTCAAAGGCAGATTTCAAATAAATGACATTGAACAAACAACTGGCCCCTAAGTCCTCGAGGACAAGGAAGAAAGTAGATTGGGGAAGTGTCATAGCTCAGTGATAGAATATCTCCTTTGTATGGAGAAGGTCTCCAACATCTCCAGGTAGGGCTGGGAATGTCCCCCAACTGATATTCTGGAAGGCCACTGCCAGCCTGTGTAGACAATGCTGCTTCTGGATGGCCCAATGTTCTGATTCATATATGACAACCTCCTATGTTCCTATACATGTTCAGCCCTTTATTTAGAACCATGAGGACTATAATCTTAAGTTTTCTTTTAGGGGAAGGGCCTTAGCTCAGTGGCAGAGCATCTGCTTTGCATGCAGAAGGTCCCAGGTTTAACCACCAGCGTCTCCAGGTAGAATTTGGAATCTCCACCATCTGAAACCCTGGAGAGCCACTTCCACTAAGTGTTGGCTACTAAGTGACCCCTTCCATATGTTGTTGGCCTACAACTCCCACAACTCCCACTGGGGCCAGTGGGTGTTTTTGTCCAACATCTGGAGTGAGCCACATTGACTATTCTTTCCAGTAGTCATTGCTAAACTAGATGGGTCAATAACTTGACTCAGTATAAGGCAGCTTGGGATGCAGGTGGTGCTGTGGGTTAAACCACAGAGCCTAGGACTTGTCAATCAGAAGGTCGGCGGTTCGAATCCCTGCGACGCGGTGCGCTCCCGTTGCTCGGTCCCTGCTCCTGCCAAACTAGCAGTTCGAAAGCACGTCAAAGTGCAAGTAGATAAATAGGTACCGCTCTGGCGGGAAGGTAACGGCGTTTCCATGCGCTGCTCTGGTTCGCCAGAAGCGGCTTAGTCATGCTGGCCACATGACCCAGAAGCTGTACACCGGATCCCTCGGCCAATAAATGATGTTCCTCAGGGGCCCTTGCAACTCTACAGTTCTATGATTCCTACCTCCTAATAAATCTCTGGGCGATTTGCAGCAGTGGTGCCAATGAATAAAATATTGGGGGGCCCAGGAAAGCCCTGCCCTGCATAATTGATCACAAGATGCATGCACACACACACACCATTTGAATGGCAATGCCCATCAACTTTGGGATGGGCCTGGCCTCCTTAAATATTTTATTGGGGGGCAAAGGGACCTTGCTTCCTAGGAATTTACTCCTATGCCCTGAGGGTTATCTAGTTCAAAGCCTCAGTAGTATGCAGGAATCACAGCTGAAGAATCCCAGAATCCCTAACAGATGGCCATCTAACTTCTGCTTAAAAACCCCCAGGGAAGGAGAGTCCGCCGCCTTCCAAGGGAGACCGTTCCAATATTGAAGAGCAGACAGAGGAGCATTTCTGGCACCTAATTGTATAACAGCAGCAACACCCAAATGAAGAAAGCTAACCAGGTTTGTGTCGAAACAAAATAAAAAAATTCCTTCCAGTAGCACCTTAGAGACCAACTAAGTTTGTTATTGGTATGAGCTTTTGTGTGCATGCACACTTCTTCAGAATTTAGAATCAGATTTCTTCAGATTCTTCAGAAGTATGCATGCACATGAAAGCTCATACCAATAACAAACTTAGTTGGTCTCTAAGGAGCTACTGGAAGGATTTTTTTTATTCTGTTTCGACTACGGCAGATCAGCACGGCTACCTACCTGTAACCAGGCTTGTGTGTAAAACATTTCTGAGCTCAGTTCATGCCCTCTCCCTTAATTTTGACTGTTACGTCTTTTGTACCTGGCTCTCATTAGTAGATCTTGGGGTTCTAGTAAAAAAAAGGGGGAAACCCAAAAGAGGTTTTAAAAAAAGTCTGGTGTCTGTCCTCGCTACCCTGCTCTACAGTACTTCTCAGTACTTCACATCTGCACCATACTTTTAAAGCACATGGCTTCTCCCAAAGAACCGTGGGAGCTGTTGTTTTTTCCTTTCAAATAGCTGTAGTTCCCAAAACCCTTAGCAAACTTCACTTCCCAGTATTCCTCTGAGGAAGCTCTTTCTGGGAAGCGGTGGTTTGTTAAGGGTGCTGGTGAGAGTTATTAGGAGAGCCCTTCCCCCTTCCCAGAGCTACAGTATTCAGAGTGATGTGGCCATCCTCTTCCAAGGGAATTCTGATGCTTTAGCTCTATGAGGGGAATAGGGGTCTTCCAAGCAACTCTCCCAGTAGTGATGTATGGAAGTGAGAGCTGGACCATAAAGAAGGCTGGTCGCCGAAGAATTGATGCTTTTGAATTATGGTGCTGGAGGAGACTCTTGAGAGTCCCATGGACTGCAAAAAGATCAAACCGATCCATTCTTAAGGAAATCAGCCCTGAGCGCTCACTGGAAGGACAGATCGTGAAGCTGAGGCTCCAATACTTTGGCCACCTCATGAGAAGAGAAGACTCCCTGGAAAAGACCCTGATGCTGGGAAAGATGGAGGGCACAAGGAGAAGGGGACGACAGAGGACGAGATGGTTGGATAGTGTTCTCGAAGCTACCAGCATGAGTTTGACCAAACTGCGGGAGGCAGTGGAAGACAGGAGTGCCTGGTGTGCTCTGGTCCATGGGGTCACGAAGGGTCGGACATGGCTAAATGACTAAACAACAACAAAGCAACTCTCAGCACCAACTACAGTTCCTAAGGATTCTGTGGGGGAGCCACGCCTGGTTAAAGTGGCATAATACTGCTTTAAAAGTATAGTGCAGATGGGGGCACTGTGGGCCAAATAATGGCTTTCCGGGGCTGCACAAATGTGTGGGCTCCCAGTGTGGACCTTGCAACTACTTTGTTCCTCTGTTGTCCTTTTTTACTCCCATAACCTCCTTCTGTGCTAAGCCTAGGCATGTTGGTATGTGGTCTGAACCCGGGATAGCTCTTCCCTTGCTAACCGTGAGTTATACACAAGAACAAACCTTTACACGCTCCCAGTTAATTGCAGTGTGGGCTCACTGTGTCCTGCAAACCAGGCCCCAGATTGGTGAAATGAAGGCCCAGTTTTTAAAAACTGAATAATTGTTTTATTGAGGGAAGTCTTTCTGGTAGTTCCAGCTGGCACCATTTTATCATCTTCTTATTGACAGTTTTCTTTTGATGCAGTTTTTATTTTTCTTTGTTAAGGTTTCTTTTCCTTTTGAAGAAATCTTTCAGTAGCTCTGGACTGTTATTTTTAAATGGTTTCTTAAAAATGACATGTTTGGGCAGAGTTGTCTTTTCCCCAGCTGCATGCCCAAATCATGTCCACAAATATAGACAGTGGGTTTTTGTGTGTGTGTGTAGGCTGGCATTCAGATCTGATGACCTTCGGTCAGTCACTGTCTCTCAGTCTAACCTACCTTGCAGGGTTGTTCTGGAGATAAACTGAGGGATGGGAGAACCAGGGATGTGGGTGGCACTGTAGTCTAAACCACTGAGCCTCTTGGGCTTGCCGATTAGAAGGTCGGCGGTTCGAATCCCCGCAATGGGGTGAGCTCCTGTTGCTCTGTCCCAGCTCCTGCCAACCTAGCAGTTCGAAAGCACACCAGTGCAAGTAGATAAATAAGAACTGTTGTAGTGGGAAGCTAAATGGCGTTTCCATGTGCTCTGGTTTCCATCACGGTGCCCCATTGTGCCAGAAATGGTTTAGTCCTGCTGGCTACATGACCCGGAAAGCTGTCTGTGGACCAACGCCGGCTCCCTCGGCCTGAAGGCAAGATGAGCGTCGCAACCCCATAGTTGTCTTTGACTGGACTTAACCGTCCAGAGGTCCTTTTTTAATGTATTCCACCTTGAGCTCCTTTGAGGAAAAGGTGGGATATAAATGGAATAAACAGATAACGACACACAGAGAAACATACTACACACATATATACCTACACACAAGCATCTTGTTACATCGTAAGAACTATAGAGTTGCAAGGGAGCTCAATGGGACATCACCTTGGTAGAGTTGAGCCCAGGGATTCAACTTTCAGTATCACCGCCACAGAATCCTTGACGTCTCCTTTTTAGTACAGTGTGATCACACACACACACAAGCAAACAGACTTTTAATGGCTACTGTCCCTGGTGGCTGTGTTCTACCTCCACTATCGGACGTTGTAATGCTTTGAAACACCAGTTGCTGGAAACCACAGGAGAGAATTTCTGTTGGGCTCAGGTCCAGCTTGCAGGCTTTCCATAGGCATCTTGTTTGGCTACTGGGAGAAAAGGATGCTGGACTAAATGGGCCACTGGCCTGATCCAGTAGGACTCCCTTTCCACCCATTTTGGGGGCATCTCATTTGCACGGCTGATGGTAAAGAGAAATTCATCCCTTGGTTTTGCAGCTGGATACTATGCACGTTTACTCAGACGCCACCGCATTCAGTGGAGGGTTAACCTCCCTCCCCACGCACACAAATCCCTTTGGACTTGAGCTTTAATCCCGTCTAAATGGTGCCTAAACTGTCCCTATTCAGGGCAGACTTCCGTGGGAATAAGTCCTATTGAATGCGGTGGGATTTATTTCCCAGTAAACACGCATAATAAGCCGTCCCAACCCATACACAGGCCCTGTGCTCACCACAGGCTTATCTAGTTTCACTCCGGAGTGAGTCCCCAATGCATTCGGTGTAAGTGTGCACAAGATATCAGCCTCGCATAATAAAATCCTCGGGACCTTTATTTCGTCTGGGCGGGGGATAGGAACAAAAAAATTCAGTGAATCCAGGCAGGTTTACTCGGGGGCAAGTCCCGCTATGTTCAATGGAGCTTACTCCCTAGTAAGCGCGCAATTGAGGAGGTATCCAAGGTACAGCCCTGCTCCGAGTCTAGCCATTGAAATCAATGGGCCTCGGGCAGTCGGGTTTGCCCGTTTCAATGGGTCTACGCCGAGTAGAGCTAGCATTGAATCCGGGGCTTGTTCGGAGCAGAGCGCGCCTAGGTTTTGCAGCCTCGCCCTGCGGAGTTGGAGAAGCCATGAAACAGGTCCCGGGGTTTTATTTTTTGCGGGGCGGGGAAGGGGGCGGGCGGGCGATGCGCTCCCTCTTCCCGGGAGAAGGAGTTTGATTCGGGCTCCCCCGGCGGGGCGTGGAGCTGACGCGCTTATATAAAAGCTTTTCTGACGAGGTGGCTGGCGAGGCCGCCTCGTCGCTGGCTGCGCCCCCGTGGTTGGCCGTCCCGCTCGACTCGGGGGCCGTGCAGAGCGCATAAAGGGGACCCAGCAAGCCGAGCGGAGGCGCAGCGTGGCAGGGCGAGCCCACCAGCCGGTCGGGCTGCCCCCTCGCCCCTTCCTCCTTTCCCCGGGAGGGAAGCCGAGGAGGCGGCGGCGCGGGAACATCAGCAACCGGGAAGGGGCGGAGAAGGAGGAAAAGGACGGCCGGATCGACGGGCGAGGCGGCGAAGGAGGCGCCGGCCGAGCCGACAGCTCCGCGAGGACTCGACGGTCCCGGCCACCCACCTCCGGCCACCAGGTGAGCGCTCCCTCCTTCCGCTGAATGCATCACATGTCAAAGAAAATAGGAACCGGGGCTCAAGCTATCTTTAGTCTTCTCTGTGTGTGTGTGTGTCTCTGTCTCCGAATGCGCAAACTTGGCAATACTGTCCTAGCCCCCAAGATTCGGTTCGAGGTGGCTCTCTGCACATGCTCAGAGGCATTCCTGACTTGCCATGCTGCCTCTACTCCTCTCCTCCAAGCCCTAACTCGGCAATATTTCTCCTTGCCCCCCAGGTCTGGTGCGATGTTGCCGAGGGCTCTCCGCACATGCTCAGAGGCACTCCTGAGTCCCGACTTGCCATGCTGTGAGGATGTCCCCTCCCCACTTTGTTTTGTTTTTATAGGTTCGGGGGATTAGCCTTTGGTTCTGAGTAACTTGGTGGGGTTCTATCGTCTTTTTGAGGAGGGCGAACCTCTTCCTTGCCCTCTGAGCAGTTCGTGGGCGGGGGAGACCCGACGTGAAAAGAAACTAAGTCGAAACCCAGCAAAATGAGCCGCTCCCCGCTGCAGGGAAAAGCTGGAATGGGGGGATGTGAGTTGATAACTCCTGAAGCCGGAGAGAAGGGCTCGAAGCCTTCAAGGGTGCGGGGGAATCTGACCTCAAGCGTCGGGTTGTGGGGGGGGGGGGGGTTGTAAGTGGCCCCGTCTTCTTTGCCCATCGAGCCAGCCGTCGAAGTACAGACGCCTTCGGGGTGTCCGCCAACTCGGGGCAAGCCTTAGAGCAGTTAGGCGGGGTTCCCCTCGCCCCATGACTGGGGCTGGGTCACTCACCGGTGGTTTAGTTCTGCTGTTCTAAACAGACGTGGGGGCCAGAGAGTCTTGCCTTAGAGCACCCCCACATTCCCCCATACACCCGCAAAACTGAGATTCCAGATCTTCGGGACCTGCCATGATTTCTCCCAGACTTCCCCCATCCTTCTTCCCGGGAGATCTCTGATCTAAGCCTCTTGTCTCAATATACCGGGCCGGGGAGAAGGGGGGGGGGGGGAGAGAGAGAGAGCCTGCCCTAGACTCATAGAAGCAAAGTTGGAAGGGACCGCGAGGATCATCTAGTCCAACCGCCTGCAATATTTTGTCCATCTCACGATCCTGAGATGGAGTCTCATGCTCTACTGACTGAGCATAGAGATGGACTTCTGAAGTCACCTAAGAGCCTCCTCTCCAGTGCGGGATCTGCAATACAGCAGGGAAGGAGGCTCTCCCACTCCCTCCTCCGTTCTGTCCTGTGTCAGTCTGTTCCACAGTCAAACAGACCTTGGGAAGTTTCCCTTAGAAGCGTCGCCGGAATCTGCTTCTCTGGAAAACCCCACCCCTTGAAATCGTCGCCCTGCCTTCTTCTGGAGCGACGGAGAGTCTCTTAAAACTCGTCCGTCCGCTTCTCTCCCTGCCAAGAGGCGTCCAGCAAGCCGGCTTTGCCAGCGTAGCCAGCCTTGGAACAGACCCATCCGCCAAGCGGGGATTGTGCGTGCTCCTGGACAGAGTGTAAGCAACCGGGTTTAATTTGGGTTACGCGGAACTCCAAGGCTCAGGGCGGGAGTTTAGGAAATCCAATCGGGTGGCGCCGCTCTTCCTTGGGACCCCATGGGGAAACACTGGGGACCTACTTCTAAGCAAACGGGTCTGCCCCCCCTAACCTTTAGCTTCAAAGCCAGAGCAAACCTAGGCTAAATCCGTATTTACACAGAATAGCATAGAATACTTAACACTGAACCAGTGGTCCATCTCGTTCAGTATTGCCCACACGGACCGGCAGCTGCTCTCTAGGGTTGCAGGCAGGCTCCGCGGATCGAACCAGGGACCTTTTGCGTGAAAAGCAGGCGCTCTGCCCCTGAGCTACGACTCTAACCCATGTAATCAACTCTACTTTGCTGAAGGAAAGGCACACGCCCAAAGGCACTGTCGAAACGGGAAAGTCGTGTGTTTTGAAGTGAAACGGGTTGAAATAGGTTTCGGAGCTCAGAAGAGCACCCCCGACCCGCGCGCGCGCGCCTTTTTCTTCTCCAGACTCTTTATGGTCTGCTTTCCTGAGTAGCGTAACTGGGAAAATTCGCAATTTGCAAGGCGGGGGCTGGGCTCGGTTCGATCCAGTCTCCTGCTCGCTCCCCGGCACTTCCCAAAATCGGGGCTCCATCTTCGCAGTTTCTGGGCAGATGCTTCTCCCTTTCACGGGAGGAGGGGGAATAAAAGCTGTTCCATCAACCAGCTCGAATTAGACTCCATAAATTAACCTTTCCATCTGGTACAGGAGAGATGGGAGACAAACGAAGGGAAAACGTGAATAAATAAGACAGGTTCGGAGTTTTGTTTTGTTTTCCTCATTGGTTTATTCCGGGGACTCTAGCAGCTCCAGATTGCTTCCAGCGACATTTCACCGCGTGAGTTTCCCGTCTTCCCATTTCCCAGACGGTTAACTGAGGCTGCAAGCGCACCAATAAAATAATCGTTCCGCGGCGCGATTTGGACGGGAGAGCAGTAGCATTCTGCTGTCACGCTGTAGCTGAGAGGGGTTTTTTTTTGGGGGGGGGGGTCGGCTTTCCATGTCCGGCAAGAATCGTTTGCTCTCAGATTTATTCGCCATACCTAGAAAGGTGGCAGGTAATTAAATACCCCCGCTCCCAATCGTAACGTGTGAAGGGGAGGGTAGTGTTTGGCGAATGCTGACAGAGGATGTTATTTTTAGGACTTAATCCTAAACCCAAAATTTGTTTAAAATAAGGGTGGGGGAGCGTGAGTTTTGAGAGACGGCGTTGGGAGAAATCCAGCCCCTTGTTCTCTTTGCTGATATTGACACGGGTCCTTTTCCTCCGCTCCCCTCCCGCGCTGACCCCGTTCGGCCAGAGTCCTCGCGGGCTCTCGCTCCTGGCTCCGACGGCGCGGACCGCCCTCCGCCAGGGCGCCTTTCTGCCGCTTGAGCCAGCGCTCTCTCGGGGTTGCCCAGGGCGAGGCAGGCAGCCCTTGCTGGAGGGAGCCTAAACTCAGAAAGTGGGAAGAGGGAAGCGATTAAATCTGGGCGGCAAGGAGCCTTGAAAGAACTACGCGTCTCTTGGTTCTAGGAAGGCATCCTGTAATAAAGTCTCATTGTTCCGCTTCGGTTAAAAAGGGGGTCCGGCCGAGGCGTATTCAGCACCTCGGGACGAGATCAGCACCTCGGACAGCTCCCCGCGCTAATGTGGTTCAGAGACGCAGCTGCGCTGCGCTCGGGGATTTACGGCGCCCCTTTCCAAGAGATCCTACTTTTCTGTTGCTTCTTGCCGTAGCTAGCTAGCAAGGAAGTTGTGTGTGTGCAACTGGTTTGTTTCTTCATGTTTCCCGCTAATCAATGGGCTTACTTCTGAGTCGGTATACTCATGCCAAGAGTTATTGAGGCATATTTACAGGTTTCCTTTAATCGTGCATTCCATCAAAAGAAATCCGAATTCCTGGGACGTTCTGTACTGTTCACAAGCTACTTCCGGCGATTAATATTTACAAATCCTTTCAGCCGTCCCGGGAGCTGTTTCTGCCCGAAGACGCTCAACTACCTACCTGTGTGTTATATGTACTTGTATTCCTCCCGCCCCCCATCTCTCGAAGCTGAGTGAGCAGAGATCCTGCGTACTTTTTCTCAAGATTAATTCTCACTGATAGCAAAGCCTGCACACGCAAGAACCCGTTGAACTCTGTGGGACTTACTTCGGAGTAGACTGGTTGCATTGTTAGGTTGCAGTCTTGTAGCTTGGAGGGTGGGAAGAGGACGGTTTAGAGAGAGAATACTGGGGCTGGGAGTGACATTTAAACGTGGGTTGCTTGTTGTCCCACTAAATCCCAGCTATCATGTTGTGGAGAACAGTGCCATTTTCTGTCCTGGGTTCGAATCCTAATTAAGTAGGGATTGTAAAATGTCGCTCATACATTTCAGATTTGCCTTCTGTCTGTAAAATGTGAAGAATATTCTCTCAGGTGGTGGAATAAGGAGATATGGAAAGCATCCTACTGGGAACTGGACTGTAGATGCATTTAAAAAAAAATAAAATCTGAGCCCTTAAATCCACCTAATTACAGTGGTACCTCAGGTTAAGTACTTAATTCGTTCCGGAGGTCCGTTCTTAACCTGAAACTGTTCTTAACCTGAAGCACCACTTTAGCTAATGGGGCCCCTGCTGCCGCCGCGCCGCCGGAGCACGATTTCTGTTCTCATCCTGAAGCAAAGTTCTTATCCTGAAGCACTATTTCAGGGTTAGCGGAGTCTGTAACCTGAAGCATATGTAAACTGAAGCGTATGTAACCTGAGGTACCACTGTACTTCTTTCCCCCTCCTTCTCTCTCTCTCTCTCTCTCTCTCTCTCTCTCTCACACACACACACACACACACACACACTCCTGGAGATGTGGGTGTGTGGTTTGTGCTGACCCAAATCTTACTGTTGCATACGCAGCCCATGGTTCCATGGTGGGGTCAAGTTTAACTAGGCTTTATTTCACCCAGGTCAAAGACCCAGTTTTGAACTCTGCCATGCACCAAGAGAGAGACTGGGATCCTCAATGGTGCCCCTCTGGAGGCTTCACCCAGAGCAAAAAACCCGTCTAGCTCCCTGTAGCTACGGCTCTGCACCAGTTACAGCCATTTTGGCTGGAGATAAGTTAGCGTGCTGGACTAGGACTTGGGAGACCAAGGTCCGAATCTCCATGAAGCTCACTGGTTGTTTTTGGTCCAGCCACAGCCTTTCAAACTAACCTCCTTCACAGGGTTGTTGTGAGGATAAAATGGGGATGAAGAAAACCATGTATGCCCCCTTGAGCTCTTTGCAGGGAATGTGGGATATAAATGTAACGATGAGCGAAATGCTCAGTCTCAAGGGGGCATAGCTGAGTGGTTAGAGCATCTCTGTTTTGCATGCAGAAAGTCCCAGGTTCAGTCTTTGGCATCTCCAATCCTGGTGAGTCATTGTTGGTCGGTGTAGACAAAACTGATCTGGAAGTACAGTGGTACCTCTGGTTAAGTACTTAATTCGTTCCGGAGGTCCGTTCTTAACCTGAAACTGATCTTAACCTGAAGCACCACTTTAGCTAATGGAGCCTCCTGCTGCCACCGCACCGCCGGAGCCCAATTTCTGTTCTTATCCTGAAGCAAAGTTCTTAACCTGAAGCACTATTTCTGGGTTAGCGGAGTCTGTAACCTGAAGCATATGTAACCTGAAGCGTATGTAACCCGAGGTACCACTGTACCAACGGTCTGGCTCGCGACAAAGCAGCTTCCCATGTTTCCCATGATCTTATGAGCGAGTGAAAATGTGATGTTTGCATTCACTGTGTTAAGCTCCCCGTCTCTCTCTCCCCCCCCCCACCACAAGCAGCAAGAAGTCCAGAGGCAGTGCTACACAAGGCTTGGCTTCTCTTGAATGAGAGTGCGCTGGAAACCTTAATATCTATTGCTATTTTACAAATATGCATGCAGTTCATAGTGGAAGCAAAGCAGCTCCTACGACAGGCGGCACAACTGCAGAGCCTGCATCAGATACATAGACAGGGCAACTGCTGTGGCTTCCCCTTCACCACCACCTCCCTAGTCCGCACACCAGCTGCATGGCACCTGTCTTGGAGGAATGATAGGGGACAAATGCCATCAGTTAATGCATAGCTTAAATGAATAGTAAAAAAATAATAAATTGTGAATCCTTAATAAATATTAATTTTTTATGTACTGATGCAGCTTTTGCCTTTCCTCAAAGGCGTTCAATGCAGCGCACACATTTGTTTGTTTGTTTGTTGTGTTTATATCCCACCTTTTCCTCTAAGGAGCTCAAAGTGGCAAACGCAGTTCTCCCTTTCCATTTTACTCTGACAGCTTCCCTGTGAGGCAAGTTAGGCAGTGAGTGGCCCAAGGTCACCCAGGGAGCTTTATGGCTGAGTGGAAATTTGAACTCCTGGGGTCCTAACCCAACACTCTAACTACCCCTCCCCTGAAATACTTTATGCCCACAACAAACCTGTTAGGTAGGTCAAACTAAGAGAGAAAGTCAGCAAACTTTTTTGGCAGGGGGCCGGTCCACTGTCCTTCAGACCTTGTGGGGGGCCGGACTATTTCTTGGGGGGGGGAATGAATTAATTCCTGTGCCCCACAAAGAACCCAGAAATGCATTTTAAATAAAAGGGCACATTCTACTCATGTAAAAACACACTGATTCCTGGACCATCCGCGGGCCGGATTTAGAAGGTGATTGGGCTGGATCCGGCCCCCGGGCCTTAGTTTGCCTACCCATGCTCTCAAGGCATCCTTTCTATTGCACATTCACAATGATCTGTTCTCATGGTGGTATCAACCTGGGTGTATGTAATCTTGCTTTCAACACTCTTTGAGCTTGCAAAAGTTTTTTTGGGGGGGGGGGAACTTCAGCTTTGTTTGCGATCTGTGCGCATCCCAGAACTATCTCCTGAAATCCCGCAACGTTTTATACCACAAATGGGATTGTTGTTATTATTATTGGTCCCATTTTTATTTTTATTTTTTTTATTTTGCACTATATTGCAAGAGTGCCCCTCCAGATGGCAATAATGTGGTAACATTGGGGGAGCATGGCTAATAAAACAGAATGATGTTTGGGCGGTCCAGTATAAATCAACAATAAAGCACTATTATTTCCTGAATGACATGGCACAGAATACATCCCCCCCAAGAAACCCCAGCATCATGGAGGGTCCCAGATTGACTGGTCCAATGGTATGTGTTTTTTGTTTCAGAGCTTTGTGAAGTATAAGGGAAATTCCCTAAATATTCCATGTAGGGAAAGTGTAGGGATATAGGAGTAGAGAACAATTTTGCAAGCTAGCTGAAATATTAGCTACCCAGCCAGAACATTTCTAGACTCAAGAGCCCCCGAGCATCAAAACAGATGGGATGCGGGAGTCTTGCAACTGAGCCTTGATAGCAATTTCTTCCTCATTTAAAAAGTAGCTGCGTGGTTTTTTCTCTCGGAACAGTGATGCTGTGTTGGAAGGTGGGACGGGAAAGGGTCTAATCTTTATTGTTCCATATAGTTTTATGAATCTAAGTTGCCGCTCAAAGCTCCTATGAATTCTCTGGAAGAAGAGATCTGTTTCATGTCTGCATTTGCTTTCTACCAGGAGGTTCATGGACTGATAGCCAGTAAACAAGCACCTGGGTAAAGGGCTTAGCTCCTCTCCAGGTACTAGTGCTCTGATTTTTTAATTTAAAAAACCCACCTCCCCGTAGTTGCTTTTCAATGTGGGAGGGAAGAGATTTCTGGTGTCAGACCTGTTTTGGCCCTCAGGGTAGAATGCTGAGCTTGGATCTAGTATTGCTTCCTGGCAACCTGTTTATTGAACGTTCCACCTGATTCATTTCACCGCAAGATTAGAGGACGCTGACTCTTTAATGAGCGGCCACTCTGATTAGTTGTGGGGATGTTAGATGAAAGTTACCCCACACTTTCCAGTGCATTTTCCTTACTCCAAAGTCTTCTCATGGGGGGAAGTGGGTTTGCTGCACAAGAGGACCAAATGAACTAGAATTCTACGACCCAAATTTCCCAAATTGCAATTGAATCCTACCCCAAAAAACCACCATCTGGAAGACCCTTAGGGGAGAGACCTGGCTTCAAAACCAAGGTCATTTGTAAACTTAACTTGATCAAGCCACAATCTGCAGTTCAATTCTATACAGTGGTACCTTGGTACTCAAACGCCTTGGTACTCAAATGCCTTGGTTCTCAAATGCCAAAAACCTGGAAGTAAGTGTTCTGGTTTTCTAATGCTTTTCGGAAGCCGAACGTCCGATGCAGCTGTCGGCTATTTTTCCCCGGGCACCTGCACCAATCAGAAGCTGCGCTTTTGTTTTTGAACATTTTGGAAGTCAAAAGTGTGGCGCTTTTCTTTTTGCTATTTATTTTGCATTTTTGTTTTTGAGGCTTTTTTGGTTAATTTGTTTTTGTGACTGTGTGGAACCCAGTTCAGCTACTGATTGATCGAACGATTGTGTGACTGCGGAAATGGATAAAAGCCCCCCATCCAAACCATGACTATCATCAGTGCAAGTAAGAAAAAAATATAATTTTAATTTTTATCTACAATATTGTCTAATTTATTTTATAGTACAGCACATCACATTGATTATTGCTTTCATTTTATGGATCAATGTCTCGTTAGATAGTAAAATTCATGTTTCTGTTTCAGGGGTTGTTTTTAAAAGTCTGGAACAGATTAATCCGTTTTGCATTACAGTGGTACCTTGGGTTAAGTACTTAATTCGTTCCTGAGGTCCGTTCTTAACCTGAAACTGTTCTTAACCTGAAGCACCACTTTAGCTAATGGGGCCTACTGCTGCCGCTGCGCCGCCGGAGCACGATTTCTGTTCTCATCCTGAAGCAAAGTTCTTAACCTGAATCACTATTTTTGGGTTAGCAGAGTCTGTAACCTGAAGCATATGTAACCCAAGGTACCACTGTACTTTCTATGGGAAAGCACGCCTTGGTTTGGGAATGCTTTGGTTTTGGAACAGTACTTCCGGAACAGATTAAGTTTGAGAACCAAGGTACCACTGTACCTGAACTATAGTGGCAAGAGGAGGAGTTGTGACTCACAAGGACCTGTTCACAGCTATTATGGGAGAATAGCCCTACTTTAGCAGAGAATGCTGCCTTTTACTATTTGAGGAGCGGGAAAATGCATTGCAGGGGTTAGGACTAGATGGCTCTTGGGGTCCCCTCTCACTTTCACACGCAGCAGGTGTTAGCAGTTTGGTTGCCCTGTTTCATACAAGGTATTTCTATACTCAGTTGGTAGAAAATGATACTCTTAATCTCAGGGTTATGGATTCAAGCCCCACTTTGGCAGGGGGTTGGACTAGATGACCACTGTGATCCCTTCAAACTCTACTGTACAAGTCCATGATTCTATCCTGGACCAGTGGCAGACGTTGGCGTGTTAAATTTCAGCAACACCCTGTGTGGCGGCCAAAATTCAACACGCTCTGCCTCCTGCGCTCCATCCTAAATAATAGTTGCAGCGCCTCTGAGGCTCTGTGCCCAGTGCGACTGAACCGGCTGCACTCCCCTGAATCTGCCTGTGCCACTCATGCTGGGTTTTGCCTGAGAAATTTAAGAGTTTAAGAAATGCTTGGGGGCACACTCGAATGTAAAGAAGCAGTGACCCTACTGGTTCAGAGCCTGGAGGTGACTTCCAGACATCATGACAGTACGCTTTCACGGAGCAAGTTCCCGCAGCCCAGAAAGTCTAACTACGAACCCCTTCAAATTGATGTTTTTTCCCTTCTTCTTCTTCTTCTTCTTGTGCCTATTCTGCAGCGTGTCATGGACACAATAATACTGGGGTGGGGGTTACTGGGTTGCTTTTATTTTTATTTTGATGATGTATTCTGTGTTTTTATTTTGTGATTTTTGTCTTGTGAACTGCCCTGAAACCTGCAGGTATAGGACAGCATACACATTTAATAATAATAATAATAATAATAATAATAGGTTGATTTGTACTGGATGCATAATTCCACTTTATTAGTTGTTCCTTAAGGCTACCCCAGTACCACCATATTTTTGCCATCTTGGGGTGGGGGGGCTCTCTTCTGCTATAGCACAATAAAAGCAGAACAAAATAGAATAAACCAGAAAATCTGCAGTATAGAAAGTGACAGGATTTTAGAAGGAAGCTATATGGTCCCGGCAGTGACTGGAAACGAAGCAGGATGCCTGCCCCTAAACCTCTGCAAGTGCACTTAATTGTATTAAGGTGAGCTTGTGTAAAACTCTAAACTTTTTAGTTTAGAGAAGAGGTAGGTAAAGGTAAAGGGACCCCTGACCATTAGGTCCAGTCGTGACCGACTCTGGGGTTGCGGAGCTCATCTCGCTTTACTGGCCGAGGGAGCCGGCGTACAGCTTCCAGGTCATGTGGCCAGCATGACTAAGCCGGTTCTGGCGAACCAGAGCAGCACATGGAAATGCCGTTAACCTTCCTGTCGGAGCAGTACCTATTTATCTACTTGCACTTTGACATGCTTTCAAACTGCTAGGTTGGCAGGAGCAGGAACCAAGCAACGGGAGGTCACGGGGATTCGAACTGCCGACCTTCTGATCGGCAAGTCCTAGGCTCTGTGGTTTAACCCACAGCGCCACCCACGTCCCAGAGAAGAGGTAGCAGTTTATAAAAATTAGGCGTGACATGGAGAAGGCAGATACAGAAATTGTCCCCCCCCCATCTCATAACTCAGGCTTCCTCAACCTCGGCCCTCCAGATGTTTTGAGACTACAATTTCCATCATCCCTGACCACTGGTCCTGCTAGCTAGGGATCATGGGAGTTGTCAGCCAAAAACATCTGGAGGGCCGAGGTTGAGGAAGCCTGTCATAACTCACGGACATCTAGTGAAGCTGAATGTTGGAAGCCTCAGGACAGGTAAAAGAAAGCATTTCTTCATGCAACACAGAGTTAAACTGTGGAACTCCCTCCCACATGAGGTAGCGATGACCATCAACTTGGATGACTTTAGAAGAGAACTGGGCAAATTCATGGAAGAGGAGGCTATCAATAGCTACTAAATATGATGGCTAAGCTCTGCCTTCTTGGCTGGAGCTTCTGAATACCACTTGCTGGCAACTGCAGGAAGGGAAAATTTCTGTTACCCTGTGTAAATAGGATCTTTTCCATGGAATTTCCATAGACTTCTTGCTGGCCAGTGCGAGAACAGGATTTTGGTCTAGATGGGCCATTGGCCTGATCCAGTGGGGGGCTTTGCTTAAGTACTCTCACAGAAGTAAATAAAATAAAATAAAATAACTTGAGGAGGAGGAGGAAAATGGTGGCAAGCGACTCCCTGGGGCCCACACGTCTGCCTTGCCTTGCTAGACCATAGTTAGGCTTCCTGCATCCCACTGAGTCTATGATTTCGTCTGCTATCTTTTAAAGCCATCTAAGCCATCAGCGCACGTTGGGGCAGTGAAGTCCATAAATTAATTACGGGAGCTTTAAAGCGGTTGGGGATTTAATAACAGAACGTTTTGTGTTCCCTGGTGGCTGGAAGTATTTCTCCGCTTCTCTCTTTCAGAAGGGGATGTTCCCTTGCTAGTGGGAAGGGCAGAGAAACTGTGTGAAAGAGAGAGAGAAAGCGCTGTGTGGTTAGAGTGTTGGACTAAAGCCACGGGGTGCCGAGTTCAGATCCCTGCCCAGCTTCTGAACTGTCCATCGGGTCCATAGAGCACTCTCGAATTTAACATGGGAAGGGCTGTAGCTCTGTGCTACAACATCTGCTTTACAGACATCAGATCCCAGGTTCAGTCCTCCATATCTCCAGGCACAGCTGGAACTGTCCTGGAGAGCTGCTGTTGGTAGATGGACCAATGCCAGCAACTTGTGTTCCTGTTTCCATTCAGCCTTCATTTAGAGCACTGCTTCCCAAACCTGGGTCTCCAGCTATTTTTGGACTACAATTCCCATCATCCCTAGCTAGCAAGACCAGGGATGATGGGAACTGTAGTCCCAAAACAGCTGGAGACCCAAGTTTGGGGAACATTTTTTGATTTAGAGCCTTGAGGTCTACAAACTTAACTTTCCTTTGAGGGGAAGGACTGTATCTCAGCGGTAGAGATGCCTCCAGTTTGAATCCCTGGCATCTCTAGGTTTAGAGACTCCCTGTCTTAAAATCTGGAGCGCTGCTGCCAGTCAGTGTAGACAATGCTGAGCTAAATGGACCAGTGGTCTAACTCTGTGCAAGGCAGCTTGCAACTGGAGAAAATGGACAGGGCCACCAGCTTCAGCTTAGATGGTTCCCCTTTCCCTGTCAGTGAAGTTAGATGGGTGTAACCTGGGAAGGTACTGAGAATGGTACCCAGAGCTGGAAGACACAAGATCTACCCACCCGGGAAGAGTGGCAGATGAAGGTGATGGACTTTATGGAAATGGCCGAAATGACGAGCAGAATCCGGGACCAGGAAGAAGAGTTGGTGGAGGAAGACTGGAAGAAATTCAAGGCTTATTTACAAAAACATAGTAAAATTGAGGAAGTTTAGAGGGAGTCTGGAAAGAAACTATGTGACTTTTGTATAAATACTATAAAGGACTTAAGATAAATAGATTGTTGAAGGAATGAGGGAAAGTAAAATTATATTATGTCAAGATAAATTATTGGTTAACAATTTGGGAAAGATGGAAAGAACTTGCTGAAATAATTAACTGAAGCAGAATACAAAAAAGGGAGGCGGGAGGAGGTCAAAGAAACAAGCCAATGAACTTAAGTTAATAAGGTTTAATTTATTTTTCTGTATTCCTTTTTTTTCTTTTTTGCTGTTTGATATGTTTGTTTGTTGTTGTTTTTTCTGTTTTGTTAAACTTCAATAAATATTATTTTTTTTAAAAAAGAGAGAATGGTACCCAGAGCTATTGCAATGCCTTCATCCCAATGAAGGTTTTGTTGGGATTCTTGAGTGCCTTTCAATTTAGGCACTTTCCCCCCTGCCTTGAGTTTTGCTATCGGAGAGAGTGCAGAGGATTTATCTGAAAACGTTTCGCTCTCCCCCACCCGCAATGCACTGCAATCTCTCTTCTCTGCTCATATACACACAGTTTCTGCGCATAGCATGCATTGTCTGGATTTAATTTTTTTTAAAGCACTTTTTGGGAGGGAAGAAGTTAGATTTGTCACCTTGCCTGGACACATTTTCACAGATGGATGCCAGCAGGCTTCCCATTCCCCACTGCGACTGGAAACTGTTTGATGGAGTTGTTGCCAGGTTGGTCCTCGAGAAATGAGACTCCGAGTCAGAGAGGGAGAGAGAGCAAGTGAGAGAGCTTTGGCGGAACCGAAGTGCTCTTTGCCGGGGGAAGAGTAAACAGGCTTGCAAGGGGTTCTAAAGTCTACAAGCAGGGTTTGCAACAAAGGCTGTGTGTGTATGGCCCAGATACATTATATTTATGAATTTGCATGAGATAGAAAACTTGCTTGTTTGCAATATGTATCTCAGTGAAGGCTGGTCCATTGGGGGAAATGGTACTGCCCCACCAACCTCCACCTGCCCTCAGCCAGCCCTCACCTGCCTGCCTTGTGACTTACAACCAGTCCCATAGGTGGCGCTGCTGTGTCGTCTTCCTCCTCCTTTGTTTTCAGTGTAGAACTCAGCAGGGAGGAGGGTGGGGACAAAGCTAGAATTAGTTGGCTCAGTCTGTCATTGGCTCTGGCTCCACCTACTGTTGGCCTCCTGCATTACACTATACCGGCCCCTGTGGGCATCAGCTACTGCTATTTCACCCTTCGCCCCCTGTATCATTCCTCTGAGCAAATCTGGAGTTTTCTCCTGCTGCTCCTTGGGAAAGTTTGGAGATCTGATCATGGGTCTCTGGAATCATATAGGTGTAGCCCTAAGAAACTGAAGCCTGATGGGGGTTGCAGAAAATTGTATGTGTTTAGATTAGGCTGATAGGGACCAGCTTGGGGTGTGTGTGTGTTTTGTGTGTGTATATGTATGTATGAATTTTCATGAGATAGAAAGTATTCGTTTAATTGCATAACAACCAAGCGGTCGACAAGCTGTGCAATAAATTCATGAAAAGTAGAAGTTGCAGTATGAGAAAAGAAAAACACACCCCTCAAAAATATACAGCCGAGCCTTTCCTTTCATTAGGCCAAGATAAATGCCACAAAATAAAGATTAGTATTAGTGTTATCCAACACTCTCAGTCAGATAAGAAGTTACAAAAAGCAGCAAGTGGGGATGAGCATAAATAAAAACTTCAAAAAAATCAAAAATTTGGCAGGATGTTGTAGTCAGAAGGTCATTTTTTAGAGTTGGTTCCAAAATGGTGACTGCAACCTCAATAAGCCTGCGTACATTCAACATGTTGTTCTAGAATCAATGGAGACTGAGTACATGCAGGTCCCACTATCAGAACACATTGTGTGCGCGCATTATATAATGCATTAATAGCACATGCAACATACTGTGGAAACACAAGACAAAACACAAGCCCCCTTAACAGTAATTAAAAAGCATCTCGGCCCAGTATACTTGAAGGAGCATCTCCACCCCCATCGTTCAGCCCAGACACTGAGGTCCAGTTCCAAGGGCCTTCTGGCGGTTCCCTTACTGCGAGAAGTGAGGTTACAGGGAACCAGGCAGAGGGCCTTCTCGGTAATGGCGCCCACCCTGTGGAACTCCCTCCCGTCAGATGTCAAAAAATAAACAACTATCTGACTTTTAGGGAAGCTTTTAATATTTGATGAATTCTTGTATTTTAATATTTTGCTGGAAGCCACTCAGAGTGGCTGGGAAAACCCAGCCAGATGGGCGGGGTATAAATAATAAATTATTATAATATTATTATTATCTGCAATATGGAAACAATAGACAATGTTTATACCCATTCCAGCAGATAAACTAAACTCAGTCCCTGCCACAGTCCCCAAACCATTCACATCAACCCAATAATTCTTCCCCTTAACCTCCCATCAAGGACTCCCGTGTCAAGACTAACTGCTGCAAATCGGTGGTGGGTGGGTCCAGGGTTCTCCAGAGATGGTCCGGCACCTCTGCTCTCCCTTCATAAGGGAACAGCAGCCAAAGCGGAGCAGGAAGATGGTGGCAAAAGTTCTGACTGCTCTGCAGTGGTCCCAGGGCCGTGATTTGGCAGCAGAACATCTGCTTTGCATGCAGAAGGTTCCTGGTTCAGTCATCGGCATCTCGCGGCAAGGCTGCCAAAGGCTCCCTGTCTGGAATCCTGGCAAGGTGCTGCCAGTCAGTGTAGAGAATGCTGAGCTGGTCAGCTTCCTATGTTCCTGTGATCATACGAGCTATCAAATATATGAGATCTGTGTTCTTGGTGTTAAGTGTATCTCCGCCCCAAGCAGTAAGAAGTCTGGGGGCAGCACTACAAGGCTTGGCTTCCCTTGAATGGGAGCACCCTGCAGACCTTACTTAGGTCTCCAGCTGTTTCTGGACTACAACTCCCATCATCCCTAACTATCAGGACCAGTGGTCAGGGATGATGGGAGTTGTAGTCCAAAAACAGCTGGAGACCTAAGTTTGGGAAACCCTGGTGTAGACAGAACTGAGCTAGATGGGCTGATGGTTTGATTAGGTATAAAGCATTCCCCCCCAATGTTAAATTCAAAGCGTTATTGAGAACCATAGCTGCTCAGCTTTCAACAAGGTGACTGCATTTCTGCTTCTTCGGACTGTGCCCCTGGGCCTTTGAAAAACTGTGAAAGTTAAGAGAAAGCTTCTGTTCTGTCTAATCTCTTTCTCTCCCCCCTCCCGCCCCTCCCTACTGCTTGTATCCAGAATTACCGGGTAAGGCTGGAACATAAACAGTTTTTATTTGCCCATTGTGCCAGCCTGGGTGCAGCTGTCCTTAAACTCCTAGGAGAATGTGCATTCTGAGTTTGTTATTACGCTCCTGTGTGGAGAAAGGTGCCAAGGATCTGTCTGACTTTGGAAATGTTGGCAGCTGAGTCTCCTTGATTGCGGTGCCAATTCCTCTAGGTTGGTTCTCCTACATAATTTTTTCTTTCTTCCTTGAGCGTATGTTTGGAGACAAGCCGTAGCTCATGAACAGAGGACCTGCCTTGCATGCAGAAACCCATAAGGATGTGGGTCTGCTGGATCAGGCCATTGGCCTTATCCGGTCCAGCATCCTGTTCTTGCAGTGGCCGACCAAATGCCTCTGCCCAGAAGCCTGCAAGCGGGACAGCAACTCTCCCATCAGCCAGTATTTAGAGGTATAACGCCTCTGACAGTGGAAGCAGAACACATCCATCATGGCTAGTCGCCATTGATAACTTTGTAAGCCATCAATTTTTCTGATCCTCTTTCAAATCCATCCAAGTTAAACATCAAGAATAACTTTTTAATCTCCAAGTAAAGGTAGGAGACACCCCCTTACCTGAAAGCCTGGAGTGCTGCTGCCAGTCAGTGTAGACAATACTGAAGTAGATGGACTGATGGGTCTGGCTGTATAAGGCAGCTTTTTAAGGAATAAGAAGGAAACCCACCACCCCCTTTGTACTTGCTGAGCTGCATCCATATTTAACTGAAACCTGTGTTTGGGAAATGGCTCTTGGTCGGTATAACATATACAGTGGTGCCTCGCAAGACGAAATTAATTCGTTCCGCGAGTTTTTTCTTCTTGCGAGTTTTTTGTCTTGCGAAGCACGGTTTCCCATAGGAATGCATTGAAAATCAATTAATGTGTTCCTATGGAAACCGCTTGCCGGGCTGGCGGTGCAGAGAAGGGCTTTTCTCCCCACCGCAAGCCTTCAGGACAGGTCCGGGAACAGAAGAGAAGGAGCGCTGCACTTCCCCGCTGTCCCCGGAGATTTCCCTATGGGCTTTCGTCTTGCGAAGGAAGCCCATAGGGAAATTCGTCTTGCGAAGCCGCTAAAAAATCGGAAAACC
Source organism: Podarcis siculus (assembly GCA_034642415.1). NCBI lineage: Eukaryota > Metazoa > Chordata > Lepidosauria > Squamata > Lacertidae > Podarcis > Podarcis siculus. The sequence goes on along the minus strand of JAXCMG010000019.1, from coordinate 17,195,305 downwards.
CTTTCGTCTTGCGGGTTTTTCGTTTAGCGAGGCATTCGTCTTGCGGGGTACCACTGTACCGTATTTTTTGCTCTATAAGACTCACTTTTTCCCTCCTAAAAAGTAAGGGGAAATGTGTGTGCGTCTTATGGAGCGAATGCAGGCTGTGCAGCTATCCCAGAAGCCAGAACAGCAAGAGGGAGTGCTGCTTTCACTGCGCAGCAATCCCTCTTGCTGTTCTGGCTTCTGAGATTCAGAATATTTTTTTTCTTGTTTTCCTCCTCCATAAACTAGGTGCATCTTGTGGTCTGGTGCATCTTATAGAGCGAAAATACGGTATATAGTTTCAGCTGAGGTGTTTTAAACTGAAACACGGCAGGGAAACCTTTCCTTCCCCTTGCATAATACTTTCCAGTGGATATTGCTTCTTATTTCTCCTTACATTTGTATCCCGTTTTTCTTTCGAGACGCTCAAGGTAGCGTACGTGCTTCACTTCCCTCCTCGTGGAGAAAGTAGATAGAGAGAAGTTTGCTCTCCCCCTCTCCTAACACTAGAACTCACAGGCAACCAATGAAGCTGAATGTTGGAAGGTTTGGGACAGATGAAGACTATGGAACTCCCTCCCACTGAAGGTAGCGATAACAGCCAACCTCGATGGATTTAAAATAGGATTGGAGAAATCCATGCAACAGGATAAGGTTCTCCGTGACTAAGGGCCACGATGGGTATTCTCTGCCTTCACGGTCAAAGGCTGTATTCCTCTGTCTATCAGTTGCTGGGATCACAGTTGTCTTCTTACCTGCAAGTAAGAGCCTATGTCGGTGTGTTTTGGGGTGGAAGCCAAGACGCCCCACAATGACCCTGCGAGGTAGGCTGAGAGTCGGTGACTCCCAAGCAGTAAAAAAACAGGGGCAAGAAATACGAGACTGCCTGGGGGAAGCCGGAAATAACTTTTCACGGCTGGAAACTGCTAGTTTTGTGACCTGGCTGTGCCTAGGATGGCGATCCAGTGGGAAGCAACGTGGTTTGAGGTCTTCTCAAGTGGAGATCAGCTCAAGATCCCCAACTACTCTTCTGCTTTCTGAAGCATCTTGTTAGTCTGCATTCTGCCTTGCAGACCAAATGCTGAAAAATCTATACAAATTCAGGAAATCTGGCAAACAAACGGAAAAGTCACATTGAAAACAACTATATTTAGCACCGCTTGCCTGTTTGGCAGCCCCTCCCCCCTTCTGATATAGGCACATCTTGCTCAATACATGTGCTGCGCTGAGTTTTTTTTTTTGGGGGGGGCGGAGAGACGGACCATTCTGAGCAAGAGGCAGTAGTCGTATGTGCTATGTTCTCTGCCTCTGAGCCTTACCTGAAGCCAATGTGGATTACGAAGGCCCTCGTAGAGTGGTAAATAAACACATGCAGGCCACTGACATTAAAGCATAACCACAAGCTGACATCTTCATTCAATCAAAGCAATCCCTCCCCCCTTACATATCTGATGTTAGAAGCTCTTGGGGTCCAAACTGGACCCGGATGAGTTTGGTTCAGGCTGCTCGGAAAGGACAATAAGATCAGCAAGTGAGAATCCGGTGAATTTTGCCATGGCCTTATGATTATTGGCTTGAGGTAACACAGAGGTGGGCTTTTTCATGGGTGGTGCCAACACTGCAGAATGCACTCCTTGCCCAAATGCGGGAGGTCCCATCAGTATTGGCATTCCGCCGGCTCTTGAAGACACACCTTTTGGAACAAGTGTTTCCCCAATCTCCTGCCTTGCACCTCCTGCTTTGATTGTTGTTTTAATTGTTCCATAGCGTTTTAACAGGCTTGTTCATTGTGTATTTTAATTAGTGATGCTTTGAAGTAGTTATTTTTTGTTGCAGTTTAATTATGGGTAGCTTCATTTCTCTAATTGGTTTTATTCTTTTGTTATTGGTATGAGCTTTCGTGTGCATGCACGCTTCTTCAGATACACACGAAAGCTCATACAGTGGTACCTTGGGTTACAGACGCTTCAGGTTACAGATGCTTCAGGTTACAGACTCCGCTAACCCAGAAATAGTTAAGAACGTTGCTTCAGGATGAGAACAGAAATTGTGCAGTGACGGCAGTGGGAGGCCCCATTAGCTAAAGTGGTGTCTCAGGTTAAGAACAATTTCAGGTTAAGAATCGACCTCCGGAACGAATTAAGTTCTTAACCCAAGGTACCACTGTACCAATAACAAACTTAGTTGGTCTCTAAGGTGCTACTGGAAGGATTTTTTTTATTTTGTTTCGACTACGGCAGATCAACACGGCTACCTACCTGTAACTGGTTTTAATTTTGTTTTTCAACGCTTGACTTTTTATTTGTTTGTGAACCGCCTTGGAATTTTATCTTGGGGGTTATCTTGGGGGAGTATCATCATGATTATGATGATGGGGATAATAAATGATGATGAAAGTAATAAAGATTATGATTATTAATGTGTTTGTTTTAGGCAGTAACTGTGGAGCAAGAATGATGTTCTTATAATATCCAGCTGCTCTGACTGATTGATCAGTCTTAAGGTTGCAAATGCGGCAGCCTCATGAGAGAAGCACATAGAATTATGCAAAGCATGGAGAAAGTGGATGGAGGGAAGTTTTCCACCCCCGTCATAACAGTGGAACCCAGGACCACCCAGCAAAACGGAGTGTTGGAAGATTCAGGTCAGATGAAAGAAAGTTCTTTATGTAGCACATAGTTAAACTATGGAACTCACTCCCACAGGAAGCAGTAACATCCACCAGGTTGGGTACATGAAGAACCAGAACAGGATGCTGGACTAGATGGGCCTTGGTCCAAACCATCAGGGTTCTTCTTATATTCCTGTGACAGGTTCTAAGGCCTTGGCTGTTGGGAGAAGAACCTGGGACCATTCAGTGAAGCTGAATGTTGAAGGATTCAAGAGAGGTAGTTCTTCACACAGCGTATATTTAAAAGTATGGGATCTGCTCCAAAAAGAGGCTGTGATGGTTCGCCAACTTAGCATCATAGAATCGTAGAGTTGGAAGGGACCCTGAGGATCATCTAGTCCAGGGTTTCCAAAACTTGGGCCTCCCTCTGCTGTTAGACTACAACTCCCATCATACCTAGCTAGCTAGGTCATGGAGGATGGGAACTGTAGTCCAAAAACAGCTGGAGTCCCATGTTTGGGAAACCCTGATCTAGTCCAACTCCCTGTAATGCAGGAATATGTAGCCACCCCATACAGGGATTGAACCTGCAACCTTCATGTTATTAGCACCACTCTCTAACAGACTGAGAAGAGGATCTGACACATTCCTGGAGGATAAGGCTATCCACAGCTACTAGGCATAGCGGCTATGTCCCCCCTCCACTGTTGGAGACAGTATGCCTCTGTTCCTGGAAACTTCAAGAGGGAAGAGTCCCTCTTGTGCTCAGGTCCTGATTATGGACCTCCAACTGGGGCATCTAGCTGGCCACTGTGAGCACAGGATGCTAGACTAGGTGGGTCACTGGCCTGATCCAGAACCCTCTTATTTAATTCCACTCCTGAAGCTGACTCACGTCCCCCACATCCCGTCAGAGTTCCTTCCTTTCTTCCTGATCCTTTCCTCCTTATTTTTCCTAACTATTTAAAGTCCCCCCATGGCTAATACATTTTTGGGACAAGATGGAAGGTGCAGTATTTTATCTTGTTATCTGATAACTGGGAAGGTTATCAGGGTTTTTACTTTTTTTCTGGTTGTGCAACTTGTGGGTAAAGAAGCCTTTCCCATTTGTGTCGTGAGAGGTTTCGGTTATATAGTGTGGTGTGCTTGTACACACACACACACACACACACACAATCACACACACACACACACACAATCACACACACACACACACACACACACACATATATATATATATATGTCAGAAAGAAATTGCTTTACTTACTCTCCAGAACAGTAATTGCATTGATCTATTGAGCTTTTAAAAAAATCTTCTGTATGCTGATTTGAGAGTAACTCTGGGTTTCTCCAGACAACCTCTCTCCTCCCCCCCCCCCCCCGCCGCCCCCACAACCAGCAATCATCTTGATTTGCTGGCACGGAACTTATATGACACTTAGACTGTGTCCATTCTCGACTGAGCATTCATTCTGATTGGTTGGCGGGGCAGTTATCCAATAATGAGCATTCATCCTGATTTGCCCATGCACCTTCCCGTTAATCATCTGTTCATTGAATGTCTCAGTACATTTCCCTGTCACCTTCCTAAGTCCATTAAAAATGTATTTGCTGTTCTAAGGTGACGGAGTGCTTTCATTCACTCTAATTGCACCAACCTGCAGTTCTGCTCTGCGCCTGAGTCTGTCCCACTAAATAGGGACAGTCCAGAGCATGGGTAGGCAAACTAAGGCCTGGGGGCCGGATCCAGACCAATCACCTTCTCAATCCGACCCGCAGGCAGTCCAGGAATCAGCGTGTTTTTACATGAGTAGAATGTCTCCTTTTATTTAAAATGCATCTCTGGGTTATTTGTGGGGTCCGACTTGTGTTTTTACATGAGTAGAATGTGTGCTTTTATTTCAAATGCATCTCCGGGTTATTTGTGGGGCATAGGAAATCGTTCATTCCCCCCCCCCAAAAAAAATATAGTCTGCCCCCCACAAGGTCTGAGGGATGGTGGACTGGTCTCCTGCTGAAAAAGTTTGCTGACCCCTGGTCCAGAGACACCCTCTGTATCTGGGGTGGGGAAACGTCCAGCCTGCTAGCTAAATCTCAGCCTGCTGGGGGGGTGGGGTTCCCAGTTGGGCCATGAGACCCTTTCCCTCAAACCATGCCCACCCACTGATGCTACCATCTGATGGACAGGAGGGTGGGCATAAACCCCGGTTGGGTGGGCACACCTGTTCCCAACAGGTAACAGCCAAACCCTCACTCAACAACTGGGAGTAGGGGCAGAGGCAGTGCAAGCTGCTCCGGCACCCGGAATGGCCCACGGGGGTGCACTGGCGAACGTCCCGGGGGGAGCGCCACCCGCTGCGATGTCACCCCCCTCAGGGATGACACCCGGGGCGCACAGCCCCCACTGCACCCCCCCTTTCTCCACCAATGTGTGGGGTCCTCCCCATTGCTGAATCTGGACCCATCCATGGCCAGCACACATTCCCAGAGAGCCAGTGTGGTGTAGTGGTTAAGAGCGGTAGACTCATAATCTGGGGAACTGGGTTCGCTTCCCCGCTCCTCCACATGCAGCTGCTGGGTGACCTTGGGCTAGTCACACTTCTTTGAAGTCTCTCAGCCCCACTCACCTCACAGAGTGTTTGTTGTGGGGGAGGAAGGGAAAGGAGAATGTTAGCCGCTTTGAGACTCCTTCGGGTAGTGGTAAAGCAGGATATCAAATCCAAACACTTCTTCTTCTTCCCCAAAAGATTATCCCAAGCGAACAGAAATGTCCCTTTCCACACCCTGGCATACCCTTCAACATTTCTCCACTAAAAATAGGGATTTGTTCTTCTTTAATAATAATAATAATAATAATAATAATAATAATAATAATAATAAACTCCACCCATCTGACTGGGTTGCCCTAGCCACTCAGGGCAGGTTCAACATTTATCAAAGCATAATAAAACATTAAACATTAAAAAAACCTTCCTATACATGGCTGCCTTCAGATGTCTTCTAACCCGTGTATCTCCCTGGCTCAGGGGTTGCATAGCCTCCAACGATTGTCTGATGAAAATATGGACATCCTAAGGAAAAGCAGGACATTCCGGGATCAAATCAGAAACCAGCACAGCTTCTGTAAATCTGAGGCTTTCCCTGGAAAATAGGCATACTTGGAGGGTCTGGAATTAGAGGCTCCTTCAACCCACTCAACCCAGCAGTAGACAGCAATGTTGAATGTTTTTGTAGGTGTGTCAGATACCAGGCCATGAAAAGCCGTATCTCAGCTCAAAGTCACCGGCCAAGCCAATGCTGGATATTGCTAATATCATCCCATAAATATGCATGTCTCAGGAATCGGTCATCTTCCATGCCTGAGATCCAATTGCTGTTTCACTGAGAATTCTGAATAGCCATGAGTCATCCTTTCGGAACAATGTCGTTTATTACCAATTTACATCTTAATTGGCTTCCTTTTGTCTTGAGATCATTATATTAGGAACATTTAACAGTGAATTTCCTGGGAAACGGGCAAAGCGGATGAATGCAGGTTTCTTCGGAATTAACACGCGCGCACACCCAATTCCCCCAGAAAGAACATTTTTTTTTTGAAGTGGAAGTTTCTTCTGACAGCCTCACCGCTTTGCCGCGACCCAACTTTGCTGCGACTGTTGAGTGCTTTATTAAACGAGGGCATGTTTCTTGTCTCCTGCCATGATTGGATTTCGAAGCCATCTCTCAGGTGACATTTTTCTCATTTATTTCCCCCTCCCCCAGCTGCCTCTGTTGTGCTTGCCAGAGAGAGATTTTGGTCAAAACTCGTGGCGAAGTCACCTTCATTCTGTTTTGAAAAAACGGGAGGCCTCCGATAGAGCTCCTCTTCAGCTCTGCAAATTGATCTCGATGAAACGTATATGGCTGGGCCCGGCTCTAACAAGAGCATTAATTTCACTTCGGAAGGGCTGAAATTGACTAGTAAATGAAAAGGGTTGTGGTTGGGGGGTTTTTGCCATTGAGCTTTCGCGAGCCGCCAACATTCCCTGAGAGTGAGTAGAATGGAACTGGCAACTGCGTCATTAAAGTACTTCGAAGCCCTTGGATTCTTAAAAGCTTGTTTCATTAATGCCACGCCGAGAAATTCTCCTCCATTTTTTTTTTTAAAAAACACCCCCATCAATTGGTAAGAAAAGACATGGATCATAACATCTAAGAGCTGGAAGGGTTGCCAAGCCCTCTGAAATTCAGGAAATCCTGCCCCCAGCCGGACCTGGTCGGGCTCAAACCATCAGCCTTCTGACCCATTGCACCACCATTACAGTCACACTTTTCTAAGAGTGGAAGAGAATTTTGGTGACGTTCCCAAGACATGGGCTCCCTCCCTCCCCTGCCATTACTTTCAAGATGGTAGATAATTTGTATGAGAGTCTTTTTTTATTACATAAATCAGGAATAGTTAAGGCGGTGCCCTCCGTATGTTGTTAGATTACAACTCTTACTTTATTTTATTTTTTATCTATATTATAAGCTGCCTTGATATATATTGAAATGGAACTGGTATCCTTACAGATGCCACATGACACCAGTTCCACGTTCATAACAAATCAACATTTTAGTTTGGGAGCACCTACAGCTACATCTGAAGGCAGCCCTGTTTAGGGAAGTGTTTAATGTTTAGCGCTTTGTTGTTGTTCTGTTGGGAGCCACCCAGAGTGGCTGGGGAAACCCAGCTAGATGGGTGGGGTATAAATAAATAAATTATTATTATTATTATTATTATTATTATTATTATTATTATTATTACACTTTGGAACTCCCTGCCTATTGACATCAAGCAGACTCCTTCCCTGTACAGTGGTACCTTGGGTTAGAGACGCTTCAGGTTACAGATGCCTCAGGTTACAGACTCCGCTAACCCAGAAATAGTACCTCAGGTTAAGAACTTTGCTTCAGGATGAGAACAGAAACCGTGTGGTGGTGGTGCGGCGGCAGCGGGAGGCCCCATTAGCTAAAGTGGTACCTCAGGTTAAGAACAGTTTCAGCTTAAGAACGGACCTCCAGAACGAATTAAGTTCTTAACCCGAGGTACCACTGTACTCTTTTTGGCACCTGTTAAAAACACTTTTCTTTAGGCAAGCCCCTCAGAGGCCGCCCAGTTGGGAACGCAGCCCACGGGGTGTGCAACATTCTTCTCCCAACCCTGAATTGGCTAGCGAAAGGAGGCAGCAAGTTCTATTGCAAAGCCCATCCGGCGAACCCAAAAGATCCCCCCGCCCTGTTCCATTCATTAACCAAAATATATATTGGGCAAATTAATCAGGAGCCTTTCTCCGCTAAAACATTTAGAGTGAAAAACTTGCATTTATTAATCTGTCACGTATGTGCGTATACACAAATTAATCAGGAGCTTCCTCTGCAAATACATCAGGAGCTAGAAACGTGCATATATTAATCTGTTGCGTGTGTGCATATACACAGATTAATCTCTGCAAATCAGTTAACAACAATATTAGCCGGGGGGAAAAATGAGCCTGCTTCAGAGGGTATGTTTTCTTGGCAGGTTTATTTAAATGTTCTGAAACCAGGAAATATTTTGCAAGTCACAAAAATGTGGCGCTTTGGAAGCAGGTGAGTCAATTTGAGTACGATGATGAAGAAGATGAATCTTCTGTAGTCACTTGGAGGGGCAGAAGGGGGAAAGCTGGAGTGATGGAATCAGATCCCTTAAAAGGTGGGACAGTCAAGCAACTGAACCAGCCCAGCCGCGGCCCAGTTACCTGCCGCCCCCCCCCCCAGTGATGGATAAGCAAAGCAGCAAAGGTGGGGGAGAAAGAAATGACCAGGAACATTGGCCAGACCACTCTGCTACTATATATATGTTAAACTCTCTCCTGGTTTTTAAAGCAAAGCTGGCAGCGAGACAGATGGCTGCCAGTGACTCATCTCAGTGCTCCATTTTCAGATCCTGTGCACAGCCCAGCCGCGCAGATGCTTCATCCCGTTCCCGTTTGCCAGATCCACTTGGTGTGTGTGTGTGTGTGTGTATGTGTGTGTGTGTGTGTGTATGAAGATATCGAAATTAAACCGGCGTAAATCCATCAGCCTCCGGGCCTCTTTGACTAGCGGCATAAATCCCGCGGAAACTGATTGAGCGAGACAATTGAGAGCGTCTTAAATCTGGCTCGTAAAAATGAATGCCATTAAACTAGGAAAGACGGATGGCGAAGGAGAGGCGATTGACTTTGAGCGGAGGGAGGTGGCAGCGGGCTGCTGTCGAGGGGATCCAGGTATGTGGATCCCAGTGTTTTGTTCCGTATGGTTCTTGCGGGGGCTCTTCAGAATATATAAGCCCCTCTTTTGCAGATGTGTGCATCTGCACATGCTGGCCACACAACCCGGAAAAGCCATCTGTGGACAAACGCAGGCTCCTTTGGCCTGGAAGCGGAGATGAGCGCCGCACCCCATAAAGTGGTACCTCGGTTAGAGATGCTTCAGGTTACAGACTCCGCTAACCCAGAAATAGTACCTCGGGTTAAGAACTTTGCTTCAGGATGAGAACAGAAATTGTGCGGTGGCGGTGCGGCAGCAGCGGGAGGCCCCATTAGCTAAAGTGGTACCTCAGGTTAAGAACGGTTTCAGGTTAAGAACGGACCTCCAGAACAAATTAAGTTCTTAACCCGAGGTACCACTCTAGTTGAATTCGACAGGACTTAAGCTTCCAGGGGTCCTTTCCCTTTCCCTTTCCCAGAGCTGACTCCTAATGGTGTGTCCTGGTGGTCTTGCTCTGATTTTCCCTTTCAAAGATACTTTTCCCTAGGCCAGGACAGAGCCATAGCGGGGGGGGGGGGGGGCTATCCAGGTTTTTGTCCCAGGTGAAGCCTCCAGAGGGGTACCATTGATGCTCCCAGCCTGTGTGTGTGTACACAAATGCTTGTGGGTCTTTGACCTGGGTGAAATAAAGCCTAGTTTTGCCTCTTGTCAGGCATAGGGAATATCAGGAATGTGGCCCTCTTGGGCTCTCTATCAGGCCCTTTGGACTCTCCCCAGACACGCCCCCTTCCTTGAGTATTTATTCCATGGTTGGGATGAACTCTGATGTTAACTTTTGCTTGCCTGGATGAGGGCTAGAGAGGGGTTTGTTAAGAAATTGACCTGCTGTACAAAGGTAACAATTCAATGTGTTCCTCTGCCCCCTCTTGCCTCTTCTCTGGCCCCACCTACCGCTCCCATGTGGGTCCCAGATGGTTGCACGAGGAGATGCAATGTCTGGAGCAACAGGGCCACGAAATTGTGGATATCACTTTGTAGGGAATATCACTTTGTGGATATCACTTTGTAGGGAAAGCCTCACATTTTGCAGTGCCCCACAAAGTGAGTCATTGAGAACATGAAACACAAAATGCTGCCAGGGTGGTGTGGGGAATAAACCCCTGCTAAACTTTGGCACAGGTTTGGCACAGGCCCCTTCCATAGCTGTCAATGTTTCCCTTTTTTAAAGGGAAATTCCCTTATTCCGAATAGGATTCCTCGCAAGAAAAGGGAAACGTTGACAGCTATGGCCCCTTCTCGTGCTGCCACCCTCAAGATCTCTAGTGGAGAAGGCACATGAATAAGGGCCTCACAGGATTATTGTAGATTCTGGGTCAGTTTATATGGAGAGAGGCAGTCCTTGAGGTATTGTAGCCTTGAGCTGTTTAAGAATTTGTAAGTCAAAACCAACACTTTGAATCGGGCCCAGAAACTAATTGGTAGCCAGGCCAGTCGGACCAAGATTGGTGCAATATGCTCAAACTGTCTTGCCCCGGGATGAGCAATCTGGCTGCCAAATTCTGCACCAGCTGAAGTTTCCGAACCAACTTCAGAGGCAGCCCTACATATCACTAGGACTTCTTGCACACCATGCATTTAATGCACAGCTTCTTGTCCAAAGAATCCTGGGAATGGTAGTTTACTCCCCACAGAACTACAATTCCCAGTACCCTTACAAGCGACCGTTTGTAATATTCTTTGGGGATGGCAGAAATATGTGCAGCCTGGGCCTGGCGTCTTCTCCCAAGCTCTGACAAGTTTCCATTCCCAAAGCATGAATCTCCCCGTCATTAAGGAAACTCTGGGCCATTTAATGAGCAATCTCTCAAATAAAGGAGAGGTTGCCAGACGCTATATTGCATTACTTCCCCACCCCCACCACCTGCTAGTAGTTTATGTGACACTTGTCCAGCAGATCACTCTCTCAGGCCTGGGAACAACCTGTTCAGCTGCGGTATGTGGAATCCAGTTGGTTGATTATGCCAAAGCAATGAATAGCCTGATTTTGAAAGCTCCCTTGCTGTGAACTTCAGAGACTCTCGCCTTCTGTCCTTGAGCACCTTAGTTTTCTCTTCTCTAAAATGGGTCCATAATGTTAAAGGGGGTTCTGCACCACCAAACTCGGTCTGCCTTTATACAGCCCTCACCTGCCTGCCTTCTTGCTTGCATCCAGCCGAGGGGGTGGCCCTGGTTGCCAGCTTCCTTCTCCGTAGTCTCAGTGTATACCGTATTTTTCGCTCTATAACACGCACCTGACCATAACACGCACATCGTTTTTAGAGGAGGAAAACAAGGGAAAAAACATTCTGAATGAAACAGTGGATGTATCATTTTTGTGCTTCATGCTGTGGCCACAGACATGTGATCTGATGGTGAATTTGGGGTGACCCAATGCAAAAATCCTGAGAATTCCTGTGGATCCATGCTTTGTAACCACGTTTTTGCACCATTGCAGCCCCAGGCAACAGTGGGTGCATGATTTTTCTGGTGCAGGCTGTAGCCATGGACATGCTATGTGATCTGATGGTGAATTTGGGGTGACCCAATGCAAAGATCCTGAGGATCCATGTGGATCTATGCTTTGTAACCACATTTTAAGTGGGGAGCGAAGGAAAAACAAAGAAGGGACATGAGAGGGGTGTGCAAAGAAGCAGCTGGCTAAGAATGCAAGAGAGGGATTTAACGGGAGGGAGGAAAGAAAGCCAGCCAGCCATCTCTCTCTCTCTCTCTCTCTCTCTCTCTCTCTCTCTCTCTCCCCTCCCCCCTCTCTCTCCCTCCCCCCTCTCTCTCTCTCCCCCTCTCTCTCCCTCTCCCCCAGCAGCACCGGAGCACAGAGAGGAATTAGAAGGAACTTTCCCCTCTGCTTTCCCCTCTGCTTGCCTGGAGGGGAGGGGCTTTCCCTGCTCTTTGTTCCGTTTCAGCAAACACAGCAACGAAACAGAGGGGGTGGGCAGTAAGACCCTGAGGCAGAATGCAGGAAAGCAGCCGCTTCCTCTTTTCAGGTTTCCCTTCTCCGTGAAGCGCAATTTGATTTTTGCCTGATTTTTCGGCTCCAGGGACCACACATTCGCTCAATAACACGCACAGACATTTCCCCTTCCTTTTTAGGAGAAAAAATCTGCGTGTTATAGAGGGGAAAATACGGTAATTTAACAGGGAGGCAGATAGGGGACAAAACTAGAACTAGTTGAATCTGCCTGTCATTGACCAGTCCCAATGGGCACCACCCACCACTGCCCAGAACACCTTGATTCTATCATCTTTGTTGACTTTCCGTATATTTCGCTTTGCAGTATTGGCTTTGCAAGGTCCAGAAATATGACCATATCACTCTGGAGTAGGGATGTTGGAGAATTCTATCCGAAATGGAAATTGCTGCAGTGTGCACGTTCAGGTGAGGTCAGGAACAGAAATGACGCAAGCAAATACAAGCGCTATTTGCTTTTAATTGCTCCCCCCCCCCAGTTCACAAAGGTTACCTAAATATTCACATTGTTTTCTGCATTGCTTTCGGCGTTTCACTTCCATTGAAATGCATTGATGTTAATTACATAACTGATGGTGCTAGCTTCAGTGGAAGCAGGTTTCAGAAGAAGCTGAAATGTAGTGGAAGAGAAGCGGTGCTGTTTGCAGTGTACACAGCACAGGACGGAGATCACTGCCTGGAGCAAAGCGACTTATCCTGTCTTGACCGAGGGATAATGTATATGTTCTAATGCTTGAACCTTGTTTTGTTCTGTAGTTTGCTGGGATCACTTTTTTTTTGCTAAGTAATTGTCCTTGCAGTAGGTTTTGAATGGTTCCCATCTTCCAGCCTCTGACACCAAGCAGGGAAGGGGCGGCACAGATTTCTCTACAATTCTGTGATTCTGTGTTTCCGTTGCAGAATGACATAAGGCTGTGTATGCAATTCTTCTCCCTCTTTCCAATGTTCGGATTGTGGGTGCCAATAATCTACAGTAGTGTAGATAATTCACAAATGCAAATTCGGAAGTGCAGAGTCCCTTCGTGATAGTCACAGCCACGCCCCCTCGCAGCCACTCCCCTTCTAAGATAATTGCATAATCTTAGAAGGTTGCAAAATCTGATAAACAATGACAATAATTACGGAGGTATCACAACAATCAATGCAGATCTCCGCATGTTGCCTTTCAGCTAGATCTATTTTCCCTTTTTAACATAAATTGATTTTTTTATTGAGATTTTCTCAGACAATTAAGGAATAGATACTAACAAACACAATGTACACAACATATCTTGACTGTAGTACTTGGACTAAGTTCACTGTTGAGATCTACTCTATTCTGGGCACGTTCACGGGCGAATGATTTGGAGTGTTGTAATACCTTATTTCAAAGTGACTGAAGTTATGTTTTTCTTGAAGTTTCATTGTGCGTAACAGCTTTCAGACCGTTCTCTCGACACTGAAGCACCTTGTTTTCAGTGTTCCTAAATGCTTAGCTGTAGAGTGTACAGAACAACTCCTCCTCTGTATTCTTCCTGTGTACCTTCTTAAGCATGACCCCAGGAGCCAATCCTCAGTAGCTGACTCATCTCCTTTCACACTGATTGGCTCTGCTCAGCACCCAAGGTGCATGCATTCAGCTGGAGGCTGAGATAGTTGACCTTACAAGGTCTCTTTCCATATCTGTGAATCTGTCTAAATAAGCCACAGTGCTGTAAAACCTTTTCTAGGGACAACCAAAATGTCATGAGCAAGCTTTTCAAAACTCATCAGGCAAGATGTTGAACAGGGAGGGGAAAGCGGGGGTAGAGTAAGAAATGATGACTTAATTCCAAGCCTGCAGTTCTTAAGACGGAATCCAGGAGGCAACCTGCAATGCAGACCTAATTGGATTAATCTCTCTGCGTGCGAGACAGATATTCAGCGAGACTTCAAGACAGCTAGGATAAAACAGAAAAGCAATAACAATTGTCACTCGTGCGCATTTCTGATTCTACCAGACAAAAGAAAAGGCAATAGGGATCCTCATTCATATGCATTGCTGATTCCTGAGCAGAAAAACCACAAAACAATAATATCAGCATCCATACACATTGCAGATTCCACCCAGACACAAACAAAATCCTGTGCCGCCTAGTGGCGAAATTAAATAATGACATTATCCACAGGAAGCCAAAGTGGGTGGAATTGCCAGGTCCATTGCAGGAATGTACCATCAGATTCCACAGGCTAACTCAGTGGCAGCAGGATTAGCACCACCATAAGAACATCAGAGGAGCTGGCTGGATCAGGCCAGTGGCCCATCTGGTCCAGCATCCTCTTCTCACAGTGGCCAACCTCTGGGAAACTTGCAAGCAGGACCTGAACACAAGAACATTCTCCACTCCTGTGGTTTCCATCAACTGGAAACATTGCTGTCTCCAACCACAGAGGCAGAGCCTAGAGTAGCCATGAATCGCCTTGTCCTCCATGAATTTATCCAGTCTGCTATAAAGCCTGGGGTGGGCAGAATTCTGACAGCCACCTACAGGAAGGAGCTGTATACCAGTGGTTAGAGCATTTGCTTTGCATACTGAGGTTCAAGGTTCCATCCCCAATGGCCTCTCCTGCTAGGGCTGGGAGTGTCTTCCCACCTAAAATCCCAGAGAGTCACTTCCAGTCAGTGTAGGCATTAGACTAGACTAGGCAGCTTCCTGTGTTCCAAACTGACACATCAAGTTTTTCACTGCTCGGTCCTTGTTTTGCCTCCTGCTCCAGCCCCTTTTACAGTGTTGCAGTTCTTTCTGGAAGCTGTCAGCAGGTTTTTATGGGTGTGGGTGAACTCCTGGCTGCTTCTTCTTTCATATGTAAATAGAGGCATCACCATCAAAGCAGTCAGATGGCTGTCTTTCTCCCTTTCAGGCTTCGCTTTTGCATACTGGCAACCAACTCCAGGAAAGGTGTTCATGATATTGTTCTAAGGGGTTATTCAGTTACGTCTTCCATATGCCATCTAGCCAATGACCAGACCTGCCCCAGGTGGACAGGGTAGCCCAGGGTTCAGCAACCTTTTTCAGCCGTGTGCCGGTCCACCGTCCCACAGACCTTTTGGGGGGCATATTCTTCATATTCTGAAGAAAAAAATATGAACGAATTCCTATGCCCCACAAATAACCCAGAGATGCATTTTAAATAAAAGCACACATTCTACTCATGTAAAAACACCAGGCAGGCCCCACAAATAACCCAGAGATGCATTTTAAATAAAAAGACACATTCTACTCATGTAAAAACACGCTGATTCCCAGACCGTCCGTGGGCCAGATTAAGAAGGCGATTGGGCCGCATCCGGCCCCTGGGCCTTAGGTTGCCTACCTCTGGGGTAGCCAGTTCAGCTGAAGAAAGTCCTTTGTTGTTGTTGTTGTTTAGTCATTTAGTTGTGTCCGACTCTTCATGACCCCATGGACAAGAGCATGCCAGGCACTCCTGTCTTTCACTGCCTCCCGCAGTTTGGTCAAACTCATGCTGGTAGCTTCGAGAACACTATCCAACCATCTCATTCTCTTTCGTCCCCTTCTCCTTGTGCCCTCCATCCTTCCCAACATCAGGGTCTTTTCCAGGGAGTCTTCTCTTCGCATAAGGTGGCCAAAGTATTGGAGCCTCAGCTTCAGGATCTATCCTTCCAGTGAGCACTCAGGGCTGATTTCCTTAAGAATGGAGAGGTTTGATCTTCTGCAGTCCATGGGACTCTCAAGAGTCTCCTCCAGCACCATAATTCAAAATCATCAATTCTTCGGCAATCAGCCTTCTTTATGGTCCTGCTTGCCCCCAAACCACTGGAAACAAGAAGAATAGCAGCTCAGTTGGCAGAGCACCTTTGTTTACATGCTGGAATGGTCCCTGTTTCCATCCCTGGCACCTCCAGGTGAGGGTGGAAGAGACCCTTGCTTGAAACCCTGGAGAGCTGCTGACAGTAGAGGTGACTAGCAGCCATTGATAGCCTTATCCCCCATGGTTTTGTCTAATCCCTCTTCTATAGCCACACAAGGAAGTTACTGCCTCCTGCGGAAGTGAGTTCCATAGTTTAACTATGCGATGCAGGAATAACTTTCTTTTGTGTCTCCTGAATCTTCCAACACTCCTTTTTGCTGCATGGGCCTGGGTTCTGTGAGGGGGCTGGAGAACTTCTGTCTGTTCACTTTCTCCATCATGCCTAGGGGAAGGGTGAGCAATCCAAGAATCACCTTTAGAAACTGGGCAACGCTTTCCTGAAACAATGTTAAGGGGAGATAGAATCTTTCAAAGTAAAGTGGGATTTTGTTCTGCTTTTGCAAAGCATCTATTTTGTGCCAGCTTTTTTACCTTGATGATGTGCTTTTCTTTCTTCTTTCTAAAATAATGCAATAAGTAGTGCTTAGCCAAACTAGTCATTAATTTAACTCTTGGCATTAGCATCTAGCAGCTGCCAAATCAGACTGGTTTTGGGGTTTTTTTAATGCACTTAAGGCTACGTCCCTGTAACTTGACCTGACATGGTTGGCAAAGTCAGGGTTAGCTCCCTGTTTCTGAATGGCACAATTCAACCACAGTTATGAAAGCTATTTACTGGAACTCAGGTGTTTGCGTGCTGCTGTTGTTTTTCAATAATGAGATTCTTGTATTATGGCAGAAGGAGAGGAGAAAGAAAATTCCCATCTGCTTTCTCCAACTTGCGCATAATTTTACGACTGCGGACATTGTGCCCTTATACAGCATCAAAAATTGACCTCTAGTTTTTGTGCCTTATGTACATTCTTAATTCCATTGTTGTTCCCTGATGCATTCACTTTTTGGGGGGGGGGGGGTCGCAGCTGGAAGTCACATGGTTTTGACCCAGCTTACCACACACTGAGAGAATTAGGCTTGCAGGCAATGTCTTTTTTTGTATGCAGGCCCCCACATACAAGAATAAATGCGACTTAACTTCAAGCAAGGCAGGAAACAAACTGCCCCTGCAGAAAGAGGAGGAACTCACATCTGGAAAGGTGGTGTTTTCTGCCTCTTCAAGAGAGTGGAGCTAGACAACACCCACCTGAGGGCACCCTAGTTGCCCCCTCAGGACCACTGTTCTGGTGGGTACCAATGGTACTAATAATAATCATAGAATCGTAGAGTTGAAAGGAACTATGAGGGTCATCTGGCCCAACTCTCCTGCAATGAAGTACCTTCTGGTACTTCTGAAAGTTCTTCTTCGTGTGGCACATATAGTGGTATCTCGGGTTACAGATGCTTCAGGTTACAGACTCCGCTAACCCAGAAATAGTACCTCGGGTTAAGAACTTTGCATCAGGATGAGAACAGAAATCGCACGGCGGCTGCGCGGCAGCAGCAGGAGGCCCCATTAGCTAAAGTGGTACCTCAGGTTAAGAACTGTTTCAGGTTAAGAATGGACCTCCAGAACGAATCAAGTTCTTAACCCAAGGTACCACTGTAGTTAAACTATGGAACTTGCTTCCATTGGAGGCAGTGATGGCTACCAACCTGAATGGTCACCAACCCAAATTGTCTATCAAAAACTTCGCTCTTGTGGTTTATCACCACAACAGCTACTCACAGTTTTATCACCACAACAGCTACTCACAGTTTTAGTAAAGCAAACAGTCTAATTTGTCAGCGCCTAAATGATATTGAGCGTCAGAACAACTTGGCCACAATAAGGAAATTTTGCCCATGGTATGACTGTTTTCCACCTTCCCATTTTAACTCTCTGGCACCCTATCTGCATAACCTAGCAATTCTAAAATATAGATGCGCTTTTACTCTTGCAAGATTGTATGTATTGCCCTCGGCTGTACTTGAGGGGCGATTCCAACAGATTCCACACGAAAAACGCTTCTGTCCCTGTGGAGATGGCAGTACCGAATCGGTGGCGCATGCCCTTCTGGCTTGCACTCTTTATAAAGACTTGAGGAATGAGATTATCACCCCTCTTTTATTGTCCATTCTGGGTCACCCAACCACTGCCACAGTATCCTTTCTCTTGGCAGATCAAAATGAGAAGGTGACAGCAAAGGCTGCAAGGTTTTTAGCTGGGGCAATCAGAATAAGATCCATTATCTGACTATTAATTCAAAACCCTATATTTTATTTTATGTATTTTATTTAATTGACTTTTTTCTATTCTTTGTATATCGTATTGTTGTTTTATTGCTATGGTCGATGGCTGATGTGAATAAAGATTCATTCATTCATTCACCCTCAAACAGGACCCGAGCTCAAGAGCCCTCTTCCTTCCTGTGGTTTTCAGCAACTGGTATTCAGAAGCATTTCTGCTGTGAAGGTAGAGCCAAACCATCATGGATAATAGTCATTGATAGCCTTGCCCTCTATGAATTTGTCCAGTCCTCTTTTAAAGTCATCTAGGTGGCTTTGTGTGAGTTTAACTGTGCACTGCGTTAAGAAAGTTCTCTCTTTTATCTGCCCTGAATCTTCCAACATTCAGCTTCAGTGTATATCCGCTAGTTCCAGCACTGTGGGAGAGAAGCTCAATGATGTCCCTTCTCATTCTTGAGGTCCTGAGGATAGAACCTAATAAAGTTGTACCTTGGAGGTCAAACGGAATCGTTCCAGAAGCCTTTTCGACTTCCAAAACCAAAGCGCGGCTTCTGATTGGCCATCGGAAGCCACGGAAGCCCTGTTGGATGTTTGGCTTCCAAAAATAGTTCATAAACTGGAACACTCACTTCCGGGTTTGCGGCGTTCGGGAGCCAAAATGTTCGAGAACTAAACTGTTCAAAAACCAAGGTACGACTGTAGATGATTCTTGTTACTGAAGTAGTCGTGCAAGTGGCTTTGTAAGACAAAAATGGCCTTAACTAACCACTTAAGTGTTCTCATCAGCATCCCAAAAGAATGAGTCAGGTTGCAAGAGCTACCACTAAGTGATGGGTCCCTCCAGGTTAGTGGTGGGGCCTTTCCTCCACCCTCCCTCACCTGGCCTGCTAGGTAGCAGAGCAAAAGCCATTGGGGTGCAGCTGAGCTGAGCTGCAAGCAGGCTGGAAGCTGGAGTCACAGAGACCTGCTTGCTCTGTGCTGGATCCAAAGCTGTGCTGAACGAAAAAGCAAGATCTGTTGGGGTTATTAATGCCGTGAGCCTCTCCGTCTTATGCTCAGGTTGTACTTATGTGTAAATGAAACCATATGTCCTAAAGGCAACATAGTCCCTGCTGACCTTTATTCCAAGGAAAATGAACCTGGAACCCCTGGAGGTTCTTGCTGCTTGGTGTGTGATGATATGGATTTGGGAGCAGGGAGAAAACTCATCTCCGGAAGTGGGACATTAGTACTGTTCCAATGATTGGCAGAAAATGTACAAAGCTGGGAAGCTGGATCATTCTGTGCCCTGGATGGCAGTGAGAGCTCTTCCTTGGGGCTCTGCCCTGGGAGATTTTATGTTTATTTTTTTATTTTGCTTGGCTGGAAAAGCTTGCGAGGCTCTGATCTCCCTCCTGACATCTCCGCAGAAGGAGGGAGCGAGGGGGAATTTATTGGCAAGCTGACATGTGATGGTTTCTAATGGGGTTGCGTGTCTGGCAAAACAACCTAATGACCGCGGTGTTGACAAGCAGGCTTCTTGATTTGCGGCTGCCTCCCCTCCTGGTCTCCCGCCCCCTTGCGGGCTTTCTTTTTAAGATGGAGCCGCTGGTGGCTGATACCTGCCAGCCCATTAAAAGCAGCTCCTGTCAAGGCTGGAAGGCAGGAAGGGGAGACCAAGGGACTCGGAGGCAGGGGAGCTGTTTCTGGAGG
Source organism: Podarcis siculus (assembly GCA_034642415.1). Lineage (NCBI taxonomy): Eukaryota > Metazoa > Chordata > Lepidosauria > Squamata > Lacertidae > Podarcis > Podarcis siculus. The sequence continues at coordinate 17,175,650 of JAXCMG010000019.1, read as the reverse complement.
GGAGATCTTGTGACAAATTGGTATACCTCCCTCGTGATAGGTAACGGCGGAGGGAGATGCAAGGGAAATTTAGCCCAGAGGAGAAAAGTAGGCCTAAGCAAGAAAACAAGGAGAACTTTGGGAACTGGCTTACCTTGAGTCAGTCTGGTCCCCCTGCTGTCCCCCTCTCTCCTTTCCCGGTCGCCTTCACTTGGGCTCCCTCCCTCTTGTCTGATTAGTTAGTTAATGTCTGGGAACTGCTGTGTTAAGTGCTAAATATCCTTGCTGTATAACTAGTGCTGATAGCAGAGTTTCCCACCTCTAATAGAAAAATGACAGTCACGGAACTGAGAAATTGCACAAAACAAATTTGTTTGGTGGAGTTTCCCACCTCGGCTGGTCAAGTGACAGTTCCTGCACTCTTTTAGAGAGACACGGCTCTTCTAAGTTGCTCCCCATTTCCCTGGGTGGGGAGATGTCCCAGAGGCTTATCCATGCCCTCCAAGTGTCCCGATTTTCCAGGGACAGTCCCGGAATTGCAGAAGCCGTTTTGATCCCAGAATGCCCTGGTTTTCATTTTCATTTTCCCTCTGCTCCTCTTCTCGAAGAACAATTAAAAGTCGTGGAGAGATCAGAGCGCCTGCACTCCTGTCCTTTTTCAGAAACAGGAACCTTTGTGTGTAGGTGCAAAAACCGAGTCCTGTTTATATGGAAAATAAAATACCTGCACCAAATGAAGGAAACAGTGAAGCTGGCATACAAAGCGCTTCCTAGAATTTTCAATGGAAATGTACCCCAGGCTTCCTCAACCTTGGCCCTCCAGATGTTTTGGACTACAATTCCCATCATCCCTGACCACTGGTCTTGCTATTTCCAGAGCTCCCTGGAAAGAAGGATTGATTATTAAACCACTTTGAAGCTCTGTGAAGGAAACAAGGCTCTCCTAACAACCCTCAGCATCTGAGCTTCCATGATTTTTCAGGGGGGGAAGCGTTTAAAGCAGTAACATGCCTCTTTAAACAGATATGGCTTCTTCCTCTTCTTCCTCTCTTTTCCAGAAAAGAGATCTGCCATCTTTTTTCTTTTCTTTTCTTTTTCTTTTTGGAAAAGAGAGACAGAGGGGGAAAAGAAGAAGCCATGACTGTTTAGAGTGATATGATACTGTTTTAAATGTATACCTGCCAAGTGCCCCGGAAAAGCGGGACATCCCGTTTTTTCTTGTGAGATCTCAGCGGCCATTTTGGGTCCGGCTCTCACGCTGTGCTCTCACCCTGGAGATAGCACTTTTTGGGAGCTGCGATCTTGCCCTCCCAAAAGTGCTTTGAGGGGGGCACAAGCACAGTGCAGGTCACGTGACTCGCCCGGAGAGCATTCCGGAAGACGTACGTCTTGCTTTTTGCATCAGAAAGAGTTGGAAGTTATTTAAATGTGCAGTGCAGACAGAGCCTGACAGAAATATTCTTTGCGATTCCAAGTAGTTCGGGTTTAGTCTGCATTTCCACTGTGGCTCCAATCCTGTTTCCATTTAAAGGAAAGCAACTTTATTACCGGGCTTTCTCCTAGCTTTTTAACCCACATTGCCAAGCCTGTTCCAAGGGGATGGCTGATGGATAGTACACGTGCTGAACACAGGGAAACAGCTGGGCAGGGGCTATCACTGACTGCTTCTTCTCCCCCAGCATCTAATACCTGAGTCAGCTGCCTCACTCTGCTTAACAGCAGGGCCTGCTTACACCAAGGCCATTCATTCCCCACCCCTCAGTTCAAAACATGAGTGCAGATTGAACCCATTTCACAGACGGAAAGACTGAGGCTGAGAGTTCTCTTCCACTTCGGTCACCTGAGAGTGCAGGGATGGATGCGGGAACTGAACTCCTTCCACACAGAGATTCAGATTTGTGTTTCCCCCATCTTTTCTCTCTTTCACCCAGAGCTGTGAAAAGAGCTTTTGAGCCTCTTCTCTCTCCTAAATGTCATGACAAATCCAATTCTGCAAATCTGCACCATTTGACAACTTCAATGGCTTTGCCCGTCCGCCCACTTTCGAGGCTTCTCCCTCCACCCCCCCCCAAAAATAAAATCCCTTTTTTATTATTTATAATGAGCTGGCAGAATCAATGAAATCGGTGACAGCTGCAAAGATGTTACACTTCATTGTTTCTGTTGTCATTCACTTTGGCGGGATCTTTAGAAGAGAAGGATCAGAGAAGAGGATTGACTCCCAGGAAGCGTCAAAAGGCGGGGGTGGGGGAGAATTGTAAATCCACCTGCTGCTAAGCTCACCACACACAGCTCAGAGCCCCCACCCCACCCTGAAGCTTGGAACTACATCTTCTACCAGCCCCAGCAGGGGAGAACCTTGGGGTCTTAAATTTCAGCCTGTTTCCCTGTAGCTTCTCTTTTTGCAGTGAGGGCACCACCAGAAGGCCCTTGGAGCTGGACCTCAGTGTCCGGGCAGAACAATGGGGGTGGAGACACTCCTTCAGGTATACTGGCCCGAGGCCATTTAGGGCTTTAAGCCTCAGCACCAACACTTTGAATTGTGCTCAGAAACATACTGGGAGCCAATGTAGATCCTTTAGGATTGGTGTTCTATCGCCCTGGCAGCCAAGTCCCCAGTTGAGCTGCTACATTCTGCATTGGTTGTAGTTTTCGAGTGACCTTCAAAGGAAGCCCCACGCAGAGAGCCTTGCAGTAGTCTAAGCAGGAGATAACCACATCTGAAGCTTGCAGATATTTAACAGAGCCAGTGCTTTGTTCTATCCAACGTGATACCTTTATTTTTTTAAACAGAACACACACACAGCTTTATTGCAGTCCATAGACCCAAAAATACACAGTACAGTCAAACCTCATGTACAACATAATATATACCAACAGTTATTATGGTGTAAGATTGGCCTTGCTAGCCTGTCTTTAGCCTGTACATACCGATTTCTGATTTCTACAGCCTCTGAGAGGAATTTTGCTACAGCCAATGTAATAGCATCAACCTTATCCTCAGGGACAGTGGTGACCAAACTTGGCCCTCCGGCTGTTTTTGGACTACAACTCCCATCATCCCTAGCTAGCAGGACCAGTGGTCAGGGATGATGGGAACTGTAGTCCCAAAACAGCTGGAGGGCCACGTTTGGCCACCACTGCTCAAGGAGAACCTTGACATGGAAAGAGTCGGCGATTTCAGCTTGTTCTGTTAATATTGGGTTGATTAGATGCCGTCTGACCTGTTTATACAGACTGCAGTGTAATAAAATGTGTTTCGTACATTCAGCATCCTGAGAGCGTGGGCAAAGCCCATCTTGGTATGGGACACCAGCCAATCTTCCCTTATTGTTCTTTTCTTTCCCTCCTCCCTTTCCTGCTTTGTAGGTAAGGAAGATGTAAGGCGGACCTCCAACCCAAGTCCCCACGAGAGTGTGATCAGCAAGCCCAATATTTTCAGCCGGGCAATGCCTGGCTCTGTTCACACGTTCCACAGAGGTCTGCTCACTTCGTTGTATTCCAAGGCTGGGGGGCCCGGTGCTACATCAGAACTGACGTCCAGCAACTGATGTCTTGCAGAGGCATTCTGGTCATTCAAGGTCTGGAGAATCGGGAACCTTCAGGTGAATAGAGGAACCGCCTTCCTTTCCCTTCTCCCTCCAGAGGCTGCAAGCCAGCCAGGACAGGGCCTGCGCACACCGCCAGCTCCCCATTCAGCGAAGACCCGAGGACTACAATGGAAGAGAATGTGTTCAGTGTACAGCAGATTCAGCCCAATGTCATTTCCGTGAAACTCTTCAAGCGCAAGGTTGGGGGTCTCGGGTTCCTGGTGAAGGAGCGTGTCAGCAAGCCGCCGGTGATCATCTCTGACCTGATCCGAGGAGGGGCGGCTGAGCAAAGTGGCCTTATCCAGACCGGGGACATCATCCTCGCCGTGAATGGGCGCCCCCTGGTGGACATGAACTATGACACCGCTCTGGAGGTCCTGAGGAGCATCGCCTCCGAAACCCACGTCGTCCTCATCTTGAGAGGCCCAGAGGGCTTCACCACTCACCTGGAGACGACCTTCACCGGGGACGGGACGCCCAAGACCGTCCGAGTCACCAGGCCCCTGTGCGCCACCTCCCCGTCCGTGGTTGACCTCCCGGCCGGCCTTGGGATCCACACCAAAGATCAGCGGCAAGGAGGTGACCATACAATGGGGGGCTCTGTCAGCTCTCGGTGCACCCGGGAGAACGGGCAGGGGGATGATTCCCTGGTGCACGTCAACGGGGTGATCGCTGGGTCCGTCCCCAGGGACTCTCTGAAAGGGAGCGGGGACGTTTCTGACCGTTGCCTCAACGGCAGCGTCGAGAACAGCGAACTGTTGAAAGAGATCGAGCCGGTCTTGGACCTCCTGAAGAGCAACAGCAAGGAGCTCAACGGAGATGCGCAGCCCAGGATGGTCACAAGAGACGCGGAGGTCCAGGTGGATGGGTAGGTCCCTTGGCTGTGCATGTTTGGTGATGGGATATGCAGAGAGCCATTGTGGTGTAATGGTTAGAGTGGTGGGCTAGGGCCTGAGAGACCAGGGTTTGAATCCCCGCTCAGCCACAAAGCTCACTGGGTGACCTTGGAGATCTCTCAGCCTAACAACCTACCTCACAGGGTTCTTGTGGTGATGAAATTGGGAGGTGGAGAACCATGTACACCACACCTTGAGCTCCTTGGAAAATAAGGTGGTATATAAATTTAATAAATAAATATGTCTGTAGGACTTGGTTCCTCAGAAAGAAGCACTGAGAGCAGAAATGATAAGGGCTATCAACCATTTTATTCGTTTTTAAAATTCTTATTTATAATTGTTTATGAATGTGTATATATCTATATCTATATATCTATAGCTATAGCTATATCTGGCCTTTCTTCCAAGGAGGTCAAGTTTATTCTTCCCTCTCTCCATTTTATCTTCACAACAACCCTGTGAGGTAGGCCACTTTTAGGCTAAGTGACAGTAAGTTGCCAAATTTGCTTCATAGCAGAGTTGGGATTTGAACGCTGGTCTCCCTGAGTTGATTTTTTAATATATACATATGTATTAGAAAAGCTGTTTTGTAATTTATGGATTTAAGCTGAGTTTTATCGGAATTAATCATTTCCCTTCTTATTCGAGATTCTTATATCCCACCCTACATCCGGTTTGGAGCTCAGGGCAAATAAATAAATGACAATACAAAACAGCACATTTTAAAGAAAAATTGTCACTGCCGATATCAATGCATTTTTACTAAACGGCTTTCAAGTTTTTAAATCTGAAATGTGGGGTGCTAATATGGCCAATAAATAAAGCAGAGGTGCTTCAGGGGCAGGGCCCCTCCAGACCGGGGGGCTTTTTGCTGGTGTAATGTGCAACATGCCATTGACCCAAAAGTAGTGCGCTGGATTTATACTGGACTGTCCACACATCATTCTGCCTCATTGGTATGTTACTCAGGTTATGTCTCATGAATGCAAGGCAGAGTATACTGGAGAGAATGCAACCAGACTGGTACAACATTCAACACCTGGTGGTTCTGCTGTGCCAGGGACTGGACTGAGGAGGAATGGTGGGGAGCACTGCCCACCTCCTCCTGAACCTTCCCAAGAAGACGAAGGTGGTCTTGATTTGCAGCGGTGGTTTGAGGAAGGTCACAGCTCAGAGACAGGTGAACAGAAGAGTTGGGAGGTGATGGGAGAAGAGAAGGGGGAGACAGAAACAGATCAGCCAGCTGACACATGATCACCGGAAAGCATTCCTGATCCCCCTTCTCCTAGAACCCAGCGTGCATTGAAAGTACAAGAGCAAAAGACTCATAGGCGGTTAACCCCTGGCGGCCACCCTAAAGGGAACTGGCATTGCTAGGAAGTGGGGGAGGGGAGCAGCCCAGTTGGAGCATCATTCAGGTGGCTGCACCCTCCATATTTCTCAGTGAACCTTGAATAAATACAGTGGTACCTCTGGTTGCGAACAGGATCTGTTCCAGAGCCCCGTTCACAACATGAGCAGAACGCAACCCGCGTCTGCGTGTGCGCGTGATGTCATTTTGAGTGTCTGCGCATACACGAGCGGCGAAACCTGGAAGTAACCCTTTCTGGTACTTCCGGGTCACCGCAGGACGCAACCTGAAAAGACCTAACCTTAACCGAACATAACTAGAGGTATGACTGTACATTGGTGAGAATGCCTTGTTTTTCTGTTTCCGACATCAGTCGTGAGGGAGGGCGACCAGATTCCCAAGTCCGACATGCTGCATGGTTCAGGAATGGTGGGTCTGGGTGTTTCAGGAGACTACACTAATAATAGTAATGTTGTTGTTGTTGTTTAGTCGTTTAGTCGTGTCCGACTCTTTGTGACCCCATGGACCAGAGCACGCCAGGCACCTCTGTCCTCCACTACCTCCCGCAGTTTGGTCAAACTCATGCTGGTAACTTTGAAAACACTATCCAACCATCTCGTCCTCTGTCGCCCCCTTCTTCTTGTGCCCTCCATCTTTCCCAGCATCAGTGTCTTCTCCAGGGAGTCTTCTCTTCTCATGAGGTGGCCAAAGTACTGGAGCCTCAGCTTTGCGATCTGTCCTTCCAGTGAGCACTCAGGGCTGATTTCCTTAAGAATGGATGCGTTTGATCTTCTTGCAGTCCATGGGACTCTCAAGAGTCTTCTCCAGCACCATAATTCAAAAGCATCAATTCTTCGGCGATCAGCCTTCTTTATGGTCCAGCTCTCACTTCCATACATCACTACTGGGAAAACCATGGCTTTAACTATACGGACCTTTGTTGGCAAGGTGACGTCTCTACTTCTCAAGATGCTGTCTAGGCCTGTCATTGCCCTTCTCCCAAGAAGGGAAATGATTAATAATAGTAATAGTAAATAGTAATAGTAATGATAGTGATGATAGTGATAATGTCCCGCCCATCTGGCTGGGTTGCCCCGGCCACTCTGGGCAGCTTCCAGCACATAATGAAAACATAATAAAATGTCAAACATTGCAAACTTCCCGATACACAGCTGCCTTCAGGTGTCTTCTCAAGGTTGTGTAGTTCTTTGTCTCCTTGACATCTGACAGGAGGGCGTTCCACAGGAAGGGCACCACCACCAACATGGTGACAAAGATTGCCTGTCCTGACCCTGCTTCTCTCAATATTTGCAGAAAACTCAAATGTACGAAGACCTGGACTTGGTAGCTGCTGCCTGGTTAGAGGTAGCCAGCCCATCGCTAGAAGGACTCCACATAGTTCTCATTGCAGGGACGGTGGTCCCAAGTCTGGTCTCTTGCGCTAGCTGAAAGTGAGGGGCAAAAGCAGGAGAGACAAGATTGTAGTCTGTGAGACCCCCTTCTTGCGCTATGTGCTTTTCCATAAATGCTTTGGGTTAGATTTGTTTCTGAGACGCCTGCCCAGCTAAGCAGCCATTGCTAAATTGATGCATTTAGTATGTTTGTGAGTTTTCCCTGCTAACATGCAGCAATTGGTTGGGCACTGTACTATGGTTATGTTAAAGCTCTTTTGCATACTTATCATGGGCATAGTCAGGATTTCTGTTGGGGGGGGGGGCAAGGGACAGGACAACCACCTGTCACCATCCTCTGTCTGGCTCTGTCTAGCAGATTTGGAATGCCATTTCTCAACTACAGTTGTTTTAAATTGCTTTCTTTTGACCCCCAAGCGCTCAGAAAAAATCCTGCCAAAATCTTCAGACATTTGAAAACTAAGAAGTTAAATAATAAAAAAGAACATCAGGGAGTACCTTTCATGCAGTTAACAGGCATATTTTGCAAAATTACAATGAGCACACCTTTTTTCAATTTTTTTTTTTTTTATAAATCAACTAAAACAAGTTTTCTTGGATTTGCTGAAAACCTTTTATGACATCATCAGTGAGCATTTCGATTCCAAATATTCCGATTATTTCTACTTTTAGTTAATTTTATTTAAATTGATTTGATTTTGGTGGGGGTCAGCTGCCCCCCCCCCCGCTCCCCTGGCTACACCCATTATACTTATGTATTGTATGATGTTGTGATGTCATGGATTTATTATATGAATATATAAGGTGGGCAAGGAGCCCTGCAGGATCAGGCCAAAGACCCATCGAGTCCAGCATCCTGTTCTCACAGTGCCCAACCAGATCCCCAAACGGGGAAACCAGCAAGCTTGAATCCCACAGGGCGGTAAACTGACCTGGGATAGCTCAGATGGTAAAGCACGAGACTCTTAATCTCAGGGTTGTGGGTTTGAGCCCCACGTTGGGCAAAAGATTCCTGCATTGCAGGGGGTTGGACTAGATGACCCTCGTGGTCCCTTCCAACTCTACAATTCTATGAAACTTTCAAGATGCACCTCTGGCTTCTGCATAATAGTTGCAGGATCCTGCTCCTGAATAGCTACACCTTCTGCTTTGCATCTTCCTTTTCTCTGCAGCACTCTATATTTCGTTTGCTGAAGCGCAAAAGGGGTCTGTAGTTTGCGGATAGTGACTTCCCTCTGTTTGCTGGCTCTCTCTTTAAAACACACACACACACTGTCATTAAAGCAACCATCAGCAAATGGTGCCAATTAATTAATGCTTGCAGCCCTAGTTTCATGGAATTAAAACGAAGTCATCACTTTGACATACCTGAGCGTTCACTGAATTCATTCATTCATAGTTTTTTTTAATATATATTTCCCCCAACTTGTTAAGATTGTCTCAGGTGCCTGTCTCAGAAAAAAAAAAACACCACTAAAAAAAGCTGACAGGTTTGGCTTCTTGTCATCTTCCTTCCCCTCTCCCCCCCCGCCCCCACCTTTCATTGTCGTCTTTTCTCCATAACTGAACGGCAAGAAGGAAGTGATCAAAGCTGCTAGGATCGTAATCCCCTCCACACTTCATTCTGGATAAGCAAAGCCACTGAGACTGGATGGAAAGTCCTGGTAATGACTGTGTGTGATGCTCTCATTCTGCATCCCACCTTCAGACAGGATTGGGAAGAAGAGAGCGACTTTGAGGGGTGGTACTACCCAACAGGTCATCAGAAGCCAAATATTTGGCTAGGTATGGGCAGGGCTATTGGGACGGGGGTGGCACTGTGGTCAAAACCACAGAGCCTAAGGCTTGTTGATCAGAAGGTTGGCAGTTCGAATCCCCACAATGGGGTGAGCTCCTGTTGCTCGGTCCCAGCTCCTGCCAACCTAGCAGTTCAAAAGCACACCAGTGCAAGTAGATAAATAGGTACCACTCCGGCAGGACGGCAAATGGTGTTTCCATGCACTGCTCTGGTTCGCCAGAAGCGGCTTAGTCATGCTGGCCACATGACCCGGAAGCTGTCTGCGGACAAAAGCCGGCTCCCTCGGCCAGTAAAGCGAGATGGGCGCTGCAACCCCAGAGTCGTTCGCGACTGGACTTAACTGTCAGGGGTCCCTTTACCTTTATGGACAGGGCTGGGCATAACTGGGGTAGCTCAGTTCGTTAGATCTTGAGACTCCTAATCTCAGGTTTGAACCCTGCGTTCCTGCATTCTAGGGGTTTGGACTGCTAGACGACCCTCCCAGTCCCTTCCAGCTGTACAGTTCTATGATTCTATGTGCTTTAAAAATACAGAAGCGTTACAATTCTGCACCACAGTAAACCCAGATTTGGTGACAGAGGGAAGCCGCTATCTATGATACGTATAAATTCTGCAAATATGCAAATTGTTGCTTGCTTTTTGCTTAAGGTATCTTGCAGGGTTTGTGGCATTGCACCCAGCAGTTTGCACCACTTCTTGTCGAAACAGAAACTTTTACAAGGTCCTGAAAAAGAAAGGGGGGGACTGTGAATAGGGGTTCAGCGGTTAAATCATCTGCCTTGCATGCAGCATTTCCCAAGTTTGATCCCAGCTGGCATTTCCAGGTTGGGCTGGGAAGGACTCTTGTACGAAACCCTGGAAAGCTGCTGCCAGCCAGTGTAGACAGTGCTGAGTTAGATGGACCAGCCTTTTCCCACTAAGGAGCTCAAGGTGACATGCCTGGCTTTCCCCTCCCCATTTCATCCTCACAACAACCCTGTGAAGTAGGCTCGGCTGAGAGACAATGACTGGCCTCCAAGGTCACTCTGCAAGAGTCCTGTGGCCCTGCTGGGATTTGAACCTTGGTCTCCCAGTTCCTAGTCTGACCGGCCAACCCCATGGTTCCCAATGCGGGGCACACGCCCCACAGGGGTGCAATTTGATTTTTAAGGGGGACAATTTGGAAGCTTGTTGAGACCAAGTTAATGGCCTTTTAGGCTTCCTCCATGTGAATAAGAGTTCACTTTTTGAATAATAAGAATTATATGTCACGGGGGGGGGGGGTGTGCATCCAGGACTTTAGAGATGCTTAGTTGGGGTATGGCCAATAAAAGGTTGGGAACCACTGGTCTAACCACTCTGCCACACTGGCTCTCTCCTGTGGGGCAGAATTATGACCACATCCCCCAAGGATGGAGCCTTGTGAGCAAAGACTCCATCTTCATCAATTAGGCTGCCTACCCCCTACTCTCTCTGTGGATAGGCAGTGGAGATAGTTAGCATCTAACTATCACCCAGGGTGCAAATTCTGATGCTCCCTAGACAGCATGTGAGATGCTAAGGAAAGACTTCTTCCCCACCCATGAGAGGTTGGGTGGCCATCTGCCATGGATGCTTTAGCTGAGATTCCTGCATTGCAAGGGGGTTGGACTAGATGACCCATGGGGTCCCTTCCAGCTCTACGATTCTGTGATTCTATGAGAGGCCTTGGGGAGGCATTCTACCTCCTCCCAGCTCCTGGGTAAAAATAGAGCATGGCTCATTCAGTGCCCAGTAACCTTGTTCTATTTTCCCCCCTTGCCTAAAGATGGCTGTCACGTCGTATATCCAGCTCCCAACGATGCCATCTAGATAGACTTCTGCGGCGAACTCCTTACAACCATTCAGAAGCATTTGTTTACATATAGGAAGGGACATTGCTTGGCAGCAGAGCCCACACATTGCACAGAGGAGATACCAGGTTCAACCTCTGACATCTCCCCGGGTAGGAAAAGCAATCAAGCTGCAAGCTTCCTTTAAGAGCAGTATGATTTCCCCAGAGGCTATGGGGTGGCCAGTGGAGGCTAGGCCATTTTGGCAAATTGGAGCATTGCCCCACTGACCTCAGCCTGCCCTCAGCCAAATCCCACCATGCCTGCCAACTTCCTTACAACTAGTCCAAGGGATGGCACTGCCCGCCAGCTTTCTCTTCGCTAGTCTCTGTTGTGCTTTTGTAGAACAAAGCAGGAGGGAGGATGGGGACAAAACTAGAATTTGTTGCTTCTGCCTCTCATTGTCTCTGGTGCCACCTACTGTTAGCCTTCCTGCCTGTCATTGGAGCTGGCACCACCTACTATTAACGCGGGTGGCGCTGTGGGTTAAACCACAGAGCCTAGGACTTGCTGATCAGAAGGTCGGCGGTTCAAATCCCTGCAACAGGGTGAGCTCCCGTTGCTCTGTCCCTGCTCCTGCCAACCTAGCAGTTCGAAAGCACATCAAAGTGCAAGTAGATAAATAAGTACCACTCCGGCGGGAAAGTAAACGGCGTTTCCATGCACTGCTCTGGTTCGCCAGAAGCGGCTTAGTCATGCTGGCCACATGACCCAGAAGCTGTATGCCGGCTCCCTCGGCCAATAAAGCGAGATGAGCACCGCAACCCCAGAGTCGCCCACGACTGGACCTAATGGACTGGACCCTTTACCTCTACTGTTGAGTTTCCTGCTTTCTGCCTCCAGCCCCAATGGGTGCCAGCCAGCACTCGGTGTAACCAAAGCTCAGCAATAGAACTCTTGCACTGCAGGCATCAAGTTCAAAGTTCGAGTTGGTCTTCCAAGGAGCCCAGATTGCTGTCACCAGTCAGTGTGGACAGCACACTGCTAGGCAGCTTCCTGAAATAGGTGACCATGAGATTTGTCCCCCGGCACTGGTGGATATGTCATTGCTTGCTTAGCTTTCTTCCTGAAATGCTGGATGGGATTGTTATGCGCAGAGGCACAGTCAAATCATCTGCTCTGTGATTGGCGCATGGGCTGCACCAGCGGAATTAGTTGATATCTCCACCCAGAACGCAGATGGCTTCAGCTCCAAGTCGTCCTGTCACTCACCCAAGGAGGGGCGAACATCAGCCAGGGGGGCTGTGAGGAGTCCAGGATGACTCACTCGCTTGGAAACAAAAGTCAGCAGCATCAGCTGTGGGGAGGACTCAGGTCCCTTAGGGGCAATACACAAATATGCACAGAGAAAGAGGGAGAGGAATAAATAGCAGGGCAGAGCAGGGCACAGAAAGCTGGGGGGCTGGAGATGGAGAAAATCTACTGCCTGGAGAGATGAGATATCCGAAATGAAACAGGTAGCTGTCGTTTATGGCATCTGATCTGCTGGCAACAGAGTTTGCAGGCAGGCCATCTTCCCACGGAGGACAGGGGAGAAAGACAATTTGGTTCACGTTTAAAAGCCAGCCTGCCTCATTTGAAATCCTTCGGAATGGGCACTTCTCCAAATTTTGCAATGCACTTCTGCAGCCAAGTGTTGGTGCAGTGGTCAGAGTGCTGGACTAGGACCCAGAAGAGACCAGGGTTCAAATCCCCACTTGGCCATGAAGCTGGAAGCCAGTCGCCAACTCTCAACCTAATCTACCTTGCAGGGTTGTTGTGGGGGATTAAAGGGGGAGGGAGGGAGAACTGGGTGCCACCTTGAGTTCCCTAGAAGAAAAGGTGGGGAGTAAATGCAATAAGTAAATAAATGTGCTAGGGTAAAGTGTAAACGTATAGATCAGTGAAAATGAGATACATTATATTAGGAGGATTTCACTCATAGGTGCACATGTTGGTTCGGTAAATGGCATGGAGACGATGGAGAGAGAAAAGATTTTGTCCCTCTATCATAATATCAGAATCCATGGGCATTCAATGAAGCTGAGTGCGGAAAGACGCAGGAGAGATAAAATAAATTACTTATTCACTCCGTACTTATTAACGGGCACTGTTAGAAACTCAGGTATATAGGCTAGGCGACAAATGTCTCCTTAAACCAAGGTTACATTCCAAATTGTAATGTCTAGATGCCATTTGGGGGCAAGATGTCTCTAAAGTCTTTTTTTTTAAAAGGATGGACTGGCTGTGATTGATTCTCAGTTAAACATCTGACTAGTTCAGATGACAACATTGAGCTAGGTTAAGAACTTTGGGAACTGAAAGAAGGAAAGTCACTTGATCCAGGGACAGTCCACCTATCTATCGGCCTATTCCTACCTCTCTCTTTTTAATGGTGACACGGACCATTCATAAAGTAGGGATATTCTTCACAACTGTGAACAGGGCAGTGGGGTGGGGTAACTGAAGGCAACCTGCAACAATTAACTATAATGTTGTTTACTGCTCCTGCTCAGGCTGCGCAGAAAAAGCATTTTGGTTCCTGGAATTCATTCTGGTTGTGCAGAGAAAATATAACTCATAGAATTCTACAGGATGAGATATTGGTGGGTGTCAGCAGTCAAGATCCAATGATCCCAAGGCATGCAATTCCAGATGGTAGAGACGTCAGAAGCCATCCTGACGCCCAGGCACCTTCGCTTGGCCGTAAGTGGTCGATAGCCAGGTGCAAAAGGCGCCTGGCCCCTGGCTAATTTCGAACCCTGCCCACAGGAGGCAGTGGTGGCCCCCAACTTCTATGGCTTTAAAAGAGGATTGGATAAATTTGTGGAGGAGGAGAGGGCTAGCAATGGATACTATTCACAATGGCTTCAGAATACAAGCTGCTGTAAATTGCAGGCAGGGAGAGTGTTCTTGTGCTCAAATCCTGCTTGTGGGCTTTCCCATTTGGGCATCTGGTTGGCCCCTGTGAGAACAGGATGCTGGACTAGATGAGCCACTGGCCTGATCTGGCAGGCTCTTCTTACATTGAACAAGTTGTAAGTGGAAAACATTGTGTTGTGAAAATCATTGCTCTGGAGTAGGATTAGTGGAAGGGACTAAGCTACTCACTGAGGACTTTGGGTACAACCCTCAGGCACTTCCTGAGCTCTACGTTGTCCTTGCTGCTAAATCTTTTTATTTATTGTTTCTTTCTTTCTCCCTTTCATTTCTTTTTCTGATTCTAATTCTGCCTTCAAGTACATCCTTGTGGGTTAGCTGATGGATAGCAAGGCAAAGCTTTTGGAGTCCCTTCGGTTCTACCTTTGCCTCCCACTGGGCACTTGAGCTCTTTATCTTTGCACATGATGGTCTCATGTTCTCGGGTAGGAAGTGTTTGTCCCTTTCTTCTGGGTACATTTCAGACTTGCCTCTGTTAATTGCAGGCTGGCAGGAGGAGGAAGGGGGGGGGGCTTTCTGCTTTCCCTTTGATCCCCTAGGATGTGGGCCAAGCCCCACCTCTCCAAGACCCCAGATCCCCTTTTCAGCATGTTCAGATTAGATCAGCCTCTTTTCTTGCTCAGTCGCATTGAGATGTGCATGTCCTCAGAGGACTTTGTGGGGGAAACTCAAGCTCTTACCTTTGCCTGTCCTGCCAATCTTGAAATAGAAATATTAGTGACCGGACAGGGAAAGCCGTCAATTGCCTGTGGAGAGATCTAACCAGGAACTGACGTTCTCTTCCTCCTTGGGACTTTCAGACACAGCTGGGCAAGCGAGGAGTTGTGGGAATGCTGACAAGATGGAGGAGCCTGCCTCAGGGCAGACTGGGTCTGATGCTGGGGCTAAACTAGACTCCCTCTGTGTGTGTGTGTGTGTGTGTGTGTGTGTGTGTGTGTGTGAGAGAGAGAGAGAGAGAGAGAGAGAGAGAGAGAGACAGAAAGAAAGAGAGGGAGGGAGGATGTGTTTTAACTGAAAAGTAGCACTGGAGGTTCTGAGCAGGAGCACAGAAGTAAGTGGGGAGGAGATAATTAACCCTTCCCTCCCCACCCATTTTCCTACAGAACCTATCCCCCCTACCTCAGCTGTTTCCCCACATGAAGGGGAAAAGGTGCAGGTTCTACAGGGAGAAAACTAACTGGACTGAGGGCAACTTAGAGCTGACCAATTATGGGAGAGGTAAGGGTTCGGCTGCACTCTCCTCTGCTGTTTCTTCACTGAGATTGGCAACTCCCCGTGCTTGCTTTTTAGCGGTATGTGTAGGAGGAAAGGAGGGAGCCAGAGGCAGATGAGCTCTAGCTCAATTGCAGAGCATTGGTTTTGCATGCAGAAGGGCCTGGATTCCACCCCTGGCGTCTTCAGGTAGGGCTGGAAGATGCTAGGGTAAAGGGACCCCTGACCATTAGGTCCAGTTGTGGCCGACTCTGGAGTTGCGCTGCTCATCTCACTTTATTGGCCGAGGGAGCCGGCATACAGCTTCTGGGTCATGTGGCCAGCATGACTAAGCCGCTTCTGGCAAACCAGAGCAGCGCACAGAAATGCCGTTTACCTTTCCGCCAGAGCGGTACCTACTTATCTACTTGCACTTTGACGTGCTTTTGAACTGCTAGGTTGGCAGGATCAGGGACCGAGCAACGGTAGCTCACCCTGTCGCAGGGATTTGAACCGCCGGCCTTCTGATCAGCAAGTCCTAGGCTCTGTGGTTTAACCACCTGCGTCCCCAGGAAGATGCTACGCCTGCCTGAAACCCTTGAGAGTTCCTGCTAGTCCATGTAGACATTACTGAACTCAGTGGACCAACACTCTCATATGGGATGAGGCAGCTTCCAATATTCCTTTGCTCCTATCAGCTGTGAGGCTCCCCATCAAAGACATCTTAACACAGAGGCCCATTGAAATCTGGAACCTGCACAGCTAAGGTTTCCTTCTCCTGTTCTCCGTTTAAAAGTGTGCACAGTGCACATGCTGGGGGTGATGTGTGTTGAATGGAGAATGTGCATATACATTAGGCATTTTGCACAGTTGTTCATTGGGTTGCAGAATGTGTGCACATTAGAAGCATGGTTAGAGAACAGTGGGCATTGTCCCGCCATTATGCATAACCTCCATAGGCCATGAAAAATTCATGCATTAATGAGGAAATGTGCATAAGGGTCCAAGTGGAGAATATGCACATTGACTTGGCTAATGTACCAAAAACACCCTACCTGTGCTATTGAGTTGCATGCCCCTCATCTGTCCCGATTTAAGCAGGGCATCCTGTTTTTGTGGGGTGCATGCTCTCACACAAGTCACCTGGTTCCCACGAGATTGCGGCCGTGAAAGACACAGATTTTGGGGCGCTTTGCTTTTGCACGAGTCACATGACTCGCACAGGAGCTCGGCCCCAAAAGACACACATCCTGGTTTTCCTCAGGGCCATGTTGGAGGGCATGGAGTTGTACACACTTGTCAACATCATTTTTGAGACCGTTCACACTGATGGGGCGATTATGCAAAAAACTCTCTCTGTGAGCAAAGGTCACTGCAGGTTGGGGCATTTACCCCCAAGTACACTGCAGGGTGGACTACAAGTCTGCAGGGAGCAGCGCGTGAAATATTTAACTGGACAGAGAGTCCAAGGCGCAAACGGGAACGAAAAGAGGTGGGTGTGACTTGAACAGGTCTTCCCCCCACTTTTACTAAGCTGCTGCTGTCCTGTGTACAAAAAAAAGGGCACAGCTATGCCCACCCATGGGAAGAATCCTGTGCATGAGCCAAATTTGGCCCACCAGGCCAATTTCCCCAAACCACTGGTGACATCTGCTGATGAGCGGGAGGACAGGGATTTACCATGCAGTACCTATGTAATTCTGTTCCCAGCATGGTGCAAGATGGCAAAGTCTAAGTGTCAGGATTTAATCTCCACTTAGCTATCTATGGAGACGCGGGTGGCACTGTGGGCTAAACCACAGAGCCTAGGACTTGCCGATCAGAAGGTCGGCGGTTCGAATACCCGCGACGGGGTGAGCTCCCTTTGCTCGGTCCCTGCTCCTGCCAACCTAGCAGTTTGAAAGCACGTCAAAGTGCAAGTAGATAAATAGGTACTGCTCCGACGGGAAGGTAAACGGCGTTTCCGTGCGCTGCTCTGGTTCTCCAGAAGCGGCTTAGTCATGCTGGCCACATGACCCGGAAGCTGTACACCGGCTCCCTCGGCCAATAAAGCGAGATGAGCGCCGCAACCCCAGAATCGGCCATGACTGGACCTAATGGTCAGGGGTCCCTATACCTTTACCTAGCTGTCTATGAGTAGAGAGTCAGGAGAAGGGCGCAAGATCGTGGACATAAAAGGGGAGGAGAGAGTGCCCCACAAACATGGGCATAGCCAAGGGGGAGCAGCGGGGCAGCTGCCCCTCTGAAATCAAGTAAATCAATAAATCAATAAATTGTTGAAATCAAGTAAATCAATAAAAGAAAACTAACGAAGGTTCTGCCTGCCCCCACAACATAATTCCTGCTTTTGCAAGTCTTCTCCCTCTTCCCTTCCAGGTGTCAGGGACTTAAAGGCGGAGAGGTTTGCAAATGCATTTGTGAGCCTCCCTCTTCCTTCACTTTTAAGTCCCTGATATCATAAAGAAGGTCGCAATATGCGAAGCAGTCACAAAAGGGCATTTGCAAGTCTCCTCCCTCTTCCCTTTTAAGATCCCAGCAGAAGGGATTTTTGACAGGTGGCAAACCCACTCACCTTTCAAACCCAGCTCGTGAGGCAGATCCTGATAAGGATCTGTCCCACGGAGCCGAAAAAGGTTCCCCACCCCTGGCCTACGCCACATCACATATTTGATTATCCTTTTGTGTTTCACCTTCTGGGTTTCTATTTGCAATTAGATCAACAAGCCTAATCATGAATAAGAATTTGCTGCAGATCAAAGTTTCCTGTTGCTCCTTTCTAGTATCCCCCCCCCCAGTTTCTCTTTCATTATCAAAGTCTCTCTCCCTCCCTCCTCCCTCCCTTTCTCTCCTCCCCCTTTCAAGGGGAGGCAGAGAATAACCACGATTGCATCCTGGCATCCAGAAACCTTGCTAATTCCATTTTGTTAGTAAGCTTCACTGCTCCCTGATCTCCCAGCCACAGGATCTTCGTGATCCTGCTGATGAGCCAGTGTGATGTAGTGATTAGAGTGTTGCCCTAGGTAAAAGGTAAAGGTAAAGGGACCCCTGACCATTAGGTCCAGTCGTGGCCGACTCTGGGGTTGCGGCGCTTATCTCGCTTTATTGGCCGAGGGAGCCGGCGTACAGCTTCCGGGTCATGTGGCCAGCATGACTAAGCCGCTTCTGGAGAACCAGAGCAGCGCATGGAAACGCCGTTTACCTTCCCGTCGGAGCAGTACCTATTTATCTACTTGCACTTTGATGTGCTTTCAAACTGCTAGGTTGGCAGGAGCAGGGACCGAGCAAAGGGAGCTCACCCCGTCGCGGGTATTCGAACCGCCGACCTTCTGATCGGCAAGTCCTAGGCTCTGTGGTTTAACCCACAGCACCACCCATTGCCCTAGGACCTGGGTTCAAATCCCCGCTTGGCCATGAACCTCACTTGAATGTGACCTTGGGCCAGTCACTGCCTTTCAGCCTAACCTACTTTGCAGGGTTATTGTGGGAATTAATGAGGAGGGGGAGAGCCATCTATGCCACCTTGAGCTCCTTGGGGGGAAAAGGTGGGATATGAATGCAATAAATAAGAAATGAATTAGAAATCCTGTCTTACAGGGTGCGCTCCCAGTTTGTCATCTCCCTGGTGTTGCTTGTAGGCTGTCAGTATTTTGTGGGATGACCCCAACCACATTCCAGAATTTTAGGGTTTCACATGGAACTGGATGAAAGCACTTTGTTGCCCTAGTGTCAGGGTGGGGCACATTTGTCATGCCAAGTGTTGTTAGCATACAACTCCCATCATCCCCCTGACTCTGGGTCCTGCCAGCAGAGGCTGATGGGAGCTGGATTTCAGCAACACCTGGGTGACTCGAATGCAGCAAATCCACGTTGCAGCATTTTTTTCTTTTTTGCAATTAGGAAAGCGATAGAGGGAAAGCCTCGAAAGGTGTGGGATGGGCAATTATTTTTATTTATGTAAGACCATTTACATATCACTTAATTGTTTGCATCTCGAAGCGGCGTACATAAAAAAACGATCCACAGAAAATGGGGCACTCTTCCTATATACATAGACATGCCCAAATGTTGTCATGCTGCACCTCACCAGGGAGGGCATTCCGCAACTGGGGAGCCACCATGGAAAAGGCCCTATTACAGGTCAGGGGCCACCCAGGTAGTCCCTGCAGGTGGGGCCACCAACAAGCCTTCATTGGACGATCTTAGAGCCTGAGGTATATAGACATCATTTCCATGATTGTCTCACTTCAGAACAGCCCAGAATGGAGACTTGAGATTCTGCTGCAAGGCCAAGTCTCTCTCTCTCTCCTAATTAATTATTATTTATTTATTTATTTATACATACATACATACATACATACATACCCCACCCATCTGGCTGGGCTTCCCAAGCCACTCTGGGCAGCTCCCAACTGAATAATAATAATAATAATAATAATAATAATAATAATAATGCAGTGATAAAACATCAAACATTAAAAACTTCCCTAAGCAGGGCTGCCTTCAGATGTCTTCTAAAAGTTAGATAGTTATTTATTTCCATGACATCTGATGGGAAGGTGTTCTACAGGTGCTACCACCAAGAAGGCCCTCTGCCTGCTTCCCTGTAACTTCAATTCTTGCAGTGAGGGAACCGCCAGAAGGCCCTCGGCGCTGGACCTCAGTGTCCGGGCTGAACGATGGGGGTGGAGATGGTCCTTCAGGTATACTGGACCGAGGCCGTTTAGGGCTTTAAAGGTCAGCACCAACACTTTGAATTGTGCTCGGAAACGTACTGGGAGCCAATGTAGGTCTTTCAGGACTGGTTTTATATGGTCTCAGTGGCCACTTCCAGTCACCAGTCTAGCTGCTGCATGTGATTTCCCACGCCTGGTTTACAGGGCTGAGGACAGTTGCAGTTGCTCACATGGAAATGTTATGCAAACCTGCTCTAAAGTTCCCATTGCAGCAATATTCCTGTTTATGGAGCACTGTCAGAATGCTTTTGTGTTCCTTGCAGATATTTTCTAGGCCCCAAGTGGGGCAGTGGGTGGCAGGAAGCACACCCCAGGTGTGTTTCAGAACAAGGGTTCCAGTCCAGTCACAGATTATACTTCTAGCTGAGTGGATTGTCTTCTACCTTGGTAAGGAAGGAAATGAGTCTGCTTTCCCAGCTTGGTGTTTATATTTCGATGGAATGGCTTTGATCAGATAAAGGGAGGGAGGGAGCAAGCAGAACCCCACCCATCATTAAAGCACATTGGCCAAAGTTAAGTTGACAGAAGAAGAAGAAGAAGAAGAAGAAGAAGAAGAAGAAGAAGAAGAAGAAGAAGAAGAAGAAGAAGAA